>OX016540.1:287047782-288247782 GCA_943590905.1 Sphaerophoria taeniata
TCAAAATTGTTCGTCGATCAACTGCTGTTGTTGCCGTTCGTAATGCCATTGGTAATCGAGGATCCAGTTGGCAAAGTTGTTCGTATAGTTGCTTTGGTAAAAACACCGCTTAACCCCACGCTGCGAACGGATTGTCCGGGTCACTATGATGATTGATTAACATTCCTATGGATAAATCCATGATCTTGAAGGCAATCATAGGCCTTCCAAAAGTCCGTATGGATGATGGTGCCCGGCAGGACATATTTCTTGATAAGCGAAGCGATATTAATACCTAAAAAATAAAATATTTGTTATTGAATTGGGGCTGTTTTTCAGATAGCTGTATACGCCTTTTGCTTAATCCTGTATCTCAGCAGGAAAGTGGAACAAGCATTGTTCACACATATTTGCAGCGAATGTGACGTGCAAGTAACCGAATAAATGTTTTCGTTTTTATTTTTTAACAATTGCTGGACACCACCCTTTACACCTTGCTTAACGCTCGCACCGTCCGTCAGAACCAAAACCGATTAAATTTTCTAAAACGGATGTACTGTCATACAAAAATTTTAAAATTGTACTAGAAATACATTGAGCTTTGCTATCTTTTATTTCTAAAATGGTCAAAAAATGGTCACTAATATTTTTTTTCCTCATCAAAAAAACGAGCTATTTTTGCACGACACATCAGTGCTCTCATCAATAATGATTGAAAAAAAAATTGTTCTGCAGTTTTTTTTGCAATTTGTTTTGTGCAGTATGGCTCAATTTTTTCCGTAAGGATTTCTGTTGCCTTCGTTCTGCCACATTTGAACGATTGTGCAATTTTAGAATCAGGGCACACAGATTTAAAACAATTGGGCAAATGATCCATAATTGAAATCGGCAGATTATGTTCGCTTATAAAAGCTAAGCATAAATTGTGGGTTGGTGTACGTCTGTAACTTGCACACCTTTTTGCTTGCGTGTCTCGCCATGAAAATTCTTTTGCCAATATATCGTCAAAGATTTTTCTCAAAGTTCGTTTTGATGAATTTTGTCCGGTGTATATTACGCCCAGATTGCACAAAGGCAGTTTTATGAAAAAGAGGAAACAAAAATTGTAAACACGGGGACTAAGAACTGCTTTTTTGAAAATAGGAAACTTCTGTTAATTATTAAAAATACCCATTTTATAGATAGTTCTTTGTTATTATTTGAGTATCGGATAGTGACTTATTTATAGCTTGAAACATCACGTTTGTTGGTTCATCACAATTTTCGTAGAAGTCTAATAACTTGTTTTGAATACCATTCCTAATTTCGAAGTATTGAATGTATTGATGCTTCAGTAGACTGCTGCGTACTGCTGCTATCAAAACTGGCCAGCGAATCAAGAAGCCTGGACTGGAATACACAATATTCCTCCCGTACTTCATCGTATAACGCTTCTAGCTGCTCCTTTACATCTTGCTTTTCATCCTCCAACGATTCGTCATCAACTTGGGACACCGAAGACCACAACTCCTCCAGCAACTTTATCCGCGTGTTCACGTATGAAAGCGATAATGCCTTACCCTTTTTACTGAAGTTTTCAATATCTTTTTTCAAATTGTTTATATTTCGCCAATAACACTTTTAGTGACTGTTTGAGGAAAACCAAATAAATACGCTCGATTATAAGAAAAACTTAATTTATTTGATCTAAAATTGTGGACTGTATAATTAATGTTCTTTGATGCTCGCACACTGCACTCGTTGACGCTCGAAAATGATGTCTATATCGCACACTGCTCTCGTTGACGCTCAAAATTGAAGTGTATAAAATCCTCGCTGTTGCTCATCATCAGCTGCCCTGCTGCTTGCTTTCGGTCGCAAGTACCGCTCATCGAGACGATATGGAAAAGGGTGTGTCTTAAATCACCCCATGTCAGATGTTCGACTCGATCGTTCTCGGTCCGCAAGTACCGCTCATCAAGACAATATGGAAAGGGGTGTGTCCTAACCATTCATGTCGATCGTTCTCGGTCCGCAAGTGTATTTGTTGTTCTGTTAATTGTTGCTAGCTTGGTTTGCACTGCACGAATTGTTGTTGGATTTTAGGAATGGAAGAATAACATTTGCTTTTGCTCTGAAGGAATTGTTGTTGGATTTTGGAACCGAAGAATAGCATTTGCTTTTGCTCTGAAGCAGTTGCTATTTTTCGGTCGCGACTCCCGTTATGCACCGGATTTGTATTTTTCGTCTTGTCGCAGACAGTCGCATCCAATATTCTTCGTCTTGTCGTAGAAAGTGACATTTTTATTAATATTAGTATTCAGTAAATAGGAGTATTAAACTCACTTTGAAATGGAGAAATGGCGTCGAAATGTTTTCTATGTTAAAGTCCCACGTTGGCATACTATTCACACACTATTGCATCGGTTTGCAAGCAAAAATATAAGTCCGGTACATTTAAAACACTTATTAAACTTTGTAGGGCATATGGGCCTAGGACATCTACAACAATTAAGCTTCCATTTTAGGTCGTCCTATTTTTTTGGTTTCAAGCGGTTTCTGAATCAGCATATAAGATTTTGTTAAGCTTCACAGTGATCCATGCTATTATAGGAAAGGTTGTGCTTCACAGTATGGAACGTTAAGGCAAGTTCACTGGCTGTTATTTTGTGATCACAAGTATTCGCTTGAGAAACAGAACAAGAATTCTATGAACTTAAAAAGTGATCTAATGTAGAAGTTTTCTTGCTAAGCTCAATTTTAAGTTTGTATTGCTTTGTCTCAGCATGTTGTTTAATCTGCAACAATTTTCAATTATTTAAAACAACACAACTCATACTAGTGTCACAGATAGCCGACTTAAAAAAAAAGAAAAAACAATAAATTAAATAATACACGAGACACGAAAGACTGGTCTTATAAAAGTCCCAGTCACTTTCGAGCCTTGTTCTTTTAGCAGCATTGAAAAGCTTCCTTGTTCCTTTCTAATGTTGGTTAGTTCTGTTGTCTACCAGGGGTGTCTTGACTGGTTGGGTCATGGGAAGATCAAAGTGAATGTCAAATCCGGGATAGCTTTCGAGGTTAGGCTTTAGCGCGCCTATAAATTTTAACTTTGGAGTCTTTTTTGTGGTACAAAGGGGCCAAAAAGAGTGCTGGGATTTCCGGGTCTTTCAAGGCTCACGAGGAGGGTCACATCGGGGTTCCTCACTGCCCTTGGCTGGCTAGCCAAGGCGGGCGTGTGCGCACTCTCGACCGGCTGCTCTAGCTTCTGGGGAGCACACGGATAAAAACAAATCTGTTTCTGTGAATAACCAAGTTACCTCAGTAGAAGAAGGAAGACTTGCTACTTGGAATAAAGGCAGCACTTGCAGGAGTGTGCAGCTTGCACCATTGGCGTGGGCAAAACTATGGAAAGGAAATTAAATTTTCCGGGTCGGGGACAACTCGTACCGGGACAACTCGTACCAGAAATAATTATGGCAATTATGGTTGTCATATTTGCTAAAATTCACAATGGTTTCAATTTTTGCTATCTTTTGCTATAAAATGTGGATGGAAGTTCTTTTGATATTCAAATTTGTTTTTGTAAAGCTTTTCTTATTTCTTGACGATTTTTCATTGGTTGAGGCACTGCTTTTTTGCTTGTTTGTTTTTAATAGCTAAGCCTTTGGCGCATATTTTTCTTGTGTTGCTATAGAAAAAGGCGTGACTTACTTTCTTTTTTTTGTTGAGTTGATGCTGAAAAAGGTACAATTGGTACAATTAGTTAAGGCACTTCATATTTTATTGTGGAATTCATCTGTAATTGGCTTGCTGCCTTGCAGTATGAAGAAAAAATGTGTGTTTGCTTATAATTGGTGTAAGAGGAAGAATGTTAGGTATGTCTTTTTTTCTATGAACATATGAATATGGCAAACAGAATACTTACAACTAATATTGTTGTTTTTATTGGGTTATACTTTTTGAATTAGTTATATCTATATTTTTATTGAATGAACAAAAGGCTAGAAAAATCAACATTGATAGTAAAATGCATGATAAGTGGGAATCGTCGCTGCCTTGATCGAGTTCATACTCTCCCAACTTTTGGATTTTCCTTCGCACCGCTTGCGCGAAATGGAAAAAGCAACCCTGAATCCTTGCCTCAGGGAATTTTGAGCGCAGGGCGTTAACGTCTGCTTTCTCAAAATCGATGAGGAAGGATTCAGGCCGAACATTTTCCATTCCGGCAGCGGCGCGAATGAGCTACTGGCCAACATCCTTCGGTCTGATGGTGAACCGAATATTATAATTCGGTCCACATCATCCCTACCAGTGTCAGCCAGCAGAAAGTTTTCTGGCACTGACATTTTGGTGTGCAAAAGGTCGAAATGTTATTTCGGCCCTAGTATGAGGGATCGAAAGCGTCACGCTCTGACGCTTACGTTCCCTCGTCACCGTCTTCTGCATCGACTCCAAGGCTGGCAATCGGGCCAAAGATGGTCCTGAAACACCTTCTAAGGCCCTCAAGCTCAAGGTCCTTGGAGTCTCTACCGACGCAGAAGCCGATGCCTTTAGGGCCTGGGCTACTTCAGCACACTCCCTTAAAACCGGAGAAGGGTCATGGTTGTGAACAACTGTCACAACGACTTCTGTCGACACCATGACCGCTCTTCCCTGACATTAAGGGAGCTGTACTTCTCACACCTCCATGTGGTCTGATTTTCCGTCTTTCTATGGACCACATATGCATACCCATCTGCTAGGAGCTTTTCACGTCCCCGCTGAGTTTTTACAATTTTATAGTTTTCCATAATCTTCGTGACTTGTTGTCTCCTTGCTGTCCTGAAAAACAATGAAAACGAAAATAAAAAATGTATGGATAAAAATTTAATTAATAATATTCACATCTTTCTTCAAATTTTAAATACCATTGGAGAAAGTTTTGGTTTCTGTTAATGACGTAGGAAATAGAATATGAGAAATATTTACCTAACTTATGTTCATATATACCTTTGTAGGTACTTGATTTGCTTCATGTTATCAATGTCATTAAATTTTTTTTTTATAGTTTTATCTTACTAAAACAGGTACGCAAACAGACCCAGAGCACTTTCAATTCAAAAGTCCATTGAGTGCGATCGGTATAAAAATAAATTTTTTACATTAACAAGAAAATAAATGTTACTTTCCGACAAAATTCTAAAACAAAAAAAAAACTTATATGGGGGTAGGTATTGCATTGGAGCAATACATGTTTGTCTCCATAAGAATGAAGAAGATCCGAAACAAAATTTCGACAAAGTAAAAAAAAAAAAAAAAATGGAGCCGTTTTCAAGAAAATTGGTTTTGTCGATCTTTGCTCAAAACATTTGCAAGGACGCAAGGAGTAAGGGAGCCGCTATTAATTTTGACCTTTTAAAAAAAAACATCCAAGAATACAAGAATTTTTCTCAAAATCTATGAAAAAGACCTACATTCAATGCATTCTACCTACGCACCACTGTAGATCTTATTTCCTGTGGCACAATCGAGAAACAACTAATTTTTTCTGTAAACCTATTTAATTTGTTTTCCTAATGCAATTTTATTTTTGTATTTTGTATTTTTTAATTATGTATATTATCGATTGAATCACTTTGGTTCCTAACACAGTCGTCAAACACGCCTTAAACGAACGATGGCAAAAAATTCAACGCAAACCAATTAAAAACCACATTCATTAGCTCAATAAAAGCACAAACAAGAATACAGTATGACGATGACAGTTTTTGACGATGGCCTCAATCGCAACAATCGATCTGTGCTGAAAAAAACAACAAATGAAAAGCATTAATGAGGAACATATTCGGTGATGGGAAAACCATACAATTTTATCATCTTGCTGCTGTATCTTTAATCGCTTCACTTCGCACTTTGCAATTGATGGCAAAGCATAACCAGGTGACATTTACAAAAACTAGACTTCTTCCCGGATTCTAACCTCCAGAAGTTGCCACTCATCCTCAGTCAGCTTCCGTGAGGGTTTGCCGAAATCGGCAATGGCTACTTGTTGCCCCTTCACGGTTGCCGGGCAGATTTTTAACCTCTTCGTTGCCTTGTTAGGCGAAGAGTGGGTCGGGGACGAATCGAATCGAATCGATTAATCGAAAGTTTCACCCAAAGAAAAAGCTTGGTAGAATCAACAGGTTCTTATTTGATTTAGCGTCAAGCAGGAACGTGCTCATTTTCAACAACGCTGCGTGATCAATTTTTGATAAAACAAAAATTTTAATGTTACATTGTTCGTGCTCAATTTCGTGATTAAATAAGCACAATACCTAGTTGACTTAGCATTTTCATACTCAAAAAAACACGAAATTTTAAAAATATTCTTGCTTGCTTGAGCATGAAAAGCTTTTTGAGTGAGCACATTCATTGTTTGGTTACAACTTTCGTGATACTTTTGGTACGAAAAACATGTTTATTTAACAATGAAAGTGCTTCGTTTAAAATGTTCGTGCTCACATGATCACAAAAGGATTTTTGCTTAAGCATGAATTGCTTGTTGATTTAGCACCTTTATTGTTTGGCAAACACGTTCGAGATACTTTTAAAATGAAAAGAGTGTTTATTTAACAATGAAAGTGCTCGCATGAGCATGATAAGACTTTTTAGCACGGTAGGATTGCCGATAAAGCACGTTCATTGTTTGGCAACAACATTCTTGATACTTTCAATACGAAAAGTATGTTTATGTTTGACTTTCGGTTTTTCGTATAAAAAGTATCGACAATGTTGTTGACAAACAGTGAATGTGTCTTATCAGCAATGACTTTGATGACTCACTCTTATTGTTCCAAAAAACATCAATTCTATTAATGATGTTTTTGTTGCAGATTCATTGTCATTGAAGCAAGTGTGATCAGTTAACACTATTTGCTGGGACTGTTGATTTTCCACCTGAAACTTCTATTAAAAGGAAAAAGCATACACGATGTATCTTCTAAGTATACAGATTTTATTGGAACAAAAATAATAATTAGAAAACATTATACAAAACTATTTTTTGATGTATTTGTTACTATCATTTAGTTAGCTTAACTATCATAATTTTATTTCTTAGCTTAGGTTACAATTTGTCTTAACAATTTTTAACTTAAGGTTTGAAAGCAAATTTTTATACATATTTTTATTAATGCAATAAATTACTACAAAAATTCTGTATGCAATCAGAAAACTTTGCAAGAATATTCCTTGTGAATATCTAAAATAGCAAATGCACTTAAAAATTTATTTAATTTGTTTTTAAACACTGTAAATAGCGTTTAAACTCACAAGCATTTAAGTAACGTTACTAAATATCATGAGTGGGAGTTGATACAGTTTTTACACTTAAATGTTATCGACAAGGAGAGGGACATAACTGTGAGTATAAGCAGATTACAAGGATCTTTTAAATTTTAGAGTAGATTTGAAAAAATTAAGTTTAGTTAATTAAACCAGTGGTTCAAGGACTTTTTTATGAGAACATAAAACGTTTTTTGATTCATACAAAACTAAACAAGAATATTCGTTGTTTGTCAATTTAAAAAAATATGGCAAATGCACTTAAAAATGGGTTTAATTTGCCCTTATGCGCCTTAAGTTAAAATTAAGGAGCACTTAAAAGTTAGAAGTGGTTGTTGATATACACTTAAGTGTTATCGATCGATAGGTAGAGTGATACAGCTGTAAGTGTGTAAACAACGATTTAAAATTAAAGAGGAGATTTAAAAATGAAAAAAAAAATGAATAAAAATTTGCTTCCTTTACATAAATGAATAAATAATTTATTTAAGCATTTTGTAGCTGCTTCAAAAGTTCTATTAATACAAGTATATCTGCTGGGACTCTTTCTTTAGTCTCGATGTCGTAAAAATATTTTTGAAGAAAAATCCAAACAGTCCTACAGGCTGTTGGATATTCAAGATTAAATACAAAAAATATTTTTAGACATAAGTCTAGAGCAGGTAATATGGAGGAAAATTTGTATTTTACCTCGTTATAGTAAGTAATAAAAGTGTTATTAAACATGCAATAAATAACGAAAGGTTGCAAGCTCTGCCCAAGCTCTCTCACCTTTTCGGCAAGTTTATCCACTGCCGGATTAAAGTTGTTTGCTTCCTTCACCCTATGAATAAATAATTCCTGGGAGTCTTTGATAGTGTGTTTATAGTACTTTCGCCTTTTGCATTCGGCTGCCTGTTGTTTGGTCTGTCGTGCTGATGGAGGAAGTATGGCGTGCAAAAGTTCTAAAATTAGAACATGTTCTGGTCCTAAATATAAAAACAAAGAAAAATATTCATTTACATGCTCTTAATTTAAGCTGTGCTATCTTTTATTTCTAAAATGGTCAGTAAGATTTTTTTTCCTCATCAAAAAAGCGAGCTAATGCAACATTTTCTAGGCTCTTAATTTTATCCTAATGGTACTTACTATTTCCATGGTGCTCGAGATTATATTATTTTTTTTGCAACTGGCATTTCGCATGCCTTGCAAAATACTTTCTCACTGGCGAATTTGTATTTTTCCAGCCAGTAAAATAAAGATCAAATTCAAACTGACGGTGAGATCCTCTATTGCCTTCTCTAAATTGTCTGCGGTTTTGCGAATGATACCAACTTATTAGTTATATCCGCTGCTGGTCCTTCAACTCCATCATAGTGCATGTATGCGGAGGTTATTATGAGCGTTGTGAGCTCATTGCGTTCAAATATAACCACAGTCTGGTCGATGTTGCTATAAGAAGTTAGAAGAAAAAGATCAAACCGTTTTCTACCTATAATATACAGGCTCTGGTGTTACTATTTTGGCTGTCAAGATTGTTATGTTTGGTTCGGGATGAGGTTTAATTTTCCCAACAGCAGAGTATGATGAGCACTTTTAATCTACGGCCGCTTCAGTCCTGGGTGGGTTTTCACTCTGTCTCACCAAACTATACAAAAAATATGTGCTCGCAAGAAAAAGGAAAAAAAGGGTAGGGTAGAATTCAGTATGGATCCATTTGACTAAGTCTGAGACCAAGTTGTTGTTTGTGTCTCACATTTCCCTCCCAACCATGCACATCCGAAAAATTTATTGGATGGCCCAAATAAGTTAATTCGAAACTTTTATTTTTTCAGGTGTATACCCTACTGTACAAAATTCTATTCAAAGAATGAATTCTTCTTAAAGGTATTTGTAATTTAAGTTAAACATCATTTAACCTTAGAATTAATATAAAAAAATTAATTAATACATATTTATTTATACATTAAAAGAGGAAAAAAACGAGAAGAAAGCCAGAAAAGTAATAATACATAAGATTTTTTTTTTCCAATAAGGAGAACGGTGAATACGGGAAGGAGACTGTATATAATCCCCCAAGCATTATATTGAAAAAAAACGCGAAATTTAAATGTATTCGGCACAAAACTAAAATTCCCTATAGCTAATATTAGGCCTATTACCCACAGAAATTATGTCCACAAAGATTACATTTAATGGATTTGGAAACTGTGAAAAAAATTATTAAATTTGAATTTTGACAAAAAAAAAATGTTTGAAGTTGCCTGATTTCTCCTGTTGTCCTCATCTGCCTTTTGAGTCGGGGGCAATTGCACTGAAAAAGTGGAATGGTTCCGGAGGTGGTGGCGAAATTGGTCGGTTATGTAACCCGTTACTTGAAGCGGAGCTATGGTGTCTCCTGTTAAAAATAGATGAGGCCTTTAGAAAAATAATCTGGAGGAACCGTAATAAAAATTTACATACCGCTTCGATATATATATTTTTGTTTCTAGCACTTATTCTATTCCGTGAGTTTTTTTTTTTCAAAGAGAAAACGTTCGACTGATTGCCTTTTCTTTTTATGCAGGCTTAACAAATATTTTCACAATAGCCAATTGTTCTTTTCGTGTTTTTATCAAAAAAATATTAATCAAAACGATGCACTCAAGATTCAAATACTTTTTTTTCCGCACTGGTGCAACGATCAAATTAATTAGATATAGGATAGGAGAAAATCACAAGTTAACGATGATGTTCGCTGCTTGAACGTTCTTGCCCAACTGTCCAATTGAATTCCTTTCTACTTTTGCCCAAAAATGGTTTTATCTCCCCTTTAAAAAAAACATCGCGTGATTTAACCGTTGTTGTTTACAATTTTCGTATGTACCTATACTGCCTAACAAATACTTTAGAAAAAAAAATACATATGGTAAGCTGAGTTGCTAGTTTGCGGTAGTTTTTTTTTCTTCCATTCTCCTGTTGCTGAACTCGAACGCAAAAAAAACAAATTGGTTTGCATGTGTGTTGTTACACTCAAAATTTCTGTATGCTGCAGCTGCGTGTTTCTTATATTTTCTTTTGAACATTCATCCTTACTTGCTTCTTCCAAAAAAAAACGTCTGAGTGTAACAACACACAGGCAAAACAAATAAGAATGGTGATGTGCTTGGTGATGAGCCTAGTGATGGGAACAAAAAATTAATTGTTAATGAATCGACTCGGAAGTAGCACATTACAAGATTTGCTTTATACAGCATGAGGCCCTTAATCATGCCATCTACTATCCAGGGTTCTTGAATCAGGGCCATGTCGTATTGTCCACTCTCCATGAGGTAGACCAGGTTGGCGCTGGCGGCTATGCTAAAGATTAATTTGTAAGATTTTCAATTCCATTTTATGTCAATTTGTCTGGAGATATTTTTAATCTCCTTCACGCCAATAAGGCGAAGAAGTGGTTTTAGTTAACTCTCGAAGCCACTTGAGTGTGGCGTCGTTTTCACAATCCATCACTTTGTACCCATGGATGGTCGTTAAATTGAAAAACAGGGGGGGCTGTTTTTGACGATGGCCTCAATGACTTCTTCCCGGATTCTAACCTCCAGAAGTTGCCACTCATCCTCAGTCAGCTTCCGTGAGGGTTTGCCGAAAGCGGCAATGGCTACTTGTTGCCCCTTCGCGGTTACCCGGCAGATCTTTAACCTCTTCGTTGCCTTGTTAGGCGAAGAGTCGGTCGGGGACGAAAGTTCGTTCCTTGCCCTTTTAGAAGAGCAAGGGACATCAAGAGGTGGTTGTTGCTTTGCGTTACTACCTATTCTCGTTTTCAGCGTGTTCCCTTCCTGTCCCGTAGTAGTCGTCAAGCGCACACCTCTTTCATTGTGGGAATTTCCGAGGTACGGGCTTCCTCTCATTTCCCGGCCGTCTCCGGGTCCATCCATTCGTGCAGGGAGTGCACCACTATCATGTCCCAATTGTCGTTGAGAACTCCCTGCGACTTCAGCTGGCGCATAGTCTCAATTGTCACGTTTGCCATTCTCTCTAACTCGCTTGCCTTCGACTGGCCCTGCAGTACCGGGAGCCTAAAGAAATTTCGGAGCAGCTCACGACACGTACCATATTGGCGGGTATAAACCTCGTTTATCCGCTTCCATTGATCGTTGTTGTTTCCCTCGGTTGATTGCCATTCTCCGAGGGTCCTTCCAGCCTTCTTGGTGAGCGAACTCCTAATGTAGGCGAACTTGTACGCCGGCGAGATTTTGTCGTTGTTGTGCACGGCGGCGGCCACGAAGCGATCTCGAAAGCCTTGCCACTTCGTGAACGTCCCGTCAAAATCAACTCAGGTGTTCTTTACATCATGCTTGGAGAACGGCATGGATACCTGCACTGTCATTGGGGTCTTTGCCTTCGCTGCTGCTGCAGTTGCCATCTCGCACCTTCTCTTTTTTAAGTTGGCGACGGCGAGGAAGTAGCCGTCCTCTGCCACAGCCACCCTTCTCTCGACCTCTGCAATCTTGAGGAGGTCCTCAGTCTGCACGAGCCCCTTCTCCGCTTCCTTCACTTGCTTCCAGACGTCGACCAGCGCCTCTAAAGGTATTTCCAACCCTTCGGCTGGGTATTCGAGCATCTTACCGCTCTTAGCGAACGCTGCCCCTCTCTCAATAGTGTGGACGCCTGCATCGAAGGCGTAGCTCCAATTTTCCTCCATACTTTCTTTTTCCTTCTCTGTTTCTTTGCGATTTTCCTTCTCTGAAACAAACAATTCTGACTATACAAATTGCCACCTTAAATGCAGTAAAGAAATTAATGGAGAGTCCAACCAAAAGCTAGAACTTGGACTCGATCCAAAGGGAAAATTAAAAAAAAAAACCAAATTGTTCCAACTCAATCCCGCATAAACTGGGAGAATTCTGGTCTGATCATCAGAATAGTTGAATTCCGTTTCCGTTTCAGAATATAAATCTATTTGCGAGTTTTGTATTTCAGTGTTTGTAATTTAAGTGGTTACCATTTTTAATTTGGTGTATTTACACTAGTCAAAACAATTAAAGGAACACTTGAAAAAACTCAAAAATGGAGTGGATTTTTATAAGGCTTTATCTCAGTTGAAAAAAGTCGGATTGAAGTGAAATAAAAAGTTTTTCAAAGGTTATCATTTTTTCTTTTCAAATTATTTTGAGTTAAAAAAGTACCGTTAGTCGTTTTTGCTTGAGCGTAAAAAATGTTCACTCAATTTCAAAATCGAAAAAAAAATTAACTTTGAGTTGTCATAAAATGAGCGGACATTTTTTTTTTTTCAATCCAACCAATCTAAGATTCAATTCGAGAATTTTGTTGGCTATAATTCACTGTTTAGTACAGATCGCTACGATTTTTTTTCTAATCAAAAAATGGGTTTACATGCAAAAACACAATTTTGACTTTGGACCCTAATAACTCTGCTAAAGGGTAAGACCATATTTTTCCAAGAGCGATAAAAATCTATCCAGACGAGCGAGACCTTCATCGACGGTCTTGCTGGGAATGATGACATCATATAAATATGCCAAAACTTCACCATGGCCCATTTCCGTAACGAGTTGGTTCATGATGTTCTGAAATACCGCGGGCGCGTTAACCAACCCGAAAGGCATGCGGTTGTATTCGAAGTGGCCATCGGTGGTGACGAATGCGGTAAATTGTTTGGAGGTCTCCTCTATTTCGATTTGATGCTAGCCCATCCGCAGGTCGAGAGTCGAGAAATATCGGTTTCCGGCTAGTTGAGCAAACTGTTCTTCCATTATCGGCATGGGGTAAGGTGTTTTCACGGTATTACGATTGAGCACTCGATAGTCGACGCAGAGTCGGTGTTCGGAGTTCTTTTTTCCACGAGCACAACGGGAGAAGCATACGACGAGTTTGAAGGACGAATGATATTGTTTTTTAATAGTTCGGCGATTATATCGGCTATTATAGGTCGTTTGGCGAAAGCTATGCGGTATGGTTTCATGTTAACGGGTTCATTACTTTTGAGGGTGATGCTCATTTTTGCGACGGTGCATCGACCCAATTCGGATATATTTTTAGCAAAGCTACGGCGGCGATGAGACGAGAGAAGTTCACGCAAGTTATCTGTTTCAGTTTGCGTTAGATCCGACGAAATTTTTAATCTGCCAACCGATTCTATTCGGCAGTCATCGCCTTCGATGATGAGTCGATTACCCTCACGACATAGAATATCTCGTCCAATTGAAATTTCTTCGCAAATATAGTCGTCATCGACGATAAGGAGATCGGTTGTGTAGTTATTATCATCGATTTCGAGATCTGCTGTCACTTTACTTGTGCAAATATATTTGCCTCCGGCAAAACCGATGAGCGATTTTGAACAATTTGAAACGCCATTAAAATTATTTGAAAAAGACTTACGTACAAACGTATAATGGCTTCCTGGATCAATGAATGCGATAGTATCCAACCCGTTTATTTTAATACGTTTAGTTACTTCAGTTGATTGTCTTCGATTACAATTAAGCGGACTTTCGATTTTATGCACGTTGGATTTATTTTTTTCCGGACACAAATTACTTTTATGTGACGTGCGCTCACAATGAGAGCAACGTTCTTTTCTTTGTGGTTGGGGACAGTACTTCGAATAGTGTCCAAACTGGAAGCAGTTGTAGCACTTCACCGTATTAAGATCTTGTTTCGAAATGTTTTTTTGAATTGGGCGCGTCTGATTTTCTTGAACTCACGACTTTGCTATCTTCGGGCATTTTATTTACCGTAAAATATTTATTACTCGACCCGGCACTTTTTATTTCGTTATAGCTGCAATAATTATTAATGTCCATTAAAAGTTGATTACACGTCGTGTAATTATTTGAATTTTTTTTCTTTAAATCGGGTTCGTTTATGCCATTAATAATGTGACGCACGATGGCTATGTCGGGCAGAGCACCATTGTTACCGATTGACAACATTTTGTAAAAGTATTCTTGTGGTGTTTCACTGTGGCTACGTTTCGTGTTTGCCATTTTTATGTGCACGTCCGCCACATTTTCACTACAGGGAAAGTCAGATAGAAATTTCAAAGAAAATTGTTCCCACTCGGTAAACACTATCATTTGGGAATCGACCCAATATTTGGCAGGACCGTTCATTTTTTGTTGTACTGCGAAAAGCACGGATTGGTCGTCCCATTCATATGCCGATTTTAAAAGGTTGACGCGTTTTAAGAATGCATTTGCGTTAAGCGATTTACCCGACGAAGGATCGAATTCGGGGATCAAATTAATGATATCGCGCACATTTGAAAAAAACATTATAGTTTTGTTTCGATTGCACATCACCATCGATCGCAATGTTATCGATTTTCGGTTGCACATCGCTATTCTGTTGTGGAACAGTTTGCGGATTGATTGTATTCGTGAAGTTATTGAGATACCGGTTGCGAGTTCACATTGAATGACGGCTTCGGAGCATGTATATCATGCATCTGTGTAGGCAGTGTATATGCATCTACTTTGAACATAGACGGTACGAAAGGAGGCGGAGGAGGTGCGAGTGTGTGGTACGTTGGCAAAATTGATGGATACGTGGCGAATTGTGAAAGTGAATTCGAACACTGCGGAAAAGAGGAGAAGACTGGTGGTGGTGGTTGCGATGACACTGGTACATAAGATGGTTGCGAAGGGGAATGCACAATAGAAGTAGCTTGTGGAAACACACACGAAGTTGGTGGGAACGAGTTCAATGAAGAAGGCATATACACAGACGGCGAAGATATATTTGTACATGGTGGCGGCGGCGGTAGAGGGAAAAGAAGAGCCGATGCATCGTTTGGTTCGAATTGCGTTGGTGTTGGGGTTTTTTTCAGCGGTTCTATTTCGATACTGTTATTATTTTTTTTTAACTGCGCGATGGACATTTCTAGTGAACTCAACCGATCCAACAGAACCCTCGAAACGTTAAAACTTTCGTACTCTTCGCTATCACTACCGTTTGTTTCCAATCGCGCAATTAACACCGCTTTGCTACCCGTTGTCGCAAGACCGGCATTCGAGTACTTTTTCCGAAGAGCGTTTATTTTTAGTTTTCTCAAATTTTCCATTTCAAAATGATGGGTACACTTGAATAATATATATACCTATAGATATATATATATATATATATATAAATTTTTTTATTTAAAAGACACGAACGATCTCGCTTCTGAAATTGTCAAGGATGGTAAAAGACGAGTCAGGCGTTGAGGTTAAATATGTCATTTTTTTTATTAAATAAAAAAGAAAGTTTTAATATGAGATTGTTTCACATGTAAATATAATCTGTATTAAGTTTCATATACGAGGATCACCACGTAACGTTGTCCGATGACTCCGACGGTAGAATGCGAACTGACTCGATGATTATCGGTGTGTAAATAGGAGAAACTTCTGTGAGGTTGTAGTTGTATATGTATGTGTAATCATATGTCTTCGTTAGTGTGACAATATTGTTAACAATTTAGTTTAATTTTCGTACAAAAATAGTAATTTGAGTTGTATACTCGTTTGTTACAATGATACCATTAATTATTTAATTAATTTGACATTGTATAAAGTCTTAAGGTTAACTTTGACAGGTTTGTGGAACGTAATTACAAATACAAATGAAATGAATTTAATGACATAAAATGAATCAAAAGAATGAATTATAATTTAAGGATCCATTTTAATCGACGCGAATTTTTTTTTAGATACTCATCTAGCAACGAACTGAGTTCTCCTTTCACGGCATATGACAATCTTTTCGGACGACAATGAAAAGGTTTCACGTCATTTAATAATAATTTCATTTTAGTTTTTACCAAAGGTTCGGAGGGGCGTTCGGCATACATGTAACTACTTAAATATAATTCGTTTAACTGTTTTTTATACCGACAATCATTTAGTTCATCAATTTCTAAATTTAAATGTTTGCTATCAATTTCTTCGATATCTATAGACATTAATTCTTTTTCAAAATTCGATCTGTTGTCAAATATTATACTTTCATTTTTACAATTCTCTAATTCAAAAAAAAACTTGAACTTTTCGTTGTTTAAAAAATCTCGTCCCAAGATCACCTCATATCCAGTCGTACCGTCATCTACCACCAACAAATCTACAATTATCTCGATATTTTTATAAATAACTACACCAAACAACATTACATAAATTTTTAGTTTACTTTTATTAATTCCAAAATAATTTTGTTTTCTTATATAATTAAGTTCAATCAGTTGGATGTGTTGTGGTATTATTGATTTTCTTATGAGGCTGACAGGACTACCAGAATATATGAGGCAATCTAGAGAAAAATTTTCATTATATTTTGAAAAAACAAAATACAATCTTCTTACATAGTCATCATCTTCCGTCTTGTCCGTGAGCTGATGGACAAGTGATTTTCGTTCTGGACAGGCTGCAACTATATGTCCCAACTTCCCACAAGCATAACACGCTCCGTATTCCCGTTTCGGTTTCTTGCACTCACTCGCCATATGTCCGACCGAATTGCAGCTGTAACAACTCATTGTCATCTTGTTCGATCCTGTTGCTGCCCTCGACGTCTCTTTTGCTGCCCCTGTTGCTCTTGCTACTTCAGTCGCCGATCCCGTCTCGTTCTGTTTTGGTCGTTGTAGCACTTTATTTTTGGTTTTGTACAAGGCCGCTCTGGTAGTAAACGCGCCGACACGTAGGTATACAGTCTCATATCCTCATCGGTGAAACCTTCGATTATATATTCTACCAGCACTTCCTCTTCCATTTCCAAACCCGCAGCCAGTCTCAACTTATCGCTGTAATATTCTCCAAAAGTCTCCGACAACTTCCATTTTCTTCCCTCGAACCGTTTCCTGACTACTATCCTGTTTTCTCTCTTCGTGAAACTGTCTTTTAGACTTTCGCACAACGACTCGACACTTAGGTGCAAAAAAATTTGGTTGTGCATTTAGCCACTCCTCCGCTTTGCCTTTTAGTTTTGTGACAAACAGCGTGCGCAACATTTCATCGGTAACATCGTACATTTGTTTAACGATCATGAGCTGTGTCAACCACACTTCGACGTTCGCCCCGCCATCGTATTCAGGCACTAATTCTTTATACATAGCATACTGTTGCACTGCCAGGCTGCCGGTCATCGCACTAATTGTCATTTTTGTTGTTATTGCCGTCATCGAACTTGTTTTCACTCCAGTTGCCACGGTTGAATTTGTTGTTGCTTCGGTTGCTTCTTCAGTTGTCGTTCCCGTTGTCATCGCCGCCGACGCGCTTGTTTCTGCTCCTGTTGCCTCTTCGATTGTCGTTCCCGTTGTCGTCGCCACCGTCAAACTTATTTTAGCTCCAGTTGCCTCTTCGGTTGTCGTTCCTGTTGTCCTTTCCGTCTCTTGCATTCTTTGTTTGTTCAGCTCTGCCATCATCTTCAACAACTCGTTCTCTCTCGCATTATTTCTTTTTCTTTTTTCAACAGTTCTACTTCTCTACGCAACAACTCGTTTTCTTTCTGTCATTGTTGTCTCTTTGTTGCCGTTTCGTCTTCCTCTACCTCTTGTTGTTCATCAACGGACTCGTTTTCTTCTTCATTGTTGTCGGCTTCGTCGGCGTTGTCGTCAAGCAAGTTTTTTTCTTCATTTGCCGTTCGTTTTGGTGGTGGCAAACCGCGTTGCTCTGTTGGTATCTCGCTCAAGCGCACAGCCAAAGTTGGTTTCGTACCAGCACTTGATTTGCCTAAGCGCTGTAACCACTCGCGCAGCTGAGCAGCTGTATATTCGGACGCGTCGATTATTTGTTCCATTTTTAGACTTAAACGTTTACACAACGACCGGTTTCTTTTTTTTTTATTTTATTTGCACACCGGGTACAACAAAGGTACAGCAAATATCAAGGGAGAGACGAAAAAAAAAACAAGAATTTAGAAAGGAAAAAATGTATGGCTTTGCTTGTGTGTCACAAGAAGCATTAAATTGATTCGAGTTTTTTTTTTCTCGAGGAGAACGACATCACACTAATTGAAATTGGGGTGAACTATTTTATTAGAAACTTGTGGACTTTTCTTGGATTTACTAATCCCACTTCTGATATTTTTAGTACAAGATTTTATGAGTTTATTCGAAAAATTCAGAGGATCACTAAACACGTCTACTTCTTTTAAATGATACGTACCGAATGAATTGTCATGAATGTTAAAAGTATACTGAATTGGTAACACCCTGTATAATATTATAAGAGTACATTAAACAGTTCTATTTTATAACCTAGTCTGTAAGCTTAGAATATAAGAGATGTATTGAATAAAGTTAGTCTTAAGCTAATCACGAAACTGTTCGTTTCATTTCACCCACCTATATTCCGAGACACGAAACTGGCGACGAGGATGGGATAAGAAATGTTAATTAAAAAAAGAATACAACAATTTAAATTTACGAATAGAAATAACTCCCAGATTCAGTGACGACAACATCTGTGTCTACCAGTTCTTCGCCTTCCAATTTCATCCATTTCACCGTGCCTGTTCTATCAAACTCTCCACGTCTTAAGCTTTGTGCGAAGTTGTCTTTGAGCTGTGTCAGTGCATACGTCAGTGACATGACATCTTTCCCATATGCTGCAGCTTTGTTCCCAGTCTCAATATAACTTTTGAATGCGTCAGTGTATGTTCTTTTTCTTGAACCCGAGAATCGATGTATGTTGTAAATCATAGGTTGAAGTGTACCAGTGTTCTTTAGCATGTTTGCACCAGCCAACCTAGAAAACAGGATGAATCTAATTGGACTGAAGGTTATCTGGCCTTTATTCGCAGCTTTGTCAAAAACTAAATTAAGTTGGCGTCTATTGTTCCATGTCTTATTATTTGTGATCTGGCCAAGAATTCCAAGATCCTCCACAGATGTACCAAAGATTGCATGAAAGACCACTTGGGCGACTTCTGCAGTAGTTCCTCCAGATTTTTCTTCCAAGTGAACTTAGATGCGCATATATTGTAAAAGATTGGGGCTTTGTTTCCAGAGAAATTTATATCATTCATTGGCACGAATTCTTTCATTACTCCTTTCACAAACATGTAGAGAGGGAAGAAAGCTTTAGTTTTGCTTCTTGATCCAATAATACTCAAAACATCTCCCAAGGCTCTAAATAAATTTCCTCCTTCACTTGCAGATCTCATGTCTCTAAGGCAATCTGCTATTTGGTCGCACATTGGAAGCATCTTCAAAGATTCCTTTAATGCTTTAGTCATTTTGTCAAAATACCTTGTCTCATTTGCCAGCATGATAGCAATTGTCAATGGCCCCAGCGTCCTCATTAGTCCTCCACGCCTCTCAGGTTTGAAGGTCAAACCAGTTAACAAAGGGATGTGGACATTTGACAATCCGTAGCTAGTTATCTTTTTCGGAGCTACTTCATTTCCCACTCTCATTTTGAATTTTGAGCATGAAGTCCTTACTTCATCGTAGCACATTTTAAAAGAGGTCAACAAGTCAACGATTGGTGTTGCTACCTTGTAATCGAAGTCTGCGAATCCTTCTGTAGCTATATACTCTGACCTCAAAACACTTATTGAATGAGACTCGTTCCCTATTTTTGCAAGATTACTTGCGTAATCTCTTCCTCGATTCGCCACAACAGCATTGCGCATTTTCCTCATATGATCAAGATCCTCCACAGATGTACCAAAGATTGCATGAAAGACCACTTGGGCGACTTCTGCAGTAGTTCCTCCAGATTTTTTCTTCCAAGTGAACTTAGATGCGCATATATTGTAAAAGATTAGGGCTTTGTTTCCAGAGAAATTTATATCATTCATTGGCACGAATTCTTTCATTACTCCTTTCACAAACATGTAGAGAGGGAAGAAAGCTTTAGTTTTGCTTCTTGATCCAATAATACTCAAAACATCTCCCAAGGCTCTAAATAAATTTCCTGCTTCACTTGCAGATCTCATGTCTCTAAGGCAATCTGCTATTTGGTCGCACATCGGAAGCATCTTCAAAGATTCCTTTAATGCTTTAGTCATTTTGTCAAAATACCTTGTCTCATTTGCCAGCATGATAGCAATTGTCAATGGCCCCAGCGTCCTCATTAGTCCTCCACGCCTCTCAGGTTTGAAGGTCAAACCAGTTAACAAAGGGATGTGGACATTTGACAATCCGTAGCTAGTTATCTTTTTCGGAGCTACTTCATTTCCCACTCTCATTTTGAATTTTGAGCATGAAGTCCTTACTTCATCGTAGCACATTTTAAAAGAGGTCAACAAGTCAACGATTGGTGTTGCTACCTTGTAATCGAAGTCTGCGAATCCTTCTGTAGCTATATACTCTGACCTCAAAACACTTATTGAATGAGACTCGTTCCCTATTTTTGCAAGATTACTTGCGTAATCTCTTCCTCGATTCGCCACAACAGCATTGCGCATTTTCCTCATATGATTGTAGAGTGTTGCTAGGATGCCAGCTATTGCGTTGCTCTGATCAATATCGATGCAATCAAGTTCCTTTTCAATAAGGGTTCCATAGAATTTGTGGTGCAAATACCGCGTAAGTTTGATTATCTTCATCATTTCTGCATTTCTGGCGTCGAAACTGAACACTTCTTCATCGACTTCCATTTTTATCTTTATGAATGGGTACCTTATCTAAATTGTATTTTAAAAATGTGTTATTACGTGTTCAAACTTCAAAAAAAACACTTAAAAAAATGTTAAATGATGTCAACTATAATTCATTGCCAATTGATATTCTAATCAATAATTTTCTTTTGAAGTATAGATCAACTCCGTCGACAGTAACCAATCTATGTCCAAATGAAACTATATTCAGATCTAAACCAAAAACACTTTTAGATGATATTAATCCTAAAATCCGTAATGAATTTGAAAAGAAATTCAATTTCAAAGAAAAAGAAATAGCGATAAAAGCCAAAAAGAAAAAAGTGTCATTCCTAAACGTAGGCCAAAATAAGAATAATATAATTTTTAAGCCAGGTGATAAAATTCTATATAAGCTCAAACACAATGTTTCTTTTAAATGGATTCCTGGATTTATTGTAAGAAAAATTGGAAACGTTTTGTATACTATTAATACTGATGGTGTTCATAGGTCCGCTCATATTTCACAATTAAAGAATTATCCTTTGCACCTACAAATATTGTACATAGATTTGAGAAACCTGTATCAAACATTCCTCAAAGATCAAAGAGAGCACCAGTTCCAATTAAAAGATGGGTGCCTAACGAAATGTAAAAAAAGAAAAAAAAAAAAGAAAAGAAAACAATACTAATCGATATGTTGGTCCTTGCAAATACGTACATAAATATCATTTCTGTTATTTATCTTTGAAAATTTTGAATGATTAATGCATTATTGACTATGGAATCAAACAAACAGAATTATTTATCATTCTAAAGTCAAGAAAAAAAAGTTATGAATTGTAAACCGTTAATGAATTTTGAATAAAACTTTTAAGTATATAAAATAATATTAATAAATAAATAAACAAAACTGAATAAATGATTTTAGTTAAAAATTAATTGTATATTAAGTTAATAATAAGTTTGGGGGAGTGTCATGAATGTTAAAAGTATACTGAATTGGTAACACCCTGTATAATATTATAAGAGTACATTAAACAGTTCTATTTTATAACCTAGTCTGTAAGCTTAGAATATAAGAGATGTATTGAATAAAGTTAGTGTTAAGCTAATCACGAAACTGTTCGTTTCATATTTGTAGCAGGGAATTTAAATGTTAATTGGAACAATCAAGAAAATAACCAAAACACGTTTATTTTATTTAAAGATTTTTATTAAGCCGTTTTCACAACACGTCCACTTCGTTCGGATGATGCGTATAGAATGAATCTCTTTCTTTCTTATTTTCGTTCTTAAAACTAGTTACACACTAATACATACAAAATGGCAAGAGATACAAAGCGGAATAAAAGAAACTGATGCATGTGTAGATGGCTATCGGTTGTTTTAAATATAAAAGTATTCGGTTTGGGTTTGACTCAATATGTGTATAACAATGTCTTACGGGAAGAGTAACAATAACTAATACATGTGTAGATGACTATCGGTTGTTTGAATATAAAAAAACATGGAAAAACCCATTCTTCAAGTCCAGTTTTGAAAAAATCGTTTTGTTGGCTAGCCTATCTAATAAATCGTCTATAATAGGGATTGGATAACTATCCTTTGCTGTTATCTTATTTAACGTCCGAAAATCAATACACATTCTGATGTCTCCCGTTTTTTCCTCACTTACACTATCGGCGAAACGTATTCCGACTCGCTTTCCCTAATATAACCTTTTCTTAGATATTCATCTAACAATGAACTGAGTTCACCCTTCTCTACATAAGAAAGTCTACGTGGACGACAATGAAAAGGTTTAACATCGTTGAGAACAAGGCTCATCTTTGTTTTGACTGTAGGTTCCGTGGGGCGATCGGCGTACAAATATTTTTTTTTATATAATTCAATCAGTTTTGTTCTAGTCTCAAAATTAACGTTATCATCTATTTCCAATTTAACATCATTATCGTCTTTATATTCAATCGACATAAGCTGTCTTTCAGTTTCGAACTGACTATCTGTTGTTATATTTTCTTTTGACTTAACTTCAATTTTTTTCTTTGTGTCGGTAATTAATCTAAACTTCCCTTTTCTTAAAAAATCCCTTCCCAAGATTGCCTCATATCCGGTTGCCTCATCATCTACAATAACAAAATTAACTTTAATTCCAACTTCTTTCTCGAAAAAAAATTACACCAGACACCAGTCCAAGAACTTTTAATCTACTTTTATTTATTCCGTAGTAATTTTTTGTTTTTGTTACACAACTACAATTTTTTTTAATGACATCCGGAATTCGTGACGTCTTTACCATGCTTATAGGGCTTCCGGTATCTATGAGGCAATCTAGAGAGATTTTCACATCATTGTGTGAATCAAAACTAAATACAAAATTTCTTACAAAATCGTTTGACTCCTCCTCTTCGTTCAGTTGATGAACCCTTTGTGCTAATTTCCGTTGGGGACAAGCAGCTACTATGTGTCCCTTTTCCCCGCACGCGTAGCAAACACCATACTCTCTCTTTGGCTTACGGCAAACACTCGCAACATGTCCCACTGAATTACAGTTGTAACATCTTACCGTGTCGTATGGCCTTCTCGATCCTGTTGTTGTTGCACTCGTAGTCGATCCCGTTGCTGTCGGTTTTTCTTCTACCTCCTTTGCGCATTGTTGTATTCTGTGGAACGATCTGTATAGTCCTGCCTTTGTCGTGAAGTTGCTAACCAGAGCGTGTAGTCTTAAATTCTCATCCGAAAAACCTTCTATTACATACTCGACCAGTTCTTCCTCATCCAAGTCCAGTCCCGTTGCCAATCGGTTTTTGTCTGCAAAGTACTCTTCAAAACTTTCCGTTGTCTTCCACTTTCTACCCTCGAACCGTTTCCTGACCACCATCCTGTTTTCCCTCTTCGTGAAGCTGTTCTTTAGACTTTCGCACAACGACTCGACACTTAGGCACAAAAAATTCGGTTGTTCACTCAGCCATTCCTCTGCTTTGCCTTTTAATTTTGTGACAAACAGCGTGCGCAACATTTCATCGGTGACGTCGTACATACGTTTCACGTTCATGAGCTGTGTTAACCATACTCCGACATTCGCCCCGCCATCGTATTCAGGCACCAATTCTTTAAATATAGTATACTGTTGCACTGCTAGGCTGCCGGTCGTCGCACTGGTTGTCATTTGTGTTGTTGTTGCTTCAGCTGCTGTTTCAGTTGTCGTTCCTGTTGTCGTCGTCGCCGTCGCACCTACCTCCGCTCCCGTTGCCTCTTCGATTGTCGTTCCCGTTGTCGTCGCCACCGTTGAACTTGTTTTAACTCCAGCTGCCTCTTCGGAAGTCGTTCCCGTTGTCTTTTCCGTCTCTTGTCTTTTCTGTTTGCTCAGCTCTGCCATCATCTTCAATAGTTCGTTCTCCCTCGCTATTATTTCTTTTCGTAACAACTCGTTTTCCTTTTGTCTTTGTTGCCTCTCTGTTGCTGTTTCCTCTTCTTCAACCTCTTGCTGTTCATCATCGGACTCGTTTTCTTCTTCACCGTCGTCGGCTTCTTCGTCGTTGTCGTCAAGCAAGTTTTTTTCTTCATTTGCCGTTCGTTTTGGTGGAGGCAAACCGCGTTGTTCTACTGGTATCTCGTTCAAACGCACAGCTAAAGTTGGTTTCGTACCAGCGCTTGATTTGCCTAAGCGCTGTAACCACTCGCGCAGCTGGGAAGCTGTGTATTCAGACACATCGATCATTTGTTCCATTTTTTTTTTTTTTGAATTTATTTGCACACCGCGCACGACAAAGGTATAGCAAATATCAAGATGAGAGAAAAAAAAAACAAGAATTTAGAAAAGAGGGAAAAAAATTTATGGCTTTGCTTGTGTGTCACACAACAAAAAAAACATCAAATTGACTCGAGTTTGTTTTTTTTCGCGAGGAGAACAGCGTCACTTTAATTAAAACTGGGGTGAACTATTTTATTAGAAACTTTACTTGGATTTACTAATCCCACTTCTGAATAATTTATAGTACATATATTTGTGAATCGACTTTAATATTTTCTAATATTTAAATAAAACACCGAGAGCTGAGCTGATGACCGCATCGTTTCGCATCCAATTTGAAACTGTCTTTATTTTCACATTTAAACAAGAAGGAGAAGATAAAAGGAAAAGAGAATAGTGTTTTTACAATGGAAGTAGGGGTAAAGTATATAAATAGCATAAACAGAAATAACGATCTGTTGTTACAAAACAAACATATATATATATTGAAATGACAATCGGTTTATGTTATCGTATTGGTAAGAGTAATCGTGTTAGGAACTAAAATACAGAAAGATATTATACAACAACAATAGGATAGCATGCAGTATCTCACACAGTAGTAACTACTACACACTGCACTGTGGTGCGTTTTTATTTTTCCACTGCACTACTATTTGTTTTTATTTTTCCACTGCACTACTGTTCGTTTTTATTTTTCCACTGCTGCATCACGGTGCAAAATTTGAAACGGCCGCCGCCGCTGTCGGGGTCACCAATTGTAGTACTCAGAAATAAAATAGATAAGTGTCAATCCCTCGAAAACAATGACTTTTTATTCAATCTTAGTCACTATTCTATTTATTTCTAATTAAGATTATGGATAATTTATGGCGGATGGCGGTGTGCACTCGGTCACTCATGCAATACGACTAACTGTTTTATTTACGGCGAAGAAGATAAAGACGAGATTTTTATTTGTTGATTTCGGTGCTGGCAAAATCACTACAATGATGACACTGTTGTTGCTTGTCAGTTGCCTGTTTGCTGTTGTTGTGCAATTTTCATATCATAGAGTGTTTTGTCGATTTGTTGTTGATTTGAGTTAGCCCTCTTCCATGCACTCACCAACCTCGTTGGAACAAAAAAGACAAATTCAATACCCTACCATCCTCAATCCAACGGCATAGTCGAACGTATGCACAGGACACTTAAAGCCGCACTTATGTGTTCTCCAAAACCATGGATCGAGATTCTGCCAACAATATAACTTGGACTTCTTTCAAAGAAGACATTCAAGCCACTCCTGCTGAAATGCTTTACGGCAAACATCTGAGAGTTCCTGGTGAGTTTTTTGTGTCATCAGATCTTTCATCCGATTCATCACTTTTTATTGAAAAACATCGAGAACACATGCGAGGAATACGTCCAAAACCAACAGCACATCACAACAAAGCCAGGATCTTTATCTCCAAAGATCCCAACAAATGTACACACGTCTGGTTACGCTGCGATCATGTTTAAGCTCCCTTAGAACCACCATACCAAGGTCCATATAAAGTCATCGAAAGAACATCATTTATCTTCCACTTGAGCAACTCGTCTTCGAACTCCAACTGCAGCCTGTCATCATAGAAGAAGCTCTGTTGCATTGTGATTCTCGGGACAGCCTCTTTATGTCTTGGTAAATTGATGTTAGAGTTATACTAGTCACACTGGTGATCGAGGCTTAGCTTGCTTATAGCTACTCCTATCGCATTTATTTTATCATCTACTATATCCATATGTTTCTCAATCGAATCCACATCGGCCTTGGAAGATATAGATAATGCTACAGCTGATCCAATGAGTGCTATTGATCCTGCCACAGCAAGAGTGATCAACTCTCTTTTAGCTCTTGTATGTCTGATGACAGTTGAGCTGTTGCCTGCATATGTTTAAGTCGATAATGTCTTATGTGAGATTGCTTGCCTTTTGATCCTATTTGTTTGTGAATCAATTTGTTTATTGAAATTTACTCCTATATGGTGATACGATGTTTTCCTTTTCTCATCCTTTGCTTGATTTTCATCTTCATTATTTTCTTTAGAGTTCCAACTAATAGATGGAATATCCTCTTTAAATATATCCAATTGTTGTTGGTAGGATTTTTCAAGTATTTTCAAATACTCTTTTTTCAATAAACTCCATTCCTTTGCATTCCGGTATTAATCCTGACAATTGTACACGAGGAGGAATACCGATCACTTTACTATGATGGACATACATGACTCCTGAATTTTCCAATATAACACCAATCTCTGATATAGAGTATATCTTGTGGTCCTGCACCGTTTTACTTATGTGACCTTCTTGGCTTAAATTCTTTTTATTAACACGTACGTCCCGCGATATGGTAGTTCATTTGTGCGTTCCTTTAAAAATTCAATTAAATCCTCGATGGTTGGATCAACTTTATTTTTAACGTATCGGACCCACAAAACTCTGTTTTCTTCGTCCATCTTTTTCGCGAGCACATACACTAATAGCAAATTCCATGAATTAACGGGTTAATTAAGACCACGTAACGCATTTATCTTTTCACAATTTAGTCGAAAGAAGCACTTTATTTTGTATAAACCGGTGCCTTTCAGAACTGGTGATTCGAATAGATTGCCTAAATGCGCGACCATAATGAAATGAGGCTTATCGTAAAGCGATTTTAATAAGTTCCACGCCACGTCGAAATTAGCATTAGTCTGAGCTAAATGTTTTATAACCGACGACGTGTTACCTTTTAGACACGAATACAGATAATCCCATTTTTTCGGCGCTAGAAATGTTTTCTTTTGAATGCACCATCGCGACGAACAAGTTGTGAAACCGCATCCACTCATCATAACCGCCATGAAACTCACATGGTACCTGGTGACTCGATTATATCCGATAATATAGCAGCATTATTATAATACGCGTTTTCGAACTCGACCCGATATTCGGTTTCGGATGATAAATCCGCTAATCGACAACAATTCGATTTCGTTTTAAATTCGCTAGTTTTTAAAACCCGTGCTTTTGACACTTGTAATGACGGTGTTTGACAAGCAACCGAAATTCTAGTAACTTGCCCTTTGACGCGCACGTTGACGTTTTAAAAGTGATATGTAAAAAACATTCAAAAAACCACGTCTTTTCCGTTTTCCTTCTTTTATTTTTTTTTTATTTTATTTTGAAGCGTGAGAGAGATTCTCAGGGCTTGGTTGTGGGACAAACAGTCAAACCACGCAGGAACAGGACACTTTACTAGGTTCTCGACCGCGGTTGTGCTGTCTGTGTAGACCGCAGCAACCGTTGAATCGGCAACTCAGTAAATGAATGAATTTCCAAAAATTTGGTCCACCTCGTTCGTGCTGTCTGTACGACCGCAGCAAACTTTGATTTCGAGCGAGAGGAAAAAATAGCAAATGTTAGCGAGCGGAATGTTTGTTTGTGCTGTCTGTGCGACCGCAGCAAACTAAATATAAACAATATTTTGGAATTTAAGAATTAAAGGAAACAGTTAACTTTGAATGCTTTTTATTTATCAGTTTCTTTAAATTATATATTTATGTAATTGCATACACGAATTTAACGATGAAAACTAATGATTGAGACAAATTTTCTCTTCTCCTTATAACTTTAGTGGACAATATTGAGTGTGAATTATATTAGATAAGTAATAATTATGCAAAGCAATTTTGAAATCAAGAAGTACATTCAAAATCATGTTTTGAAAGGAAAGGTTGGCAAACAAGAGATACATACATACAAAATCATTTTATTTGAAAGGCAAGTTTGCAATCAAGAAATACATACGAAATCATTTTATTTTGAAAGGCTAGATTGAAGTTTAGGAATACATATACGATTATTTGGTTTTCAAAAGCTGCAGCGTTACAATTTTTTATTATTTTTTATTTTATTTTTTTTTATTTTTTTTTTATTTAATTTATTTAATTTATTTAATATTTTATTTATTTAATCTGTCTTTAATTTCCTTATGCGGCTATGCCGCTAACTCAAAATTCTCCCGCACTCGCAGGGTGTGGTTTCCAATGACGGGCGAATAAGTAACTCGTGGACGATCGGAATGTGCTATTTCAGCAGCATTGTTTGTTCGTATGGTTTCCGATGACCAACAGCTTATTTACCCGTGGGATTGGAATTGTTGGAAAGTGCAGTGAGTTAACTATTGTGTTAAGATTTGTTTAAAAAAAAAATATATTTTGTTAATAGATTTACGCCTACTCCACGCGTAGTTACTGAAAGCATTTGTGCTTTCTGGTTTGCGACTTCTTTAAGTCGGGCCTCAAGCTTTTCAGGTGTGTCTGATCCTGATTGCCATCTTTCTTTGATCTTGTGATGGTATCCGTCATTTTCCTTGTAACCTTGCTGCTTCCTAAAATCCTGAGCTCGCTTGTTGTTGAAATTGCGTCTGCTCGGGTTGTTTCTGGTGCGCTTCTGATCTGTGGTGCTTCGATCACGTTGGTTTTCACCGGAACGATCTCCTTCGATATCTTGCCTGTCGGCAGTTTTTGAGTTGTTTTTCTTACTCATTTTTACTTGGAGTGAAATGTTCGCCTGAAATCAATTTATTTTTAAGTGTTATATAAGGGTTTTTTCTCGTAGCTTTTCCCTTGAAAACTTGTTATATTAATTCCATTTCTGTTCATTTAAGCATTATATTGAAGTTGTAAAGAATTTGTTTTAATCGGATCTTTTCGCTGACTTGAGCGCGTGTCGCTGGGTTTACCTTTCCTTTTAGGGCTTCGACTCGTTGTCTTCAACTCGAATGCTTTCGAGTTTGGGTTTGGTTTATAATTTGGGCAAAGGCGACCGAAGCAAATTTATCCTGAACTCGAGCACAATGAACAAAACTCCAGAGACACTTCGTTTTAATTTTATAGCTTTTATTGTGTTTCAAATATTGTCTTTTCAATAATTTTATATTTTAATAAAGTGCAAATAAGGCACGAAAACGAGAACAAGTTTTCTTTTTCTAATATTGTGCAAAGGGCGATGATATCTGTCCGAGAGAATAAATCAGAATCAGAATGACAAAAAAAGTTTTGAAATTGTATACATTTGACAGTTGAGAAGCAGCCGGCAGAAACAAGCCGTAAGCCGATCATATTTTTGACGTTTTCAACTTAAGGGTGTTAACAGAATGGAGCGACGGTAGCGTTAGGTTTATACTTGAACAGAATTTAATTTTCTATTTCTCTTAAATACAAAATTCATAAATGTAAGAAATATCAAACTACAATAAATAAATAAATAAATAAATAAAAATATATTTTTATTGATAACAAAAAAGATATTACATCAAGTACAATATATGAAATATTTTAAAACTTAATGGAGACCGAGAGGCACGCGAAGGTTTGTCTAAACTGCTCGAGGGCACCAGTCGTTCTCTCTGCTTGTAGATGTTATTGTTTTAACGAATCCTCGGTTGATCCTTGGATGCTGCTCTACACATTCGGAAAGTCACGTACCTCTTTTTGGGCAAGTGGCTTCTTCGTCTGTTGTTTTAATCTTATCTTCTATGCGAGGGTAATTTAAGGTTTTAATAGACTCCAAAGGTCATGCACACATTTTGTACAATGTGAAAGGTCCGTTTGTCTATTAAAACAATTTACACTTTATTTTGTTTATTAACTTTTTTATTAACTTAATACTTTACTACACGTCTTAACAGTCTTAACTCTTCCGCGATTCACACAATACTGACTATATCGGTTACTACTAACTGGCAGTCCTCTCTTTTTTCTCTTCTTTATTCATTCTTCTTTTCAACAATCAGTGTTGCCGCTTACAACTCGGCCCTCCTGACTTTACAATCGTCCCGATTGTTCCGTAGCTGTCTCGTTGTTTTAACGTATGGCTTTAGGTTGGCTGCTTCCCACACTCCTTTGTTAGGTACTTGAGTTAATTGAAACCCTTCTACGTCCCTCACTAAATATCTATCGTTTGGGAAAACTTTCTCTATCTGTCTTTTTCGATCATTTTTCTCCTTACTCTCTTTTTTATTACTTCGCTCATTTTCGCCTTCGACGTCGCCGTTGCTCTCATCATCTTCGTTGCTCTCATTATTGTTGTCATCATCGTTGTTGCTTGTTGCTCTCATTATCGTTGTCATCATTTTCCGTTCCTTTTTCGAAAGGGTAATTTTCGCCGCGTTCATGCGCTGGGATGAGAGTTAGCGAAGTATAAGCTCGCTTTTGCTGCATGTTGTTTTGTGTTTTAAATTCTGAAGCCACGCCTTCAGCTGCGCAGCTGTATAATGCTTGAATTTGTCTATGTCCGTGTGTGTATCCATCGTTACTTTTACCGTTGTTCGTTTTATTTGCGCGTCGTTTTTAGGTTTTACTGAAAATTGAAAATTTTACACGTTGTTCGTTTTATTTGCGCGTCATTAATATATTCTTCCTCTCGTTGTCATTTGTCTCTCGTTTTAAAATTTCGATGTCTTTCTTTAACCACTCATTTTCTTTGTTCAAAACTTGAAGCGCGGGGGATTTTGGGGTGGATTTATATCCCACTTCTGAACTGAAAGAGCCGTTTGTCAATTAAAACAATTTGCACTTTATTTTGTTTATTAACTTAATACTTTACTACACGTCTTAACAGTCTTAACTCTTCCGCGATTCACACAATACTGACTATATTGGTTACTACTAACTGGCAGTCCTCTTTTTTTTCTCTTCTTTATTTATTCTTCTTTTCAACAATCAGTGTTGCCGCTAACAAATGTGCAGTGCATTCATCTATTGTATCTTTGTGTGATGGCTATTTTAGGGTTTTTATGTTTTCCAGATGTCGTTGGCCACTTTCTCTTTCTTATCTCGCCATGTGACATATTCTCTGGAAAATTCCCAAGTTGAGTGGAATTAACTCAGTGCATACAATATTCGCACTACAAAACTTCCATATCGAAAACAAAACAAATAAGTATAAACGTATAACGTTCAAAAAAAGTAAATGAAAAGGTACTATGGTTATCAAAGGTGGCGGCACTGAATTGTTTGACGTTTGACGAAACTCAAATGTTCTTACGTACACCCATTTGATTTTCTATTTCTATTTATTTTGTAACCTCGCGCGCGAGTTAATAACGATGGTTCGTTATGGATCCAGAAATACAACTTAGTATTAGCTTTGTATGCTAATACTGTCTTCTATCTGCAATTCAAATAATCAGAGACTGCGATTGGAGTATAAAATACAAGATCAAGTGTTACTTTATTAAACGTTGCATTTCAAAGAACCACGATGAAACTGTGTTCATCGTATTTATATAATTTCTTGCATATTTACGTTTTCTTAATAGATACAAGGAATACATTGCTTATCTCCTAATTGTAAATAATAGATAGTAAGAATACAAAGAGTACATTGCTTATCGCTTAATTCTAAATATAGAAACGACTGCGTGATTATTTTAGAATAAAAAATAAAACACGAAACTTTTTATTGTTGGAAAAAAACCTTTCGGTAAAAAACCGAACATTTATTTTAACTTTATTAATAACCTCTTGGCACTACAATACCCCATTCATCAAGATTGCTATTTATGTTCTTACGTAAATCAGACCAGCCACCGCTTCAATCGATTCCACTGGGGGAGGAAGTTTAATCCAATCCGTACGAGTTAATATTTGCATTTCATTATTCATGTTCACCATGCCTAACTCTAACTTGTTAATTATACGTTCTTGACCTGCATTATTATGAAGAATTTCACCTCGTGTATTACGATACGCTTCATTTGGATGAACAATAAGCTGCTTCCCGTTTGAACATCCATACGCCCAACTCATCCAAGAACCAACAAAGAAAGATTTTTGACTTTCAACTTGATCATCCACGTAAAATAATATCTCGATGTTGTAAAGTGTCTATTGGGAATATCATCTTTTTCTTATTAGTAGACGTAGCCTGACGATATGGTCGAGATACAGTATCTCCAAAAGTCAAAGTTACACGACGATTAGGAGGACCGCACATGATCTCCTCAACTTGTGAAGGCATATCAATATCCGTTATAACACTCTGTGATACAATCACACGATTAATAATCACCATTAATTCAGGATATAAAACTGAAACCTTTCCTTCGTGAATAAATGGAAGTAAAAAAGTATAATCATGCAAGTAAATGGCACCAGTTCTTGTAGTAACAATCAATAAAATTTTGGGACAATGATCATTCAAAAGATAATCATCCAATAATCCTTGAGAGTTTGGAATTCTTAACACTATCTCGTCAATTAATCGAATACTTTCTTTAACACGTTTAGCTATTAGTCCAGGAGACCAAAGAACAATTCTATCAAATAACTTATCATTCTTCAATAAATCAAAATAAGCAAATGGATCCAAATTTTCACAAAGTGTACGATGAATAATGAGTCCGTTTACATAAAGAGTAATTGGAGACGTCTCAGGAACGAATATAGGAGAATTCACTTTCATCATATCCGTAGTTAGCTCTCTACCTAAACGTAACTTTCGGTCATAAAGAGAATTATGTGGTTGAACGTACGTTGAGTCAAATATAGTAGAATTATAAGGTTGAAGTAGTATTTTAAAGCCTATAGCTCGACAATCAATTCTATTTGAAACATTATCAATTAGAACACAAAACAAATCTTTAAACTTCTCCAAACCACTGAAAGTACTTAAACGCTCAAATATTCGATCAGCTCTAGTAGCAGTAATAATATTTGAAATTCCTAAAGCTTCTCGGTTAAAAAGACCCATATCCCCATATTTTAACATATTCATAAAATGAATTAAATCCCCACAGAGTATGCCTTCATATTGTAGATTTAAAAGATTAATAAATTGAACGTGAGCATTAGGAGGAGTAATAGAATCAAGAGAACTAGCTCCACGTAAAGTGGAAATAAATAAAATAGAAGCTCAAATGACACGGTTTCGCAATGTCGTTGCATAAAAATAGGATCCCATCTTCCATTTTCCGATTGGAAAAGGTGCATCGCGCGACACCCCGTTTTTAAGGAAATTTGGAATAAAATATTGCTAATTATAGTGCTTTGTATGTGCTTTTTATGTACCGAAAAATAAAATTTTGTGCTCCATTGCAACATTTTTTTTTTTTTACAAAAAACCGGGGTGTAGCACGATATCGATTCAAACCCCGCATGGTGAAGGAATTGAAAAAAGTCATCAAGAATACTATCAAAATTATGTGCTATTTATGTGCTTGCGATAACTGCAGAAATAAATCATGCACTACGTATATACATTTAAATAAATAATTTTTTTATTCTTAAGCGGTGGGGTGTGGCTCCAAAACGCTTAGAAATAAATAAGGACTCTCGGAAAATATAAAATCTATCTTAAAATAGAATCGGTGCTAATTGTGTGCTGGCAATAATCGCAAAGAAAACCGATCGCTGACAATGTTCAATTTCAAATTTTAAAATTTATAAAAAACTTCATACGTAGCTCACATTGATGAAAAAATGAGAGAGAAAAATAACAGAAAATAAAAAAAGCCTTAAGGTATGCAAGGAACTGATCGCCAGATCTATGTATACGTTGTAAAGTCCATATTTGAATTTTTGAATATTGCCTCAATGTATCAAGGAACTAACTGGCGATTTCTGTTGAAAATTAGGAATTTGAATTTTTTTGAACCAAACTAGTACAATCCTCGTGTTAAAACGTTATTCTCGCAGGTGAGAAATATTGTTTTCAACCCCTGGTGGCATAATAGTCCAAGAGGCGACCGTCAAATAACTTAACCCATCTGGATATGGATTTTGTACCCATTATTAGATAGAATTTTTGGGGACAAAGACAGCGCACCAGGGTTGCCAGTCAAAGTACGGGGCAAAGGGGGTAAAACGGGACACTGATGGTGCGTTTCTTGGCCAAAAAGTAACCTATCAGGGATATGGATAACATTACTGTCCAACTATAGAGCTCGACGAGACGAAACCCATAATATTAACCACTCGCCAACCCTACTACAGTGAAACGATACAAGTTTTCACTTAAACATTCATAACTTGATTATTTTTTTATCATTTTTTTTCTCAATAGGAATAAAAAGTTGTAAGTATGTAAAAAATTAATAAAATATCAAAACATGTATAAAAATATAAGTTTGAATATTTAAAATGATTATTTGGATTTAGCGGCATCTTTCATTAAAATAATGTTTGTCCACATAACTCAGTAACCAAACGCTTAAAATTATTTTGGTTTTCAGTGACTTTTATAAACATTGAATTGACGTTAATCGTCCTCAGAATTTTTTGTTTTAATGATTTCCAACATGGTGGTAACATGCAGGAATCAAAATTTTGTACCTTTTTAAGTAAGACTTCCTCCCTTCTCTGTTATTTTTCTCTCTCATTTTTTTCATCAATGTGAGCTACGTATGAAGTTTTTTATAAATTTTGAAATTTGAAATTGAACATTGTCAGCGTTCGGTTTTCTTTGCGATTATTGCCAGCACATAATTAGCACGCAATTCTAGTGCCAAAATTTTATATTTTCCGAGAGTCCTTATTTATTTCTAAGCGTTTTGGAGCCACACCCCACCGCTTAAGAATAAAAAAAATTATTTATTTAAATGTATATACGTAGTGCATGATTTATTTCTGCATTTATCGCAAGCACATAAATAGCACATAATTTTGATAGTATTCTTGATGACTTTTTTCAATTCCTTCACCATGCGGGGTTTGAATCGATATCGTGCTACACCCCGGTTTTTTGTAAAAAAAAAAAAAATGTTGCAATGGAGCACAAAATTTTATTTTTCGGTACATAAAAAGCACATACAAAGCACTATAATTAGCAATATTTTTTTCAAATTTCATTTAAAACGGGGTGTTGTTCGATGCACCTCTTATACTCGGCCCAACACTGCCTATAAGCAGCCCTTAGCCGAGCAAGACCAGCCGATTCAGCAGCCCTATTCCTAGCCCTATCTCTTTGAAAAAAATTCCTCAAACGTCTAACTTCCCTACGTTTGGAATTTAATTCTAACGTCTACCACTTAACCCCTTTCAGATTACTTTACTCGTACTTCTGAAAGAGGCTATCATTCACTCGCCACACACATTCATTGAGGCTATCAATTTTGTTATTGATGCTCAATCTTTGAAACGACAAGAGTGGCATCGAGGCAAGTGCAGTTCTGAGTCGTTAGTGATACAATGCCCAATCGACATTGTTCAGGCGCCAGCGTTTTTCACCAAAGTCCCCGCGAATGCCCTGAAGTTCTGAGATACGACCAACCTCAACAACTAACATGTTGTGATCACTCACACCTCTTCCGCCCAGCACACTCCAGCGGAAACGCAGGCTATTAAACGCCGCCTCATTTGCTGCAGTCACGTCGATGTCACTCCTCCCATTCGGACCATCGAAAGTGTAGAGCTCACTTGGCTGGTTCACAACGAAGACACTTTTCTCAATCATACATTCACCAAGTTCGTCTCCCCTCTGTCGTTTCCGAGACTCAGACGAATGTCCTCGCATTTTCGAAAACCACATAGAGGAAACGGCATTGGCGTCCAGACCGAGAATCATATCCCCGCTGCCAACAAGTTCAAGCAATGTGCTCATATACTCAATGTAGGGTGTTATCTGATCAGAAGGCTTGCAGTAAATACTGGACAAGAACAATCGACCAAACACCCCCTCCACTCAGACACACACACCAAACTCACTTTCATCTACTAACAATGCTTTTGTGCAGACGTCATTGACTATAATAGCAGCGCTTCCGCTCCTATTAACAAATGACCGCATTGAAGCTGGCAGTCCTCTAATGCCTCCATGAGAGACATAAGGGTCCTGCAACATAGCGAACTTAAATTTGTCCCTTACAGAGAATATCTCCTAAGTCACACATCGCTGCGTAAGCGCCCTGGCAATTATATTGAATAATTTTGACATCCATTTTAATGTCTAGCCCTACTCCTCTCTAACACTTTTCCATAGACAGGACAGTCTGTGGACAACATTATGTGACCAGCGGGCAAGGTTCGCCTGTCGCAATCCCTGCAGTGTATCGGTCTATCACACTTCCACTTAGTGTGACCGATAACACAACAACGCCTGCAGGTTTCCTCCTTCTGACGCCATTGGTGGATCAAGTGATCCAAACTGAGGCACCTGAAACAGGTTTTTACCTCTTCCTGCTTCCTAATTGAGAAAGAGAAGTGCTGAATATAACACCTTCCCTTCCTAAGCAGAATATCTGCGATCGCCTCGCTGCACTCAAGAACAACATTAGTTGTTCCTGACTCTTGTTTCCAAAAGCTGATGACCTGCACTCCTAAATTGAATTCCTCCTTAGGAATCTTGTCAAGATTGAACCCATGGAGGTCTTCCAAAAACTCCTGCACTGAAAGGCATTTCTGCACCCTAGCTACCGAAATTTTAACTCCTTTCTTCCTTATCTCAGCCTTTAAGCCGACCTCCTTCAATTTTTCATTAGAGAGGATTTTATCCCTCTCTTGCGCTGTAGGAGTTCTCATGACGACTCCATTCTTACTGGGCTGTACGGAATGAACCCGTACACCAAGTGAAGGCCCTACCTCTTTCATAATTTTCCGCCGTATTTCGGCGGTTGAAATTTTCTTTCCACTACTGCTGTTAACAACAACAGACCAAGTTTCCTCGGTCTCCCTGTCGTCAGCCTTCGGAGATGCTACAGGCATAGCTGCAGCTTGAGCCGTGAAGGCCATTTGGGCGTAGGACAATTGTCTCGCGACGTCAACACCCAAGGGAACTCCAGTGGAGTTGACCTGCAGCTGTGGATCTACTTCAGGACACGCAGTCCGTACACCTACACAACTACCTAGGGCTTCCATCCCTTTGCGTGAAGCTGGGACGGAAAGTCCACTCGGCCTAGCTGAGTCGAGTCGCCCTTTCAGGCGCTCGTTCTCTCCAACTAACCTCAGAACAAGCTCCTCATATTTGGAAGCTAGTTTGAAGAACCTAGATGCCATGTCTGGAAAAGAAATAAACTCCTTCCCTAGTTCTTCTTTTATCTCACCTAATTTAAAAATGATATTTTTTAAATTCAGCTTACTGGGCTGCCACACTCTCCTTCGCTGAAGCCTTTTTGGCTGCTCCTGGGGTAGCCTTCTTACTGGCTTCGTTGACAGGCTCGTCTTCCTTCTCCTTCAGTCCCTCTGTAGACGTCTCCGCCTTCCGTTTTAAGGACACCGTTTCGGTGTCCATTGAGACGGCAGCTGGAGCGTCTTTTTTCTTCTCCTCAGGCTCGATGAGGGCTGCAGCATCGACCTTTTTGGCGGTCTTTCTCGTCTTCTTAATTCTTTTCAATTCTTTTTTACCAGGCACTTCAACTTTTTTAACTTTGTCCTTCATGTATAATTTCGCCTTACTACTCGACGTCGGTTTTTCCGGCTCAACGTCGGCATAATCCGAATCGTCGGTTAACGAAACATCCACATTCCCACCGCCGAAGGGATTTACCAACGAGGGTATTAAAAATTATTTTTCACACTAAGTGTTTCTGGGATAGCAATGCTAATCCCTCGCACTGAATCTTTTATAAGTGTTCCTGGAATAAATATTCCTCGCACTTTCCACTTAATCACGAGTCGCGAGTTAGCGTTTCAGGTAAAAATTAACCACCGCACAGCCGAACAAGCAATAAAATTCGCACACGGTTTTTCCGCAACGAACAACTCGAACACAGCAATAAAACTCGCACACGGGTTTTTCCGCGATGAACAACTTCGAAAACAATAAAAGCGACGCTAGCACGCACTTCAACAACCATCTACGACCGAAGTCAGACATCAACTACATAGATAATACATGTGGACTTAAGATTGTATGAGTATTGGTTTCAATAATAATGGCGTAACATAAATTATATATATTATGAAGAATCTACTCGTACGCTGGCGTACGATACACTCTCTTTGTGTTCCTTAAAGATTGTTTCCGGTTGAAAATTAAGCCACTTAGACAGAATAGAATAATTGTACTTCAAGTGACTTTTATTTCCTATAAATGTTTTACATGTAAAGCTTGTTTTCTTAATATAATTATTTTGTTTTAACTTATATTAAGTTTTCTTTCAATCTTTTTTAATTAATTATAATAGGAATAAGAAATATCAGAAATATATAATTGCGGGAATTTGCTCCTTCTCGTTGAAAGTCTGTTCTAAAAGTGAGGTTAGTGTACATTCTACTTGCCAGTGCAAAGAGCAAGATGGCTGCCGGATAGGTTCAGTGCTTACCAGCATTGCCATTGCCAGATTTGACAATACTCCCCCCTGGTAATGCGGTTTCTGGAACTGGCTTTCCACTTTCGTCAAATCGGCCAACGTTTAGTACAGCAAGCTTTGCGGTGGGCCTGGTATACACACCAGTCGACGTCTTCACTATTGCGCTTCTTATTTCACCATCTCTTCTAGGTATGGTTCGGAGAATGATGCCCTTGGGCCAACTGCTACAGGGGTTGTTAGGTTCTGCTATTATTAAAACATCACCTTCTCGTAAGGGCTTCGTAACAGTGAACCATTTTGTACGTCTAGTTAGATCTGGCAAATATTGGTTGACCCACCGTCTCCAAAATCGATTAGCATACTGACCGCTGGTCAACCAGTTCTTCTTCAATAAGACACCATCATCAGTCAATGTTCCAAATGATTTTTCTCCATTTGACGAACCCAGTAATAAATGGTTGGGCGTCAAAGCTTCTTCGTTTGGACTATCTAATGGAACATAAGTCAAAGGCCTAGTATTAATAATTCTCTCTACCTCTGCAGGGACGAACCGTCATATAGACATATAAGATAAGACAGTGTCTACCCAAACAAAATCACACGCTAAAGCAGAAAACAAGAATAAACTTACCCAAAGTCTCAAAATTAACCAACTACCAATTCTAATTCAAATCGAGCATATTGAAATTATTGAACAAAGAGGAGATACACAATACACATCACATCATACACATACTTCATACTCATACTTCATAATGATACTGTTCTGTTTCTGACTGAATGCCAATCACAAAATAAAACGACGTGAGTTCGGGAAAAGAACGAAGACATTCAAAAATATTTCTTCGTTCTCCATTGAATTTTGGGTGGGAAAAGAAGAACAAGCACACGATTTGTTCGGTGTTTGTATGGGCAAAATAGACATAATTGAAAATGTCTAATTTCTTGTTTCTTTTCGTTCATTTCGTCCAAGTGCGTTCGGGAAGAAAACGAAAAAAGCCGAAGACATGTTTTGTTTTTGTTCGATTGACTTTTTTTGTATTTTTGTATACATAGGTACGGATACGGAAGAAAGACAATAGGCGTTTTTCTTTTTTAGCTCCGAGCAGGGTACGGAGCTGTCAAAAAAAAAACCGTATTTCTTTTTTAGCTCAGACATATCGGAGCGCTCAACTTTTGTTTATTTTTTAGATCAGACCGTGGTCGGAGCGCGATCTACGAGCTCGGTTAAAATTGATGGAGTAGATGGAGTAAAAAGTTGAGCGCGGCCAACTTCATGTATTTTGTTCATTTATCATGACTGAGATGATGCGAAAAAAAAATTAAAACGGTAGAAATGGCGGGCGGAGTAAGTTGTTCTCCGAATGAAGGAAAATAAATTTTTTTTTCAATTTTTTTTGTATGTGTGACAGTTCCGTGCTCAGGTTTGTTTCTTTATTAACTCGGAAAGGTCTGAGCTAACTCTGCTCAGACTGAGCTCGATGAGCTCAGGCTCTACTCCGTACCCTGCTCAGAACAAAAAAAGAAAAAGGCCCAATTTTGAAAAGTCTAAAATTGCTAAGTACCTCCTTGTCGTTTAAATTTATTTCAGTAACATAAATTACAAAATAATTTTGTAATTCAGTAATTGTTAGGTTAGTTATAATTTTCATATTGCCGATACCTGCTTAATACATTAGGTAAAAAATTTTATTGGTCTGACTATGGCTTGTTCTGGTATATTTGGTATAATAAATACAGTCTTTTTGCCATCGATCCGTTTTATAAATTATTTTTAGGTAAAATTTTGTTCCTTTTCATCTCAAGAACTCTAGTTGAGGCTTAAAATAAAACGATAGTTGAAATGAAAACGGCTTCACGTTTTTAGTTACTATCTATTTGTCCCACGACTAGAAACAAGATAATAAAACAGATTTTTTTTTTGTTGTCTACCCAATTCGAATGGTTGCCAGTCGTCCCTGTACCTCTGCCAGCATTGTCAACAGGAGTTCATCGGAAGGATTTCTTGTAGGTGTTATAAATGTCAGTGTCCTTTTGACCGACCTAACTAACCTCTCCCAGGTACCACCCATATGAGGTGAAGAAGGTGGAATAAAGTTCAACTTCAGGTTTGGCCCTATAAAGTTGGTTGCCAATTCATCCATGTTGATCCTCTGCATAGCTTCTCTCAATTCGTTACTTGCACCACGTAAATTAGTCCCGTTGTCGCTATAAATTTCCAATGGCCAACCTCGCCGAGCAATAAATCGCTTCAAAGCCATTATACAGGAGTCTGTGGACAATGAATGTGCAACTTCAATATGGATCGCTCGTACTGTCATGCATGTGATGAGAACTCCCCATCGTTTCTCCGAACGTCTTCCTACGGTGACGAATAGTGGACCAAAGTAATCCATTCCAATGAAGGAAAAGGGTCTAGTGAATGGCTGCAGTTTTGCGGCTGGTAGATCACCCATCCTTGGTGGTTGAGGAAGACATCTAGGTTTTTGCATGTTTGGCATTCAGTTTTTTTTATTTTTGATATCAAGGCACGAAGTTTTGGAATAAAGTACTTCTGTCTCAGCTCATTTATAACCGTTTCGTCATATTGATGGCAAAATCGGTAATGATATTATGAGATGATGATTTCAGTTATGAAGTGATTGTTTGGTAGTATAATTGGTCGTTTAGTATTTAGTGGTATTCCGTAGGCTGCGTAGGTACCTTGCAACAGGAAACAGTTTCTGGTCTCTTCATTACGAATTTCTCATAGGTGAAACAACCCTACGAGAAATTATTAAGGATACATGCGACAAAATATGGATATGTGTAAAAGAAAAATACATGCCGGATCAAACAGAAGATACTTGGAAACAAGTTTCTGAAATTTTTTTATCAAGTACAAATTTCCCCAATTGTGTAGGAGCAATTGACGGCAAACATATAAGGGTCCAAAAGCCATCTAAATCCAGATCGAAGTACAGTTGAAACTCGATTAACCGGGATGGCCGGGACCGAGCCCATTACGGATAATCGAAAATCCCGGACAATAGAACTTTTTTTTTTCTCCAAAAAAAAATGTTGCATTGTTGTTTGCCGGAGTGATTTTACTCGTTGTTTTTCTTTGATTAAATTAACTTGTTGTTCCTGTTGTGTTATTCCAGGACAATTTGACTCTTCTAAAAAACTCAAAAGTGTAGAACTTGCCTTAATCGCATCAATCATTGGAATTTTCGTATCATCAGATTCATCCGAAAGAACTTCAGAATCATTGTCAAGGTTGTTATTATTTACCATCTCAATAATTTCGTTCTCTGATAAAACATCAAATGGCAAAGCATTTGCTTTTTTCCAGGTGTTCCTTTACTTTTGGGACAAAGTTTTTATTAAACCAGTCAAGGAACAGTTCTTGGGTTACCCAAGCACGCTTGTTGGCTTTGTAGATAACTGGAAGCTTTCCAGCCTTTTTTAAAGCTCTTGGACGAGCACTTTTGCCAATAACCATCAACTTGCATTAGAACAAACCAGTACAATAAGCCTTTCCTTCGATTCCTTATACCCTTCAACAGAACGCTCGTCGTTGCATGCCAAAGTGTTTGTGGGCAAACATTTCCAAAATAGAATGGTTTCATCGGCATTATAAATTTGCTCATTGCTTAAATTCTCTGTTTGAATGAGTTCAGATAATTCTTCTACAAAAAGCGTAGCAGCTTCGTAGTCAGCAGATTCTTTTTCGCCTGTTGTTTTCAATCCATGAATTCCATGCCGGTTTTTGAATTTTCCCAGCCAGCCTTCAGAGTATACACAATAAGAGGCTATGTTTAGATTCGCATGAAAAAATTTATCCTTTTCCATTATCATTTGCCCTGAAATTGGAACGCCTTTAAATCTTTCCTGGTTCCGCCATTCATAAGTTGCTGCATCGACTTTGGGATTCTCAGCTTGCTTAAAAGTTTTTCGCTTCTCAAATCCCTTTATGCAATGCAACAGATACAAAGTTCCGTTAGTTTGGAGAAGTGAAGAAACTTGTTCGGTCCTGTTGTCATGTTACGGATAGTAGAGTTTATTACGGATAATAGAGTTTAACCATATTCATTGTCTTTATTGTCGAGAAAGAATCTCAAATATTTTCATCACGGATAATAGAGCGTCCCGGTTAATCGAATCTCGGTTAATCGAGTTTCAACTGTATATGAATTACAAGAATTATTTTCCATTGGTTCTCTTCGGAACCTCTTCGAATGACAATTTGCTCCGATTAGGATCATCATAGAATCCTCCTCCTCCTGACACTGCTGCTCCTGTGGCTGCTTTTCCGTTGCAGTGTTGTTTATGTTACTCTTATTGTATTCATTTCCATTTGCAGTCTGGGTAATAGCATTCGGCAACGACGGCGACAGCGTTGTTTTACTCTTGACATTCCTATTCGTGAGAGGCAAAATTCCATTTGAAATAATTGTGCCGTTTGATGAGGGCTTAGGCTTTATTCCATTTTTTAAACGATGACGCACTTCGATATGATTGAAGTACATAATAATCTGAAAATAAAAGAAAATTAAAAAAACATGTTGTGTTTTGAGATACAAATAATATTTACCACCGTCTTTCAGTACATAAAAACATTTGACGTTTAAAAAGTAGCAAATTGAATTATGAAAACAAACTTATGAGTAGGATATATTATTCCGGAAGTATCCTGCTAACCTCGTCACATTTTAAAGAATCATTCGACTGAAATGCACTAATAAATGCATACCAAAGAAACTATTTTGTTGAATGCGGGCGCAGTTACGTGTATCATAGTAGGATACAGACATTTTTTATGGGTTTAAGCAACAAATGTATGAAAGAGAAAACTTGTGAAATTGAGATGTAAGGTTGTTCTCTTCTCTTAGAATTTTTTGTGAAAGGAAAACATTGACTAAATTTTTTTCTCTCTTGTACTTAAAGAAAATTATTCAACGATTTAGTTGAATGTCCGCGCAGTTACCTATAATTCCTTGTGACACAAACTAAGGAATTGGTTTGAGGTGATCGTTTAATTTGTGTCAAAACACAAACTTAAAAGTTGCTCAAATGGGCAACAGAATGGTTTCTGCATGTGCGAGGACTCTAGTATAAGTCTATAGTGCTCAGTTTAGAAACCAAACAGTTTCGAAACTAAAAGTTGCATGTGCGCGCCTAGCCTTAGTGCGTCTGTCTGTCTTAAGGTAAACGACGCACGTCTTTGTTATTGAATTCTTTATTAATACGAGTTTTATTACGTTGTGTGATAGTTCGTTCTTGTGCTTTTATTAATAATTCACGCACTTGTTTATAATTATCTTTATTATAGAATAAATCCGCTGGTTTTTGTTTTGTAACCGAATGTTTAGTTATATTGTACTGTTTAACTGTGTTATTTATTTCAATTATTGGCTTAGTACCATTTTCTAAAACTAAAGCATTAGATATCTCTATTAAAATGCTATGAATTTTCTCAACTTGTCCGTTCGTCGTTGAATGACTGACTGGAGTTTTGAAGTGTTAAATCCTTAATTTGTTTAAAATCCTTCGAACAGAGGGCGATATGAATGCGTTTTCATTATCGTTGACTATATTCGTGCAGAATGGGTAAGTACTCTATAAAATCTCTTCTAAGTGTGTGTATAGGGATTTTTTTATTTTCAAATCTGTGTATGTGGCAATATTTTGAGTATTTATCTATGAAGTTGTAAATAGCTCGTTGCCCATATGGAATACATCGAAATGAACAGTCTCGCCTGCGAAATTAGGTATTGGACTGGGTTTCATGACTTGTTTAGTCGGATGGCGTTCATGTAGGACTAGGGGTCCCTACATTGGCTCACACTTTACAAGACGGTCGATTTATGATCGTTATAAATATTTTATTTTAATTTCAACTTGTTTTAATTATAATGTTATGCCGGAGAGGAAATCAACAATCGCTTGCTTGTTTTTTATAAGAAAAGGAAAACACGTCTATTCCCTGCGAGATCTCGATTACTTCTGTTTCAAATTCAAAATAGTCTGTGATTTCGATTGAGTAGAAAGGGGACGCGTATTCTCTTTTAGGTCCGTACGCTTGTTCGTCTTGTTTGTCTTGTCCGTTCGTTCGTTCGGTTTGTTTAGTCGACAGCGACAGGGTGTCCCTACAAGATAGGCTAATCCTACATTCATATTTGCTTTTGTGGCAAATTTCACATGTGTTGGTTATTTCTTTATTTATCAGAACGGTAAACATTAAAAGAGTCATCAAACAGTTCAGCTGATTGAATATGAGCATGAAGCCAGGTTTCAGTCAAGATAATGACATCATATTCATGCAACGATTTCTTTTGTTTTCGTTCTGATTCCACCAGCATTCTGGTAATAAACAGGAAGAGTGTTATTATCGTTATCATAACGACAAGATGACGACAATGATGATGAAGTTAAAGATGAATCTAGCAATGGCATTCGAGGTGGCGTGGCGGCAGCGACGGCAACGGCGACGACGACAACGGCGGTGACGAAAATGATGATGGTAATGACGAATGAGAATGAGATGAATAGTATGGAGCAAGAGCATGAAGATCATGCCGTTGTGATTTATTAGCTTGAGAGATGAGTTGATGGTTATTAGCATAAATTAATTGTTGGCATCGGCTAATTGTGTAATTTCTTTTTTTGGGAAAATTGCACTTCCAGTAACAATTTTTACTTGACTTAATAATCTTCAAAACATTTTCTGGCAATAACGTACAATTGTCATGGAATTTTAATGAGCACATTCCACCACAAATAACGAAGTTATTGTATATAAAATTTTCACACTTTTCACATTTCTCAGCCATTACAAAAATTTTAAAATTTTAAAGAAAACTTGACCAAACTAATGAAATACGTTTACTGTCTCCGAAGATCTCTCTCGAATTATATTCGCCTTTATTAGTAATTATTTATTGCGTACAACCGAATCGTCCTTCATGTTATTTATTTAATAGATTTAGAATACATTTAAGTATTATTTTTATTAAAACCTGCGATAATTAAACACTATACTCTCTATATCATCAACACAACGTTGGAATATTGACCCAAATGGCATACGTATGAATTCATATTTTGCTCCATTTACAGCAAAAGCTGTTTTTTCTCGATCTGATTCCTTTATTTTTATTTGGTGGAAGCCAGACTCTAAGTCAAGAAACTCTAAGTTGAGAAAATCTTTGCTTTTCCTAAATTCTATATGATCATGTTCACGTCTGGAATAGGATATCGATCCGTAATCGTTCAAGAATTTAACTTCTGGAAATCAATTACCATACGCCGTTTAGGCCTCCCGTTTTCATGGATTCCTTTGTACTAGGCAATTCGATTTTGCTGAATGCCTTGGCGAGTTGATTGATTTTTTTGGAAACTGTATTCGTGCTTGCGACATTAAATTCACATCTGTTATACCTTCTATAAGTTCCTCCAAAAACTCTTCTTCATTTAGTGACAATTTGTTGTCTTCTCGTGAAGATACTGCTGGAACATTTCTTCTTCTCGTCCCTGTCTTCTCTCAAAAGCTTTTTGCACCAAACGGCTATCTTTGGTCGTAAACATGTTTTACATTTCGTTTAAAAGTTCATCCACTGTAATCTGTACTAGATCTGATTTCGAATGAAACCATCTCAGCGCGTTTCCCTTAAGTCGGCATGAAATAAGTATTCTAGCATTTTTCTGATCTAAGTTATACGCAGCAATTAAATGTTTCAGTTGTATTTGCCAGTAAACAAAACCATCACCATCAAAATCTGGTAATAATTCTTTCACTCCACTGTTCAGATAGTAGGGCATTACCCACCCAACTACTGACTATAATTCAGGGTTCCATGGTCATCGAAGGCCGGAATTTTGTCGACAACCCCAAAATGTTGATTTATCCTTTTCTCACAACGTCGCCTATCCCTACATCGCCTCAATCAAACTTGCTTCCCACATGTTAAGCTGAGCTAAACATAAACTCCAGAGAAATGATGGAAAACTATTTCGTTTTAAGAGGGAATTCAACATTGTTTTTATTTTTCTTATATCCAAGGTAAGTCTGAGTTTTAAATTTTATACCAAAATGGTAAATCAAGTTTTAAATCTTGTTATTATATTAGTAAGTCTGAGAATCAAATTTCATATCCAAAGTAAGTCTGAGTATTAAATTTTATTTATCAAAGGTATGTCTAAATCTAGGTTTAATATCTTATCAAGGTTCAAATTAATTTCATATATATATAGATGTAAATAACCGAACAATCGTGTATACAAATCAAATGCATAATTTAAATGATTAGGTATCTCTTTTCGCTCGGATTCTGAGCTTCTCTCTTGAAAGCCGGAATTCAAGCTTGATCAATTGAGCTTGAAATCTTCTATTTGGGGCGGCTGCTGATTACGTACGTAGCGGCACACTGTTCGATACGTCGTGCAAAATTATGACTCTTCGGCCAAAATTGGCTCGAGCTTCAAGATTGAGGTGGTTCCTTAAAATTCGATTTTGGACCACAAAAACTATATCTACGAGGTATATATATACAAAAAACGAAAAAAAAAACCGAAAGGGGTGTCGATCTGCGGCTTGCCGCCGCCGGCACCTTACTTGGCAACCGGAGACTCACGGGCTTATGGCTCGATCTTCTTCTGGGCCGAACTGCCGCAGTCTTACGGCTGTCTTTGTATGGACGTTTGTCGTCGTCGGCAGAATGTTCACCCTTTTCAATTAGACTTTTCACAGCAACTTATAGTTTTAGCGTTGAAATTCCTAACGTCTTCGTTAACCAGGGATTTTCGCAACACTTCTTAACTTGGTATACTTTCGTTACAGAAAAAAAAATGTACTTGTCACAAACTCGATACAATAGTCACGACGGACGAACTTCAATACTTGTAAAGTAGTTGAAATCATCAGCGTAAAATATAATTAACTTTAGGACAAAGAATTTCTCGAAACAGTCTTAGTCAAATTTTTAATAAAAACACATCAATTCCTTGAGATCAATTTTCTTTATTTTAAAGTATACTAACACGAGACAAAATAAAGCACATCCGATCGGTTGTACTCACAAAATTCAACTGCGTGTTTTCGGTTGGCGTGCTTTATGTTCTCCCTTTTTCTACGTAGTTTCTAGTGGCAGCCCTTTACATGTTTAACGTTTGTATGTATTAATAAGCCAGTTATATTTTTTGGTATTTTTATTTTTACACATTGCTATTTACTTGAAAGAGATCATACATTCTCTTTTTTTTCGCTTACATAACAAAAGAATATTACTTACAGTTTGCATTTTCAGGAACCATCTATCCGTGCGCACGAAGATCTGGCTGCTGAAGCACTGATTCTAGGGGTAGGGTTAAAAGTTAGGTTAAGGTTATAGCTGATAACTCTACTGTTCTCTCCAGTAGTTAAGCAATTTATCTTTTAATTTGTTTGAGTCTAGCAGGTAAGTATGGTCTGGTTTTTTTTTTGTAGGTCAGGTAATTTAAAAAAAAATTCTTTTCACTTGAATTTTCACAATGAGTATATAACATTATAAAGCAAAAAAAAAAATCAAATCCGGTATGTTGATAGCAGGTGGTTGGTCTTGATTCGACCGTTGTATTTTCTTCGTGCAAGACCTGCAACTTTGGAGTGGGCGACGGAGTTCGGCCACCCTGCTCCATTCAATTTTTATGCGCCTTGTCTTGTGGATGAAGTTGGAGTTCGGCCACACTGCTCCAAACAATTTTTAAGCGCCTTGCTGTTGAGATAGAGTCGGTGTTCGACCGGGATGGAGTCGGAGTTCGGCCACACGGCTCAAAACAATTTTCTGCGTTTTGTACAGTTGAGATGCAGTCGGTGTTCGGCCACACGGCTCCAAATAATTTTCTTCGTCTTGTGCAGTCGGAGTTCGGCCACACTGTTCCAAATAATATTCGTTGGCCTGTTGGGATGGAGTCGGAGTTCGGCCACACGGCTCCAAGCAATTTTCTGCGCCTTGTGCAGTGGAAATGGAGTCGGAGTTCCGCCACATGGCTCCAAAACAATTTTCTGCGTCTTGTACAGTCGAGATGCAGTCGGTGTTCGGCCCGAATTGCCGAAAGCAAAAAAAGAAATGCCACTTTTCTATTTTTTTCTTTTAAGGGGACTCAATTTAAAATAAAATTTAGGGAGGAGATGTTTTCTTGGCGAAAGATCCAGAATAAAGAGACAGACTCGATCTTGTCTCGTCACGATTTCCCATCTTCGTCCAATTCAAGGGAAAAAACGGCGTCCTTTTTAATTATTTAACGAAGGTGACGTGGCCTCGTTAAAAGACAAGAAGTGCTGCCAGAACTTATTTTTTTTGCATAGGTGATGGAATTCCGTATATTCTCTGTTGTCTACCGGACACTTGAAAATTCTTATTTCCCAAATAAAGATCCAAATAAACGATCAACAGCTAATGTTGGATGGGATTTTATTTACTACGAAAAAACAAGTTAATATATGTAGTTACAATGTTTTCAATATTGCAAAGAATTTACATACATAGGTAATTTCAATATTTCTGTTTCTGACGATCCGTTAACATACTCTCATTTGCCTCACGAACTCCATTTTCGTTCGAAATGTGTTCCTCCTCGTCACCGTCGTCGTCGTCGTCGTCATCATGCGACTCCTTTTCTGGTGTATTTTTCTTCGGCGCTTCTCCGCGTTGCTGTGATGGGATTTCACTGAGGCGAACATCCAACGTCGCCTTCTTCCCACTGCTCTGCTTTCCCAATCGTTGCAACCATTCGCGCAGCTGGGAAGCTGTATAGTATGATGCATTGACTATTTCTTCCATCGTATCGAAAGGGAAAAAAATGTGCGAGTAAAAAAAACAACGACCAAAAAAATTCACAGCAGGAAGGAGAAGAAAAAGACAAGAATAAATTTTAGAATTTAACCGCAGGCGCAGGGACAGAAAAATTTTTTTTTATTGGATTTTGGATCTTGGATCCCACTTCTGATATTTATAGTAGAAGATTTTATGAGTTGATTCAAAAAATCCAGAAAATCACTAAACACGTGTATTTTTAGTAGAAGTTTTTATTCGGAAAAATTCAGAGGTTCGCACAACACGTCTACTTCGTTTTAATGATACGTACAGAATGAATCTCTATTTTCATTCTTAAAACTAGCTTTACACTAATACATACAAGAATAGTAAGAGGGATAAAGCAGAATAAATGAAACTAATACATGTATAGATAACTATCAGTTGTATTAATACAAAAGCGCTCAGTTTATGTTTGAATCAATATATGTACAACAATGTCTTAAGGGGAAGAGTAACAATAATCATTAACACAACATGGTAGCATTCAATACCTTAACATAAATATATGCTTACTTACTACACAGTGTTCCACCGGGACGTTCAGAGACTTGAGTTGGCGGATGGTCACGTTTGCCATCCGTAACAAATCGTTCCCAGTTGGCTTCTCCTGAAGCACCGGCAGCTTATAAAATTGGTTGAGATGCTCCTTGGCTATCAGGTATGGTCTCTCATAAAGCTGGACGAGCCTGTCCCATGCCTCCTGGTAGCTGTCTTTATTCAAATTGCTCTCTCCTAGAGCTCTGGCAGCCTTGCCTGTCAGCGATTTTCGTAGATAGGCATATTTGTACGCCGATGAAATCTCCTGATTTTCATGGATTGCAATTTTGAATCGGTCGCGGAACCCAATCCATTTGAGAAGTGACCCATCAAACTCCCCCCAAGTATTCTTGATGTCATGCTGCTGGACTGGCAGCCTTAAAATACTCTTCTTCTACAGAATTAATTTGGTCCTCCAAGACCGACAATCCTTCGTCGGTTGCTTCTTCTACCAAAGACAGGAAAAGCTCATTGGCCTTTTCCCAAAGCTGAAGAAGTCGATCTGCTCTCAGTAGTGTGCCCTGCTTGGACGCAGTACTTGTAGCTACCGACTCCGCATTTGCCAAGGCCCTTGAGATGGCCCTTTGCAGAGTGACAAACTGCTTTGCACCTGATCGCTCCTCCTGCTGACCCTCTTGCTGGCACACCTGTACCTTGTCAGGCTGGCACTCCTGTGCTGGAACAGACTGGCACTCCGGCGCTGAATCAGTCTGGCACTCCTGTGCTACCTCCTGCGGATTTTTTTGTTGCTCCTGCTTTTGTTTAGTTTTGCGCTCCTGCGGCTTCTTCCCTTTTGTTTTGGGCATCCTTGCTTTAATTTAATTTTTCTCTTTACGATTTTATTTATACGCGTTTTCCTTCTTTTCTTTTTATTTTTAAAAATTCTCACTTCAAACCATTGACTGCTCACCACTAAATTCAAACATGAACTGAAACCCAGAACAGAGCAAACAAAATTTATTCCTACCTACTGATTATATACCTACAATCGTTCGACGGCAATACCAACCCTTGTATTTGGTTTCATGTTGAAACTTGAAACCAAACCGATAGCGCAGCTGCCTGTCTGTGCGCAGTGGACTGTATGTTTGTTGTTGGTTGGTAGGTAGAGAGTAGATTTTTTCGTTGTTCGTTGAGAACGGTGGTTGTTTTTCTTTTTTCTTTTTTCTCCTTGGTTGTTGATTTGTTTTCTGTTAGTACATGCTCCTGCATGTTTTTGTTTTGGGTTTTTCTCTTCACAAAATTCATGTTCCTACATGATTTTGCGCGTTTGTCTCTACAGAGGAGAAATAAACCATTTCTTATGTGCATATAAATTCCGTTGCGCGTTTGGTTTTATTTTTTCTAGCTGTTCCTACAGTTTTTCCTGTTGAATATTCCTACATAATATTTTTGTCGACGTTTTGTAGACATTTAAAACGAATTGCTGTGAATAGATTTTATGTTGAATGCGAAGCAACATATAAAATTATAAAAAACAATTAATGGTGGTTGTAAAGTACCGCAAATATAGTTCATAATTATATTATATAGATAAAATTCTGTACATATCCTTATGTACGTCCAAAACAAACCCATCCTGGTGTTTTTCATGTCCTCATGCTGTAGGTAGGTACTCCTGTACGTTTTAGGTAGGTACTCCTGTACGTTAATCACTTTCACTCCGATTTTTTTTTTTTATTCTATCCGCGACTCGAATGACCATAATGTTTCGAACGATAAGAAATAAAACAAAAGAATTTTTACTGTGGGAAAAATAAAATAAAAAACCCACATTTATTCCGCTTTAAAAATAATCGCACGAAACACGACTCGCAGGTTTGTAAGACCAGACGAGAGTGACTCTAATTCTAACTACTACAATATTTATCTGTAAAAACCAGTACAATTTAAATATGAAACATGAATGGCCAGTGCTGCCATTCGTAACAATCGCAATGTGCTATTTCAGCAGCATTGTTTGTTCGTATGGTTTCCGATGACCAACAGCTTATCTACCCGTGGGGTTGGAATTTGTAGAAAAGTGCAGTGCATACAATATTCGCACAACACTTTGAACGATTCCGAAATAAGAGTTTTTTTTTTTGCATGTTTGGCAAAGTTTATTTAATTTTACATTTTATAAAATTTCTTGATCGACGCCTTTGTTGCTTGAGAACTCGAATCAAGAAGAGCTCTGCACATCTGCAAATCGTTGTGCTCATCCTTGACCATTACGTTTACCGTTGGTAGCATCGTAAAGCACTCGCGATAAGAATGTTGCATTGTGTTTACCTGTAGACCATTTGAGGTGCCTGGGCCTTGTAATTGCGGTTGTGGTTGCGATTAGCTATGGAGCATCGTATTATGCTTCAAGCCACACATTTTACAATTTGAATATTTACACTCGTTTAAACTGTGTTTGTCGCGACTATGTTATTTGATTTTACGAATTGCAGACGAGCCGGCATTGTTAGGTCACGAAATTGTTCATTCGATCTAGAAGAAATTGATTAATATCCGATAACTTTGAGTCTGTTTTATCCTTAAGGAAACGTATCCATAGCAAATTAAAACTTTTACGCAATATTAGGTTAAAAGAAATACTTTATTAAAAAAGAAATATTCTTAAGACTAAAAGAGTATCTAATCATGTGCGGTACGCACTGCGGTAGGAATCGAACTGCCCTCTTGTTGATCATCTCGTTCTCCTCGGAGGTTCGGATGACGGTGATTGCCAGCGGCGTCGGTAGTAAATTATCTCTTTTTTGGGTCTTATCAACTAGGTCCCAGTCCGACAGAACATTCCCAGCCGTCAGGCTTGTGAACATTCGCTTGATGGTCGTGCACGCCGCCGAACGTTGAGCGAGATGAGCCATTGCAATTTACAATTAACTGATACACAAACAAACTCGAAAATATTACGCAAAATAACAGTGTATACGTGCTTAGAATGTTAGTATGGAAAACGCAGCTAACCAAAGTAGAATGAAACAAAGACACACAATTATCTCAACGAGATCACAGTAGCACATGAACCTTACGGTCAATGGGATGGCAGTAAAATGTGTCGTATTATGGTCTGGTTAGAGGAATATGCTGATTGACTCGAATTCGACAACGGTTGTTGATCGAACAGAGATTTTATAAATATTTTTTTAACACACGATATGAATGAGTTGGCATGAGGAAAGGACGTTCTAACTTTCTCAGCAATCAAATTCAAACCATGAGCCGAACAAGTTACACGAATTAAGTTTGGATAGAAATTTTTTAAATTTTGGCCAGCTTCTATCATGTATGCCGCTGCGTCGGTTTAAAGTAATAATACCTTGGTCTCATTCCCATTCGGCCATTAAACGCGTATGCTGTCGTTAACAAATCGAGCAACAGTTGCATTATTTACTTCATGCAATGTTGACGGTATCGGACCTTCCCTTTCCCTTGCCATTCTCCCAGCGTCCTTCCCGCTTTCTTGGTAAGTGAGCTCCTGAGGTAGGCAAACTTATAGGCTGGCGAGATCCTATCATTATTATGCACGGCAGCCATGAATCGATCTCGGAAGCCTTGCCACTTCGTGATCGTTCCATCGAACTCACCCCATGTGTTTTTTACGTCATGCTGGGAGAATGGCATGGACACCTGTACTGTTACCGGAGTCGGTTCCTTCGCTGTTGTTGTAGTGGTTATCTCGGTCCTTCTCTTTCTTAAAGTGGCGACGGCGAGGAAGTAGCCATTCTCTGCAACTGCCAACCTTCTCTCGACCTCAGCAATCTTGAGGAGGTCTTTGGTTTGAACCAGCACCTTCTCTGCTTCCTTCACCTGCTTCCATGAATCGAGAAGCGCCTCTAGACGTATGTCCAATCCTTCGGCAGGGTAGTCGAGCATCTTATCGCTCTTAGCGAACGCTGCCCCCCTCTCAATTGTATGGATCCCTGCTTCGAAGGCGTAGTTCCAATTTTCTTCCATTTCTTTGCTCTCCTTCTCAGTTTCCTTCTCTCTTGCGTTCTCTGAAAACAAACAATTGTGATTATAGAAATTGTCATCTTCAGTGCTGTATGGGGATAAATGGAGAGTTCAACTAATGCCTATAGCTCTGACTCAATCCAAAGACCAGAATAAGATACCAAATAATTCCAACTCAATCCCGTATAAGTGGGAGAATTGAAATGAATACGATATTTAATAAAATAATACGATACCAAAATGTTCCAACTCAATCTCGTATAAACTGAGAGAGTTGAAATCAATACAATAATTAATATCGTGGGTAATATGCTATGTGTTTGTGCTGCTGTTGCTTCTGCCGTGCCGTTGCTATCCTTCGTTTTTGTTTATATTGCTATTTTACCTTCTCCCTTCATTCCTTCCGCTTGCAAGCATTCCTTCAGCTAAGGCAACCGTACATATATATGCTTAAGTTCCTATCATCGCTTCCATCTCTCTCCTTCTCATTCCTTCATATTCCCTCGAATTCCTTCGCCTTCGCTAAGGTTACACTGACCAAAAGCAACGACAACGGCAAGAAAATTACAAAACATATTTAACAAAAGTGGACGTTTTCATGCGTACATATTCCATCACACTATAATTTTTGCGACACTCTTTGTGTCGCTTCGCTAACACATAAAATTATGCCCAGCTCATCGTCCGTCACCCTTCACTTCCTTCACTCTTAAGCACAGTCACAAACACACAACAAAAAACTGGTTGCCCAAAACGACAGGCAAAAAAAAGAGAAAGGAAAAAAAATGCACCGAGTTAACTATGTGTTGTTATTTGGTTTAAAAAAATATATTTTTTATTGCTAACACATAGAAATTACATCAAGTACAAATATAAAGAATTTTAAAAACTTAATGGAGACCGAGAGGTTGTCCAAACTGTTCGAGGGCACCAGTCGTTCTGCTGCTTGTAGATTTTATTATTTTTGAAGAATCCTCGGTTGATCCTTGGATGCTGCTCTACACATGCGGGAAGTCACGTACGCCTTTTTGGTCAAGTGGCTTCTTCGTCTGTTGTATCTTCTATCCGAGAGTAATTTGAGATTTTAATGGGCTCCAGATATCATGCACACATTTTGTACCATGTGCATTCATCTTATCTTTCCGTGATGGCTATTTTCTGGAAAATACCCAAGTTGAGTGGAATTAACTCACCGCTTACCTTCACTGTTCATGGATTATTTATAACCAAAAATCTGTTGCTTTTTGACAGAATTATTCCTTCTCACAATGCGAAATGCCTTTTTCTTTTTTTTTCTTTAAATCACTGATTTTGACGAACAAAAAAATATTTGTGTTTTGTTCTGTTTGAATTTTTCTTCTAAAAATCGACCCAATAGGATAGAGAATACGACTTGCCCTTATGTAAATCAAACACCGAATGAAATCGAAATTGAAAAAGGGGCAATGAAAGCAACTGTACATGTGCAAGCTGCTCAGCGTCAGCATTGCTTTGCATGTAGGTATCAGCGCACAGGCAAGCGCAAAAAAGGGATGAAAATTAGCAACAACAAAAGTGTGTGCAATGCGTAGCAACGAGTTTTGCTCTCGTCTTCGCGTCGCCATCGCAGCTGCGTTCGGTTATTTTGAACGAGATATAACAAGAAAGAAAACAAAATATGAACATCGTGTGCTCTACGAATTTGCTTTTTTGCTTTTTTTTTTAAAGAGGTATTCATGTTCGTTCATGAAAAATACCAAACCGTCGCACCACGTTTTTGTTAGTGGTTTCATTCGCCCTTCGCATTTTCTGAGAGGTATTTCATGTTTGTTCATGAAAAATATTAAGCCGTCTCAGTGGTTGCCTTCGCCCTTCGCATTTGCATGTTATGTGTATAATATAATATGCTTACCATTTCCTTCGTTTTTTTTCCTTGCAGCATACATGGCTTGTTGCATGTCGCTGATCTTTATTCCTTCCATCGTCCATCAATTATGTATCAAATAAAATGATATCCTTCACGTTCTTCACTTTTCACAATATATACCACACGAACCGGCACTAGAACACATTCGCGGCTCGATTGACCAATGTTTCTCGCCCGTGGAGAACTAAGTGGACTGTAATAATAAATAAAATAAAACGCACCAATTTAAAGTGGAAAAAGGCGAGCCTTCAAAAAACCACTATTCCTTCACATTTTATTTCACTAAGAACCTTCACTTAAAACTATCACGTAATTTAATTTTAACCATCTCAAGTGTGCAGTGCGCTTGCACGACCTTCTTCCTTCACGGTTGAACGACGACACTCTAGGAAAAAGACAAAGAAGTAAGAAAACTTCTACTTATACTAAAAATCACGCGCTCTCAGCGCCATCTCTATGCGATAAATCATCGTAAGAGGGCGCTCCGCGCACTCTGTACGATACAATGACTATGTTCCCTAAGTCTTCTGTAACTTCCTTCTTTTGGAATAAAGGTTTATTCTTACTTCTTCTCTGTCCATTGTTTAAAAAAATTGTTTCACCTACTTTATATGTTTTGTTTTTCCTATTTCTATTATGATAACCTAACATTTTTTGTTGGTGTGTTTGGAGTTTCTTTTTTGTGTCACCATTATCTATATAATTGTGGAATATATCCGTTGGTCGCTTGTCTGTTACCGTGTGAATTGTTTCATTGTATTTCTTTGTAGCTAGAGTCATGACGTCCTTGATGTCTGTTATATGTGTAGTTTCTTTGACTATTCTAATGAGTTCTGTCAATGTGGAGTGAATTCTTTCTATTATTCCATTGCTCTTTGAATGGGCTGGTGGTGTTGTCTTATGAGTAATGTTAAGGAGGTTATAAGCACACTTCGCAGAAGGTGAGCAAAATGCTGCTTCATTATCGGTCATCAAGGTTCTGACATTACCGAAAACCGGAAGCAGTTCGATCATTCTATCCCTTGCTTCGATTTTTGAATGAACTTGGGTTGTTATTAAGAATTTCGAAAATGGATCTGTCATTGTTAAAAATGTTGCACTTTCACAATAATATATATCTGCGTGGACGCGCTCTCCCCCTTCTTCAGGAATTGGAGTCTCTCCAATTGGCTGCTTATTAGGATGTCTCTCATACTTATTCTTTTTACAGATTTCGCATGTAGCGTTTATTGAGAGGATCTGTTTGAAAGCGTTTGGCCAATAATATTTACCTACAATCTGCTTATACACTTCTTTAGCTTGTCTATGGGCTCGATTGTTACTCTGTTGAAGTAAACTGTTGACTTGATTAAAGTTACCACCTAATTTTTTGTATATAACCCATCTAGTTGGGTACTTCAACTACCTTGTGGGATTGAATTAACCCATTTGTGCAGTTAGATTGGCCCATCTACTCGATTAAATTATCATACTTTCTTTGTTGGAGTAACCCACTTACTCGGTTAGAATTACCAACTAATTTTTGTTTCTAACCCATCTAGTTGGTTACTTTAACCACCTTGCTGGATTGCATTAATCCATTTGTTCGGTTGGAGTAGCCCATCTACTCAATTGAATTACCATACTTACTTCGTTGGAATAACCCATTAACTCTGTTGAAGTAAACTATTTTCTCGGTTAGAATTACCGTCTAATTTTTGTTTCTAACCCATCCAGTTGGTTACTTTAACCACCTTGTTGGATTGAATTAATCCATTCGCTCAGTTAGAGTAGCCCATCTACTCAATTAAATTATCATACTTACTCTGTTGGAGTAACCTATTTACTCTGTTGAAGTAAACTATTTTCTCGGTTAGAATAACCGTCTAATTTTTGTTTCTAACCCATCCAGTTGGTTACTTTAACCACCTTGCTGGATTGAATTAATCCATTTGCTCAGTTAGAGTAGCCCATCTACTCAATTAAATTATCATACTTACTTTGTTGGAGTAACCTATTTACTCTGTTGATGTAAACTATTTTCTCGGTGAGAATAACCGTCTAATTTTTGTTTCTAACCCATCCAGTTGGTTACTTTAACCACCTTGCTGGATTGAATTAATCCCTTTGCTAAGCTAGGGAACCCCATCCAACCGGTAAAAATAGCATACTTACTTTGTTGGTGTAGCCTATTTCTTCGTAGTTGTTGTAGCCAATCTACTCGGTTAGAATTAAAAACATTCTGTTTCGAATTTAAAAATACATAAAAAAAATTATTTATAGAAATATGTACTTAATATAAATATTATTTTATATCTAAATTTAATTTTTGTTTAAATAATTCATAAAAATATTAGCATAATTTGTATGCAAAATCAATATTCTTTTCAATTTTTTAATTTAATTACAAAACGAAAGAAGTGTACATTTACTCAAAACTAAAAACATTTTGTGTGGAACTTTAAAATACATTTAAAATTTTATTTTTTAGACATTTTCACGTAACATGAATTTTTCTTTTTGTAATATAAAATTTAATACTCAAAAAATTTATATACATGTTTTATTTGTAAATCTATTTATATTAAATTTTAGAAAAACATGATTTTTTATTTTTTTAATCTAGCTAATTACAAAATTTAAGAAGTTAACAAAGCAATATTTACAAACACATTACTTCCTTTTCTTAAAACTATAAATTGTCTTCAATTCGAATAGCTTTACAGTGGTCTTCTTAGAACTATTAATATTCTTCCATTTGAAAGGATGGTTTTTGTGTTAGGGATAGGATTAGGGAATGACTCAAGAAACAGTATGTCTTCTTCTTTTTTCTCAGGATATTCTATTTCGAAAGCAAAATAATGTTCGTCAAAGGCTAATGTTTTTAATAAGGAGCAAGTGAAGATCAGTTGATCAAAGTCATAAAGGTATATATTATTGACAGTACAGGACTTAATACTACTATTGAACGATAAAAAGTGTCATTCGCTATGACAAAAAGGACTTAATATCAATTCAAGGATAAAAAGTGTCATTCGCTGTGACAAAAAGGACTAAATATCAATTCAATTCAAGGATAAAAGTGTCATTCGCTATGACAAAAAGGACTAAATATCAATTCAATTCAAGGATAAAAATGTCATTCGGTATGACAAAAAGGACTTAATACTACTTTAGTGTCATTCGCTATGACAAAAAGGACTAAATATCAATTCAATTCAAGGATAAAAGTGTCATTCGATATGACAAAAAGGACTAAATATCAATTCAATTCAAGGATAAAAATGTCATTCGGTATGAAAAAAAGGACTTAATATGAATTCAAGGATTAGTGGGAAAGTGGGAAATTTCTAGTTCTCCGTCAAGCCGAGTTCCGAGAGGAGAGTTAAAGTGGAAGTGGATGTTGAATCAAATTTGGTTTTAATTTTGTAAAAGCCTTTTTGAATTAACATCCAGGTACATGAACTCTCCTCTGGATACTTAGCGTTGAGTGTAAATATTAATTTCATGCAGGTATCCACTGCTTCCACTATTGAATTAAGTACATATTTACTTTCATTCACTATAACAAAATATGATGTAATATTGCTTAATGACTCACCAACTGCCAAAATATATGGTTGAAGGGTGAGATTATACCCTTCCAGTTTTGCTTTTCTGCTCTGTATAGCCTCGCTGATGCCAGCATCCGATATTATGTGCGTAATAAAGGTCTCCCTCACCTCTGACTTTGAAGGCCGCCAAACTTTTTTTGAGCTGCCCTTCAATCTTATTGTGCTCACGGAGAGCAGCGATGGGATGAGGAGGAAAGCCGCGAGGTTGCTGGTGTCTTCAGAAGCTATAAAAAGTAAACAAATGTTGATTGTGTATATATAAAATAAAAATGATTTTACTTACTATTTTCAAGGGCCAACAAGTTTTGGATGCACTTATCCTCGACTGAACGTTTCTTGGCTATTTGGTATATCTTGACTTTGGTGTTTGGAAACGTTTCGATAAGTCCATTAAAGTTATCCGGATAGAGGAACTGGAAGTCCTTTTACACACACAAAAATTTTAGAAGAAAAAATCACATAAGCGTTGCAACGTTGGGTATAATATATTAAACAAATTTTACATAATATACAAAGTAGTAATTGGGAAATTAACTAACCAGAATATGCCCAGTCGGTTTTTGTAGTGCTGGAAACTCTTTAAAATAGTTTTCGATTGATATGTTTTTCAACAGCTGCAGACGAGCCCGAGTGGTTTGCTCCCATTTTTCAACTACAGTCTCCCATGGGTGGCTAGAATTCCTGAGCCATTCAATGGTTTCTTCGCAGCTACTTAAGTTTTGTGTTTCCACTTCGTCAAGGAAATCAAGTCTGGATGAAATTGACGGTGCTGGTGAAGAAGGTGCAGGTGAGGGCGTTCTCGGCAATCGTGTTCTTCTCGGAATAAGTCCCGATTGCCGGTATTTCCTTTTCAGGTTGTGGATTTGGTCGGGTAATTTTCCCACTAAACGATTGGAAATACCACGACCCGTAGTCTCTATCAATTTTGTGTGCAAATATACTGTTTTGTTTTCCAGCGGAAAGACTTTGACGACTTCATGCATCCAATAGGTATACATATCGGTGGTAATATTTCTCTCGGGTTGAGTTCTTAAAATATACGTCCCGATTAAACGAACTAGATGTAATCGCGAAGTATTATCCAGAGGAGCTGTTTTGGGAATCGAGAGTAAACGTTTCCCTTCTAAGCTGCTTTCAAGTAGTTCAGTAAGGGTCTGAAATTGAATTTTTAATTAATACACGCTCTCCATTTTATATACTTCGAATAAAACTTCTTAGAAAGTCCAGAATTAATAAAGTATTAAACATATTTTGAATTACAAACAGGGACCGAAAACTACTCTCTTCACCTTATCTTCGAAACTGTTCGACGAATGAAAAAATTGATTGTTAGGGACATGGAAAAGGGAATATTTAAAAGAAACTTGAAATCTTGGAAAAAGGACTTGAAAAAAAAACGTAGGCAAGAATTTGTTTTTTAACTATGAAGGTTATATTAACTTATGAACTACGGACTTTGATATTTCAGAATACAAATATATCTTCAGTTTGCTATAAGAAGAGCTTAAGTAAGGAATCTTATGAATACATCATTTCGACTTGTACATCATATTAAAATGTGATAATTTGAGCATTTACCAGTTTCTTTATAGAAATATCTTTTGGGAATCATCCGCAGTGAAGTTAATTTCCCACAAGAGTGGGCTTGAGCTCTTTTTATAGCAAACATATTTTCTTTGTGAAGTGTAAAAATGTAAACATACTAAAGGGTTTGTTGAATCTTTACATGATTCAACATTTTTCTTGCTGATTGATTGCGAGAAAGAAATCAATTCATTGAACGGAAAATCTTGAATATTCCCAGAATCTATTGTTATGTCGGAATCAAAAACCTGTAAATATTATTGAAATAAATTATTTAACCTAATTTTTTTCTAAACTTCAATTTAGAAAACTGACCAATGAGTCTATATTTTCCGGGTACATAAGTTTTTTATATTCCTCCAAGTTTTTGGTAAATAGCACACGGGGTCCAACGCTTGGAATCAGCTCTTTAATCTCTTCAGGTCCCAGCAGAGCCATTGTCATCGTTGTTAAATTGTTTTCTAAGAAATTTTTATATTATTATGAAATGAATAAAAATTCGAAAAAAAGTCTAATGCATTTCTACAAAAATAGTCCCCCGGTAATATGAATGCTGATAGTGCAAATTTCTTCATAAAATATGAATCGCCAAAAATTAGCATTTACATCTCTATAATGTGACCTTCGATTTTCTTTCTAGCTCTATTATAAGAATTTCTTTTAGAAACGGATTTTCTTCCTTTTTTTCTTATAGTTTTTTTTTTTATTGTTGAATTTAGACAGTAGTCTAAAGAGTAATGTGGTAACATTCCTAAAATCAGAAAAATTCGGAAAAAGCGTGGTTTTAATAAGTTCACATTATCGAGGGATTGCTGTTTTTGTTAAATACGTATTTTTCATATTCTGAGGTGCGCTAATTTGTCGTCGTTCTTGCAAACAATGGGCTTTTTTTACGAATCATACAACAAAACAAGTGCTCGAGTCGAGTGACGAGGAATCTGTCGGCGATGGCAAGCAGTCTGAGTCAGATCTAATAATGACTAGGGACACTCTCCACGTTGTTCATTTTTGTTTACATTTTTGGATCCCATTAGGTCAAACGTACACGAGAAATAGACGGCAATATAAGGTGTTATAGTAAGAAGGAGATAAAACAAAAGGAGCATTGTTTTGGCAGTTGTCATAGAAAACTTGTTCATTTCAACCCTCAATCAGTGTGACCACGTTCATTCAAATGTGTGAACGTTTGAAGCCTTTCGTCAACAACCTGATAGGTCCTTATGTGTCCACCATGAATCAAATCAACACCAGAGGCACAATCTTTCAAAAGTCCGCCCAGCTACTAGGATACGCAGACGACATTGACATAATTGGAGAACACAGCGTGATGTCAGTGGAGCGTTTGTGAGTCTTGAGACAGGAAGATGGGTCTAGCGGTTAACGAGGTCAAGCCCAAGTTAATGCTGTCAACAAGAAAGGACACCCAACATTGACGTCTTGGAGCTAACGTTAATATAGACAGAATTAACTTCGAGGTAGTTACGGACTTTGTCTACCTAGAATCCGCTGTGAACTCAGACAACAACACAAGCGCTGAAATCAAACGAAGAATCACTCTTGCCAATCGCTGATTCTTTGGACTTAGAAGGCAATTGAGTAGACAAGTCCTCTCTCAAGCAACTAGTGTGTCATTGTACAAAGCCCTAATCGGTTCTAATGTATGGTGCAGAGACATGGACCATGACAACATCGGATAAAAACGCTTTGGGTTGCTTCACGAGAAACATTCTTCGAGTGAGTTTTGGTCCAGTCTGCATGGAATGGAAAAGAAGATTCAATCAAGAATTCTACGAGCTGTTCAGCGACACTGACCTAGCCAGAAAAGTTAAGATCCAACGACTTAGATGGGTGGGTCATGTTGAGCGAATGGAGAATCCAATCTTCGAATCCAACCCGAAAGGACGTCGCAAAAGAGGAAGACCGCGGCTCTGGTGGAGCACATAGGCGGAAGAGGACCTGAACCAACTTGGTATGTGAAACTGGAGACAGCTAGCTAGGGACCGAGCTTGATGGAGATGTTTGTTAGGTGAAGCCCTGGTCCGACCTGGACATACACTACCATTGGTTGTTCGTGGTGGAAGAGTGTCCCTACTGATTATACATATACTCTGGTGAACTGTTGTTTTTGTTTTATAAAATGCGAAAGAAACCCGCATGTAATCCTGCAACGTTCTTTTTCATTTCGCTGAATAATTTTTTTTTATTACATTCAAACACATTTCACAGGGTAATTTTCTTATTAAATTCTATTTGCCTCAATGATAAATTTTGTTTACCAATAAACTTGCATAAAATCTATTTGTAAATAATGATCAAACCAATACGAAAACTCCGAAATGTCAAACTACCAGTATACCTATGTGTAAACATCCGTTCGAATTCGAATACAAAAATTAATTCCCTGATGTAAGAAATTTCCTTAAGGGAAGAAAAATTACCACTTATGCGTCACGGATCAAGAAAAGTATAGTGGTAGTCGCACATGAACTGGTTTTCGAATGCAATTTGCTTGGGAAAATATTTCAATGTGTGTTCGAGGCATTTACTTTTGTGTATCCTCTATCGTATGGCGTCGTTGATTATTTTTTTTTTTTTTTGTGAAAAGAAAAACATTGGTTTATTTACTGACACACTTTTCAAGGTTAGAATAAACCAATCAAAAGATTAACTAAACTAACCAACTCGATTAAATTTTTACATATTTACTCGGTTACAATGCAATAGTCACTCGGTTACAATACAATAGTCACTCGGTTACAATACAATAGTCACTCGGTTAAATGGAATGCGTTATTGTTTTGTATTTAATTAATCTTTTGATATTTTTGTTTCAAATTAAAAAAGTTTACTGAACTAAAACGCAACAAGTATAAAAAACAATATGAATCACTTACCTTCAAACGTGGGGATATATTCCTCTAATCCCCACTGTTTTAACAAGCACGCCACTTCTTCCATTTGGACGAAAATTAAAATGGAAAAACAATTTCCTCACTTTCAAATCACTTTAAATAGTTTTTTTCAGTTTAAATAGTTTTTTCACTTTAAATTGTTTTTGTTATTGAATAACACGATATTTTTCAAGTTGATTCAATAATATTTTTTAATTTACACGAACTTAATTTACGAACTCACTGCTTAAAACGCGAACCTTCCACTGCCAAGAACAAAAACCGACTGAGCTGAGAGAGTGAGAGCAAAGAAATATTCAACCACTTTGTGTTTGTACATGTACACATAAAATAAGAAGTAAAGTAACCGATTACTCGGTTAAGGCAGCGCACTAGAAGGGTTAAGTATGTAGAGGATATTTCTGGTGTGTGTGTCACAGACCAGTAGAATGTAACCGACTACTCGGTTAAGTCAGCACACTAGAATGGTTAAGTATGCAGAGGTATGTGTTGACTGGTGTGTGTGTCGAAAATAACCGACTACTCGGTTAAAATAGCACACCAGAAAGGTTAAAAATGTAGAGGATATTTAACCGACTACTCGATTAAGTCAGCACACTAGAATGGTTAAGTATGCAGAGGTATGTGTTGTCTGGTGTGTGTGTCGAAAATAACCGACTACTCGGTTAAGATAGCACACACAATTTAAACACTGAACGGTTACTTTAAACCCTACAAACGGTTGAATGTCATGGGAAAATTCACTCAAAAAAATCAAATAACGAGTGTGTTATTGTAACCGTCCTAACTCGGTTATATTTATATTTTTAAGTAGTAAAATTAAATAACACCAGTGGGTTATTTTAATCGATTTGCTTAGTGACCTAGTAAGTTGTTTAATATTATCTATGACATATGCTAAATTAAATTATTGTAGTCGTCTAAAATTACCAAGTAACTCGTATAAAATGCGTTTTTTGCCTTTACCCGAGGTAATTAGTTAATATAAATAATAAGATCGGTTAAGATAACCTTTATGGTAATTTTAACATATTCCATATGACTGAGTTGACTATGTTATTTTTAACATAATTGACTACGTAGTTTTTAAATAAGACTACGCTGTTTTTAACACATTTTTTTTTAACCCATGAAAAATAGCACTCGGTTGATTATTTTTTTTCTGCGTGTATGCTTTTTCTTACCGTCCTGATCTAAACCCTTCTTATCTACCACCCATACAGGAGAGTTATATGCACTTCTGCTAGGTTGTATTATATTATTTTCGAGTAAGTTCTCGATTTTTACAAAATTCGCCACTGACTGTGGGTATGGATAACCCTTGGTCCAAATAGCTGTGTCGATAGTAGTATCTACGCTACATTGCACGCGAGTGTTATATGGAAGGTAATTTGGGTTCTCGGTGAAAACACCCTGATATTTCTTCAAAATAAGAGTTAATTTTTCTTTTGTTGAAATTTCGTTATTTATATTTAAAGCGTTTATCAAAGTTTCGTTGAATATTAAGGGTATCATGCCCTGATCATATTCCAACGTTGAATCTCTGATATTTATATTACCTTTTACCTTTCTTAATAATTTGATACCTATAATTGCGTCAAAATCTTTGAGTTCGCTTAACTCGTAGAATTTATCTTTTACTCCCAAGATATTTATGTCTTGATAAGTATGGATGATGGTGGTACCGTGGACACTATTGACTCGCGATGGAGTTTCAAGCTCCATACTTGGGAACAGCCCTGGTTTAATATAGTTATGTGTTGCTCCTGTGTCTATTAAAATATAAAATACTCGCCCCGACCTACCATCCGTTCTTTTTATATACGGTAAGTCGTGCCTTACTCTAAAAAATTACCGCTCTCGTTTATGTTATTGAGGCGTGGAAATTTATTTGTAGCTATCTGATCGCTACCTGCTCGGTCTCTTTTAAACGGGTTGTTACTATGTGTGTTATTAGACCATTGTGGTCTATTATTGTTAGAGTTATGAGGGGTGGCTTGTCTCGAGGGCAATAAATTCCCACTCGATGTGTCCATCCTCTCGGGTCGGTTATGACCGGGTCCAAAATTGGTTGCATGGCGATTTCGTTGCAATGGTCTATCCCTTCGTTGGAATGGATCCATAAAGTACCTGTTTTGGTGGGGCCAGTTTTCCTGGTTTGTTCCTTTGGTTTGACGGAATTGCCTGGTCGTTGATTAGTCAAACAACTGATTCGGTCCAGGTTGTCTAGGATGATGTTGGCCCAAGTTTCTCATCCTTGTTTGGTTGGATTCTATTTCCTGTGCTCTCGCCAGAGCATTAGGTAGATCCCCAGGATTGAGAGAAAATACGATATTACTCGTGGGTTGGTTAAGCCCCGTAACAAACACCCGAAGAGCATTTTGCCTTGCCCTCTCGGTAAGACATTCTGTTTCGGCGGTTCTAGGTCCGTAACTCATAATCGTCTTGTTAATAATAAGAGTCAGTACCTTCGTTACGTCGTCGTAAAATTCCTGAAGGGTTTTCCTATCTTGTCTCATATTGCTCAACTCGGTCTCTAGCATGTGAACAGGCCTTTTGTCACTATACGTTAGATCTAACCGACCTAAAATCGCGTCAATGTTTAACGGTGTGCCATGACTGGTGAGGACGTCATTGGCTTTCCCTACGATTTTGTTCCTAACTATGTTCACTACGGAAAAATACCTTGACCCGCCCTTACACGATTCATACACTTTCATGGCGTTTATTAACGCCGTGCGCCAAGAAACATAATTCTCTCCACTGAACTGTGGTAAACATTTTGCTACTTCTAGTCCCTCTCCGCCTTCTATTTTTGGGTCAATCGTTATGTCTTTGTATGGCTCGATGTCGTCTCGTGTCGTTAGAGCACTTAATTGACTATTAAGCCGTCCTACCTCTTCAACTAATTGTCGATTTGCGTCAGCCACCAACCTACTGACTATTGTCGACAGTTCCTCTGGAGTCATCGTTTTTTCCTTTTTTTTTCTTTTTTAGTTTTTTTATATTTTTATTTGTTAAGATTATTCTTTCTTTTCTTGTTTTCTTTTTTAGTTTTTAGATTTGTATTTGTTAAGAGTATTTTTCCTTTTCTTTTTTTCTTTTTTTCTTTTTTAGAGAATATTCTCAACTTAAATATGTTTGAACTTTTATGTATGTTCCCCAACCACCTTAATTTTTTTTTAGTTTTTAATAATGTTTCTTATCAATTAGTTAATAACATTAATTTTAGTTAAATTGAATTTAAGAACAATGGTAAAGGAAAATAAACAGTTCTATTGACCCTTTTTATTATTAGTTATATTGATTATATTAATTACTTTAGTTTTCTTACTCTCCGTCGTTGGAATGAAATTTCAGCGTGAGAGCTTACTTTTTCTGATATTTGGGAATCGACGTCCCGGTTTTTGCTTCCGGTGTTTTATGCCTTCAGTCTTGGAGTTGTTTCCCCCGTTGTCCAGATTCTAAGTCTGGTTGTTTTAGATCCCGTGGCTGAAGGGTACTTGGTTCCTTTCTCCTTCTTGGATGCCGCGTTGAAAAGTTTTTTTTTCTGGTTGGTTTTTCACCCACTGATTTTATAAATCACTTTATGTTTTTTTTCGAAAAATAAACTTTAACTATACGGGTCCCTGCTCGGGCGCCAATTAAATCTTGAACACACGATTTAAAGGAAAAAAAATCACTTTATTAAAAAAAGAACAATATTTCCTTAAATCTAATACGCGTGTATGTAAGTGTACGGTGGAAATCGAACTGCCCGTTGCTGGTCATCACTTCTCCTCGAAGGCTCGGATGATGCTGATTGCCAGAGGCGTCGGTCGTTAATTATTCATAATCTATTTTTGGGTTTAATCTCAATTGTCGGCTTGGGTCGTAAATCACGTATTTTATGACGATCCCGATCCTCTTTCGGGTTGGTGTCAAGTGTCGTCATTCTCTCGTCGACCCATGTGGTCACCATGTGTTAACTTGGTTTAGCAAAATTAAGCGCAACGCAACAAATAGGCACTGTATGATTCAGGAAAATTCTATGTAAGTAGGGGCACGCAATAGATTTCACATTTAAAAAATTCCAAACGCGCGACCGAATTGTACCTTTAATATGCTTTATCAAAATTCGACACAAGCCAGGCACAAGTGGGTACCGTAAGGCTTCCACAAAAAAAGAGAAACAAAATTCACTTTCTTGTTCTTTTTCTTATGTTCGCAATCAAAAATAAAAACAAAAATTCCGAACGCACTACCGAACAGTAATAATACGAGTTCAGACACAGGCCGATCCCACTTCTGATGATAGAGAATGATAGAAAACAATATTTTATATTAGTAACAACCTAAATGATATTTAATCTTTTTGTTCGATCGAGACGCGCACGTCCTTTCTGCTTCGATGTCGCTTTTCGAATGCAAAAACGCAGACCCTTCTCCTTATTTAGCATTTGGCATCAAAGAGTGGCACTCATACACTCAAGAATGCTCTCAGTAGATACTTACTTTTACCGTATACCTCAACTGATCGTATGCCCTGCTCTAACATACATATGTACAAGTTCCTATATTTGATAACGATTCAAAGAAGTTGAATCGTAGACTATCTTTGTTTACACTTGACTGTATTTTTGTTAGGGGTGACTTTGTTTATATTCATTGAAAGTGATTATCTTTTATGTTTATCGAAGAGTTCGATCGTTGACAATTTTGGTTTATATTAGAAATGGAGATTGTTTACTCATTGTGCAATGTATTATACTCAAGTGAATATGCTTGGTATGCTCTTTTGTGTGTTGGGAAGTAATTCTATAACTTGCCCAGGCTGCACAGTCATTTTGTTGGGTGAGTGCTCTTCAAGCTCTGCCCGTCAAAAATGCCTTCAGGTATGAGAATTTATAGGCTGGCGCAATTCTATCGTTCTCATGAATTGCTGCCACAAATCGGTGCCGAAAGCCCTGCCATTTGGTAATGTCGCCATCAGACGTGCCCCGCGTGTTTTTAACGTCATGCTGTGCGAATGGCATGTCAATACGCACCTCAATTGCTCCCTGCTTTAGTGCTTCCCTATCTTCTCCTCCAAGGCTGCATGCGCGTTGAAGTAATTGCCCTCACCTTCGGCTACCCTGCGTTGCATGGCTGCGTTCTCAAGCAGTCCGTTTGTTACTGCTAACCTGCGTTCGCTTGCTCGAACCTGCGTCCATGCATCCTGCAGTGCCTCCATTTGAAATTGATTAAGATCCGATAATTTTGAATATGTTTTATCCTTAAGGAAACGTATCCATTGCATACGATTCTCGGAATCTAGCTTTTTGGATAAAAAATAGACCATAAGCACGTCCCACGCATCGACGAGTTGATTTAGTGCTCGTAACGCGTTAACGTTTTCACTTTTTATCGTGAACAAGCGTTTAACTTCACTGAGCGAACACGATTTTAGAGAAGGTTGATCTAAAATGTTGTCTAAATGCACGACTCTGATAAACTGCGGTTTATCATAACACTCCTTTAATAACTTCCACGCGACGTCAAAATTCTCGTTACTTGGGGTTTGATGTTTAATTATGGATAATGCTTCCTTTTTTAATCATATTTGGAGACATTCCAATTTTTCAACGCCTGTGAGTGCTGCCCGAGATTCGATCAACGCCGTAAAAAGATTGCGAAACCGTATCCACTCTTCAAACTTTCCGCAAAACTCTGGCACCTTTATTTCAGGAAGCTTTGTTCCCGTTTCATATTTGGTTACTGTAATTGATCGTCTCTGTGGTTCCGATATTCCGTCCACCAATCTATGGTAGGAATTTCCTAAACCGCGGGTCAATGCCAAGCTTGGGCGGTGACATCAGCTTCGTACCCACCATCCGGTCAGGTGGTTGCACCTAGCAAAGGAAAACACAAAATTAGGCTTTTGTTGACTTTGAAAAATAAAACGAATATCAAAACTAACCTGTGTGTACACCTTGGAATTCCTCAGCAAATTGGGAATGGTGGCGTAAGCGCCAACGTACCAGCATCGTTATCCTCAAACAATGTCTGTGGCCGGACTTGAAACCATGCGTATGACCGTAAGCTACCGCCATAGCACGGCTACTTAACCCTTTTTAGTGGTTAGTTGTTTTGTATGACTATGACCAGCTATGGCATTGACTCCGCTCCCGTACATTGGTGGCCTTCAGTGTTGTTCCCTTTTGAGGTAGGTCCAGGATAGACATGCCTAGGACAGAAGAAAATGTATAACAAAACCAATTTTGTCTAACAATCTACAATCATCAAAGTACCTTGTGCATTACCTACTTACACAGAATCGCACGAACACCGTCGTCGTCGTCGTCGGAATTGCCTTTCGCGTCGTCGGAGGGGCCGTCACTACACCAACGGCCGCTCTAGGTAGGACCATACGCCATTTAGCAGTTTTTTTTGTTTTGTTGGTGCTTGTAAGGGGGACGGCGAGTAGAGACAGCGGAGGCGTTGTCGGCGCTTAATAAGACCTGCAATGAACGAAAAGAAATGTATTAGATTAAGAATTTTTGGCAATTATAAACGTAAGTATACTTACAATATTGTCCGCGCTGCCGCGCCGTAAATATCTCCGCCATCCTTATTGCTGGGTTTACTTCTTGAGCTGAAATGGAAAAATAACATTATTGCTCGTTATTAAGTAACGAGAACAACAAGTTTTCCCGACATCATTGCTTTCATCCGATCGCGTATCACTGAATTTTTGAGCTTGCAACGTTTCCGTTAATTTTGTATGAATGGAAAAAAATGAGTTCTCAAAATCGACCCGGTACTGTGTTTCGTCCGACATTTGTTCCTCTGTGGCACCCGACTCGATTTCATTTTGAATGAGTTCGATCGCTTGTCTAACTGCGTTGATTCAGCCAAGGACGTCGGTCGATGGTGATTCACAATACGACGCGATTCGGGTCACCTGTCCTTTAAGAACAGCCCGTTGTCGCTTAAGTGCATCCATTGCAATTATTCTTACCGAAGAATATTATTGCACTAAAAGACAATTTTTTATTATTCCTTTTCTGTCTAATGTTTCTCTTTTAAGAGTTAGCGTAAACACTATTCCTTAATGAAAATACTCGCTCCGTAGTAGCGTTTGTACCAGGCAATCAAAGAATGTACTGGACGATGGCTTGACAATTCTGGAATGGTATTGCGTTTTCTTTGAAATTTTTTAACACCTATCCATCGTTGTTCTGTGCTGGTCTTCATCTCCTCCCATCTCCTTAGGACATCGTTATTCACATAATTTGCAACGTAACGGACAGATAATCTTCTTTTATAATCATAGCAGCTGTGGGCATCTGCGCTACTAACTTTTGGTATGTCTGCTCTACATCAGTCCATATCAGATTTTGCTTCAATTGAATCCACGTAAAAGTTTTAAATTCAACGATTGATGTAGGTACATACTTTTGCAAGTACTGGATGCAATTGTGATAAAAGTTACGAACATTTCCCATAAAATAATCTCTGTTGATTTGGCATTCTCCACAAGTTTTGTTAATACGTTTCTTATGGTCAAAGGAGTAAAATCATTTTCTAAGCAGTTAGTGTATTTGTGTCCACAAACAGATATGACACTCCTGTAAAACTTGATTTGTCTCATTCCATCAGTTTTACGGAATCGTTAAATACTGATGCTTGAACATGAACAAATTTTAACCACATCTCTGAGCATTCATTGTGTTTGTATGGGAATCTTTCTGTGGCGACTTACACTGTCGATGCTGTATTTCTCTTTCCTTTTAGGGTTTGATTTGTCTTTAAACTTAATTGCTTTAGCTTTTCGGGTTTCCCTTATAATGTGGGACTAAAACGACTGACGCAATTATAGCCTGACACACTCCGATCACACTCCACAATGAGAAAAAAAAGAAACTATACGCATTAAGTTTCAACAGTTTTTATTTTTTCCAAAAAACTGTTCTTTTAAATAATATGAAGGCACAAATTCGATACGCAAAAAAAAATGATGGAAGAATATTTAGTTTGTAATTGTGTGTGTATGTCTGGTCGAATCAAGAAACAGAATCAGAATGCATGAATAAAGAATTTTATGCTATTTGACAGTTGAGACAGAAACAAGCCGTAAGCCGATCATTTCTTATAAATTGTCACCTTAAGGGTGTTAACACAATGGGGCGACGGTAGAGTGTGGTTTATACTTGAACACATTGAAAAAAAAATGTATGTAGAACAGCTGGGCAATTATTTAGCGATTCATTTGAAGAATTCTCTCAACTGTACGTGAAAATACAAGCCATTTTAAGCTGATATTCTTTTCTTTTGAAGCAATAATAATAACGTTTTGATTTCTTATGAATATTTTGTAATGTGGTGGTGATGAAGCGTTCTAACAAATTTGGAAGAACCCAAATTTGTTTCACCCAGCGGTGTACACTGGCTGGCCTTTAAGCGCGAGTTAATGAACTTACTATTTCATTGACCAAAAAAATACAAACCATATCAAACCGGTCAGAGTCTGATGTCTTAGTCCTGTTGAATCTTCGAAGTAAAAGATACAAAGTTCTAGTAGGTACAAAGTATTTATTTCACGATGTCTACCGCACAACGGTCGTATATTTTAAGGCGACCTCAGTACTGAGTCAATCCTATTTATGTGGGTCAATTGTCTCTTATTAAATGAAACACATCAATTCTGTCGTTCAATTTTATTTTTTCAATTATATACTTAAGTTAAACAGTACAGTTGCTTGAAGGCACTTTTATTTTGAACAGTAAAATTGCTTGAAGGCACTTTTATTTTAAAGATAATTGTTTATATTTAAGCCCGTTGCATGAAGGCGAACTTTACTTTTTATTTTATACTCGTTGCATGAAGGCAAGCTTTACTTTTTATTTTATACTCGTTGCATGAAGGCAAGCTTTACTTTTTATTTTATACTCGTTGCATGAAGGCAAACTCTGCTTTACATTTTAACTGATCTTGTCGGCTTGAATGTCACACACGAACCGTGTCGTTTTATTAAAAATGAAACTGCTTGGATGCTCGATTCTTTCTGTCCATGTACGCTCTTTCTGTATCTCTCTCTTTTTGTCTATGTATTCGTCCGTTCGTCTTCGTGTGTCTTGTCTCGTCTCGTTTTCTCTATCCCATATTTATACAATTCGTGTGCTACAACATATTGTGCCCATATTTATTTATCTTAAATTCTATTTCAGGAGATGACTGTGTGCAGAAGATCACGTACAGTTATCTCCTTTGTTTTATTTATCTTTTATTACATATTGTATAGTTATCTATAATTGTTGGGAATTTCATAGTTAACACATGGTTAACATTCATGTGTTCACCATCTTAAAATGTGTTGAACATTCATGTGTTAACTCGCGGCTATAACTCGTCGGAGGGGGGATTCTTTCCGCTGTCTTTCGTCAAAGTAAAATACAAATCATGCCGTGGTTATGCCTAAGGGAGAGGAGGCGGAGGGGAACCTCGTCCCGGAATAGGAATTGATGAAAACTGTATTTCAGAAATGAAGTTAAAAAAAAAGAAAACACGGTATATCGAGTTTTGTGACGAAAACATGCCTACAAGCCGAAAGTAAAAAAAAAAAAACGAAGACTAAACATTAAAGTGGATCGATGGAGTTGATCCAGGCTGTTCCCACCCTACATCACTGACTCTTTAGTCAGGACTCCATGGTCGTCCGATGCCGGAATTTTAATGGACGACCCCTATAAAAAAAATCAACACTAAATCACCTCATCCCTCGTACATAGTTCCATCGCCAGATGATCGTGAGATTTATGTACTCATTTCCTTTTAAACTCCAAAAGACAAAAAGAATCGTTATTTTTTTTTATCTTTTATTGTACTCCATTAATCGATTAATTCTAAACAAATCTCAATTTCATACAAATTAAAACGAAATAAATTAATTTCACTTTTTAAAAAAGTTTATTTCAAAATTTGAACCGGCAGCGATTCTGCCTTGCAAAGAACTGAGCAACGATAATAAATATTTTTGATCTTAAATACTATTCTTTTCCTGTCCCAAGCCAGCCTATTCCCACGATTTCGCATGCGATCAGCAGAATGTCAACTGTACGAGGCGAATTGGAGAAGTAAAGAATGCAGGTGTCAGCAAGCAAACAGCATCGACGACGTGAACAGCAGGTGAATAGCATATTTTTCGTTAACTTACATTCGAAAGTTGAAGTCGGTAGTGTTCATTTCAAATTTAATCGCAAAAAAAAACAGCGTACCATTTCAACAAAAGTTTATGTGCAAAATATTAATATTAATATTATTAATGGCAAATCCGAGGTTGGGCTTTCGAGGTTAGGCTTTAGCGCGCCTATAAATTTTAGCTTTGGAGTCACTTGCGGTAAAAAGGGGCCGAGGAATAGGGCCGAGTAGAGTGCTGGGATTTCCGGGTCTTTCAATGCTCATGAAGAGGGTCACACCGGGGTTCCTCAGTGCCCTTGGTTGGCTAGCCAAGGCGGGCGTGCACTCTTGGCTGGCTGCTCTAGCCTCTGGGGAGCACACGGATAAAAACAAATCTGTTTCAGGTGAATAAAGAAGTTACCTTAGTAGAAGGAAGACTTTCTACTTGCGGGAGTGTGCAGCTTGCACGAATGACGTTGGCAGAACTAGGGAAAGGAGATTAAATTTTCCATTGTCTGCTAATAAAAAATTTTCTTAATTTTTCTGTACTTACCAATTTGGTGACGAAATATGTTTCAAAAATGTGATTTTATTCGCATCTAGTGCAGATATTCAGAAAATTCGCGAAGCGAATTGAATTTCTTTAAGTTTTTATGTTTTAAGTTTTCTTTTTTCATGTTTGCTGGGATGGAGTTGTTTGCCGGTTGGTTGTCTAAATCGAAAAGAACTTTCCAGACCGGAATTGGCATGGCGACGCACGGCGTGCCGGTGTTTCGTTAAAAAGAAGGAAAAAAAGTTTCGTTCACTGAACGAAAGAATATCGGTGGTGCCAATGAATTGAATAAGTGGTGCCCATATATTTTTCTTTTCAACTCATGTATTTACACGGCACAAGACAACCCGCTACAGACTTCGTATTTACCTTCTTCTGGAAGTCTTTCCATTATGTTGGAAATAAATGGTAGCGTCTCAGGGTCGAGGTTCGTGATGACGTGTTGGTATTTGGTCATATCCGAGGTAATGCGAGCAAGACCAAACGCAGCTTCTTGACTTCCAAAATGGTGCAATTTTAGGTGTTTGAGTTTCGAAAATTTCAAGAGCTTGGTCTTCATTGAAAACGATGTTTCCCCCTTCGTTAGCTTCTCCATTAGGTAAAACTGGAGAATTTCGATTGTCCAATTGAAGGTTATGATGCTGTTACTGTCTTATAGGTGAATGATCTACCACCATATCAATCGTGTTTTCAGAATATTGGGGTCACCAGTTATGTGGCTGTGTGCCATGTTAAACTACAATCGGAATGCTAAGTAGGAGGCTTGTTTGCTTGCTTGCTCGGCTAAACGAAAATGAATGCTTGAAACATAGATGAGTTAAAATAGAGAGTGGAAACCAAGCACGTAAGTTAGTTTCTGATCTCTTTTGTCTCTGGCTTGAAATTGATCGGTGGAGACGCAGTGCGGCAAGTTGGTTAATCTTCACCTTCACGAGCTGCCACAAGGCAAATACTGGTGGCGCCATCTTGACACCTTTCACGGAAGCAGTTTTTCTTACATCAGTTTGTTGTGTAGCTGCCCGCTTGGTGTTACAGATCTTCTGTAAGTTAGTGAAATAATCATATTTGACCTAGCTTGAATTTGTTCCTCCTATTTCAGGTCTGGCCTTCGGATCGGCCTTCGCAACAATATGGCAACTCATGTCATGTTTAAACTTGCTTTGCTTAAAAGAATCAATTGAGAAGTAGGTACCTATGCGTTGAAATATTTCACCGTTACAAGAGGTCTTAATATTTGTTTGTAAAAATTTTTTATAAAGAATTTGGAAACTTTGTCACGACTAGTCAAATTCCGATGGTATTTCTAATAAAAGTGTACAGTTGAAAACAATTTATATACATTTTGTTGTTGTTTAAAATTCAATTTTAGTTTTGTTGGCTTAACATTCTCCCCACCTTGGACGACTACGTTCAACGATTCGCTTATTTATTTTTTCCAAGCCTTTGCGGTGGTAATTGTGGAAAAGGACTTTTTCCGCTCGGTTAACGTTAACCCGAGCCTGGTATCTATCTGGCAGATTAACGGTAAATTGTTTCTTTTTGCTATGTTGGATGCGTTCTTTGCAGGGTGTTTTTAAATATGAAGAGATCTTCTCCCTCTCTGGTGACAAACCTTTGAACATCGTTGTTAATTCGCATTTTGATCTCTTCAACGGTTGTCGACGACCTCAACATACTTTACGACGCAACTTGTGAACCGTTGATGTTCACTGGGATTAAATTCCCGACTATGCCGCTTGTGTCTTCTTTTTCCCTGTCTAAATTCTTCTCGATCAGATCTTGTAGAGGCGTCAGTGTCATGCGCTGAGGTGGGGAAAATCTAACCTCCTCAAAAATGTTGAGGTAGTCCTTCCAACGAGCCGGCTCTCGTCGTCGTCGACGTCGTCGGCTATAGTGTTATAAATTTTACATGTGGTAATTTTCATTCAAGAAAATGGGTATAAATAGAATGCATTTTGTTGGAAATTTTTAAATGTTATTTGAATCCAGTAGTGACAATAGTAGTGCAAGTGATCAAAGTATTAATAAAGTTTTGAGAAATGAAGCCGCAACAACAAGTAGTAAACACCAACGAAGGGGTAGCATTTACAAAAGAGGTAAATATGGAGACAATGCAGGAGGAGGAGTCAGAGGTGGAAGAGGTGCTTGTCCAATCGGAGGACGAAGAGTTTCCGAACGCTCAAACGATGACTTCGGAGGTGGAACTTACGGCTTCGAAGAAGAACAGCGAAGACGAGCAGGAAGCAGCAGTGGACACAGCAACATCAGTGAAGAAGACTGGCTCGACCCGGGGGAAGCGGAAGCAATCTGCTTCTACGACGGTGTCGCACCCCCCCAAAAAAGGAAAAAAAAACACGACAAAGACGAAATTATTTTCTTCGACGGCGACGTCGTCGTCGAGGAACAGACAGACAGACAGACAGATCAAATTGAAGAACGTAGACGAGATTTTGGAATTTTCCAAGAGGGGTCCGAACGAAGCGGGTATGTTCACGGCCCTGAAAATAATACTTATACTATGGACAGACGAATTTCTTGTGACGGCCCCGAGTTCCTTGAAGAAGCTTTTGATGAAATCGCTGCAAGAGAGGAAGTTCGACCTGAAGAGGATTATCTTTACAATTCAGCAAGCGGTTATGAATACCAAAGACGACCTGAAGACTCACGAAGTAAATTGGAGGCATTGCTCACTAAAGGTAAATAATTCTTTTTTTGATGGTATTTTAAATTTTTTTTTTGTAATATCCAAAAATTTTATTATTTACAGGATTTCTGCAGAAGCCTGCAAAGAAGCGGATCATCCACGATGTATACGGAGGAAAATCTAACGACGGACCAATGCGACTGTATACTGAGAAATTACACTTTCATTTCTTCGGAAGCTACCTTGGAATCAGTTGGCACGAAGACCACCTTCATGTCGTCCACGACTGCAGCTACTCCAACAGCAGCTGCCGATGCTCATTCAGACGATTCATCGAAGAAGTTACAACAAGACGATACTTTAGGAGGATTATTTCCAGCTACGAGTAAGGACGAGAGACAATTGCTGTATCTGGAGCACGCCGGGCGAGTGTGGGTACCGAATCATCAAAATGGATATATACAACTACTCGAAGGTTGCACATATCAGCAAACAACAATGGTGGAAAGAAGCGGACTACAGCACAACCTTCATGATGAGTTCGGGTGTGGATCCAGTCGATCAGCAAGTCACCAAACTATTACAAGCGGTAGCAGCACAAATAAAGAAGATTCCGGGCATCCGTAAGGAGGAAAAGGCGATCAAATCATACATATTATCAAGGCCAACATCACCAGTGACGCACGTATTTTCGACATCGGCCTGGCATAATTCTAAGTATAGATTTTACGATATTAATAGCGTCCTTATAAAAAATTGTATTAGGATAATTAATAATAAATATAATGAAATGTCTTTGACAGATTTTCATCTATTTTATAAACAAATTCAACCTAATTTCCTAATTTTCAATGCACCTTTGGGTAATATCAGCGAGTATTATTATACGGTAAATGAATCTATAAAACATTTAAATAATTTACTTCAATTTCAGTTTTCCAATAATTATAACAAAATAAAAAATTCCTAATCAATTTATACAATGTTTTAGATAAGAGAGTTCCTAAGAAGAATGCAATTATAAACTATGAAACTTTATTTTTTTAATCTTTATTTTTTCGACTGTGTTCGGTTGTGTCTAGACCAAGAATGACAAAAAATGTTCTTTTTTCAAAATGGCTTCATTTCCTCTGTTCCACGTGTTAATTTAAGTCTTTTAATGAAGGCCGACAGATGGCGCATGAAACGTTAAGGAGACCGAGAGGTGGCGTGCGAGACACAAGAAATAAGGCATTTACATTAAGGGATTACTTACACTAATTGTAACAAGATATATGATTACAGCTCTGCCAATCTGACACTGAACCATAATTCGTTAATTCTACAAGCTCCTCAGAGTCTTCGCTTGGTGGGGGTGGCAGGTGGTTAGTCACCCCGGGGTTTGGATTTATCCAGTGCCGGATTCGACTAGTCTCAACTACTCCATCATATGGTAACTGGCTTAGCTGACAGTTTTCAATGTCTCTAATGACGTACCGATCATGTGGCAACTGCTTCTGGATAACATAAGGACCGCGATGTTTTTCTATAAATTTCTTATTTGTACCTGGTGTGGTATCAACATGTTTAATAACAACGAAGTCACCCACAGAGAACGTCTTTGCCGAGCGATTGTGACTTAAGAAATATTGCAAATTATACTCTTGTGACTTTTCAATAGATTTTGAGGCCTCTTCTCTAGATTTTTGCAGATCACGATCCCCCTCGTAGCAGAACTTGTCTTCTAAATATTCTGTCAACTCATCGATAATAACACCCCTTTGGTTAACACCAAATAGTAATTTGCTAGGTGATTGTTTCGTGGTACTATGAACGGTATTATTAAGGGCATATTCTACTTGGGTTAACTTTAATGACCAATCTGAATGTTGGATTGGCTCAGACAACTTACTAAGCATTGTTTTGAGGATTCGATTGACACGCTCAACTTGACCGTTAGCTTGCGGTGACGCCACAGCTACTTTGACGTGATCGACATTACATTTGGTTAAAAATTCTTGAAATTCACGAGATGTAAAACAAGTACCACGATCTGAAATTATTCGCCTGTAGTAATTAAAGTATTTATCTAATGCGCAACAAACTTCCTTTGTGCTAGTTGATTTAACTGGGTAGAGTCGAACAAATTTGGTAAATGCGTCGATAACTACAAGAACGTGCTTTCGGTTAGATACAATTGACGGTAGTGGACCAAAATGATCAATATGAATTGTGTCGAAGGGGATTGGTTTCTTTGGAATATTATACAAATTATGTTCATTTGAACGAGCTGGTGGAGAATACATAATACACTTAATACAATTTTTTATGAAAATGTCAATCTTTTGCCTCATGTTCGTAAACCAGTAATGCTCCCTTAATTTGGTGTAGCATTTGTCCGTACTTAAATGACCTATCTTTTCATGGACCAAACGAATTATATTATCTTCCATTTCACTTGGCACGCACAAAAGTAAACGACCTGAACCGTCCGTGCCACACACCGACGAACTGCTTGACACTTCGCCTTTGTTGTGTATCCGCAGGTGTTAGTGAAATCGTCGAACTGTTCAAACCACTTGGTGATATCGTAGTGGTCATCTCCACTAAACTTTGGGACCGCGGCATCTAACTCTTCGAGATTGAACCGTCGATAGATAGTTGGCTCTTCATTTTTCTCCATTGCTTGGATTTGTTTCTGTAGCTCGATTATTTCGCGGCGCATACGTAACATCTTCAGTTGTTCCTCCAGTTGAGAAACTTCAGGTGAGCCCCTTTGATGTTCAGAGACACCATATAGGCAGCAGGCAGCAGATTCATGACTTATGGAAGTATCAGCAGCGGTGGCAGCAGGAACTGGGTCAGCAACGACAGCAGGTTGGGCAATAACTGATGGGGTTTCAATGGCAGCAACATCAGTGTGTGCTTTCAAAGCAACACCAGCAGGGAAAGTAACAAAGTCTGTGGCAGCAGGTATTTTGGCAGCGGTGACAGCAGCTGAGGCAACGGCAGGAACAGCAGTGATTTTGATTGCAGCAGGTATTTCATCAGCAGGGACGGCAGCTTGGACAACAACAGCGGGGACTTCTATGGCAGCAGGGACTCCAGTAGCAGCAGAAACTTCAGTGGCAGCGAAGATTTTATTGGCGGCAGCAGCACTTGTGCTCGGAGTAGCATCGTCAGCTTGCGACTCCACCTCGGATGACTCAGGATCATCTGGATAACCTTCTGGGTCCGATGCGATATGTTTTCTGTACAACGCACGGAATTGGCTTATGGTGGCACTTGCAGGAAAGTCTATGTTTGCTGCATTAAGTTCCTCCATTAAAGCCTGACGAGTAATCCGTCTCATTTTGTTATTTATTTGTGACTGAATAAATGTAAATGAAGCGTGAGGATATCTCAGGGGGTTTGTTTGTGGGACAATCAGTCAAACCACACAGGGCAGGAATCGCAGCTTTACTGTATTCTCAACCGCGTTCGTGCTATCCGAAGATTACAGCAAACGTTGAATTGGCAATCCAGTAAATGGAGAAAATAAAAAGGTGGAAAGAAAATGCCAACAAATATTGTCCAGCGGAAATAAAAGAATTATTTATAAAATTTTAGCAATTAGCTTTGAAAGTAAAATTTATTTAAACGTAAGTAAGTGGTAATTATAAATAAATGAATGAAAAGTGAATAAGAAATGAATATTAAAAGTAATGAGGTAAGATACCAGAATAAAGTTGGAAAAAGTTAAATATGAAAGATGAAAAGAAATTATTAACAATCAAAGAATCAAAAATATCAAAGAAAATCAAATTTGACAAAATGGCAAAATCTAAGCAAGCTCGATTGGTGTTTATATTCAGATTACAAAGGACTTTGTGTATCAATATCGCAATGTAATCGATTGAATGTGAAAACCAAGAGTCAAGAATACATAATTTGATCCTCTAGTTATTAAATTAATTGAAGCTACAGAATGTGAATTTTATAAATTGAGAAAACAAGCTTGTTTGTAAATTCTCATTTGTTTGAAATAATAAATAATCTTACAAAGCTGAATTGAGGTCAAGAAAAAAAAACAAATACAAACAAACATAATAAAAGGAATATGAATTTGAAAATTAGAAAACTAGATTGCTTACAAATTGTTGTTTTGTTTGAAATAATAAATACAAGGCAAAATTGATGACAAGGAAAATATAATAAATAGCAGCGTTACATATAAACTTTTAAGAAAAGAAATTTTCAAATACCCCACACCTGAGATGTAAACTATGAAACTTTATTTTTTTAATCTTTATTTTTTCGACTGTGTTCGGTTGTGTCTAGACCAAGAATGACAAAAAATGTTCTTTTTTCAAAATGGCTTCATTTCCTCTGTTCCACGTGTTAATTTAAGTCTTTTAATGAAGGCCGACAGATGGCGCATGAAACGTTAAGGAGACCGAGAGGTGGCGTGCGAGACACAAGAAATAAGCCATTTACATTAAGGGATTACTTACACTAATTGTAACAAGATATATGATTACACAATGTTCATTTTGTCTCCGCCAAATGCTGGTAAAAATTTTTTCTTTGATACATTTATTCACTATTTTATTAATTTTGGACAGATTGGCAACTTTAATCGATATTGTAATTTTCCCTTGATGGAGTGCTGTGACCGGAGAATCATCCTTTGGAATGAACCACTAATGGAACCGCAAGCAGAAGAAACTTTGAAAATGATTCTTGGCGGCGATACAGTAAACGCAAAAGTAAAATACATGCCTGATGCTGTAATAACTCGAACACCAGTAATCATCTTATCCAACAACGATATTTTTCCAAACGATGAAGCTTTCCGGTCACGAATGTACTCCTATAATTGGCATGCTTGTCCAGCTTTAAAACAATTATAAAAAAAACCTAATCCATTGTCATGTTACCCCTTATTAAAATTATACAATATTATTAATGATTAAGAAATAAAAAACAACATTAGGTGTGTTTTTTTGCACGCGTATATACGCTTAAAATGAACAGTGCACAAAAAAACGACAATTTTTTTGTTTAAGTAATTTGGCACTACTAGTCAAATCCCAATTTGAAATTTCCCTCATGTGCTGAGCTGTGATTGGTCCAATGTTTAATCTGACAAAAAAACAAAAACTCAAGTTCAGGGGCGCATTTATTTTTGTTGGTGATCGTTAGGCGCTACACAATTTCTTGTACTTTTTAACACTTGATCAAGTTGTTCATAGAAAGCGCTTCGAATACGACCCGAAGAAGCACAATAAATATGATGAATTAAGGATGAAAAATGAAGAAAATGTAACGAAGTATAAAAAAAAAAACAATAAAAATCGTGCATGTACACCTTGAACGTTAAAAAACCATGTAGTGTAAAAAAAGAATTGAAATTGAAAAATAAAATTGATGTACAATCGATATAATCTTGATTCAATCAAATTTCGCTTGGCGCCCCTGAGATTAACCATTCAACTGCAGACCAGCCTTGTATCCTTGTATGTAAAATGGAATGAATTTCGAATGAATTTCGAAATGAAGTTTTGACATATGTTGGAAATTCATCGCAAACAGTGAAAAAGATATTATGGAAGCAGTGTTTTTATATCCGCGTATTTCTTAAGCGTGGATAATTATCGGCGCTTACTAAGCGGATGTAGACATTTGTTGTTGTTGCGTTTTACATGTAAATATTTTTTTTAAGCGTATACACGCGGGCAAAAAAACGCCTATTGTAATGTATGTAAATTTTTTGCATTTTATTATTTCAGTTTCAGATATTCATAAGATTGCAATAAATCTTGGTCTTCGTCTGTGTTGTCTAGTTCACTGTCAAGGTCGTCAACCGGTTGTTGCATTTCCTGTTGCAGTTTTGTATTGGTTTTTTTTATTGGATTTTGTTAAGCAACGTTGGCGTTGGCGCGATCACGTTGTTTGATTTTTTTGCTTTGACTTCATGATCGTCTATATCTGCTAAGCCAAAGTAGCATGAGCCATCTGTATAGTTAGATTCATGTATTGAATAAAATTGTATTTCTTTGGGCCAACAAACTGGGTCTTTAAGCGAGAACGCAGATCTAATATTGAATGCTATTTTGATTGAACACTCAACCTTCCAATAACAACAAGAATTCAAGAAGCTAACATTTGCATTACCTGGATTTAATTGAGGTGTGGCAACTAAACCAACATGCAATTGCGGTTGTGCTTCACCACTTAATAAATTAAATGTATTATAATTTTCGATGCGTCGTTCAAATTTATTATCAAGTTGATTTGCTAAGCCTTGAAATCTATTTTCACCAGCAAATCCTAATTTACCAGCAATTGTTTCTTTCTTGTCAGTTTCAAAATAATTTAATACCAAAGAACGAGGTCTATGCATACTAGTTTCGACTTGATTCGTTTTTTTATTATAAGGTATGAAATGTTGTTTGTCTTTTCTGATTGTAGCTTCTTTTGGTGTATAGCTGTAGGTTGCAATTGGTTTACCAATAGCCTGATTAATCAAGAACTGAGTAACTACTTCATCTTGTCTAGCAACACCTCTATCGTGTGGCATATAATTTGTATATTGATTTGGATCCGGATTTTTTGATTTATTCCATTCGTGAACCCAATATTCATTTATTGCCATTGGAACACACATTGCATTCGATGCAACATGTGTATAATAGTTTTTTGCCATATCAGAAGGTGATATTTTAATTAAAGATGTCGGTAACATTGGGTTTGTAGCAGCACTTTTATTAATTATTCCCACGCCTCTTTCCCCCCCAGATACCGCACGCGACTTATATTTTATGTGGTAAACTGATTTAAAAAAAACACGTTTTTAATTACGTTTAGCCACAGGCCAGTATTACACTTTATTGTTCTCGATAAGTTACAAATGTTATTATGAGACTTAATCTATAGTAACCCGCCGTCGTCAGCGTCGCTGCAGTTACCTTTTGATTTTGATTAATATCGTATTACTGGGCGCCGCACAGTGGTTCCACTTGTATGAGGAAGGTGGCCAAAATTCAAATTTTGATTTTAAACTAAAGAAAATCAAGCAAGCAATGAAAAAAAGTGGTTGATTTAATATTTAATATGTTTTGTTAAATTTTTTTCAATACTAGCTGACCCGACAGACTTTGTACTGCCTCAATCGATATAAAAAAGACCTAGATTTTTGTAGCCCGCTACCATACCCCCCGGTACACTCTCTCTGCTTCTCCACTACCGTCTACCCGCTATTCCGTTATACCCAGTGAACCTGTTACCCGCTATCCCACTACCCCGCTACCTGCTACACAATACTTACGCTACCCGATTAACCGGTAATCGCTACCTACTTCTCGCTACACCACTACCCTCTACACGCTATCCCGTTATACCCAGCTGCCCTGTTACCCGCTACCCCACTTCCCGTTACCCAATACTTCTAAACGCTACCCGCTACACCAGTAATTGCTACCCACTATCTATTACCCGCTACCGACTACCCCGCTTCTAAGTCATGACAAAATAAAAATAAAAATCTTGCAAAAAAAATTGTCCACAGCCAAAGTCTTCCACAGAATCAAGCCAAGCACTATTCGTAGACAAAAATAAGTCTATTTTTCTGGAGCAAGTTTCCCACCTTCTTTGAAATGATTTACAAAGTGGGGTTATCTTATTTTTGGCTTCTAAGCTTTCAATGTCATATATTTCTTTGAAAGCTGACCATGTTTCGATAATTTTTGTAGCACTGCGACCCTTGGCGGTATTCCAAATATGAGAAATGTCAGTTCGTTTAATCATATTGATAGAATCTGTTTAAAAAAAGTGCAAAGTAAGCATTTCGTCAAGGTTAAAATTTTAAAATTTGCGCAAACTTGCGCAAAAAAGGTCATATATGCTCTTAAAGAGGAAAAATAACCCTAAATTATGGTGTGTAAATTATCGTAGGAATTTGTGGGAATTTGATGTTTTGGCTCTTCCGAAAAACAGGAAATTTTGGAAAAATCTCATTTTCTACTATTTTCCATGAGGCCAAAATAAAAACATATAAACAAAAATTTATAAAAATCAAAGAGAAACTGTCGATTAACATTATTTTTTAATTATCATCACCTTTTCTCAAAAATTTGAACTAAAAAATACACCGAAAATAAAAAAAATATGTGCTCAGTATTTTCACTTTTCGATTTTTTCAGAAATGGCAAAAAACACTCAACTTCTTGGTACAGTTGACAGGTTAAAAGTAATATTAGAGACTAAAATCTGACGTAATTAAGTTGCCCCACTTTCCTAGATAATTATTGCATTAAAATAAAATTATTAGCTTAAACTTGAAATTTTGAATTTTGGCCTATGGGAGGAACCACTGTGCGCCGGTCGTTTAGCGGTGCCCTTCCTATATACTCTCTTTCTGCTGAGGTTGCCATTTTGGGTTCGATTAACTGACCTACTTGTGTAGGTGTTGTCATCAGTTGATTGTTGTATGTTGATATTGCTGATGTTGCTATTATTGGTTGGTTGGTCGATGAACTTGCATATGTTACTCCTCCTCGGTTTGAAAAAAATGTCTCCTGACATTTGCTATTGTCTTTTACATTATATTTTTTGTTATACATTTCATTACAATTATACATTTTATTACAAACATATGCAATGCTCATCATTGTTACAATAATTATCAAAATCATAGTTAAATTTATTACGTATGATATATTTTTATGGAATTTAAGTTCTTTTATTTCTTTAATATTTTCAAAGTTACTTACAACAATGTCATCAAAAGTCATAGTTTTTTTCAAAAGAAACGTTAGGATTATTTTCTTGATAAACAAATTTTTCTTGAACCATTTTCTTATTATTATAAAAAATTTCGTTTAAAAGATGCAATTGACAATTGAAAAAGTTAATTAGATAATTACCATTGAGTACAATTTTTCGGTTATCGCAATTTTGTTTCAATTCTTCTTTATGGGCATTTATAATAACAATAGTTTCATCATCTATTATTTTAATTTGCGTTTTATTATTATATCTTAGTTTGCAAGTTTTTGTTACAACACAATGCGTACTTAATTTCAGTTCTTGTAATGTTACATCATTCTGATATTCATAAGTCTTATTATTTATTTCTACTATATACTGACTATCGGAATCTATTTCAAATTTATTTTCATTTGGTATTGGAGTAATTAATTTTGTTTCAATTGATACATAGTTTTTCGGGATTTTAATAGCAATTATTAGAAATTTATTTTTATATTCTAGAACACCCATTTTCATTAATTTCAGTTTATACAAATCAATTTTATATTCGTTAAGTTCTTCTAGTGTTAAAATACTTGGGTGAATTATATTATATTTTGCTGATACAATATTGTCTTGAATTTGATTTATTTTGTTTTCTATAAATCTTAACTTTGTGATTTGGTCTAGAAATAGCTGTTGTTGTACAAGATTTGTAATCGAATTTTCTACTTTATTGTATGTATTCAATATTGTTTTCCTATCATTTTTAATTATTATATTTAGTGTTTCTATGGATTCATTAAAATGTTTATTGATTTTAATTTGCTGATTTATACCTTCTATTGCATTATGACTATTTTCTACTGCTATATTTAAATAATTTGAAATTTCTTCTCTATCAACATTGTCCATGGTTCCAAAGAGCCATCTTTCTAGATTTCCTACTATATTTATTAACCCTCTTTTTGATCTTGTTTGGTCTCTAGGCATAATTGATTTAATTTTTGCTACTAGTGTTTCTATTTCTTTCATTATCATGGCTTTATCTTCAATGTTTAAATGTTTTATGTTAGTTTGTATAAAAGAAACTGTGTAAAGTATCTCTTGTGGATTTATTATGTGTAAAATAGTGTTAGTTTGATTAGTGATTTGAACATTTTTAATTTTAATTTTCATGTAACCTGTGTTTTCGTTAACTAGTGTTGTTTGAAGTGTTCCGTGTATCGTTGGTGTTATTAGGAGTATGAGAATTATGTGAATAAATGTTGCCTGAAAATTTGTAAGGTCTTTTAATGTTAGTTAAGTGTACATTATTAAGGTTTTTAATTTTATATCTAGTTTCTTCTTTGTGTCTAACATTTTTATAATTCTTAATTGGTCCTATTTGTCTATTTTCTGTGTATTCCTCTCGTTTTTCATTAAGTTTGTTAATTTTCTTTTGCTTAGTCTGTTCGGCTATTTCGTGAAGTACTTTTTCGTCAATTTCTTCTTTAGCTTTTGTAGGGGTAGTTTGTATGGTTGAATGATATCTGTTATTGTAATTATTTAAAACTATCTGTAATTTCATTTCTACTGATAAATCTTTTTCTTAGATTCCTGTTATTTTTTCTAAAATTGTTGAATGCAATCTTTCGATGTCGGAATTTCCGGTGTGACTATTTGGTTTCGTAAAGTGTATTTCAATATCGTTTTCATTCAGAAAATTAATAATATGTTCTGATTTGAATTCGTTATCAGTAATGATCTTCTTTGGTTTTCCAAACTTTGAGAGATGCTCTATTAAGATCGTTTTCTTACTTCTCCCATTCCTGTCAGTAATGGTGTATCCTACTGCAAACTTAGTTAATTTGTCTATTAATGTAACAAATGCTTTCTTTTGTATGTGGAATATATCTAGGTGTAAAATTTCGTTCTTGTGTTTTGGGGTTTCTGTAATCTGAAATTTTGATTTGATGGGTTTCCTATCATACTTGATCTCTTGGCATTTTCTGCAATTATTTATTACTAACTGAATTTGTTCTAAGGCCGTGTGTGAATTGCGTTTAAATGTGTATTAAAACTTGACGTTTGGTTAAAACTTGACACTAGCGTGGTGAATAAAATGGGTTAAAATTTATCCTGCTGTGGAGCAGGTTAAATGGGTTAAAATTTTGACGTCTTTTTTTTTCTCATGAATGATAGAGAAGTTTGCTTCTGTTTTGTTGTTTTGTTCTGTTTTTCTCCGTTTTATTTAGTTCTATGTAATAACGAATTATAATTGCATTGATATTTCAAGAGATTGAAATAAAATACTTAAATTTCATCATATTTTAAAGTAAAAAAACGAAATTATTGTTCTTTCTTTTGAGAATGATAACAGATGTCAGCTGGGAAAACATGTTTTGCAGTGTTACCACACGGAAAAAACAACCATCCAAAAAGGGAAATTTTCGATTGAAGATTTTTTTACTGTTGCTTCAAAATATCATATTACCACTCCAAAATCTAGAAAAATAAATAAAACAAAGTTTGTTTGTTATTTTTAGTGACTTTTCATGGAATTTGTTGCTCAAAGTTTGGTTTTGAACACAAAATTAGTTTACCTAGAAGAACAAAAACATTTTTCGTTGAGGGGAATTTCTTAAATCATGAGGGAAATTTCTTAGTACTACGCAGAAATGTTGGTTAAAAAAATCCCTTTTAACGCAATTCACACAGCAAATGGCTAAATTTGTTCCCTTTTTTAACCAAACGTCAAATTTTAACCAAACGTCAAGTTTTAATACACATTTTAACGCAATTCACACACGGCCTAAGAGTTTGGGGAAATAAATTCTGTTTTTTAAGGTATAATATGTTTCATTAATTCCACTATGCATGGATTCTTTCGTATGGTATAATGAAATCTGCTTATGAATTTCCTCCTCGGTTTTGACTTCGACTGCCCTATGAGTACATTTAATAAACTTCATATTTTCATTCATGGAAAATAATTGAATTATAATTTGTTGTACTTTATTATAGTCATGGTCTTCTACCTCAGAATATATACCTGTTGTTCCTTTTTTCATGAATCTAATTAAAATATCTTTTATACTTTCTATTTCATTAAGAGGATTTAGATGAATAATTCTGCGTTTGTGGGATATTTCGATTTCATTTGTTATAACACTATAGGTTAATATTAATTGTGTTTTATATTTGTTGACAATTTCGTCTTTGATACCTATATGATCTAAATGTTGTTCCTCAACTGAATGAGCTGTTTCTGTGAGGTCCATATTAGATTCTGAGTTGTTGTCTTCATTAATTTTAGGTGTATTTTCTAACCTGCTAAGAAAATCTGCTACTTTGTTTTCTTTACCTTTCAGGTATTCAATTTCAAAATTATATTCTTGAAGTTTCAAGAGCCATCTTTGATTTCGTTGGGAGAATTCTTTCCCTTTGTATTTGCTATTAAGATATTTAATAGGAATGTGGTCAGTTACAATTTTAAAATGATTTCCATATAAATATGGTCGAAAATAATTGACTGAATACACTATTGCAAGGAACTCCTTATCAGTTACACTATATTTTTGTTCGTGCTTATTAAGGGTTCTGGAAACAAAGCACACTGGGTGTCCATTTTGAGAAAGAACAGCACCAATGGCATAGTTACTTGCATCTGTAGTAAGTACGAAAGGTTTATCATATTCGGGATATTTTAATATTGGGTGTGAAGTAATTAGGGCTTTAAGATTTTCAAATGCTGAAATATATTGGGGGTCATTAATATTAATTTTTTCGTCTTTCTTTAAGTACCTTATCATTGGGTAAGCAATCTTAGCATAATCTTTTACGAACTTTCTATAATACCCTGTCATCCCTAGGAAACCTTTCAGTTGTTTCTCTGTTTTTGGTATTTTTAAATTATCAATTTCTTTTACTTTATTTGGATTTGGTTTAATCCCTTCTTTGGTCAACACGTGTCCAAGAAATTCAGTGTCCCTTTTCATAAAACTACACTTATCTGCTTGTATTTTAAGGTTATGATTTTGTAGTTCTCTAAATATTTTTTCTAGTGAATTCATATGTTCTTCAAAGGTTGTGGAGAATATTAATATATCATCTAAGTAGACAACGCATATTTTGTTTATATAGTCCCGTAATATATCGTTCATTAGTCTTTGAAACGTTGCAGGTGCATTCTTTAATCCGAAAGGCATCCTGACGTATTCATATAAACCTGATGGTGTCACAAAAGCTGTTTTTTCAATGTCCTGTTCTGCTACTAAGATCTGATGATATCCTTTTGCAAGATCTAAAGTACTAAAATATTGAGCTTTCCCCAATTTATCCAATATACTGTCGATATTTGGTATTGGGTACTTATCATCAACTGTTACTTGGTTCAACTTTCTATAGTCAACGACTATCCTGTATTTCTGTTTTCCTGAACTGTCCAGTTTTTTCGGAATAACTATTATTGGTGAACTGTAACGACTATTACTTTTCCTAATGATTCCTTGTTTCTCCATTTCTTCCATTTGTCTACGTACTTCGGCTTCGTGTTTTGGTGGGTACCTATATAATTTAGAGTTAATCTGTTCGTTGGTTATGGTTTTTATTGCATGAACTACTGCAGTTGTGTTTGTTAATTGATCTCCGTCTTTGAAAATCAATTTTTTGTATATTTAAAAGTTTTTCAATCGATTCTTTTTCTAACTCATTAAGATGATTTGTTTGAATGTTGCAAACTTCGCTTATTTCCAACACATTAACTTCTTCAAGTGATATGGTTAAGAATGGAAGATGCTTATCATTCGTTAAAACAATCTCTTCTTTTTTCATATCAATAGTTTAAGCATTATTTTTTATCCAATCCATTCCTATAAGGAAATCGTATGGTTTATTTAAAGCAACTTTTGTCCATTTGATTCTGGCATTGCAAGGTTGATCAAATTGTTTTGGACATTTTGTTTTTACCTGTGCCGTTTCGGTAACGGTACCTTGAATAGTATTTATTTGAATTGGGATATCATTTATATTTTCATAAAGGCTTGATGGAACTCTAGTTGAGTTTAAAAGGCTAATGGTTGATCCTGTGTCAATTAATGCAATATAATCTGTATTTTCAAACGTTAACTGAATACAAATTTTTCTTCTGTCCGAGGCTAGTTGATAAAAAACTCGCGATTTTCTATTTCGTTAGTTTCGTCTCCATTGCTTATAACGTCTACCTCCATGGGTTCTAATCTGTATTGTCTTGATCTGAATTGACCTGAGTTTTCATTATTTTGGGGTCTATTTTGGAATTGTCGATTATTCCATGAATATCTAGCTTGTCCTGATAAGTTATTGTTTCTGACTTGCCCTGAATAATTGTTTCTATTAGGTTGATTCTGGTTAGAATAATTGTTTCTATTAGGTTGATTCTGGTTAGAATAATTGTTTCTATTAAATTGGTAAGGTTGTACCTGATTGTTTTTATCAAACTGCTTTTGGTTTGAGGGGTTATGTCTATTAAGTTGGTTATGGCTATAAATATTAGCTCTATTATTTTGACTTTTTTGTTGATGGGTAAATGATCTTTCTGATTTCAAATTAAATTCATCCTGACCTAAGTATTTAAACAAGGTAGTTCTAATGTTTGATATACTATACATATTATAGATTTCTGCTCCCAATGCCCCTGCTGTTAGTTCTTTTATTTTTAATATCAACGCACTATTAAGACAATTTGCTATTTCTAAGCCATTATCACTATAAGTTGCACATTCTGTTATGTAATTAATTATAGTTTGAATTTTATCTAATAATTGATTAATACTATTCACCTTTATATTGTTGATGGTCCTTAAGATTGATCCTATGTCCTTCGTTGGGCGGAAATGTAACTTCAGTTTCTGCTTGCATTGTTCCCACGATGCTGGTGCTTCCACAGCCAGGTAGTTTTTCGCAGCTCCTTCTATTTTCTCATTATAAATCACACTGAATACCGCTTCTTGATTAAGGATACCATATTCGTCAAAAATTTGTTCAACGGTCGCGATGAACGAGGGTAACGTGCCTTGTTCTCCCGAAAATGATTTCAAGTGCTTAACTCGTTTTTCTATTAATGTTCTTATATTTTGAGTACCACTTTGACGACTTAAAATTTCCGTTAGAGTCACTAGACACTGTTCCACTGTTGGTTGAGCCATTTTAAACAAAATTTGTTGAAATGTTTTTGGGTTGACTTGAGATTATTAGTGACTACAAAAACTGACACTTTATTATAATCAGATTACAACTTCCAAATGTTTATTTTGAATATTTCAAATGCACTTTATTACAATCACAATTAGTTTATGGATTGTTAGGCTTTTAAAATTATCGTTTCGTTTCACTATCCTCCAGAATTTACTTAGAGGACAACCGATTGCGCCACTTATATTTTATGTGGTAAACTGATTTAAAAAAACACGTTTTTAATTACGTTTAGCCACAGGCCAGTATTACACTTTATTGTTCTCGATAAGTTACAAATGTTATTATGAGACTTAATCTATAGTAACCCGCCGTCGTCAGCGTCGCTGCAGTTACCTTTTGATTTTGATTAATATCGTATTACTGGGCGCCGGTCGTTTAGCGGTGCCCTTCCTATATACTCTCTTTCTGCTGAGGTTGCCATTTTGGGTTCGATTAACTGACCTACTTGTGTAGGTGTTGTCATCAGTTGTTTGCTGTATGTTGTAATTGCTGACCTACTCACTAAGGTTCAATGCACTGCATGCTGTGTAGTGCATATGGCTGGATGTATTTGGATACACTTGAGCATTGTATTAGAAGGGCTATGCATCGAATATTAATTTGATGACATAGCAAGTATGCTGTCTGGTTCCGTTGTCAGTAATTTTCCCACAGAGTTCGGAATACACAATATTTCAATAATACTTATATGTCATATAGGCTTAAGATGTTAGTGTGTAAGTTAATTATTTTGTATAAATAGCTTAAGTTGGATAGAATAAACTCACTTTCCGTTCGAAAGTAGAACAAACATTTTGGCTCTCCAGCCTTGTTTTATTTTCCAAACAGATCGGCTCTTTAGCCAACAACCTAATTCGGCTTGGGGAAGCCTTTCAATATCCCCCACAGCTTTGGTAGGAGAGGTAGCAGTTAGGTCCTCATTACACTATTGTTGGTTCGATTACCTGACCTATTTGTGAAGGTGTTGTCATCAGTTGATTGTTGTATGTTGATATTGCTGATGTTGCTATTATTGGTTGGTTGGTCGATGAACTTGCATATGTTACTCGCGCGAACAGCGTTGTAAGCCGAGGATGTCATGCCGTAGGTGACGACTGTCAACCAATATTCGTGTAACCTTGCGCTTGGAGATTCTCTCCAAAATATTCTCTGTAAATCCCACTGATGTCTGGCTATGCGCACCTGCCTAAACATCATCTTAACATCTGCGCTAAATGCTATTTTATGCCTACGAAAGCGTGTGACAATTTCAAACAAGTCGCGTTGCAGCTTCTCGCCAAGCTGTTGAACATCGTTAAGCGAAATACCTTTATCGGTTTTACAACTACAGTCGAATACGACCCTGAACTTTCTTGTCACACAGTGGTGTGGTATATAATAGATTAATTGCCCTGCATGTGTAGATTCAGTTGCCTTGATCATATGGCCTAAAGCTTCATACTCTCTCATAAAACTTATATATTTTTTGCGCAGGTCAGGCTCTCTGCACAGTCTTCTTTCTAAGAAAAAGAATCTTCTAAGCGCAATTGCCCTTGAATCTCCTATATCATGTATGCCAGGTTTCATAGGAATTGTCACAATAAAACGCCCATCCTCGTCGCGTCTTACTGTCTGCGTAAAATTATCCTCAACCGCTTGCTCTTCTAATGTTCTAGACTCGGCAACGCCTATTTGATCCATTGCCCATAATTGCTTCACTTATTTATCAATATTTTCTTCTTCGCTATATGTATTCACATGCGCAATTACTTGATCGCCCCCAATGTGCGCAGATTCAAGCCCAAATACTACAGTGCCAAACGATGTTTCTATTGCCACTAATTGCTCTATCTTCTGTGGCGCCGAACATACTACTATCTGCGCAAAGAATTTTGCTCCTAGCAAAAGCTCTGCCTTAGCTGATTTCCAATAACCAGGGTCTGCTAACGGAGTGTTGAATGCTGCCTCAACTGGCTTCATATCAACTTGAGGCGTCATTAATGCCCAATCTACTTCTCGAGGTATGACCCAAAATTCATCCGTTATGCATTGCTCTGAAGAATACCATGGAGATATGGTCACTTGCGCTTGTCTACGGACTTCTACACCATTGCCTTCAATTCCAATAACTTTGCGTGAAGTTTGTTTTGTCATAATTTTGAATAATTGCACCAATGAATGCGGTATCAAGTTCGGCTGAGCACCAGAATCTAATAAGGCCCGTACCGGCCCATAAAACTCACTACCTATACAAACCCTAACCAAAATCGTTGGCATCAAAATTTTCTTTAAGTCAAATTGACTATCGGAGGAATAAGTATTGAACGCATTAAAATAAGTTGTCATTAAATTTTTATTTAATTTAAAATCTTTGTCGTTGGATAGTTTGCGTTTCTTAATAGACTTTGACTTCACTGCTAGTCAGGGCTGCATGCGCTTATTGCGCACTCCACTGGTTGCTCTTGCTGCTGTTGGGAGGTTAACCAGTTCGTTGTTCGGGCATAAGGTGCTGTTATGCTTGACTCTGCCTGGGCACTTAGGGCATGGTGCTTGAAAGCAACTGTCAGCAACGTGCCATCTGCACAAACAGTTGTCGCATAGCCTTTGCATGCGTACAAAACGAATACGCGCTTGCAAACGTAGTTCAAGGAACCTTGTGCACTTATGGAGAGGATGGTCTTCGCCGCACATCTGGCATCGTCGATCCATCGATCTAGTCACCGGCATGCTTGAATGGCGCGCTGCGTTGCTGCCGATGAAATTGTCCATGCACTGATCAGTTGCGCGATTCCGTATATGCTGTGATGTTGTAGGCTGCTCTATTGCGCTCGCTTGCTTATCCAGAAATGACAGCATCTCACTAGCTGACGGCGTTTCCGATTGGCGCTGTAGCTCCCATTGACGCGCAGTGTCCGAGTCGAGGCGCTCATGAAGCATGTGGACAATAAACATGTCCCAATGCTCAACCGGTAGTCCTTGCGCCTTAAGTTGCCTCAATGTCTCGTGCGTAACATTTGACATGCGTTGTAGCTGATCTGCGCTGCGCTGCGCTGGTAGGGACGGCAACTTGATAAATTGCCTAAGTAATTCACGACATGTCTGGTATTTCTTATCGTATAATTGGCGCAAACGTTCCCAGGCTTCCAAATAATTAGCGTCGGTGAGCTGCCACTCACCCATCGTTTGCGCTGCCTTGCCTGTTAAGGATTTGCGCAGATGTTGAAATTTAAAGGATGGAGCTATCTGCGCATTGTCGTGGATGGCTGCAACAAATCGGTCGTGGAAACCTTGCCACTTTACCAGCGAGCCATCGAACTCGCCCCATGTGTTCTTGATTTCCTGTTGCGCTGGCATCTGTATCGACACCTCGACAGGTCGCGCATCCTGTTCTCTGTCACTGTCCTCGTTCTCCTGACGTTGTTTCTCCTGGATAGTACTGCGTAGTCGACACTTGACGTCTAAGTAGAGTTCTTCCGCGCTTGAAAGAAGCTCTTCTGCCTCTTTAGAGTCATTAGCTCTGCCAGAAATCCACTTTGTGTGATTCGCCAAAATCTGCGCCCAAATCTCTTCCAAACGCTCTAACCGAACAACTATGTGCTCCTTCGGGACATATAAAATATCCTCGCGCTTTGAAAATGCCTCTATGCGCTCGAGGGCTTTTGAGCAATTTGCGTGGATCTTGTTGTTTGCCATTGCTATAACAAAGAGAAAACAATAAAACATTAAGAAGATTTTAAAGCGCGAAAAAGACAGAGCGCCTTTCTGTCAAAGCGTAAAATTGCGCAGCCCAGCAAGTGAAACGACTTACGACGGTTTGAAATATTTCCCTAATTGCATGCTTTTATTTTTGCGATGATCTTAAAATTGCGCACAATCATTAACATAGCGCTGCGTGATCACAAACTTTTTTACTGCCCAAATCAATCTAATAATTTTATCCAGAATGCGCTTTAAACCTGTGTACACAAACAGTAAATATCGCACAATTACCAATATCACATTTAAAAAAAAATCTGCCCTGCGCTTTATTACCAATTTGTATTTAATATTGCGCCTTTCTACCTTATTATCCTTCTGACTTGCGTGATGCGCTCCCTGCCTATGTTCGAACATTTTCTCCTCTCACAATAAATGCGCCTGCTCTTCATTTTAATCTCATATAACTTCACTGCACTGCGCTCTCACTCTCAACATCTCAACGTAACTTGCCCAATATATGCGCTCTCTTACTTTTGCGTTGCGCTCTCTTGTTTCTGCGTTGCGCTGTCGGCCTTTTTATCACTCTCAAACACCATATATATTTCTTGCCTACCTAACATGTATCTCACTCATCGTCGCATTTGCTTTTTGCACTACCTATTGTTTTGCCTGTCTCTTTTCCCTTGAACAAAAATGTTTTCACATACACACATACACACACACATATTCGTTGATCGGCTGCGGCGTCGTCGGTTTCATTTTTCCTACACCCAAGAGAACAAACACATAACACTACCTAAACCCTGAGGCGACGATGAACAGAATATTTTGCACAAAAACCAAAAGGAACAATATTTACACACACACTGAATACACCGTCGCGTCGTCGTCGTTCACTTGAATTTTATTTTCTTGCGCTCGAAATGAATCATTGCGCTGGTATAAAAATGCCCTTTTTTTATTTTGCACTTATTTGACTTGTATTACATCATATTAATGCGTACTTACGATTCAATAAATTTTTTAATCCCACTTTATTTAATTTTCTTGCTTTTTGTATGCTTATGTTTTTTATATTATTTTTACTAACTGAAAAGAATCTTAGTCTTACCACTCTGTATAGACTCGGCCTATACGTTCCCTTTTTATTTTTAAATGAAACACCAAATTTTTATTTGGGAAAAACCTTGCGGTGAAAAAACCCAATTTATTTAAGCTCATAGCGCGAACGTCTCGTTGGACTGATTGGAAGCAACAGACTTCTTTTACATAATTGCGCAACAACATTATAATCTTTTTTAAGCGTATATGTAACATGAATATTATACAGCGCTATACATGGACAATGATTGACTAATACATTTTAATAATAGCGTTATCTTAATTTAGGTTCTTCTCTCTCAACTCGTACGCTTGTGTACGATACAGTCCCGACGGAAACGAAGTTTTCCTCTAGGATAGCCCTTGTCCCCCTTTTGATTCAAAGCTTCTTCTCTTGATTCTATAAACATCAGGCGCCATTCTGAAATGAATCTATAGAGTTATATTTAGTATTATTTTACCGTGCTTGCGTGGTCCAGTCAGCCCATTGCTATCTGCGCTGCGCTCATGCATGAATCTTAAGTGTGCGCTGCTTCATGCTGCTCAATAGGGAGCACACATATCTTTTGAACTGGTCTAGTCAACTGCCCATTTTCGGTTCTCAACACCACAGAACGAACTATGCCATCTTTGCTCTTGATAAGTTCACAGATCCGACCCATACACCAAAAGGCGGGAGGAAAATTCTCATTTTTGATAATCACTAGTTGTCCAATCTTCAAGCTCTCTTTCTCGCGTCTCCACTTCTTCCTTTCTTGCAAAGTAACGAGATATTCTTCTCGCCATCTCTTCCAAAAATGCTCCATCATGATCTGCCGCTCTCGAAACAGTTTCGCGCCTCTTGATTTAGACTCTTCTCCTGTGGTGAATCGAGGTGGTAGTACAACTGGCTCACCAATCAAAAAATGCCCCGGAGTTAAAGCTTGCGTATCATTCGGATCATCACTTAGAGGATGAATTGGTCTTGAGTTTAATATGCCCTCAATAGATGTCAGTAAAGTTAAGAATTGATTCTGCTCTAAAGTGCGCTGCCCTACTATTCTCTTAAGATGATATTTCATCGATTTAACGGCTGCCTCATATATTCCGCCCTGATGAGGAGCAGCTGGGATCATAAAAATCCATTCAGTACCGCGCAGCCCAAGACTTCCAAAAACATCATCTCTTTCCCATTCGCGCCAAGCTTGCTTAAGAATTCTTGCGCCACCAATAAAGGAAGTACCATTGTCACTATACATGCGCTCACAGTGACCGCGCCGACTTATAAAGCGCTCATAGCATGCCAAAAACGACAAGGATGTCAAATCATCTATCAGTTCGATGTGAATCGCCCGAGTTTTTAAACAAACAAAAATACCGACCCACGCTTTCTTCGAACAGATTTTTCTACCATCCTTCCCTACGATTTTCACTACGAAGGGCCCTGCATAATCGACGCCTGTATGCAAAAATGGCTTACCCATCCTAACTCGGTCCGCGGGTAGGTCAGACATTAGCTGTTGTTCAAGTCGATAATTGTATCTCGCGCATATTACACATTTGTGCATGTAGCTACGGAGTGTACTTCTCAGACGCGGAATCCAGTATTGTTGACGAATAAATTGCATCATAATTTGGCTAGCGCCATGCCTTGTAGTACGATGTGCGTGGTCGATTAGCAGCCAGGCCAATCTCGAGCCTTGTGGTATTATTGCAGGATGTCTCATCTCATACTTCTCTTCTGCACGGTGAAGACGCCCCCCTACTCGTAGAACACCATCATTGTCGATGACTGGTTTGAGAGACTCGATATTACTGCCATCGGGCAGCTGCTTATCATTATGCAGCGATGCAAGCTCCTTACCATAGAATTCTGATTGCGCCTTCTTAATAAGATAAATCATGCCCTGCGCCCTCTCATTTGCTGAGAGATTCATTTGCCCCATTGGCTCATTTCGTCGTTCTATGCGCCTCCTTTTATTCCTTAACTTGCGTTCTCTTATTCTTGATTTAAGCTCGTTCTTGAAATGAATTACACGCGCGAGTATGTTAACTAATTTTTCTAAACTGCTTGCGTACTCTTCGATCGGAACACCTTCATTCCTGGATGGCACCCATATATTGAGACCCTTACGAACGGGAATTGATACAAGCGCATGCATTTCGCTCTTGACTATGGAACTAACTTCAGCGTCGATAGGATTCATTGGCCAGTTCCTTTCATGTTCATTCAGCCACGTTGGTCCGTACAACCACAAGTCATTGTTAATTATTTGCGTTGGGCGCAAACCTCTGCTCAACAAGTCAGCAGGATTCTCTGTAGTCCCGACGTGCCGCCATCGTTGTACGTTTGTATTAGTTTCGATTGATGACACTCTATTTGCTACGAAAGTTTTCAGATCGCGTGGAGATTTCTTGAGCCAGTGTAAAACTACTGTCGAATCTGTCCATAAAACATATTCTGCGCTTGCCCAATCCATTGCCCTTAGAAGATCTTGTAATAATCTGCCCAATAGTTCAGCTGCAGCTAATTCTAAGCGCGGAATTGTCACATTCTTAAGGGGCGCTACTCTCGTCTTAGACACCACGAGATTACTCCTTATCTCACCACTAGCGCATTCAATACGCGCATATATAACAGCGCCATAAGCCATTGATGAAGCATCGGAGAATCCATGCAATTGCACCTGCGTATCGTTGGATGTGCCTAACCATCTTTCTATTTTGAATTGCTCTAAGTATTGTATTTCTTCCCATATGACACGCCACCTTCGTTCAATATGATCTGGTACTTCTTGATCCCATTCCAAACCGATTCTCCATATATCTTGAACTATAATCTTCCCGAGAATGACTACTGGCGAAATATAGCCATTGGGATCATACAGTTGCGCTAAATAGCTAAGCACCTTTCTCTTCGTAAGCTTCTCAGGCACTTCTGGTGATTTCACCACGAATGTGAATTTGTCTTCTCTTATCAGCCACTTCAATCCCAGCACCGTAGTTTGATCCTTCTCTTCAAATATCATATCTTCTTCAATCGCTGATTCAAATTGGTTAACTACACATGGACTATTTGATTTCCATTTACGGAGCTCAAAACCAGCCGTTCTCAGTACTCTATCTAACTTAAGCGCCATATTCATTGCCTCTTGTTCACTATCACAACCAGTGACACAGTCATCCATATAAAAATCGTTGACGATTACTTGTTCCACATCGGGAAATAGCGCCTTTGCGTCCCGCGCACACTGAACTAATGCGCGAACAGCGTTGTAGGCCGAGGATGTCATGCCGTAGGTGACCACTGTCAACCAGTATTCGTGTAACCTTGCGCTTGGAGATTCTCTCCAAAATATTCTCTGTAAATCCCACTGATGTCTGGCTATGCGCACCTGCCTAAACATCATCTTAACATCTGCGCTAAATGCTATTTTATGCCTACGAAAGCGTGTGACAATTTCAAACAAGTCGCGTTGCAGCTTCTCGCCAAGCTGTTGAACATCGTTAAGCGAAATACCTTTATCGGTTTTACAACTACAGTCGAATACGACCCTGAACTTTCTTGTCACACAGTGGTGTGGTATATAATAGGTTAATTGCCCTTCATGCGCAGATTCAGTTGCCTTGATCATATGGCCTAGAGCTTCATATTCTCGCATAAATTCTATATATTTTTCGCGCAGCTCAGGCTCCCTGCACAGTCTTCTTTCTAAGAAAAAGAATCTTCTAAGCGCAATTGCCCTTGAATCTCCTATATCGTGTATGTCAGGCTTCATAGGAATTGTCACAATAAAACGCCCATCTTCGTCGCGCGTTACTGTCTGCGCAAAATTGTCTTCAACTGCTTGTTCTTCTGATGTTCTAGACTCGGTAGCGTCTATTTTATCCATTGCCCATAATTGCCTCACTAATTTATCAATATCCTCTTCCTCTCTGTATGTATTCACATGCGCAATTACTCGCTCACCCCCGATGCGCGCTGACTCAAGCCCAAATACTACAGTGCCAAATGATGTTTCTATTGCCACTAATTGCTCTATCTTCTGTGGCGCCGAACATACCAGTATCTGCGCAAAGAATTTTGCTCCTAGCAAGAGCTCCACCTTAGCTGATTTCCAATAATCAGGGTCTGCTAACGGGGTGTTGAATGCTGCCTCGACTGGCTTCACATCAACCTGAGGCGTCATTAATGCCCAATCTATTTCTCGAGGTATGACCCAAAATTCATCCGTTATACATTGCTCTGATGAGTACCATGGAGATATGGTCACTTGCGCTTGTCTGCGGACTTCTACCCCGTCCCCTTCAATTCCAATCACCTTTCGTGAAGTTTGTTTCGTCATGATTTTGAATAATTGCACCAACGAATGCGGTATCAAGTTAGGCTGAGCGCCCGAATCTAACAAAGCCCGTACTGGCCCATAAAACTCCCTACCTATACAAACCCTAACCAAAATCGTTGGCATCAAAATTTTCTTTAGATCAAACTCATTACCGGAGGAATAAATATTAAACGCATTGAAATAGGTGGTCATTAAACTTTTATTCGATTTAAAATTTTGCTCGTTAGCCAGTTTGCGCTTCTTAATAGGATTGACCTCTAGTCAGGGCTGTGCGCGCTTATTGCGCATTCCGCTGGTTGCTCTTGCCGCTGTTGGGGGGTTAGCCAGCTCATTGTTTGGGCATAAGGTGCTATTGTGTTTTAATCTGCCTGGGCACTTGGGGCATGGTGCTTGGAAGCATCTGTCGGCAATGTGCCATCTGCTCAGACAGTTTTCGCACAGCCTTTGCATGCGCACGAAACGGGTGCGCACTTGTAATCGTAGCTCAAGGAATCTTCGGCACTTGTGAAGTGGATGGTCTTCATTGCACATATGGCATCGTCGATCCATTGATCTGGTCACCGTCATGCTAGTATGGCGCGCTGCGTTGTTGCCGTTGAAGTTATCCATGCGCTGATCAGTTGCGCGGTTTCGACTGTGTTGCGATGTTGAAGGCTGTTCGATCGCGCTCGCCTGCTTGTCTAAAAATGACAACATCTCATTGGCTGACGGCGTTTCCGATTTGCGCTGTAGCTCCCATTGTCGCGCAGTGTCTGAATCGAGGCGCTCATGGAGCATGTGAACAATCAACATGTCCCAGTGTTCAACAGGCAGGCCTTGCGCCTTAAGTTGTCTTAATGTCTCGTGCGTGACGTTTGACATATGTTGTAGTTGATCTGCGCTGCGCTGCGCTGGTAGAGACGGCAATTTGATAAATTGCCTAAGCAATTCGCGACAGGTTTGATACTTCTTGTCGTACAATTGGCGCAAACGCTCCCAGGCTTCCAAATAATTCGCGTCAGTGAGTTGCCACTCACCCATCGTCTGCGCTGCCTTTCCTGTTAATGACTTTCGCAAATGCTGAAACTTGAAGGCTGGAGCTATCTGCGCATTATCGTGGATGGCCGCCACGAAACGGTCGTGGAACCCTTGCCACTTCACCAGCGAGCCATCAAACTCGCCCCAGGTGTTCTTAATCTCCTGCTGCGCTGGCATCTGTATCGACACCTCGACGTGTCGCGCATCCTGCTCCCTGTCGCTGCCTTCGCCCTCCTGACGTTGCTTCTCTTGAATGGCGCTGCGAAGCCTGCACTTTACATCCAGATATATCTCTTCTGCGCTCGAAAGCAGCTCTTCTGCGTCTTCAGCATCATTCGCTTTACCCGAAATCCACTTCGTGTGGTTTGCCAAAATCTGCGCCCAAATTTCTTCTAAGCGCTCTAACCGCACGGCTACGTGTTCCTTCGGAACATATAAAATATCCTCGCGCCTTGAAAATGCCTCTATGCGCTCGAGGGTTTTTGCACAGTTCATGTGGATTTTGTTGTTTGCCATTGCTGTAGTAAAGAAAGAGACAATAAAAACATTAAGAAAAGTTTAAAGCGCGAAAGAGACAGAGCGCCTTTCTGTCAAAGCGTAAACTGCGCACCCTACTAAGTGAAACGACGTACGACGGTTTTTTAATTAATTCCTAATTTCATGCCTTCTTATGTGATGATTTTAACATCGCGCACATTCATCATTATAGCGCTGCGTTATTGCATAATTCTTCTTGCGCACAATAATTTTATCGATACTGCACTTAATGTCTGTGTACACATAGCGCTGCACAATTACAAACTATAAATATTGCACACCTTCCAACATTGCATTTAAAAAATCTGCCCTGCGCTTCATTTTCAATATATTTAAACCTGCGCCTTTTCACTTTATTTGCGTAATGCGCTCCTGCCTGTGTTCGAACAAATACTCCTGCGCTATATTATGTCTCGAGATTCTCTTATTTCAATCACCATAAATTATGTGCGTGTTTTGCTCTTTAACTTCTGCGCTGCGCTCTCTCTTATTTCTGCGCTGCGCTGTCTCTTATTTCTGCGCTGCGCTATCTCTTATTTCTGCGCTGCGCTGTCTCTTATTTCTGCGCTGCGCTGTCGGCTTTTTCCTACCTACTCTCTTTATACGATATTCCCTTACCTACCTACCATATATCGCATTTGAATTTTTCACACTACCTATTGTTTCGTACACACACACATACATACACACATTGTTGATCAGCAGCGGCGTCGGTTTTACTTTTCTTGTACCTACGAGAGCAAACATACAATCCCTCCCAATGCAACGATGCACAGAATAAACAAAAAAAAAGGAAAAACATTCACACACACGGTAAACCACACAAGAAAAAATATCTACCTAATTATTTACACTAGACCGTCGCGAGTTAAACTGTAACATTCGCGAAAGAATTTAAAAAAAAATATTTTTTTCTTTTTATATTTTTTATTTACTTTATTATTTCTTAGACAAAGTTACAGGGTTGCTTAGTACTATTATTAACCATGTAAGTCTGGTTCTGAGCTAAGTCGATCTTACTGTCTACGATATTTTAACTGTACTAAGGACAATTTCGTTTTGTCCTGAACCTATATTTATATGTGTTTCGATCTAGATGAAGCCAAGCCATTCCTTGGGAATTTTCCATGTTTATTTTTATTACTTCCATCTGGTCAGCGTTTGGTATCTTTCGAGATAGCGATGATGTTTGGGTTGCTGTGTTATCTTTCTTTGCTGACATATGGTGGTTCGGATTACGGTTATTGTTTGGGAATTTTGAATTTACATCTGTTCGACGTATGGTATCTTGGGTTGTTTGTTCAATGGTATTAACTCCCCCCTTGGTTAAAATATAGTGTCCTCACTATTATTAATTCCAAACCTATTTAATATTTTAAAATATTCTACTTGGTTTTGAACAGCTCTTTTTTCACTTATTCGTTTTTGTATTTTTGAATATATTGATACGCTAAACATTATAATACTTATTAGGATTATTGTATAAAATGTGTATAGTATTGGATGTTGCTCCAGTGGCAATATAAATTTTTTCAGTGATTTTATATTATTAAATTTAAGTTTCGATTCTGATTCCAGTATTTCATTTATGTAAATATTATCTTGATTTTTATTTTTTGCATATTGTAATATTGTTTCTTTTTCATTTCTGTATTCTATATCGTTTATAATAACCGATTTACTTATTTTAATTAAATGGGTTCCAAAAACTGTTTCATTATTTATTTTATTCGAACCTGATACTATTATTGAGTCGTCAGTATATTGTCTGACCTGCTCATTTTGTTCCTGAATCACTTTACAATTGGATTCTTCATTGTCTAACACATTTGTTGTACAATTGTCTTTTATTTTTACAAGTTTACATATATTGGAATTCAAAAATTCCTTACATTTATTTACTCTTAAGAAGTTTTTACATTGTGCAATATTTGAATCTAAAACAAGTTTCCCATGTCTGAATTCTAAAGGGACAACTTTGAAAAATTTACATTTGTGTGATATTATAGGATATTTGAATATTGTAACATATAAATCTTGATATTTAAGCATGTGAATTTCTGAATACTCTAAAATATTAATTACGGGTACATTTATTTTTTCATTTTTTACGATTTCTCTTATATCTTTAATGTCAATGCTTTTAGACACAAATGTTCCTTTTTAAGCAAAGTTTATTGTTTCCAATAAGTTATTAATTTGTTCTAATGTTTCTCTTAATATAAGAACTCTATGATTTTCATAAGAACGGATATTTTTGAAGAATTCCTCAAAGTGCTCGTTAATTATTACTTGTTTATTATTATTTTCTATGATGTTATTTAAGGTTGTTTTGATTTCTTTTAAATCGTAAGCGTCTGGATTTCCAGCTATGAATTTTACTGCAGTTCCAATGAAATCTAAACTTCTTTTTGTTTTGTGATGTGTTTCTAACTGTTCAATACTATGTTCTATTTTGTTTATTAAATATTTTTCCTCCTCATTTAGCTTAACTACTTCAACATGATCGGGGACTGGTCCTAACAACTTACTTATGTTTGTTATATGGTATAAGAACTTTGTCGAATTGAATAAATAGACCGGATCAGTTTCTAAAAGCACGAATTTACTTTCTTTAAGAGGAAGGATTTCAATGGTATTATTGTTTTGAACCACTTGGCCCTGTATGCGGTTTATTAGGTATATTACCATTACTAACCACATTGTTATTTTTAATAATTCGTTGGCGGATGTCATCTTTATGATAAGTTTTATTGTTTTTCGTTAAAATAACGTTGTTTTTATTTTCTTCCACAATTACTTCTCTGTAAACAGGTTTATTTTTATTCCTGTTTTTTGTTTTGACAAACACTTTATCACCCTTTTCAACTACTTTATTTACCCTATTTTTATTGTGGTATTTTAGCTCTTTGTCCTGATTGTTTTTTTAGTAATTGTTTTGTTTCACAATGAACATGCCTTTCGAAGAACAATTCGTTAGGTCTTTTCCCGGTGACACTGTGGATCGTACTATTATACTGTTTCACCGCGTTGTAAATTTCGTCACTGGCCTTGGATTTATGTTCCTCTGCTAGGAGTCTCGTTAGTTCTATTACTGTGCTATGTACCCTCTTTATTTGGGCGTTACTCTGAGAATGCAATACAGGACTGGTTTTGTGTTGAATCGAGTAGCGGTTATAGATAATTTTACTTGTAGGCATGCAAAAGATATTCTCGTTATCTGTCATGACTTCTTCTATGTATGGGTATAGTTGTGTTATGACTTCTTCTAATACTTTACTGAAATTGTTTTTATCTATTATATTTCTGATGTTTAGATGTTTACTGTATCTATCTATACTTGTAAGGTACATATGGTTATCTATATAAAATATGTCCATGGATATGCTTAAGCCCGCTTTACTTGGTATTGGGGTCTGTCCAATTATTTGCTCTTTTGGTTTACGTTCGTATTTGTTTTTATTACAATTCAAACATTCGGCGCAAAATCGTTCTACTTCTTTGTTCATGTTTGGCCAATAATATTTTTCCTGAATTTCTAATATATTATTTCTTGCATTTCTATGAGCTCTTGAATGTATATCTTTTATTATCTGTGTTTGTAATGTTTTGTTTTGAATATCCTCCAGAAGTTTTTGGGTGTGTATAATTTTGTATGCTTCAAAATTAGATTTTATGACCGGTACGATCTCATGCCATACAATCTCTTCACAATAGATAGCGTTTACCTGATTTGGGTTCAATATAGATTTGAGTCCTTGTGGGACTGTACTTATGTCCCCATACGTTATCGTAAACCGAGAATTTGTCTCAAACAACGTTTCTATTTTTGTATGGTACACACTGTTCCTTTGTTTAACTATTATAACTTGGTTTTTATATGTGTTCAATGGTTTCGTTGTAACACTGTATCTATCGTCCGGACTACTACTCATACTATGATCTGAAGTACTTTGTTCTTGTGTGTTCATATTTATTTTTAGATTTGTTCGTGACAACGCATCTGCAACAACATTTTGGTAGTCTGGTTTGTATACTATTTTTGCACCGTATTCTTCGATAAGGTTTTTCCAACGCTTTAGCTTACTGTTTGGGTTTTTTTCTGATATGCTGTATATCAGGCTTTGATGATCTGTTAGGATTGTCAGATCTGCTATACCATATAAATAATTTCTGAGTTTTTGTAAGCTCCATATTACTGCCAAGAGTTCTTTCTCGTTCGTAGCATAATTTTGTTCGGTTTCTGATAAAGTTCTACTGATAAAGTAATAGGTTTTCTATTCTGTGATAGAACTGCACCTATTGCAAAATTACTTGCATCTGTAGTAAGTTCTATTGGTTTACTAAAATCAGGTTGAAATAATTCAACTTCCCCTTGTAGTTTCTTTTTTAATAAATTAAAAGCATTTATTGCTGCTTCATCTAATTCAATCAACATTTTCTCACTTTGGTTCTTTTTCACCATACCATTTTCTCCTCTTAAAAATATTGTTAATGGCTTCGTGATATGTGCGAAATTTTCTATGAACTTACGATAATAGCTAGCTAGCCCTAAGAATGAACGAAGTTCTTTTAGATTAGTAGGTAAAGGATATTCTCTAATAGTTTCTACTTTATTTGGATCTACTGTTATTCTTTTATGCTTTATAACGTGCCCTAAGTATTCTACGGAATCTTGAAAAAATTTACTTTTTTCACTACTCAATTTCATGTTTGCATTATATAGAGCATCTGCTATTATAGATATATGTGTTATATGTTCTTCTGGTGTATTCGAGCATATGAGAACATCGTCTATATAGACATATGCAAACTTGCCTATAAATTCTCGCAGTATATCGTCAACACAACGTTGAAATATAGCAGGAGCATTCTTAAGCCCGAACGGCATTCTAACAAATTCATATTTGGCGCCATTCACACTAAATGCTGTTTTTTCTCTGTCTGACTGTTTTATTTTTATTTGGTGGAATCCGGATTCCAAATCAATAACCGAGAAATATTTAGCATTTCCTAAATTTTGTAATGTCATGGATACATCAGGTATCGGATATCTATCAGTAATCGTCTGAGCGTTAAGTTTCTGAAAATCGATTACCATTCTACGTTTTGGTTTACCATTTTCGTCTAGTCCTTTTTTGGGCACTGTCCAAATTGGAGAGTTATAAGGACTTCTTGATCTTTGTATAATTCCATCATTTAATAATTTTTCCAATTCTTTATTGACAAAATCATTATCCGATATGGGATACGGATATTGCTTTGTCCATATTGGATCTGGATTTGAAGTCCTTATTGTTGCCTCTATGGTTGTAGTAAAGGGTAATCCTTCAGAAGTGTTTTCATTTCTTTGCATTATAAAGTCTATTTTCTTATTATATTCATGTTTACCTTCCGTGTCTCCTGTTATATAATTTATTAATTGTAGATTATGTTTTACTGAATATGTAAATTTATATGCAAAGAAATCTATTTTGGCTTTCATTTGCCTAAGACCTGAATCTCCTAGAATCATGTCAAATTCTTTTAAACTATCCATCTCATAAAAGTTCAAGGTATGTCCGTATAATTTAAATATTTTTTTACTTTTAATAAAACTTTCACCGTGTATACTTTTACTAATAACTTGTTTTATTGGAACACTTGTGCCTATCTTACAATTTTTACTTATATAATTGTTTGTACAACCAGTATCAATTAAAATATTTATTTTCTTACCCGTTTTTTTATCATTCGGACTTAGGCAAGGGAGTCCGTTGTATCGTGAAAAAAAACTGATGTTCCTCGGAATAAGCTGTATCCAGATCTTCTTCTGCTGAGTAGTTTGATACGTTGTCATCTAAATCTTCCTTCACCTGATGATTCACTCTCTGGAACTTGTTGGGTACATGGTTGTTGTTACTTTGTTGAGTATCATCTCGATTTCGTTTATCTGCTTCTCGTTTCACATCACTTTGATTATTTTGATAGGAATTATTGTTTCTATATTGATTATTTTGATGTCCTCTGAACGGGTTATAATAATTATTTCTTTGATCGTTGTATTGTTGTCTTTGGTTACTATTATTTTGAAAAGGTCTTCTGTATGTACTTGACCCTAACTCCATTGGTTGAGGCGATTCGAATTTCCTTTGTGGCTGCATATGTTGTTGTGGGTATCTCGTAGCATTTTGCACAAAATGCTGGGTATCTCTTCTTATCATTGGTTTACTGCTTGTCTCTAATTTCTGATATTTATTATCATGGTATATTGTGCTTGCGATTGCATAAGCTTCACTCAGACTCTTTGGATTATGTTGATATAACGTATTCTTTGTAAATCCGTTGTTTATTCCCATAATAAATGTCCTTACTGACTTCGTCTTTATTTCACCAATTAATGCAGTTGCTGCTTCGTGATTTTTATAAGTCATATCTATTTTAGAGATGACTAAATTCAAAGATTGTGTAATCTTGTCGTGGTATTCTAGCAAAGACAAGTTACGTTGCTCGATTCCACACATTTCTGCTTCAAGAACATATAATGGCCTTTGGTCCGCATACGTGAAGTCCAAGCGGTCTATGATTGCATAGAAATTATTTTTAGTATCACTGTTTATTAATATGTGGGATGCTGGGCCAGTGATTTTTGTTCGAACTATTCCCAATGCTTCGAAATAGTTGTTATGAGCTGTGTGTTCTTTAATGCTGTCCATGGCGTTCCATACTTGTTTTCTCCAGCTTCTATACTCGTCTATGTCTCCTTTGAATTGAGGCAAACTTTGGAATAACGTCATTTTTATGTCGTTGGGGGATGTGTAATTCGGTACTATATCTGAGTACACTGTCACATTGCTCCCTATATTAGCGTGGGATTCGAGTTTCATGAGTCGTTCTCCTGCTTCCTTTCGCATCTTATCTATTATAAGTTGCATTCCCTCCATTTGGGAAACAAGCTGATTGATTTTGTCTTCTTGTGACATTTTTTCTTCTTTTGAATCCTTGTGGATATGTTGACTTTAAAGTTGTCTTCTTTTGTTGTTTGGCTGGGTTAAATCGAAATGTCGACAGTTTTCCGTGTTGGATGTAAAAGCCCGTTAGCTTATACTCGTGCCGACGTGAAAAGGTTTAATCGCAACTAAACTTTACACTGAATTATTTTAATGATAAAAAAAATAACTACCGCAGATATGTAAAAAATATCTGTTTTTCGATTTCCAATTAATTTATTACTTTAAATTGGTATCCCGGTTGAGCCCCCAGTTAAACTGTAACATTCGCGAAAGAATTTAAAAAAAAAATATTTTTTTCTTTTTATATTTTTTATTTACTTTATTATTTCTTAGACAAAGTTACAGGGTTGCTTAGTACTATTATTAACCATGTAAGTCTGGTTCTGAGCTAAGTCGATCTTACTGTCTACGATATTTTAACTGTACTAAGGACAATTTCGTTTTGTCCTGAACCTATATTTATATGTGTTTCGATCTAGATGAAGCCAAGCCATTCCTTGGGAATTTTCCATGTTTATTTTTATTACTTCCATCTGGTCAGCGTTTGGTATCTTTCGAGATAGCGATGATGTTTGGGTTGCTGTGTTATCTTTCTTTGCTGACATATGGTGGTTCGGATTACGGTTATTGTTTGGGAATTTTGAATTTACATCTGTTCGACGTATGGTATCTTGGGTTGTTTGTTCAATGGTATTAACTCGCGGCTATAACTCGTCGGAGGGGGGATTCTTTCCGCTGTCTTTCGTCCACAAAGTAAAATACAAATCATGCCGTGGTTATGCCAAAGTGAGAGGAGGCGGAGGGGAACTTCGTCCCGGAATAGGAATTGATGAAAACTGTATTTCAGAAAAGAAGTTAAAAAAAAAAACAAAAACACGGTATATCGAGTTTTGTGACGAAAACATGCCTACAAGCCGAAAGTAAAAAAAAAAACGAAGACTAAACATTAAAGTGGATCGATGGAGTTGATCCAGGCTGTTCCCACCCTACATCACTGACTCTTTAGTCAGGACTCCATGGTCGTCCGATGCCGGAATTTTAATGGACGACCCCTATAAAAAAAAAATCAACACTCACCTCATCCCTCGTACATAGTTCCATCGCCCGATGATCGTGAGATTTATGTACTCATTTCCTTTTAAACTCCCAAATGACAAAAAGAATCGTTCATTTTTTTATCTTTTATTGTAATCCATTAATCGATTAATTCTAAACAAATCTCAATTTCATACAAATTAAAACGAAATAAATTAATTTCACTTTTAAAAAAAGTTTATTTCAAAATTTGAACTGGCAGCGATTCTGCCTTGCAAAGAACTGAGCAACGATAGTAAATATTTTTGATCTTAAATACTATTCTTTTCCTGTCAGCCTATTCCCACGATTTTGCATGCGATCAGCAGAATGTCAACTGCACGAGACGAATTGGAGAAGTAAAGAATGCAGGTGTCAGCAAGCAAACAGCATCGTCGACGTGAACAGCAGGTGAATAGCATATTTTTCGTTAACTTACATTCGAAAACTGAAGTCGGTAGTGATCATTTCAAATTTAATCGCAAAAAAACAGCGTACCATTTCAGCAAGGGTTTATGTGCAAAATATTAAGAATCTAATAGGTGTATTTATTTAAAGGGGGTTAGGATCAAACAAAATCAAAAGAAAAAGAAAGAACAGTTTACTTACTTATTCACAAACATTTTTCTCGGTTCTCGTAGCTCTGCAGGAATCCGTGCGCACGAAGATCCATGAAGCGGGAACTGTTCGAGGTGCTATTTAAAATCTTGGGAATGCCTTACGGCTCATTAGTTGGGATATTTTTTTTTCTTTTTTGTTTTTCCTTTTCTTTAATTAATTTTTTTTTGTTAGATCAAGGGAAAGTCAGGTAAAAAAAAATTCACAATTAAGGTATAGCAGGTAAGTATATGTTGACACAATCAAGGTAAATCCGGTAACTAATGGTCACAAATTGAGGTAAACTATATTCCAAGTCACTCGCTCGAGATTTCACTTTTTATCTTATTTTTCTAGGTTAGTTTTTCTTTTTTTTCTTGACTGGATGGCTCACGGGAAAATCAAATATGTGTATGGTAAATCCGAGGTTGGGCTTTCGAGGTTAGGCTTTAGTGCGCCTTTAGCGCGAGGAATAGGGCCGAGTAGAGTGCTGGGATTTCCGGGTCTTTCAATGCTCACGAAAAGGGTCACACCGGGGTTTCTCAGTGCCCTTGGCTGGCTAGCCAAGGCGGGCGTGTGTGCACTCTCGGCTGGCTGCTCTAGCCTCTGGGGAGCACACGGATAAAAACAAATCTGTTTCAGGTGAATAAAAAAGTTACCTTAGTAGAAGGAAGACTTTCTACTTGAAATACGGGTGGCATTTGCGGGAGTGTGCAGCTTGCACGAATGACGTTGGCAGAACTAGGGAAAGGAGATTAAATTTTCCATTGTCTGCTAATAAAAACTTTTCTTTATTTTTCTTACCAATTTGGTAACGAAATATATTTCAAAAATGTGATTTTATTCGCATCTAGTGCGGATATTCAGAAAATTCGCGAAGCGAATTGAATTTCTTTAAGTTTTTAAGTTTTTTTTTTTGTTTGCTGGGATGGAGTTGTTTGCCGGTTGGTTGTCTAAATCGAAAAGAACTTTCCAGACCGGAACTGGCATGGCGACGCACGGCGTGCCGGTGTTTCGTTAAAAAGAAGGAAAAAAAGTTTCGTTCAGTGAACGAAAAAATATCGGTGGTGCCAATGAATTGAATAAGTGGTGCCCATATATTTTTCTTTTCAACTCATGTATTTACACGGCACGAGACAACCCGCTACAGACTTCGTATTTACCTTCTTCAGGAAGTCTTTGCATTATGTTGGAAATAAATGGTAGCGTCTCAGGGTCGAGGTTCGTGATGACGTGTTGGTATTTGGTCATATCCGACGCAGCTTCTTGACTTCCAAAATGGTGCAATTTTAGGTGTTCGAGTTTGGAAAATTTCAAGAGCTTGGTCTTTTTTGAAAACGATGTTTCCCCCTTCGTTAGCCATATTTGCTTCTCGATTAGGTAAAGTTGGAGAATTTCGATTTCCAATTGTAGGTTATGATGCTGTTGCTGTCTTATAGGTGAATGATCTACCACCATATCAATCGTGTTTTCAGCATATTGGAGTCACCAGTTATGTGGCTGTGCGCCATGTTGAACTACCAGCGGAATGCTAAGTAGGCGGCTTGTTTGCTTGCTTGCTCGGCTAAACAAAAATGAATGCTTGAAACATAGATGCGTTAAAATAGAGAGTGGAAACCAAACACATAAGTTAGTTTCTGATCTCTTTTGTATCTGGTGGAGACGCCATGCGGCAAGTTGGTTAATCTTCATCTTCATGAGCTGCCACAAGGAAAATGCTGGTGGCGCCATCTTGACACCCTTCACAGAAGCATTTTTTCTTACATCAGTTTGTATTGTAGCTGCCTGCTTGGTGTTACACAGTGCACAGTTGAAAACAATTTATATACATTTTGTTGTTGTTTAAAATTCAATTTTAATTTTGTTGGCTTAACATTCTCCCCACCTTGGACGACTACGTTCAACGATTCGCTTATTTATTTTTTCCAAGCCTTTGCGGTGGTAATTGTGGAAAAGGACTTTTTCCGCTCGGTTAACGTTAACCCGAGCCTGGTATCTATCTGGCAGATTAACGGTAAATTGTTTCTTTTTGCTATGTTGGATGCGTTCTTTGCAGGGTGTTTTTCAATATGAAGAGCTCTTCTCCCTCTCTGGTGACAAACCTTTGAACATCGTTGTTAATTCGCATTTTGATCTCTTCAACGGTTGTCGACGGCCTCAACATACTTAACGACGCAACTTGTGAACCGTTGATGTTCACTGGGATTAAATTCCCGACTCTGCCGCTTGTGTCTTCTTTTTCCCTGTCTAAATTCTTCTCGATCAGATCTTGTAGAGGCGTCAGTGTCATGCGCTGAGGTGGGGAAAATCTAACCTCCTCAAAAATGTTGAGGTAGTCCTTCCAACGAGCCGGCTGTCGTCGTCGGCTATAGTGTTATAAATTTTACATGTGCTAATTTCATCGCGCACATGTAAAATTTATCCGATTAATCATAACTTAGTCATTGCGAGAAACAAATTTGCATCTTGCATAATCATGGCTTACAGGTTTGTATTAACAAGATTATTGTAAGAAAATGGTTATAAATAGAATGCATTTTGTTGGAAATTTTTAAATGTTATTTGAATCCAGTAGTGACAATAGTAGTGCAAGTGATCAAAGTATTAATAAAGTTTTGAGAAATGAAGCCGCAACAACAAGTAGTAAACACCAACGAAGGGGTAGCATTTACAAAAGAGGTAAATATGGAGACAACGCAGGAGGAGGAGTCAGAGGTGGAAGAGGTGCTTGTCCAATCGGAGGACGAAAATAATACTTATACTATGGACAGACGAATTTCTTGTGACGGCCCCGAGTTCCTTGAAGAAGCTGTTGATGAAATCGCTGCAGGAGAGGAAGTTCGACCTGAAGAGGATTATCTTTACAACTCAGCAAGCGGTTATGAATACCATAGACGACCTGAAGACTCACGAAGTAAATTGGAGGCATTGCTCACTAAAGGTAAATAATTCTTTTTTTGATGGTATTTTAATTTTTTTTCTAATATCCAAAAATTTTATTATTTACAGGATTTCTGCAGAAGCCTGCAAAGAAGCGGATCATCCACGATGTATACGGAGAAAAATCTAACGACGGACCAATGCGACTAGATACTGGAGAAATTACACTTTCATTTCTCCGGAAGCTACCTTGGAATCAGTTGGCACGAAGACCACTTTCATGTCGTCCACGACTGCAGCTACTCCAACAGCAGCTGCCGATGCTCATTCAGACGATTCATCGAAGAAGTTACAACAAGACGATACTCTAGGAGGATTATTTCCAGCTACGAGTACGAAAACAAGCACTGGGCACATACAACAATATATTTGCAAAAGGACGAGAGACAACTGCTGTATCTGGAGCACGCCGGGCGAGTGTGGGTACCGAATCATCAAAATGGATATATACAACTACTCGAAGGTTGCACATATCAGCAAACAACAATGGTGGAAGGAAGCGGACTACAGAACAACCTTCATGACGAGTTCGGGTGTGGTGTGGATCCAGTCGATCAGCAAGTCACCAAACTATTACAAGCGGTAGCAACACAAATAAAGAAGATTCCGGGCATCCGCACAGATGGGCAACTTTAATCGATATTGTAATTTTCCCTTGATGGCGTGCTGTGACCGGAGAATCATCCTTTGGAATGGAACCGCAAGCAGAAGAAACTTTGAAAATGATTCTTGGCGGCGATACAGTAAACGCAAAAGTAAAATACATGCCTGATGCTGTAATAACTCGAACACCAGTAATCATCTTATCCAACAACGATATTTTTCCAAACGATGAGGGGGTGAAATCATGGATCTTGACGATTTAGAAAGGAAACACGGTTTCCAAGTAAATATTGTGAGAATTTGAAGTGAACGTGCTGATCTACACCTTCTCGTGGGGCCTCCGAGAGGTTCTTGTCAATTTATTGGCTTGAACTTGCGAACGTAGACAGCTTTAGTCTAATGGAATTGGTGAATTGAAGCAGGAAGTATAATGAAAATGAATGCGATCCTTAACAGATACTATGTTAACACACGTAGTAAAGGAAGAAAATGCGATTATGAATACCGAATGTGGATAAACGCCAAGGAAGTTAGACAAAATGTTGGGTGTGTCCCTTGATTGGCTGGTCCATTCCTCCGATCAATGTGGATATACTTGACAGAGGGTGAGCAGTGCCCCTCGTCCCCAGCAGCCAGGACAAAAGCAGCAAAAACAAAAAAGATGTCACGAAAACAAAATATGTATAACTAATTGTTATACAAAAATATATGTGACCACCCTCCACCCAGGGGCAATTGGGTACCGCGGGTAGTGAGCTTTAGCAACTCACTAGGGGGATGGACCTTCGCGGGGGTTGTGGTTGTCTGAGTTTGGCCTCAGCTACTATTCGCAAAGCACGGTTAACGGCTCTTCCTGTAACGGAGAGTTGAGCAGTTTTCCGTGTCCGGACAACGGCTCTTCTTTCGCGTGACTGAAGGTTGAGTGCAGTTCCGTGTGTTGCATGAATGGTAGTCTAGAGTCAAACCAAGACGAATAAGAGCTGGCACTAATTCAATTGGTACTGGTGTGGATCTAGATGCAGGGTACCCGCTTCTTTCTTTTGAAAGTTGAGGTGTTCTTTTGTATTCTGGTGGATCATCAGGAAGAGGTTTAGTGCCCTCTTAAAAGAAGCATAGTGACAATGCCAACTTCGGTTGGAAATTGCACGGCGATAGTGTGGAGAGTTTTCCACCGTCAGGTAAGACTTAGTTGTCAGGTACTGACGTTAAGCTCATTCATACTTCCAAACGATGAAGCTTTCCGGTCACGAATGTACTCCTATAATTGGCATGCTTGTCCAGCTTTAAAACAATTAAAAAAAAACCTAATCCATTGTCATGTTACCCCTTATTAAAATTATACAATATTATTAATGATTAAGAAATAAAAAACAACATTGTAACGTACGTAAATTTTTTGCATTTTATTATTTCAGTTTCAGATATTCATAAGATTGCAATAAATCTTGGTCTTCGTCTGTGTTGTCTAGTTCACTGTCAAGGTCGTCAACCGGTTGTTGCATTTCCTGTTGCAGTTTTGTATTTTTTTTTTTTTTTATAATTTGCACCCACTCAAAGGATTTTCTATACCCTTTTTATGCCAGAGACACAGTGAGTGCATTAGGAAGAAGGGAAGGGGTTGGAAAGGCGGTGTCGGTGTACATTGGTCTTGAATTCTTGAACATTGCAATGATTGGGAAAGACAGAGTGTGGAAGAGAGTTCCACATTCGCGTAGTACGGTTAAAAAACGATTCTCTATACTTGACAGTACGTCCGAAGTTGGGCTCAAGGGTAAACTGATGGGCATTCCTAGAAGCGCGAGTATTACGGGTGAATTGTTTGAGGGGAGGAACGCAACTGGCTATTTCACTAGAGCATTTACCGTAGAAGTAACGGTAGAACAAGGAGAGACACGCAACGTTACGACGGTGGTCTAAAGAGGTGAATGAGTCAGTGATCTCTCTATCACCAATCATTCTTACAGCTCTTTTTTGTATTCCATCCATGAGGCTTAAGTAAGTAGCTGTAGCACCAGCCCAGAGATGGGAATTGTACTCAAGCTTTGGGCGGATATATGTTTTATAGATAATAGCCAGATCAGACGGGGAGAAAATTTTTTTGCATCGCCTTAAGAAACCTAAACATTTTGCGGCATTTTTGGCGACATCGCATATGTGCTCGTTCCGCAAGAGGTGGTCTGTGATGCACATACCGAGAATCTCGAGATGTTCGGTCTCGTTGATGCAAGTGCCACTCATGGACAGTGGCAAGGGGGGTATATCTCGCTTCGACGATACAAGACAGCATTGAGTTTTCGAAGCATTAAACTCTACGCGGTTTTTAATTCCCCATTGTACAATGCTGTTTAAGTCAGAGTTTAATGAGCTTATCATATTTTGCCGCTCCAGTTCCACAGCCGAAGAGGAGGGGTGTGAGTCTGGAAACGAATATGAAAAGCTAAATGTGCTATCGTCAGCGAAACAGTTTATTGGATTAAAAGTTACAGACAAGAGATCATTAATGAAAATGAGGAAGAGGGTTGGAGACAAAACGGAGCCCTGAGGCACACCAGCGTTTATATTGTGGGTTTCAGACTTGAAACCGTCCAGTACAACTTGTATTGAACGGTTCGAAAGAAAGTTTCTAATCCAACGAAGAAGGGATACATCGATACCGAAAGCACGCATTTTCGATAAAAGAGCAAGATGCCAGACTTTATCAAATGCCTTTGAAATATCAAGTGCAACAATCTTACTTTCACCAAAACGATGCAAAGATTTGTTCCACTGTTCGGTGAGATAAACCATCAGATCACCAGTGGAATTGTTGCTGCGAAAGCCGTACTGCCGGTCATTAAGAAGCTTTCGGTCTTCGAGATATTTCTTAAGCTGATAGTTTATCAGCGTTTCCATGACCTTAGAAAGAAAGCACGTGAAATCGGTCGATAATTGGAGGGAGAAGAAGATTCGCCTTTTTTTGGAATTGGCTGGACAAACGCTGTTTTCCAACTGCTCGGAACGAGCCCAGAAGAATAGGATAGATGGAAAAGCTTACGCAAGGGTTTTGCCAGCGTGGAAGAACACCTCTTCAGAATAATTGGTATTGGTTTTTTTTTTATTGGATTTTGTAAGCAACGTTGGCGTTGGCGCGATCACGTTGTTTGATTTTTTTGCTTTGACTTCATGATCGTCTATATCTGCTAAGCCAAAGTAGCATGAGCCATCTGTATAGTTAGATTCATGTACATATTGAATAAAATTGTATTTCTTTGGGCCAACAAACTGGGTCTTTAAGCGAGAACGCAGATCTAATATTGAATGCTATTTTGATTGAACACTCAACCTTCCAATAACAACAAGAATTCAAGAAGCTAACATTTGCATTACCTGGATTTAATTGAGGTGTGGCAACTAAACCAACATGCAATTGCGGTTGTGCTTCAAAGTTAGGTGCACCACTTAATAAATTCAATGTATTATAATTTTCGATGCGTCGTTCAAATTTATTATCAAGTTGATTTGCTAAGCCTTGAAATCTATTTTCACCAGCAAATCCTAATTTACCAGCAATTGTTTCTTTCTTGTCAGTTTCAAAATAATTTAATACCAAAGAACGAGGTCTATGCATACTAGTTTCGACTTGATTCGTTTTTTTATTATAATCGATGAAATGTTGTTTGTCTTTTCTGATTGTAGCTTCTTTTGGTGTATAGCTGTAGGTTGCAATTGGTTTACCAATAGCCTGATTAATCAAGAACTGAGTAACTACTTCATCTTGTCTAGCAACACCTCTATCGTGTGGCATATAATTTTTATATTGATTTGGATCCGGATTTTTTGATTTATTCCATTCGTGAACCCAATATTCATTTATTGCCATTGGAACACACATTGCATTCGATGCAACATGTGTATAATAGTTTTTTGCCATATCAGAAGGTGATATTGTAATTAAAGATGTCGGTAACATTGGGTTTGTAGCAGCACTTTTATATTTTTTATTACAACCATAAAATGCAGTATTTGCACCTGTAACGACTAATGCAATTGGAAGGAACATATTCGGATGTTGCACTGCCGCTTATTGCTGTACCAACGTCAAATGCGGTTCTTGTACCTAATGGTGTCACATTACAGGCATATGGCATTGCCAATTGGGTAGAATACAATTTTTTTTGAATTCACCACATGAAATAATAGAGAATTTTTCATTAATATTAAGAATAAGCTTATTTTTGCTGAAATCAATAATTATTATTATTTGGTTGTCTTAATATTACTCTTTTTCAATATTTAGAAACGTTTTTGTATGTTTTTTTATTGTTTAAAACATTTTTGAGTCATTTCACTTTGAAAAATATAGGTACACAATTTTTAGAAGGAATATCGTTTTAAAGGGCAAATTTAGAGAAGATCAGTCAAATGTATTTTTTGTCGATATTGGTATTTTCTAACCTTGTTGAGCTGCTAATATAACTTTGTTCACTATGAAATGAGATTGCTAATAGAGATGAGAGAGTGTTGATTTTGTTCATGTTTAAATAGAATAACTAAATTGTTCCTCTTATAGATTTTTGAGAGTTTGCTGAAAGGTGGGAAAAAAATAAAGAGTTCCATTCCAATTATTGTAAATAAATGTGTAATGATTTGGATTTTATTGATTTCTAGAATGCAACTTTGGGTACAAAATCGAAAAATGAAGAAAAACTTTTATTTGCCATGTTTTTATAATACATTACTATATAAATAGCAATAAATTAAATATTGAAAATGCTGTGGTATTTATTTATAAAATAAACATTATAGATATTTATTACATTTATTATGTTAAGAAAAATGCTGTTTCTTTTTAAGAATAAAGAAAAATAAGTTATTTGTATTAAAAAATTAAAATCTTTCAAGTGTTTTTATTACATAGGAAGTTTTGTTTAAGGTTAAGGTGAGTAAGGAAGAAGAAAAAATTGATATCCATTTCATATTGAATATAGATAGATGATAACGAACACTCTCAAAGATAAGCTACTTCGTCTGTTAATCCTCGGAATCCAGGGAAAGTCAATGAATCTATGTAACGAGTGTTTGACTGCATTATTAAAAGGTCAAATGAAAAAGGTAAACCAAAAACTGAACGATCTCGATTAAAACAATTTTAAATAAAAATTAACATGAAATTTATTAGGTATAAGGTATCAACTATATAACGATCTGCACGCAATCTTTCACATACTCCTACGTGTCTGACATCTGAAAGACAGTTTTTCGTCTACGCCATTTGCCTTTGGGATAATATTCCACTTACTATTAGGCGAACATTTGAATATAGAAACTTCTTAAGATCTCTCCTTTCTCGTCTAAATAACGATAAAGAATCATTTTTACTTGCGACATATAGAATATATGGCAAGTATTGAATTCGTAACAAAAAAAAGTTGAGATAATGATGAGAATGTCATATCTCATCATTATCTCAACAACGATGATAGAGAAATCGAAAAAAAGGTTCAGGCAATTCCGTCCATCTGTCTGTCTGTAAACGCACCTACAGCTTCAACCACTGGTCCGATTGACTTCAAACTTGAAAATTAGAGGTTTGAGCGAATTCGCGTGGGTCGTTTCTTTGATTTTTTTTTAAGATCAAAATTTAGGGTAGCCAATAGCAACCATACGATTTTTTTGGTCAATAACCAAAAGTTTCACTTTTTTCAAAAACGGCTCCTACGATTTTTTTTTAAACTTCCTCGAAAATGTTTTGTTTAAAACACTGATGTATTTTATTTAAAAAAAAAAATATTTTTGCATTACTCCATAACGGTACTTCCCATATATCCGTTTTTTTGTTATCAGATTTTCTCGAAAAATAAAAGTCCAATCAGGGTATTTTTTTTTTTGTTCAAGCATGTACGTATATATTCCCCAAATAATATTTTGTATTTAAACAAATTAAATTTTTTTTTTTTTTGGATTTTTAAAAAATATTTTTAAACTGTTTTTTTTCAAAATTCTGTATCTCAAAAACGGATCAATATTAAAAATTGAAATTTACTTATAAAATGTATATTTACATATTCTTGAATATTGCATACCCAAATAAATTTTAAAACATTTTCGAAAAATTTTATATATAAAAAATTAATTTAAAAAAAACGCTCCTGCGATTTTTTTTAATTTGAAAAATCAACAATTTGTTAAGAAATCATAATATGACAGATTTTCAGATTGAATATATTATATTTCAATGTAAATTTTTATTTATGAATTTTTTTCTAACTTTTTTTTTTAATTTTTTTTCTTAATGTTTTTTATGAGTTATAATTTGGAATGCAGGAGCAAGTTCGTATGACCGAGTCGTGCACATTTTTTAATGTTAACAAGAAGGATGTTGTGGAACACACCTATCTCAATAAAATAGTCGAACACACCTTTTACCGAAAAACATGCATTGGCAGCACCAAAGTTACAATTTATTCAAATCCAGATGCCGCACCGTAAATATGAAAAAAACAACTTTTCCCGCCGAAACGAAACAGCTGCAAATTTCGTCTCATGAACAAATTCACAGAAAAACCAAAGAACACATTTGCTATTGACACCGAACCGAAATTACAAGACGAATTTTTGAGTGCCTTCATTTTACAACAATATATTATATCAAAAGACAATAAAAATTAAAATTTGAAAACACTTCAAAAGTCTACGCTTTTTCTTAAAAACACCTGATACATTAAGGCCGTATGATAATTCAGTTAAAGAGTTGTTAAAACTTGACGTTTGGTTAAATTTTGACACTTCGCATTATTTGACTAGCTGCTGAGCAGGTTAAAATATGACAGTGGTTAAAAATTCATCCATCGATAGAAACTCACATCCGACTGAAGGGGATCCACGACGCTGCAACAACGGAACTACATAGATTAAGACGAACTAATTCTACTAATGACATAAATGATTGTTAACCAAATATAGAAATAAATAAAGAATTATTGACCAAAATTAAAGTTCTGGTACACTTTAATCCAAACCCTGGGAAGAACGGCGAGCTTACCTCAGCCTTTGACAAAAGTACCCTACATTTTCCATCCGATGCATTCCGCTGTAGTTGTCTACGCACGTTGGTTTTCAAAGTTAAACTCAATGGCGCAAATTTTGAAACATTTAAAGTCTACTTTAAATCCACTTTAAAATAGGAGTCGACTCTAAAAACAAATTTTAGATTCAGGGTCGACTTTATCTCATTTTTGAACGACTTGAAGTATACTTTATCGTTAAAGTGGTCGTCTAACTTTAAAAGGGAGCAATCGTTTGTTTAACTCTTTAAAGTGTAGTTTTGAGGAAGCAGATTTTGAGATTTTCGAAGATTTTGAATATACAGGGTGTCCCAAAATTCAACGATAAGCCGGAACCAGAGGGTAGCCCTATTCATGACTGCATGGAAAAAAAATATTAAAAAAATCAAACGCCATTTTGTTTCAAATCACAACAAAAAATGTAAATTCTCAAAAAACAAAAATCTCTCTTGACATTTTTTGCTACTGTGACCACAAATTTTCATAAATTTTTGATTTTATATTTTTATCAGAATCTTAAAACATATAGCATCCTTTCCTAGTGTCCAAAAATTCCAAATATTCAGCGACTATTCCACGACAGTTAATCAAAAAAGTTTTTTTCTATAAAATTTTAATTTTTATTTTAGTTTCAGTCCACTTTCAGTCATCGTGGTTATAAAAAATTTATGGACACTACCATGGCGTATTTTTTTAAAAGTTGGCGCTGCTTATCAAGATTCTAAAATGGTATAACACTGGCAAAATTTGCCAGAAAAAGAAGTAATGCATATGCATACCTACTTTTTCAAAAGAACAACCGATTTTCAAAAAAAATTTCTATTCAGAGAAATCACTTCCCTATGAGATTTCAGAACGAAGCACGTTTTATTTGGGCCCAAATATTTTCTGTTTGTTTATTTTAAACCGTCAAAATGTTCATACAATTAAAATACAAAAATTATAAATAAGAAAAATGCATAAGCGCCATTTAGGAGTACAAACATATTTTGTTTATTTTTGACAGTAAATGTTCGAACTGTTTGCCACCTGCATCAATATACGATGTTGTTGAATCGTTTTCACTTTCCGTGATTACTTTTTCAATACCGTCTGTTCTTGGTCTTCTAGCACTTCTTTTTTCTAAACGCCCTTCCAAAAACTCTTGATGCACATTTATAAAAACTCGATAATCTGGATATCTTCCAGCATTTTTGTACCTTTCTCGGTATATTCGAGTAGTAGAATTAGCATTGCACGGTCATTTTCCATACACTTTGCATGTTTACGTATCCAAGGGGGCATACGGCAATGGCATGATAAAAATGATGAAAGTTCAAGGATATTTTAAAAATTAGTGCACAAATTCAAAACCACACTTGAAAATAACATATTAATGGAATTAAAAAAACAGTGGAAACAGATCGTACTAAATTTTGAAGAAAGCGAATCAGAAAACCAATTATTTCCATAAAGCGAAGTGATTTCTCTGAATTAATTTTTTGTTTGAAAATCGATTGTTGTTATGAAAAAGTATGCATTACTTCTCTTTCTGGCAAATTATGCCAAAGTGTTTTACCATTTTAGAATCTTGATAACCTGCGCCAATTTTTAAAAAAAAGACGCCATGCCCATACATTTTTTTTATAACCACGATGACTGAAAGTGGACTGAAACTAAAAAAAAAATTAAATTTTATCGAAAAAAACTTTTTTGATTAATTGTCGTGGAATAACCGCTGAAAATTTGGAATAATTGGAAACTAGGAAAGGATGCTATATGTTTTAAGATTCAGATAAAAATATAAAATCAAAAATTAATGAAAAATTTTGGTCACAGTAGCAAAAAATGTCAAGAGAGATTTTTGTTTTTTGAGAATTTACATTTTTTGTTGTAATTTGAAACAAAATGGCGTTTGATTTTTTTAATATTTTTTTCCATGCAGTCATGAACAGGGCTACCCTCTGGTTCCGGCTTATCGTTGAATTTTGGGACACCCTGTATAAAAAAGCAAAGAGTTTATCAAATTCGTGCATACTCTTATTTAAATTCAAATATTCATTTATAATTTTTGAAAAAGAAAAAAAATATGAACCACGGGACTACCAAGCTGGATTTGCTGCTTATTTTTTTGACACTTCTTGCAGTTGTGTGTGTACGTTGTTTGCTTTTAATTTTATTACCTATGTGCCTTTTTTGAGAGTTCTAATTAACAAATTACACTTGTAGGAAAATTTATTCCTGTTTTAAAGGAATATTTTATACCCATTTCAGAGCACACTATTGCACCTTCACTATGACAAATAAAAACAAAACAATTTGGAACATCATTTGGATATTTATTGAGACACATTTTCACAAAGAAAAACATAACATTTATTAGAACTAAATATACAAACACTAAATAATCACATTTTTTCCTGTTTTGGGGAGATAAATGTAGTAAAAACTGTTAAAAACTGCAAGCGTAAAATGACAGTTCACAAATTCAATTTATCGATGTGTCATATTTAGACGAGTTCACACAACGTTATGTTTAAAGTCCAATCTAATTAGAAGACTCGTTTAAAGTGTTTAAAAATAAGACAAAGTTAGAAGTGCTTCAAGTAGAGTAGACTTTATTGCTTAAACGAGGGCTGACTTAAAATTTGCGCCAATAAGTTCATTTGAATAACAGTGGCGCCATCTGTCAAAAGTTGGTCTTACAAACATCATTATATATAAAAAGGATTGATTCGGATTCTAGTGCCCTTGAAACATGGAGATATGCAAAAACTGGAGATTCACAAAATCGGTCCCGTTACAATAATTTCCTTTGGGAAGTTAATAAAAAAACATAATTCTTTTTTAAGTTTTGACTATAAAACTGACTGATAGACTAGAAAATGGAACGGTTTGTGGAAAAACCATGATTTGTTAATCAAGGTGTAAAAAAGTGAACACTCTTAGTCTTATAAAAAAAAAAAAAAACTGCATAGAGCCTTATGAAAGGTTGTATAGAACCATAATAAGCTAAACGCGTTTTGAGGTTTTCTCGAATTAAGCGTGGTTAAGTGAGTTGGCTTTTACGCAGAATTTTGTGGGTTCAAATTTTACTCGTGTCCATAAAGTTTTTACTTCATCATTCACTCTTGCGAAGAACTGACAAAACTTCCAAGAGTATCATCCTGTCATGAAAAACTGAGCTTTGCACTTCACACGCACTCAGAGAATTGTTGATGAGTCTAAGCCACTTAGGCCTTGGTGCTTCACAAGCTGTCGCACCACTCTATTTATTTATATTTTAAAACCTACCCTTAAGCACTATTCACAAGAGCACGAACAACGACCAACGAATGAACGAAAATTCGTCGATTTTGACATTTCTTTCACATGAGAGTTTTTTAATTCGTCGCGAATGAACAACCAAAACAAAAGGAAAGAATCATTATTGAGGTAATACGCGCGCGAATATTTTGTTCGTTGGGAGTGATGTGGAACGCGAATAGAGTTTGGTAGTTCGTATCAACTAAAATTCTTTTCGCGACGAATAAATTTGTTTTCTCAAATTTACTAACATTTTAGAATAATAAGTTAATTTTTGCAGCATTAATCAAACATAAACTTTACTTTTATCGTTTTGTTGAGAATTTGCAAGGAAATACGGCTTCAAACGTATCTAAAATCACTTTTCTTTTTTCATTCGTCGTTCGTTGGGCGTGCTCATGTGAATAGTGCTTTAATCTGAGAAAAGTCGAGATTTATTCTAAATCCACTTTGCTAAATCTCGTAACTAGGGTTAGTGGAAACAGAATATTAGGATTTTCCATTCTGTTTCCTGCTTAACATTCTTAGACAAGTTTTTATATTACGTTACGTCCACGTTACGTGAAATCACAACATGCCGCCGCAGACAAAAAAAAAACACTTCTGTCATCGAAGGTTAGCAGCCACATTGGCAATTGGATAAAAGATAAATTTGAAATTATTTAAATTATTACAAGTGCATCTAGTTTTGTTAAACAGCATTTAGAACATTTATTAAATATTATCCAAAATGCCGACAATTGGTGTGAAACGTGACTTGCTCTTCGATGCATTGGGCAAAAAATACTGTAAACTTAAAACTTCCATCCAATCCATGAACTTGTAACAACCTATTGATAATTCAATTTCAGCCGATTTCGAGTTCCAGCAACTTTGTTTTGCATTTGGACTTGAACTAGATGAAGTGGTAAGTAAAATGATTTCAACAGATTCGAAATAAATGATGTACTTGACAAAATCCATCCATAGACAACCGAGAAGCAAATGCTTACCAAAGAACAAGGTGATGTTGCAGCAGCTCAGGATGCGTCGGAAGAAGTCATTTATCGAATTGATATTCCTGCAAATCGTTATGATTTGCTCTGTATGGAAGGCTTGGTAACTGGTTTACTAGTTTTCCAAGAGAAGTAAGACCAAGCAAATAATATTGATCCTCAAATGGTTCATTTGAATATTTTTTGTTTTCTTTGAGTAAAGAATAAAGCCGCCGCACTTTAAACTGGTGGAACCCAAAGGCGGAGCCGAAGCGCGAGAAACTTTGAAAATCTTACCCGAAACAGCTCAAATTCGACCTTTTGCAGTGGCTGCTGTGCTTAGGAACATAACATTCACACAAGAGTCCTATAACTCCTTCATCGATTTGCAAGTAAGTTCTTGGTCTCGATTATTACATTGTAGCTTGTTCACTCATGTCATGCACTTTGTATTACGAGTAAAGCCACCCATTTGTTTGCCCAAACCGAAGCTGCGTTTGTAGATCTTCACCAGATTAACACTTAGGTGTCGTTTAATGGTTTCATTTTTTTTTTGTTAACGTTTTGAACTGCTTTAAAGTGCTACTAACCGTGAAGTACTTACTTAAGGTGGCGCTACAGTCCGTTGTTGACTTGGACCTCAATCCACAGTCTCCGCCAGCCAGCTCGGTCCCTAGCTAGCTGCCTCCAGTTTTGCACTCGCAAGTTGATGGAGGTCTTCTTCCACTTGTGTGCGCCACCTGAGTCGCGGCTTTCCTCTCCTTCTACGTCCTGGTATCCATCCGCTCTAAATGACCGAGCCATCCGTTTGGCTACTTCCATGTCTTTGCGCAACCAGTAAAGTTCACTGTTGTATCAATCAATCAATGCACACGGGGCCAAAGATGACCCGAAGAACTTTCATCTCAAAACAGCCTAAGGCACATTCATCCGATTTTGTCAGGGTCCATGCTTCTGCACCATATAGCAGGACAAGGATGATGAGGGTATTGTACAGTTTTACCTTAGTTGCTCGAGAGAGGGCTTTTCCACTCAGTTGCTTTCTTAGCCCAAAGAAACAGCGATTAGCAAGAGTTACTCTTCGTCTGATCTCGGCGCTGGTGTTATTGCCCGTGTTAATAGCGGAGCCTAGGTAGACAAACTCCTCTACTATCTCGAAGTTGTATGCGTCTATTGTGACGTTCTGTCCGAGCCGAGGGTGTCCTTCCTCGAAGACAGCATATACTTCGTTTTACCCTCATTTACCGCTAAATCCATTTTCGCCACTTCTGTCTCAATCCTCACAAAGGCGCCATCGACATTACACTGTGTTCTTCCCATTATATCAATATCGTCGGCGTACGCGAGAAGTTGAACAAATTTTTGGAAGATAGTGCCTCTGGTGTTGACGGTGGAGTTTTGCACTATCTTCTCAAGAACGATGTTAAAGAAATCGCACGACAGTGTATCGCCTTGTCTGAATCCTTTTTTGACGTCGAATGATTCCGTAAGCTCATTGCCAACCTTGATGGAGCAGCGTGAGTTCTCAATCGTCATTTTGCACAAGCGAACGAGCTTGGCAGGGATGCCAAACCTAGACATAGCTTTATACAGTTCGTCTCTGTAGATGCTGTCATACGCGGCCTTAAAATCGATAAAGAGGTGGTGGGTATCGATTTGGAGTTCATAGGTTTTTTCCAGGATCTGCCGCAACGTGAAAATTTGGTCGATGGTAGACTTTCCTGGCCTGAAGCCACATTGATAAGGACCAATCAGATTGTTGACGAAAGGCTTCAGACGTTCACATATTACGGCAGAGAGGATCTTGTAGGCGATGTTAAGCAGACTGATTCCTCTGTAGTTGGCGCAGTTTAGAGGATCTCCCTTTTTCAGGATCGGGCAAACAATGCTGAGGTACCATTCATCGGGCATGCATTCCTCCGACCATATCATATAGATGATTTGGCGCATGCTCCTATCTAGATCGTCGTCTGCGGCTTTGAACAGCTCGGCAGCTAGCCGAGCAGAGCAGATCCAGCGGCTTTGTTGGATTTCAGCCGTGATATTGCTGTTTTTACTTCTTCTAGGTCGGGCTCACGGAATTGTTTTACCTTCCGATAAAACCTCCGAACTTAATTCCTGCTGTTGGCTCTCTCAACATCTTCGATCTGATGCTTCTCATGCTCTCTCCGTTTTCTCCTGAGAAGCCGGCGTTCCTCTCTCCTCTTTTGCTCGTAGAGCTCACGAGCAGCTCTTGTCCTTCTATGTAGCGCAGCTCTGTGTGCCTCCTGCTTGGCTGTATGGGCCTGCCTGTCAAACCAGGGGTTTCGTTTTCGCGGCTGTGTGAAACCTAGCACATTAGAGGCTTTCTGGCAATGTTGCCACTGGTCTTCGATACTTGATGTCGGCGGCATAGAACTCCTTAAGAGGTTACTTGACACTCGATCAGAGAAGGATCTGGCGATCTCTTGCGATTGTAGCCGTCCGACTTCTTGCAGCAGTTCCTTGGCTGGACAAGTGCGATCGCAATGTGATCAATCTAGTTGACGGTTGATTGATCAGAAGATCTCCATGTTCCTTTATGGATGTTGAGATGGGGGAACCATGTACTTGCTACCACAACATTTCGCCCCGCAGCAAAATCGATCAGCCTGACTCCGTTGTCGGAAGTGGTGTCGTGCAGGCTGTGCTTTCCGACTATTTCACCAAAGATATCCACTTTTCCCGGCTTTGTTTTGTCGAGGAGCTCGTAGAACTCTTCTTAGGTGTCGTCTTTTTTCTCTACTGTGGGGGCTTGCGCCCATATTTGTCTAATGTTGCCGAGCTAAGCCTTGATTCGGATTGTCGTAATGCGTTTGCTAAGACATTTGAAGCTGAAGACTTTTTGCCTGAGTCTGCTTCCCAAGATGAATCCGCATCCAAAGAGCCGCTGTTGTTGCTCTCGGTAACAATTACGATAGTAAATGTCGCAGTTTTTCATCCCCCTTTTGCGCGGTCCATCCCATCGCATTTCCTGGATAGTGTGAATGTCTGCTCTGTAGCAGTTGAGGGTTTCCTCAAATTGTTCGGCAGCACGCGGGACCTAACCGTGCATATCCGAGATTCATTGTCCTTAAAACATTTGCTTTGGTCGTCATCAGCATATCCGTCCGTTTCCGAGGCAATGTTTTTCTACGTAGCCGGGAAGTCATCCCGACGTACAACCCCCAACCTGGAGTACCAGGCACTTAATGTGACTCCAAGTACAAGAGCCGGAAAAACCGCTCCTTTAACGGGTCCTAGTTCGGCCTAACTGGAACTGAAGACGCCACCGTTGATTCCAAAAAAGAAATTCATCCGCTGCCGTGCCTCGATGGGAGTGCCTTGGTGGGAACACTCCTTCGTTGGGGGTTGATTAGTAGCAACACCCTACTCCGCTTCGAACTATCTACCATGGGAGGCCCTTCGAAAACAAATTTCGCGATCGCATAGCTCTAAGCTTCATAGTAGTACTCACCGTAAGCCGCTCCGCCATGTCAAGGCTTACCCCATGGAGGCGTTTTCAATCGCCTCGATGGCCTGTAACTCAAATCGTATTGGACGGATTGTAGTCTGACATCCACAAAGTAAATAGTGCGCCTCAGGGCACCTTATTGTCTCCGATACTCTAGTTTTCATTGATGGTCTGTCTGGAACTACTATTCCTCTTCTGCTTCCCTGACGACAATGCCCTCATTGCAATAAGCTTCTGGTCGTTTCTATTAACTTGTAGTCTAACATAAAATTGTAAATTAACAGGACAAATTGCATCACAATATCTGCAGAAAGCGGACGCTTGTCGCCATTGGAACTCATGACCTCGACACCATAAAGGGCCCATTCACCTACGAAGCCCGAGAACCGCAAAACATAAGCTTTATTCCACTCAACCAAACCAAATCCATGAATGGCAACGAATTGATGGACTTTTACACCAACCACGCTCAACTTAAGCAATTTCTACCCATTATCCGTGACTCACCCGTTTACCCAGTTATTTACGATTCCCAGGGAATTGTCCTCTCACTGCCTCCCATCATCAACGGCGACCATTCAAAAATTTCGTTAAAAACTAAAAACGTATTCATCGAGTGCACAGCCACCGACCTAACCAAGGCCAAAGTTGTGTTGGACACCATCGTTTGCATGTTCTCGGCACATTGCGCTGACAAATTCACCATTGAACCATGCAATGTTGTGGCTCCTGACGGCACAGTTGCGACATACCCCGAACTTGCCTATCGCACCGAAAAGATTTCGGCTGCCAAGGCCAATGCCGCTGTGGGCATTCAAGAGGAACCACAAAAGATGGCCAATATGCTGACGAAAATGTATTTGGAAACAACGTTGTCCGATTCGGATGAATTGCTTGTGAAAATACCTCCAACTCGACACGATGTCATTCACGCCTGTGATATTTACGAGGATGTGGCCATTGCGTATGGCTACAACAACATAACCAAGTCACTGCCGTCGTTCATGCACATTGCCAAACAGTACCCTTTGAACAAATTGACGGAGCAACTGCGCGAGCAAGTCGCCCAGGCTGGTTTCACTGAAGCACTGACTTTTACTCTGTGTTCGCGGGACGATATTGGGACGAAATTAAATAAGCTGATTGAAAACTTACCGGCTGTTCATATTTCGAATCCGAAAACGCTGGAGTTTCAGGTTGTGCGGACTTCGTTGTTGCCAGGCCTACTCAAGACACTGGTTGCAAATCGAAAGATGCCACTTCCACTGAAACTATTCGAAATCAGTGATGTTGTTTTGGCTGAGGATGAAACAGGTTGGTTGTTTGGCTTATGAACAAAACAAACTTTAAGTCTTCGTTGCATTCTAGAAGTTGGCGCAAGGAACGAACGCAGATTATGTGCTGTGAATTGTAGTAAGTCGGCTGGTTTTGAAGTTGTTCACGGTTTATTGGATCGAGTAATGCAGCTTCTAGAAGTTCCATGGAAAGCTCGAGAAGGATATTGTTTACAAGCGGCTGAAGGTTAGTATACGATTGTATTTAAATTTGTTACTTTTTTTCTGATAAACATCAATTACAGATTCTAGCTACTTCCCTGGGCGTTGTGCGAATGTTATGCATAAAAATAAGCCGATCGGAAAAATTGGAGTTCTACATCCAACAGTTTTGCAAGCATTTGAGTTGACTACTCCATGTTCTGTTGTAGAAATAAGTATCGAACCATTTGTTTAGATATTAAAGGAGGATTAAGTCGATTAATAAAATTAATAGGCTCTTATGTGGCTTTTTTTTCTTTAAAATTAAACAAATTGTGTCCCTTCCTGAGTTAAGAATGGTGTAAGTCTTCATGGTCGAGGAGCAAATCTCGACGTTGACCACTTTCTGGTTGTGGCTAAGTTTAGAGCTCGATAATCAAGTATCAAGTGACAAAAAACACGTGCCGCCCAAAGAAAAAAGTTCAGTATCGATTGCCTTAGCAACCCGGAGAATGTCAGAGACTACAGCGATCGACTCTCCGCCGTCCTCCCAAGTACCACAGATGTCAAAACCGCGCCGTGTAGAGCCAATATCGCGAAATAATAAAAAATGCAGCCGAGACCACCATAGGTTACCAGGCACCCCCGAAAAAGAACCCGTGGTATGATGATGAGTGCGCGCTATGGAAAAGAGAGACGGAAAATGCACGTTTGCAGATGCTGCAACGGAAAACAAGACCAGCAAGAGAAGATTACCGAACGAAAAGGAGAAATGAGAAAAAGACCCTGCGAAGGAAGAAAAGAGCATCCGCAGCTCTCGGCTCAAAGATCTAGAAGAGTCACGGGCCAAGATCAACATCAGTCAGACGTTTCTTTAAAAGGTCGAAACAATTAGCTTCTGGTTTTAGAACCGGGACACAGGCTCTTCGAAACAGTGAAGGAAACCTAGTCACCGAAGCTCAGGGAATTGTAGATGTTTTCAAGCAGCACTTCCAACAGCTGCTGGATGCGCATAATGTCGAGCGAGGAAAGAGAAGCAAGACCAGTCCATGAAGACCTAGTTCCAGCCCCCAGCACAGAAGAGGTAGAAAGAGCCATCCAAAGCTAAAAAAATAACAAGTCCGCCGGGTGGGATGGCATACCTGCGGAACTCTTTAAGACTTTAAACATGGAGGAGGTGTTTTAATGAACCGCATGCACCAGGTCAACACCAAAGTATGGGAGGAAGAATGCATGCCCACTGACTGCTCGATAAGCTCCATGTGCCCCATTTACAAAAAAGGCGATCCTATGACATGAAAAAACTATCGAGGCATATCCCTACTTAATGTTGCATACAAAATCCTTTTTAACGTACTGTGTTAGCGTCTTAAACCTTTCTGCACCACAATAATCGGCACGTACCAGTGTGGCTTTAGGCCAGGCAGAACAACGATAGACCAAATATTCACACTGAGGCAAATCCTGGAAAAGACCAACAAATTTCAAGTGAAAACTCACCATCTTTTCATCGACTTCAAAGCTGCTTATAATAGTATCCACCGCCAAGAGCTTATGATGGCGATGTCTGAATTCGGGATCCCGAACAAACTGATCTAGCTGTACCGCATGACGCTAAACAAAGAGCTGTGCTTGAGGCCTTCAACGCGATTGAAGAACAGACGAAACTCTATTATCTGCTATCAACAAACAAAGCAAACCTTCTTATTAAGGTTCTACTTTATGCAGACGATCTAGTTGTTTTGGCGGACAGCCCCACCACACTACAGTTACAAATTAATAGACTGAAAACTTTCTGTGATAAATGGGATTTGAAAATTAACACCTCAAAATCAAAAATTATGATCTTTGAAAGCACACGTCGAAGGAGGAACCCGCTCGAGTCATGGTCATTGGATAATGAACCTATAGAGGTGGTTAACCAATTTAAGTATTTAGGTGTTCTGTTTTGCAGCAATCTGGATTTTCGTCCCCACGTTAAAGAAAAATGCTTGTCAGCAAAAACGGCAATTAACCTTATATGGAACAAAATCTTCTGCAATAAGTACATTGACATATCGGCTAAATTTAGAGTTTTTGAAGCCACTATTAACTCATGCTTATGCTATGCAACTCAAGTATTTGGTTACCAAGATCTCGATGAATTTGAGATAGTGCAACGCTACTTTTTCAAGCGAATTTTTAAACTTCCAAATTCCACACCAACTTACGCTATACATGTAGAATCAGGTATCCCGCCAACTTTTCTAAAAAATCTTAAATTTAATGCCGATTACATAGTTAAAGTAATGCAAAGGTCAAATGAAAATCTCCATAAGCAAATGATGGATTTCGCATTCCGAAGGAATTTGTCGCCGTTTAAAGAATGGTATGAGATAGCAAATGCGCACAGTTTTGATCTAAATCTTAGAACAATTTCTCCTGCTGATTGGAAAGGTAGCTTCTATGATTGTATTGCTTTGGTGGATGATTCACTGTATCTTAAGTTCTTGAATAGAGCTCAAACCTCCCCAAGCAGATTGGTCTATAAGCAACTCAATCACACTTTGTTTGTAAACAATTATTTTAATAGCAAACTGTCTGCAAAACAAATAGGTACATTGTTTAAAACAAGGACTGAGATGCTTGATTTGAATTACAAACCTCACAGAAATGATAATCCCAGGTGTAACCTCTGCAACAGAAATGAAAACGAAGATGTCAACCACTTTTTAGCCGTTTGCCCGATTCTGCAGGAACTTCGAAGACTTTATTTCTCAAAGAGCTTTCTCAATCTCCAGGAAGCAAAAGAAATCTTAAACGGAGAGTACGGTTGGAAAAATCTTTATAGTTATATTGATCATGCCTTAGATTATCGAAACAGTTTTTCAGAGTAAATTAAATTTTTTTTTTAATATTATGTATCTATCTTTTTTCATCAGGGAATTTATATTTATAAAAAAAAAATTGGATGCTATGTTTTTTTTTAATTAATTAAATCTATTTCTTTATTAAAGTATAATCTTAAACTTTCTTTTTGTTTATTCTCGATAAATGTCAATTTTCAGGCAGACGGCAAATATATATTTTGCCATGCTAATGTTCTTGTAAAATGTTTCAAATGTATCTCGAGTTTCGATCAAATAAAGAATTTTTAATAATAATAATAATAATAATAATAACAAAGCAACATCTGTCCACCGCCTAGGACAAAACGTCCTGTTGGTAGCAGCAATTTCGATGTAGTCAAAGAGTTCACCTACCTCGGTACAAACATCAATCCCACAAAAGACACCTTAGTAGAGATCCGAAGAAGAATTACCCTTGCCAACCGCTGCTGCTTCGGTTAGTCAAAACAACTGGGTTCAAAACTCCTCACTCCAAAGACAAAGTGTCTGCTTAACAAGACTTTGAGTTTACCAATAAGACTTTACGGCACCGAGTGGTTTACTATAAGTAAAAGAAGAGAAATGATACTGGGCACTGGGCAAACTGTACGAGCTGTTCCAAGATTTGGATGTAGTCCAGAAAGCCAAGAAAAGACTCGACTTGGCTCGGCCACATCGAGCGAATGGACGACAAGGCTCCAGCTAAGAAAGTCTTCTCATCGCAGGTTCGAGACGACAAAGACCGAACCTACGGCACAAGGACGAAGTGACCAGCGCTTGGTTTTTGGTGACTGGAGTGTCATCTCTGAATGTCGAGAGTTCGATTAGTAAGTTAATTCATAAAATGCTAACTAGGAGAATAATTAACTCAGAACTAGGCGGCTGTTCTGCTAGAAGAGTTGGCAGTAGAGGTACGCCGCCGCAAGGCGGTGTCCTTTCTCCTATGCTCTGGAATCTGGAAGTTAACGAAATTCTAACCTGTCTGGATAGGGACTGTTTCAGAGTGATGGCCTATGCTGATGACGTTGCTATAGTTGTTTCAGGGAAGCATCTTAATACCTTAAAAGAACACTTACAAAACGCTCTAAATAAACTAGCACTTTGGGCGAATCGGTGTGGTTTAAGCGTTAACCCACACAAACCCGATTTAGTCCTATTCACTAGGAAATATAAAATTCCGCACATCGACCCTCCTTCTATAAACGGTACCCAATTAATGTTTTCAGAGGAAACCAAATTGGAAGAGCAACATACAAGAAAGAATAAGGAAATCTATGGTAGCTCTTTTCAACTGCAAGACTATCTAGAATCAATTCCAAAGCACTCGGACTACACCATTCCCCAACTACAGTTCGATAGAAACTTCCAACTAAACCGTCCAGATCCTTCTATCCATCTATATCTTCTAGATCCTTCTATACTTTCCAGATACTTCCAGATCCTTCTATGCCTTCCAGATCCTTCTATACATTCCAGATCCTTCTATACCTTCCAGGGGCCTGATTATGTGATTCGCGGCGAATCGTTTGCTAGCGAGTTTGACATTTTTTCAATTATTGCTTTCGCTTTCGCCTTGTTCAATTTGAATTCGACCAATTAACGAATTCGAAGGCGTATTTGAAATGTCATACTCATAATATTTGCTGGCGAGTTGAAATCCGACAGCTTTTTATTGGCGGACTCACAGGCGAAAGAGTATTTATTTAGAGTTACCAGCATTTACCATTTGAGTCAAAAGGGACTCATTTTTGTTTATGTTTGTTATTGCATACGTGTTTGTTTGTTTTAGTTTAGTCTACTAACAATGCGGAGACTCCTTTAAATTTTAACGTGCGGTAACACTGTCATCATTATTAACTGGAATATTAAGTGTCAAATCACTGGAATATCGAATTGAAAACGATCCTCCGCGAATCCCATAATCAGGCCCAGGATCTGCCGCAACGTTAAAATTTGGTCGGTGGTTGCCTTTCCTGGCCTGAAGCCACATTGATAAGCACCAATCAGATTGTTGACGAAAGGCTTCAGATATTCACATATTACGGCAGAGAGGACCTTGTAGGCGATGTTAAGTAGACTGATTCCTCTGTAGTTGGCGCAGTTTAGAGGATCTCCCCTTTTCAGGATCGGGCAAACGATGCTGAGGTTCTATTCATCGGGCATTCATTCTTCCGACCTTATCTAACAGATTTGGTGCATGCTCCTATCTAGATCGTCGCCTGCTGCTTTGAACAGCTCGGCAGCTAGACTATCTGCTCCAGCGGCTTCGTGTACGATAAAAGGCTCCTGTCTGACGACGGGGTTTTATTCGTCGTCGCCGTTATACAGTCTTCAGAAGTGGTCTTTCCAAATCCCCAGCATCGACTGACGAAGAATGCAGGCAGGCCCATGCAGCCAAACAGGAGGCATACAAAGAGGAGAGAGGAACGCCGGCTTCTCAGGGGAAAAAAGAGGGAGCACTAGAAGCGTCAAATCGACGATGTTGAGAGAGCCAACAGCAGGAATGAAGTTCGGAGGTTTTATCTGAAGGTAAAAGAGCTGGCTCAAAGTCATCGAGCAAGAACCGATGCCTGCAGAGATAAACAAAGGAACATCATAGTAGAATCGCAGCCAATGCTGGGTAATCGAGTTATTGAGAGCAAATTTAAAATTGACAATAGATTTCCATTGTTCAGATTATCGTTTTCATCGCATCCCTCCATAATCCCAACCATCAAAACTCTCTTCAAATAACAACACACGATTTGATGTTTTTATTCATATTTAATAATATAATAATTAATAATATGTCCGTAAGGTTCTCATACAGCAATAATTATAATAATAATATTTCTATTCAATAAAACATATACGTTAAATGTATATTTAATTTTTGTTTCTTTTTCATGTTATGTATGCATTTAATTAATCATAGTATTAATAATAGTGTATTTATATAATTTTCTGTTAAATTCAATTTGTTTTTTGATTGAATCTAATGTTTGCTTTTGCTTTTCGCTTCTGAAATCATCGGTTTGAAGTATGTTTTTGCTGAATATATTCATAAATGTTTGTAATAAGAAAGAAACTTGTTTATTAATTTAAACAAATGTTTTGTGTATTTTGAATTATTTTCTGGGTGTAGCAAGTAAGCCAAAATGAGAGTATACGATGTGTTTCCTATAATCTGCTTTGCGTTCAAGTTTTCAGCTAAACTTTTGTTTTTTTAAATTTTTTATCGCTAACGTGACACCTATGCGCGGTAAATATTATTATAGAAGATGCATGCAATGCACAAAATCACCATCAGAAAAATGTAATTTGTTGTAAATTAACTTACATTCATAATTTTAGGTTAAAAGTTGATTTTGTAATTTTTTTGTTTAAATTTTATTTTTAGAGGCTAAATATCTATGTTTTTTGTTTTTTATAGCGACGATTATAATAATGTTTACATTTCAAAATATTTAAACATTTTAGAAATGTTTTATATTTCATTTTTGTTGTGGGTGTTAAGTCCAAATAGCAATTTTTTAATTAGGTTCTAAGGTTGTGTGCGAATTGGATGAATTGTGGTTTGAAAATGGATGAACTTTTAACCACAACTGTCATATTCTAACCTGCTACGCAGCTTGTCAAATTTTATTCAAGCGAAATGTCAAAATTTAACCAAACGTCAAGTTTTAACCACTTTTTAACTCAATTCGCACACGGCCTAAGAATAAAATGTTCGGCCCACTCGAGGTAACCATTCGGAGCGGAATTTTCTCCGAATTTAGCTCTCTCTTCGATTCGGAGTTACCTCGATAGGGTCGGTTACTTCGTGACCACCAAACTTTGAGTTGGTTGGAAAAGTAAAATAAAATTCGGCAGTCGAATTGTCTTCTGTTGCAGTCTGAATAGTCAGAAGTCAGCAAAACATGAACCCGAGATGCCCAATCTCGGTTCCGGCTTGTACTTGGCTTCGACTATTCGACTTGCAACACAAACGAACTGCCACTCGAACTGTTTTTTTTTTTATCCTAAAAATGTATTTTCCGCAATTTATGAGAAGAGAATTGCATTTTGTTTTAAGATCGATGGAAATATACGGTTGAGGAGGAGCAACAACAAACAAACCGACTTGCAATTGCTGTTGGTGGGATCTATTCAATGTGGTGCCCATTCTCTGCTCATAGCAATGTTTCTTCTTTCTATTTGTTAATATTTATTTTATAATCAATCGAATCGCTTCTAATTCTTAACTTGCTCTCTGTAGAATATAAGCAATATTATAATTTATATGAAGAAATATTGTAGTTTTATTAATAGAAGTGTAACATGTGTTTATGTGTGTGTTGAAATTCAATCTCGATCAACTTCATGTTTCTAATATTTTAACAACATTTTGACTGTATAAGTAACGCGTACTACACTCGAACTTTGTTAACAATACATATTTTTGCCGAACGCATTTTTTCAAACTGTAAGCTTTTCTCTAGTTAATAAAATGTTAATATTTTTGTATAAACACTTAAGCTTAGCAAGATTTACTTGTGATTCCAGTGTGAATTCCATTCTGCACTCTTGGGTTGTTGCGACTCTGCCTCCAATTAATTGGGATCATCAGCATTCATGTCTCTGCTGTTTGTCATAGTGACTTTTGTTCAAGACGAAATAAAATACATTAACACCCCTATTAGCGCTGACGAGTCGAACGTAAAAACATGTGAGTGTAAGAGTTTCGTATTACGGTTGGCGAATGGAATTCGACTTTATGTCACACGTTTATCGAAGTTGGATGTCACTGTATTGTGAGAATTGAATTTGAACGTCGTTGGTGTTTTAATTTGTCGAACGCTACACATTGTTCGAAAAAAGGTCGAACTTTGAGTAAAAGTAATGTTGTCCGATATCGTCAGATTTTTTCACGTTGGGCTTTTACGCTTGGAGTTCCAGTTGTAAATGGTTTTTCAACAGGGACGCTACAAAAGTAGAGCGACAGGGACAGCAAACAACGCCATATTTCTTGCCTTCAGTAAGGTTTGCCATTTCATGATGGAAAGATATACATACGAGCCAACAGTGAGTCGAAATAATTCAAATTGACTACCGAAATTCGGTGTCAGTGGCCTCAACGTTAAGAGCACTACGTCCAATTTATGATCGCCATAATCGTCCTAGCAAATCAACAGTAGTTGAGCGTCTAGTGGAAAAATTTGAATCCACAGGCACAGTACAAAATGTTCCCGTGCCAGTGAGACAACGAAGTGCCCGTAGTGTCGAGAATATTGCTGCCGCTGAGATTTCAGTTGCAGAAAGCCCAAATGTGTCTCTCACACGTCGTTCTCAAGCGTTGGGCATCTATGTGACATCGTTGTGGCGAATTTTGCAAAAGATCTTGGCCTACATCCTTACAAGATTAAATTGACGCAAGAACTGAAGTCGCTTGAACACCAGAAGCGTCGTATGTTCGTGAATTGGGCTGAGCAACAACTTGAATATGATTCGGATTTTCATTGAAAAATCATCTTCAGCGATGGAGGCTCATTTCTGGCTAATTGGCTTATTGGTATGCGGTATTGGTCAGGCAGCAATCCACACGTACTCTATGAGTCATCATTGCATCCCGAAAAAAGTATGCTTTGGAGTGGTTTATGGCCCATTTCGATGACCGTGTAATGCAGGCATTACGCTTTTCTTTAATTTAAGAGACAACGAACACGAGTTTTAAAGACACCAATATTCCTTTTTATCAGCCCGTATCCGTTCGAAGAAACTTACGATCGTAGCAAAGTTCCGATCGTAACTTTTTTTCTGTTCGTGGTATCCGTTTCGTAAAGGTAATGTCTAACAACGCAAGTACAAGGTATGACAATAAAGTAATGAGACTGATTATATTGCCGCGATTGTAGTAACCCTGCGACCTCGAAATTCCCTTTCCCTTCTCCCGGCATCCTTCCCCTCTCCATTGATATTATTGCCATCGCTCTAGCTTGTTTAGTTCGACTGCTCTGTCGTGTTGAGTAAACGTGTGTTCGTGGTGCTCGTCACGAAAATGGAGAAACTAAATCAAGAGCAACGCGTCGCGTCAAATTTGGGGGAAACAGCTTTGGAAACGTACGCTCAAATTTTAAAAGTGCATGGTAATACTGCTGTTAGTCGTGCCTAGGTGTTTCGATGGCATAGAGTTTAAGGAGGGCCATGAAAGCGTGGAAGACGAGGCGCGGAGCGGGAGACCAGTCGATGTGCGGACTGACACGAATGCGCAGCGTGTGCGTGCCCTGATCCGTGAAGATCGGTGTTTAACAGTTCGAATGTTGGCGTCGGAACTGGGTATGAACCGTGAAACAGTCAGACAAATTTTAACCGACGATTTTGGGATGAGAAAGTTGTGCGCGAAGATGGTTCCAAGGAACCTTTCCGAGGAGGCCTCAGCGTGTCCCAGTGTTTGGCCTCTAAAAGGATCTCCGTGTTGCAACAACCGCCTTATTCGCCCGATATGTCACCCACCCTGTGACTTTTTTTTGTTCCCTAGAATAAAATCGGTGGTCAAAGGAACCCATTTTGAGTCGATTGAGGACATCCAGGCGGCCGTGACGTGGGTACTCGCGGACATCCCAGTCGAAGCGTTCCAGAAATGTTACGAAGCATGGAAAACGAGCTGGAATCGTTGTATAGCTGCCCAAGGGGACTACTTTGAAGGGGATGGCAGAGTTGTAGAATAATTTTGATATATACGGTTTTTATGGAATCAGTGTCATTACTTAATTGTCACACCTCGTAGCTTTGTTTTGACGTTTTATTTATTTTCGAACTCAGTTCGAACTCGAACTCGAATTGTTAAGTTCGCAGACCGTAATATATGTCGAATGTGTTGGTTCGCTAAGGACAACATCTCACATCGAACGTTCGACTCGCCAGCGGCAATAGGGGTGCAATTGAGAGTTTGTCTCAGATTAATTCTCATTGTTTATGCTTTTCCTTTGAATATTTAATATTTTTATATATTTTAGAATAATAAAAAAAAAGTAAAGAATCCTGCTTAAAAATATAGATTACATGTTTTCATTTTTGCATTTCGCTTTTAATTCATATTTTCTGTTTTTTGTATTTCATTTTTTGAATTACTTAGTGGATGCATAGCATTTAAATAATATTCGTTTGATGATTATTATAAATGTGTGTGTGTGTGAACCTAAAATCTACTACAAGTTTGTTTTTCTTGTTTTGAAAACAATGAAAAATAAGAAAACATAACAAAAGAAATCTACGTGTTTTTTCTTTGTTTGTTGTTTCGAAAACAAAATTAAAAGAGATGACGGGATGTAATAAAATAGAACAAAATAGAGGTTAACGTAATAATAATAATTGTGGTGTTTATAAATTAATGTTGTTCCTTGTTATCCAAACAAATTACATAAATTAATAATAATTCTTAAACAAGGCGAACAACACAAAAAAGAAAGCGGGTGAAATGTGTGGTGTGGTGTTTGTGTTCTTTTCTTTCTGTTTTGCTTTGTGAAGGAAGAAAGAAAACAAAAAAAAAATTCTACGAACAATTCAATTCTTAGTTTGTAACGTAACGTGTGGATAATATTTCGAATATTATTTTTTTTCGTAATTTTCGGTGATCAAGTTCATCATGAGGACATTTAGTTGCTACTCTCTTTCTCTCTCTCTTTTTCGCTTTGTGATTATTTCTTTCTGTTGTTATTCAAAATATTATTTCGCTTGTGATTTTTTTTAATTAGTCCAATTAGAGGGCCATGTCTGTAGGAGGAAAATCAAACATGAATAAAGAGAGGGGGAGTAAAAAAAAAAATCGATTTACATTTTTATCGTGATGATCCCATAGTTCGATTTTATCTGGCATCTGATTTAGATCCGAGTGTCCAACATAGTGAGGATATTGAAATGTTGGAATAAGATTCATTGGCTGAGCCTGATTAACATTTGGAGGTGGAACAGTTGTATGGTAATCCATAATCTGAAATCAAATAAGGAGAGCGTTACAAATATTGATAAGGGAATCTGAAGGCAAAAAGAAATGCGACGGATCCTTTGCAAAGAACGCCTGAGATATAAGCCGTTTCTAGAGATTTTACATAATCATTTCTGGACAATTACAATCTCTTTAAAAAATGAGCTGAAGAATCCAACACCGGCCATTATTTTTGAAAAAAATTTTGATGCTGAAGTCTTCGACATGATAGTTTTAAACACGAAGTTATATGCTGCTCAAAAAAATAACCACGATTTCCAAGTAACTGTTGATGACCTAAAATCTTTTTTTGGGATTCTGCTGTTGACTGGTTACCATTCACTTCCACGAATGCTGATTAGCTCACAAAGAAATTTCTTCAGTGTAGTGTAGTTCATACAAATTTATCAATAGATGAATCTATGATGTCATCCATCGAAGCAGTTCATAAGAGGCAAGCCAGTGCGATTTGGGTACAAAAACTGGATGGTTGCAAGTGCTGACGGTTATTGTTACGCTTTCGATGTTTATTGCGGTAAATCAGTACAAAGAAGTTGTGAGCCATTGGGGACACGTGTGGTGAAAGGCCTCTTGAGCAAAGTGAACGCCATTCCGCAACAACATATTGTTTTTTTCGATAACTTCTTCACCAGCCACGCCTTATTGCGGTATCTGCGTGATGCTGGCTATCGTGCAACAGACACTGTGAGGGACAGCAGGACAAAAAATGTCCACTGCTTTCCATCAAAGATATGAAGAAAAGAAACCGAGCAGAATTCGACTTCCGGTTTGACACAGCTAGTAAAATTTTGTTTGTACGATGGCTTGACAACAGTGTTTGTACCATGGGTACAAATTACGCCTCTGTTCATCCACTTGGCAAGGTGAAAAGATGGAGCTCTACAGAAGGAAGAAAGACAGACGTTGATATCCCTTTTGTTTTCCAAAACTACAATAAAGGAATGGGTGGCGTTGATCAAGCCGATCAGTCTGTTGCAGCTTACAGAACAGCTGTACGTGGTAAAAAATGGTGGTGGGTTATATTTATTTATATGCTCGATTTGGCTGTAGCTAATGCTTGGCGTCTTCATTTACTGGCCGTTGAGGAAAAATTAGATCAACTGCAATTTCAGCCTCTGAAATGGGCGGAAGGCGCCGTAAGCCTTCTTCAGTGGTTCCTAACCTGGTCCAAGATGGAGTCGGACACTTCCCCAAAACGCTTAGTAACCAGCTACGATGCATAGTTTGTCACAAGAAAGCTCGTTGGGAATGCAAAAGATGTTTGCAAACACTTTACATTGCAAAAGGGATGTTTCGAAAATATCATACTTAACCCCATTGAAAGTGAGTTCCACATTCGCGTAGTTCAGCTAAGGAACATGACAGTACGCCCGAAGTTGGACTCCAGGTTAACTAATGCGCATTCCCGGAGGCGCGGGTATTCCGGTTGAATACTTTAAGGGGAGGAATGCAACTGGCTTCTTCATTAGAGCATATTCCGTTGAAATATCGGTAAAAGAGGGCATAAAAGCATGAGACATTACAAAGAATGTTCAAGTGACGTAAATGAATCAACGATGGTATGATCACCAATCATCTTGAACGCTCTGTTCTGAATACTGTCCAAAAGATTTAAATACGTCACTGGATATGTTTTATAGCTAGATCAGAAGGGAAAACACATTTTTTGCATCTTAAAAACCTAAACATCTTGCGGAATTTTTGGCGACATCGCATTTTGATCGTTCCACAAGAGCTGATCGGTGATGCGCATATCGAGAATGTGGACAGGTTTGGTTTCACTGAGGCAAGTGCCACTCATGGATAGCAAGTCAAGGTTTTATTCCCCATAGTACAATGCTGTTTAAGTCAGAGTTTAATGAGTTTATCATATTTAGCCGTTACAGTTCCATATCCGAAGAGGAGAGATGTGAGTCTTTGAAGGAATATGAAAAGCTAAGGGTACTCTCGTCAGCGAAATAAAATATTGGATTAAAAGTTAAAGACAAGAGATCATTGGTAAAAACGCCACAAAAGATAGTCGGGGACAAAACAGAGCCCTGTGGCACATCAGCTTTTAAGTTGTGGGTTTCAGACTTGAATCCGTCCAATACAACTTGTAATCCAACGAAGGAGGATACCGAAGCACGCACTTTCGACAAAAGAGCCTGGTACCAAACTGCCTTTGAAATATCAAGTTTTGTTCCACTGTTCGCTGAGATAAACCATCAGATCACAAGTTTACCTGTTGCTGTGTAAGCCGTATTGTGGTTCCATAAAAAGCTTTCGGTCTTCGAGATATTTCTTGAGCTGATAGTTAATCAGCATTTCCATGACCTTAGAAAGAAGGGACGTAAGTGCAATCGGACGATAATTATAGGGAGAAGAAGATTCGCCTTTTTTTTTGGAATTGGCTGGACAAATGCTATTTTCCAACTGCTTGGAACGGAACAGAATAGATGGAAAAGCTTATGGAATCATTGACGCGCTCACGCTCAATAACTGCACGGTCAAGACACTCTCCGGCAGCGAAGAGTTGCAGTCAACGAGTGAGGTTTAAGATCGCTTCAAGACCCGCAGTTGGGGTAGTCATCACCTCAGTAGTACTAATGCGCGCCATTCTTTGTACTTCTATTAGGGTTCTTAATTTCGTTGGTATTCTACAGAGCTTGCCACCAAACCAAACTGCCATAAATTAAAATGGAGCGAACAATGGATTTGATCCCCAATTTCTTGCATTGGAATAATCCTACAAATAGAGCAAATGAATGAAGGATGAAGGTTTCAAGGGCGAATCTTTCGTCGTTTAAATAAGGGTAAATCAAACTCAAGTATTTGAGCTTTTTCCTAGTACGACAGAGAACTGTAGAATGACAAAGGCAGAGTCATTGAAACTCGTTAACAATGTGGAACAAAATTGTCCCCTTTTGATTTGTGAAGCTGTAAAAGTGTTGTATGTATGTGGGTATGATGACCATGATGAATAGATTTTTTTCTGTGACTTTAAACAATAAGAAACAAAATAATTTTACAAGAAATGACTTACATGGAACAAAATAAACAAAATAATTTTACAAGAAATGACTTACATGGAACTGATCCTGCTGATGATAGTCTCCGACACCACCAGCATAATATCTGTATTGCGATTTCATCCAATTATTTTGGGGATGATTCATTGCCGATGGCGGTTGCTGTTGTTGCTGCTGCTGCTGCTGTTGGCCTTGTGACTTATCCATCATCCATGGTGGCATTGGTCCACCGCCAATAGCAACAGGGTTTCCACCACTCGTCGATGCACTATTCGGATCGGCATCTAGTGAAACTCCCCCACCAAGGCCGGCATTATTCATATTCGGATAGTTATTGTATTTCCATGAAGCACGCTCTGTCCCAATGGGACGTGGCATTTTTCTCATATCATCGCCGCCATTGCCCTGCATATTTGGAGGCTGTTGCTGTTGATTCATTTGCTGATTCATAAGACCGTTGCCTTGAGATGCTTGAATGTTCGGATTATTTGGCGACATTGCAGCTGGTGATCCACTTGTAACACCTCCGACCATTGCATTTGGTAGGCCGTTTTCTAGATTAAGCAATTCTCTTGCTGTTGATGGCATATTGTAGCCAGTGTAGTCATTTGCCGGATACCAGCGTCCAGCTGCTCCGGTTTGTGGTTGTGACTGGGGACGTCCTGGTGCGGCTGATAGACCGCCCAATGGCTTCTGTCCGCTACCGCTATTGTAGCCTCCTCCGATGACCATGTTTGCGTTAGTTTGATGGAACATATTTCCAACGCCACCACCTCCTCCGCCCATTTGTTGATTCGATTTATTGGGTTGAGAGAAGACAGATGCGCGTGGGTTAAGGCGTGACATATGCAATGGATTGTTGGAGTTATTCATGTGACCAATGGCACCTCCTCCGACCGCCATGGATGGAGTCGAGGCACCATTTCCACCGCCACCACCACTACCAAGATGATAACCTGGTAGAAGTGAGTCAACGCTGAAGTTCATTTGATGAGAAAGATTCGACTGAGCCATATGGTCGTAGTATCTGCTGGCGGCTGATGAACCTTGCACATGATCTCCAACAGCTCCTGGTCCATTTCGGTTCGAGTTCGATCCGATCGGACCAAAATTCATGCCTGGAGTCTCGATTTGAGAGGTTGGCGGTGGTCTGTGTTGTTGACCACCAGTTGGTCTTTGTATGGCCAAGCCACTCGGAGGTGGAGCTATGGCTGGTTGAACAACGGAACCTCCCAAACCTGGGCCGCTGCCACCAACTATTGGCTTCAAAACATTGGATAACTCGTTGTCATTTCCTGCATTCATTGAAGTGGACGATGTTGGTATGGCCGGCATTGAAGAGACAATCGAAAGAGATTGCTGTTGTTGTTGTTGTTGCTGCTGCTGCTGCTGTTGCGGTTGAGGGCCAATTGGTGGCTGACCGATTGCTCCAGCAATCGAGGCTCCTGCACTGCTACCCGGCGACGTGGCACTTACCGAGACTGGCAAAATGTTTAGATTTGTTGGCTGTACAATGGCGTTGAGAGCTGAATTGCCACCAGGTGGAGATGTCGAATTACTGCTCGATGCTTTTGAGCTCACTGGAGAACTCATAACATTTCCGCGATTATAGCCAGGTGCCTTCGAGGCATCGGCTTTCGGTATTGAATCACTATTGGAGGAATTGTACATCGGCTTGTTTTCCCACTGGTTTTGATAAGTGTCGTTGAACAACGAATACTCGCTACCGATTTTCGACTGCAATGGTGGCACAATAGCTGGAGCTTTAAGCGGAACGCTTGTCGGTGCTTGTTGCAGCGAAGCAGATGTAACCATCGATGCAACAACAGACGCTGGCACAGGATTCACGTGAGATTGAATGGACATCGTTACTGGCGATGGCGAAGCATTTCGTTGCGAAGTCAATTGAGGCTGAGAAATGCTAGCCACGATCGATTGCTGTCCCATGAGAGGTGTTGCAGAACGCACTTGTTGCTGCTGCTGCTGTGACTGAACGTGTTGAGCTGCGCTGGCAGCTGCTGCGGCAACTGCCATACTTACAGCAACGTCAGCCACATTGAACGTACCAATTGGACCGGCCAGGGTGTTGAGATTGTTCATGCTATTGGAATTATTTGAAGAAGCCTTGTTACTTGCACTCTTCTTTGGTGAACTATGGAAAGAGGCTGACATTTGGTTCTGTACAGAAGAGGCCACAGATTGCTGCTGGTTACCACCAATGGCAGATCGCTTCTCGCCTCCAACACCGCTTGTGTTGTGAGTGTTGCTGGAAGTTAGTTTGGCGGCAAAAGTCTGACCGCTGCTTGCAACAGCTGCTGCACTTGCAAAAGGCTGACTTTGTTGAATCTGGGCCGGAATTTGGTTCTTTGATACGACGTTCCTTTGGGACATTATGACATTGGTGTACGTAGTTGTGGTCTTTGTGGCGCTTGACAATGAATCACTCGAGGTGACATTTCGAGATTTTTGCGCAGCCGATGTTGTGTTCGATGAAGACGAAGAGCTTGAAACACGTGGATTTTGCTGGAAACAGAATCCCTTTGTGGGAACAAGACCAGCTTGCGAGCGAGAAGAGTTCGAAGCTGTTATAGAAGTGCTTGAAGCTTTTGGTGCGGACTGCTGCGAAAATACTGAAGATGTGGCAGACTTGCTCGATGTGCTGCCGCTGCCTTGCGAGGATAAGGATGTTGACTTAACCGAACTTGAAGGTCCGTGCTTGGTGGCATATGACATGGAAGATGTTGTTGTCACAGTTGACGAACTGCTACTGAATGAACTGCTGCTCGATGATGAGGATTGAGTAAGGGGGGTATTTTTGTCCCAAGAATTAACAACCAGCGGAACCGGTTTAATGTTTGGATTGATTCTTGGCAACATTTGAAGTATATCTACGTCTGGGTCTTTAATCAAAGCCGAGATGAGCATATGAGCTTGCTTTGTGGCATCGGTGAGGCCCTTGATGGTGATGCTTCGTTCTGATTGATTTTTTCCTTGTTTTTCGACTTCAATATGTGCTCCAGTTGTGGCACGAATGGCATTAATGTTGCTACCGGCCCTGCCGATAACTCGCGAAATCGCATTAACAGGAACTTGAACTTTCTTGCATGTCATTTCGGTTGCGGCCGAGGACGAAGTCGACGATGAGTTGGAAGAAGTTTGTTGTTGAGTGGAACTCTTGCGGACAACTTCTTTCCAGCCGTCTTCTCCACGCTTTGCAGCTACGCTTCCGCCTGCTGCACCAGTTTGTGGCTTAAGAGGACTGATTTTGGTTGAAGAGTGTTGGTCATCGTGTTGATTGATGCCCCCACCACTGCGGTGTGATGACTTCTGACTGCTGTGTGTCGAATCATCTTTTTCGGAAGCAGCAGTGTTTACATGACGGGATGAGAATATCATTGACTTGCGGCCGCCACTTTCACCAGAACTGCCATGCTGTTTCTGTGTCGCTGCTGTTGTTGCTGTACCGGCTGTACTATGCGACGCGTTACCCGCATCAGATTTCTTTTCAGGGTGTTTACGGGACGATGACACTTGCTGACTCACTGCAACGACTTCTTCTTTCGGAGCAAGGTTTTCTTTTTCTGCACGTTGTTTCATAGATTCTTTTGTTTCTTTGCGTTTGCTTTCATCCCTTTTGTTCGAAACTGGTTTCTCTGGCTTTTCTGGAACCTCGGCAACAACAGGAACGTGTTGATGCTGTTGCACCGATTGCTGTGGCTGCTGGTGAACAACCTTTGTCGGCTTCGTGGACGCTTCGACTAACTTTGTGGCGGCAGCGGGTAGTTCGACTTTTTTGTTTTTATTGCTTGTGGATGCAGCATTAGATGATGCTTCTTCTCTCTTCTTATCCTTTCGTGTTGGCATGGGCAGGGGTTCGTCACCGTTTTGGCTTCCTCCACTTGGACCTGGATTTGCATTCGGTGCGGGGCTATTCGAATTTCGATTGGCTGCTGCTGCTGCAGCTGCATTTTTCTTCTTCTTATTTTTGTTCTTGTTGCTCTTGTCGGCTTGACTATTTGCTGTTGCCTTGACATCGGTACTAGAGCAGGAACCCTGATCAATTCCTGAGTCACCTTCTTCGCGATAAGGATTTCTATTGACAACATCGTCTTCCTCATCGGCTGCTTCGTCCTCTTTATCACTATCGTCTTCTTTGTCAGAGTCTTTATCAAAGCCCTCGCCGGCGTTCTCGTTCCCATTGGAACCCTCTAAGAGTCTACGTTTTTCTTCTTTCTTTTCCATCTTCTTCTTCTTCTTACGCTCACGTCGGCGGGCTGCTGCAGCTCGACGACTCTCTTCTCGTGTACGTTCCATATCGAGTTCCTCTAGCAAGATTGAAGCGTTCTTATTTGCTTTAACTGCTTGAGCTTCCTTGGCAGCTCGAATGATATTGACACAGTCGTAGCACTTTTCGAGTAACTCCTTGTCACTTATGGTGCTGATGAAGCGATTCATTTCCTGATCCGATGGGAACTGAGTCACATACTGAACCATCCATTTGACCACTTTGGTGTGACCCTTGCGGAAAGCAGCCATTAAGCAAGACACTCTGCGATTGTCTTGCGAATCAATGTCGGCATTGTGGTTGTACAATATTTCAACAACACTCAAATGACCACCGTGAGCGGCCAACCAGAGAGGTGAATTTCCCTTCTTGTTCTTCACTTCAACCGATGCTCCGCGAGACAACAATAGCTCGACGAATTTCAAATGACCTTTGTCGGCGGCAATGGTTAGAGCAGTATCACGTGATGTTGGAACCGGGGCTGCATTAACATCGGCACCCTTATCGAGCAGAACTCTTCCCACATCGATATAACCGCCCGAAGCGGCTTCCATCAACGGAGTGAGGCCTGTTTTGGCCCGATGTTCGACATTGGCTTTGCGATCTAACAAAAGGCTAACCACTTCGTGCCGTCCTTGAAAACATGCAAGGGTTAAAGCGGTATTGCGATTTGTTTCGATTTGGGCATTGATGTCAGAGCCTTGGTCGAGCAGAAGTTTTACAGCTGCTGTATGACCGTTCATTGCAGCCAACATTAGAGGTGAAATTCCGAGTTTGCTTCCGGTGCGGGAATTTATTTCCGCTCCATTGCCAAGCAAAAGCTTTATGATATTCACATAGCCGCCACTTGCTGCCAAACTAAGGGGTGTATAGTCCGATACATTGCGATGTTCTTTGTTCGCACTCAAGCTAAGCAAGAGTTCGACAACTTCGTAACGTCCACCAGAACAGGCCAACGACAGAGGAGTGTCTTTTGTTCGCTCAGACTGGGCCTCCAGCTCAGCTCCATGTTTCAAAAGGATATCAACCACTTTTTCGTGGCCAGCTGTTGCAGCCAATATCAATGGGGTGAATCCTTTCTTATCACGATGTTCGATATTCGCACCACGGTTAATTAGAAGCTCAACCAGCTCCTCATGTCCACCAGCGCAGGCTAGTGTAAGGGCAGTGTCATGATTCGAGTCGGTTTCGGAATCAACATCTATGATTTTGTCGGGTGTGGTAGCGACAGTAGTCACCGCTTGCTGATATTGTTGAGTAGTTGTATTGGCTGAAATCGAAAAAAGGAAGTTTAGATTGAGCTAAAAATTGTTAATCGATAAAATTTACCTTGACTGCCAGCTGGAGTTTGACGAAGCAAAGAATAACGATTGCGATCCTTTCTTGAGGCCTTGTCAATTGCCTTCTTTGCGATTCCTCCTGAAGACTTCGTTGTACTGGTAAGTGGTTGCTGTTGCTGCTGCTGCTGCTGAATTTGCTGTTGTTGTTGCTGCAGTTGCTGTTGCTGATGTTGTTGCTGTTGCTGTTGTTGTTGTTGCTGCTGCTGCTGGGATGTTATGGTACAAACACCAATGCTCACATCAGCCGGTATTGGAATAGAAGGACAAAACTGGTTGCTCGAAGCATTCCTATTAACGGCTGGTTGAGTTTGGGTAGCCACTTGAACCTGCTTTATAATAAAAAATATCGTGAGTTTGGATTGTAATCCAATGGAACAAGGAGTAAATTAGTTAGGTTAGGTGATAAGGGGTGGGCACAGCATGAAGCTGTTGCGTACACGGGGGCCTACTGGTCCATTGTGATCCCCCATAAAAAAAGTAAAAGTTAGCATCGATGCTCCTCAAATTTGCCGATAACCGTAGAGTGGCTCGTTAACGAACCACCCTGTGCTATCTATAAATTTCCTCATGTTTGCCATTGAGACCTATGCTAGATCATCCAGTTCTCCAACAAACCTGTTTCCGAAATGACGGAGTCGGCTTGTTTGGAGGTTCGGACAGCCACAGAACAGGTGTTTAATGGTTTCTATTTCCTCCTCATCCTAACAGCTCCTACAGAAACGTATGCAAATGCCCCTATCTTGTGCCAATGGCGCAATGACCCGTGGCGTGCCGTTAGTGCACCTATCAAGACTTTAATGTTGCTTTTACTCAGCGATATAATATACCGAGTTTCCTTTTCATTAGTGTTAGGCCCCTCACGGTTTTCGCCTTGTTGTGGCGAGGGGGTTGACGTCAAACTCTTCAGCAATCCAGCTGTGGAGAACGACAACTAAGAAAACCACCAAAAAGCAGAGATGTCAATCGAAAAAGAAATGATGAATAAAAGTTTACAAGAAGAAATAAATCGAGCGGGGATATACCTTCAAGAGTCGGCAGAAGTCACGGCTGCCGGCGAGGGGTTGGCTTCGCAAGAAGCTAAGTCGCCAGTGACAACAGTAAACGAAAATGACAAAAGAGAATTAAAAAGACAACCGGCTATTCTTTCAGAATAGTTATTTAACCATCAAAGGTACGGAGACCTCGGACGGACCTCCTTCCATAGGTAGTCAAACCGAGGACGAGCTACTGATGGACCCGAATCAAGAAGAGACTATGCTGAAGTCTACTGCACCCCAAGCTTCGAGGCAACGCAGCAACTACAGATCCTCTAAAAGATTCGTGGAAAAGACCGAGTTGAAAGACCCTGCAACGCTCAGTTCGAGAGAAAAGGCTCTCATAAAAAAGCACAGAAAGCTACTTAGGAACTTCGAGCGGCAGCTGGCTGAGACTGCCACTGCACCCAAGGAAACAACTGAACAAGCGAACACCAAAAACTCAGAGAGCAAAGGAGTAGATGCTGCCAAATTTAGGTCTGTCCCTAAAAAGGCAAACCGTGAACAGGCTGGCAATAACTCGACTGCTCGGAATGACAAAGGAAAAGTTCAGGTGACTTCCAGTAAGAAACAGCTAGCCAACGCTAATAAAGAGCAAGCACCTCTTCTGGAATGAAACCAGGAACATCCAAGAGATTAAGATCGGAGGAGACAGTCAAGCAAGACGGTGCTAAGAAACAGAAAACCAGCAACTTTGACACCACCTCAATTGACCTACAAATCGCCATAATAAGCCGTGACGACCCAGATGGGAAAATCTCGGCAAAAAACTTGCTTCTTGTGGAAAACGAGATCCTCAAAGCTATATCTTTGATGGTGCCGGATGGAAGCGAGGAGTCAAACTGGTCTGCTGCGGTGACCAGAAATCACGGAAGGACCTCTTGTTTGTGGCAGACAGAACACAGAAGGACCTTCTGCTCAGAGAAAGAAAAGACGTGTTGAGGTATGGTCTCGGAACCGTAAAGGTTCTAGAGATTACGCAATCGTCCCTGGATTTCCAGGAGTTATTGATTTTCTCTTTTGATTTAAGGTCTATCTACCGCTTGAGTACTCCAAGCGGGGACAAGTGGTCCCCTATCGGAATGGTCGCTACTACTTGTGTCTGCTTCTGACCCTTTGCTGGCTAATTCATCTACTATTTCGTTCCCTTCTATATTGCTATGTCCAGGAACTCAGCAGAGCTTAACCTGGTTAGTGTGGCAGATTCTATTTAATTCCTTCCTACAGTTTAAAACTGCCTTTGACCTTATGGTCTCACTCGCTAGGGCTATGACAGCAGCCTGGCTGTCCACGAAAAAAGTAATCTCCGAAGAGGCGAAGAGCTTAGCTTTTCGTGATGTACCAATTCAGCTGCTTTTTCAATGGCAAAGATCTCGGCCTGAAAGACACTACAGTCAGCTGGGAGATTATACGACGCTCTGATGTTGAGAGATTGGCAAAACACTCCAGCACCTGTTCCTGATTCCATTTTTGAACCGTCAATGTAGAAAGGGATACCCGTTTACTTATAAGTGAATTAGGATCCCAACCCTGTCTTTCTGGTATGCAAATAGAAAATTTCCTATCGAAATCTAGTAAAGGGGAAATGTAATCGGTGGCCTCCATCAGTCCTGGAATCGTTTCATATCTTAAGATTGACCCGTGTCCATAAGTGCTGTGCCTCCAAAACCTCAGTTCTCTTAAACGAATTGCAGTTTTGGCTACCGTGCACTTTATGAACTCAGGTGGCGCACACAAGTGGAAGAGGACCTCAATCAACTTGGAGTGCAAAACTGGAGACAGCTAGCTAGGGACCGAGCTGACTGGCGGAGTGGCGGAGACTGTTGGTTGAGGCCCAAGTCCACACCGGACTGTAGCGCCACCTTAAGTAAGTAAGTAAGGGACGTATCTAAGTTTGATACAACTTATGAAGATTACCCTAAGCCACGGAGTAGTAAATTAGTTAGATCTGTACCTGGGTGTGCTGTGAACATGATTGCGACTGCTGTTGTTGCTGCTGCTGTTGGAATTGTAAAAGCTGCTGTTGTTGTTGCTGATGTTGCTTTTGTTTCAGAACCTGCTGATTTAACACCTGTTGGGCCAATGCAGCCTGCTGTTGCAAAATTAAATTGGTTTGAGTTACTTGATTGGTTTGAACAATCGGCTGACAAATAACTCCGGAAGGTCCAATTTCTTGGACGGTATTGCATTGCTGCTGTTGCTGTTGTTGTTGCTGCTGCTGGTGAATATGCTGTTGTTGCTGTTGGTGCTGCTGTTGATGCTGCTGCTGTTGCTGCATTTGTTGCTGTTGTTGTTGCGCTGCTAGTATCGACGCAGAAGACTGCATTTGTTGTTTTTGTTGTTGCTGGACTGATGGCAGTTGGAAGAGCAATTGCAACGATGGAGAAGGTTTCTCCGGGTCGACATTGAAAACATAATTTGTCTGCTGTTGGGCATCACCAGACAAAATATGTTGGGTTTGTTGTTGTATGATTTGCTGTGCACCAGCAGATTGTAAAATAGTTTGGGATAGTGTTTGACCATTATTAGGTTGCTGTTGTTGTTGCTGCTGCTGTTGTTGCTGTTGCTGCTGCTGCTGTTGTTGCTGTTGATGCTGCTGCTGGAGTTGTTGCAGATCAACTTGACTATTGGGTAAAGCGAGAATTCCAATGGAATCAGAATCCGAAGCGATTGGTGTTAATGCAAGTGTTGTTTGTTGAAGCTGATTCTAGAAATAACAGAATGTTTATTACAATTTCCTTGAGCCAACATTGCAAAGAATTTACTTGTAACTGATTGCAAATCTGCAGATCTTCGACCTGCTGAATTTGCTGTTGCAATTGATAATCAAGAAGCAACTGACTGGTTTGACGTTGTTGTTCGTTTTGTTCTTCACTCGAAAGACACATGTTGGTTGAGCCTGAAGATTGGAGATGTTGGGCATGGCCATTCCAACGTGTCTTGCAAATTGAATTCAAACCAATGTCAGCCAATTCAGAGCAATTTAAGTTAGTTGTGAGTTCCTGCAATGACAACAATAGACAACGTTTATATTTTTTGTTGTAAACAAAATTAACAAATGTCCTTACTTGTAGTGAGGGATCATGTATAACCTGAAATATCTCATCGACTGTGATGTCGTAGATTCGATCACGCGTGCCATCGTCATCGGCATTGAATTGCTCCAATGTTTCTCCCAATGGAGCGTAAATTTCACAATCATCATCCGCGTTGTCGTACATACGAAAATGCTCCTCGTTTTGGGCAAATGTGGCTGTGCCAAGAGAATATACTAAATTTTTGTTCTAATAAAAATGTTCAAAAAGGCAAATTGTTTTAAGTTCTTCTTACCCTGCTGTGTACTGAACTGTTGTTGAAGATTGGTGAGTGTGCCGGGTTTGTAGTTGCCAATTTGAGGAAAGACTTGCACCAAGTCAGTGGCATGAAGATCAGGACGAAAATCGCACAAGGCTTGGGTTATATCGTCTGGCTTGAGGGCAACGTTGGACAAAATCAAATTGCCCAAACGATGAGACATTTTGCGACTTTTTGTTGGTGAATCCAATTCGATATCTTCCTCGTCGTCGTCGACCTCATCTTCATCGTCGTCGTTTTCCTCTTCATCGTTTTCCTCTTCTTCATCATCGTCCTCGTCATCTTCGTCGTCGTCTTCGTCATCCTCGTCGTCCTCTTCGTCGTCTTCATCGTCGATGTCATCCTCTTCATCTTCTTCATATTCTTCCACTGTGGCACTACGTTTGGTTGCAGTATTGCTGCCTACACTAGGAGTCGAGACAACTTCACACACACTTATCGATTCCGTACCAGCGTTGGTGACTTCATTGATGCTTACATTGATGCTTACATCAACACCACTGCAATCTTGATTAAAGGCCGATGAACTGGCTGGTGGCGATTCGGTTGGCGATTTGGGATGATCGACAAACAAACGTTGAATGGTCTTCTGCATTGGATAGTTTGGCATTTGGGCAGCGACCATTTGTAACATTTTAAATTGAGTATTTACCCCTAAATTGTAATCCTCGGGGTCAGCAGCCGATGAAGAACCACCAATCGAATTAATCGATTCACACGAACCGGACGTTATGTTCGGAGGCATGTCCCTGAAATGAGCAAGAAGTGAACAACACGAGCACGACTCCTCATCATCAATTCCTTCAACACAACATTTGTGAAACTCGTTCACACTAACTTGTTGTTGTGATTCTTGGTCTTGTGCTTCATACCTTGAGTCAATCGATTGCACCATCGAGGATGCGGCCTGAGAGCACGCAGCCTGAAGTGCTTCGTGTAAGGTTTGTGAACCAATTAAATTGTGCTGCAAGTCTTGCGGAATGGGTCCAGTTTCGCCGCCAGTTGATGTTGACGGTGTTCCAGGCATTGGAGTATTGTTAAATTTCGATTGCTCAATCTGAGCAGCCATTACAACGCCTCGCATAAAGGCCTGTTGATTCCTGTCGATCTTGTTTGACTCGGATGTCAGCAGCAATGGCTAAATACACAATTGATGAGAGAGAGAGAGACAGCAAATTATCTTGTTGTTACTCACCAAATTGTTATAAATCGAAACCATTTGGTTTTGCTGCAAAAGAGGCAATGCTGGGAAAACGGTTTTGCGCAGGTTTTTGCCATCTTTCTTTGAAACAGGCTTAACCTTTGGTCTATCACTTATAGCTGTACTTTGGGAAACTTCCGATGGTGTTGTAATTTGAGTGGTAGTTGTGGTGGTCGTGTTGTTGCTGCTTGTTGGACCGACACTACCAAGCGATGATGAAGATGCTATACTGGAAGTTGGAGCGAGCAATGTATTTGTGTATGGTGCAAGGGAGTTCAAGGTTCCGGGCTTAAAGAGATCCGATACAGCGGTTGTTTCGTCCTTTTTGGCTCCGATATTAAAACCAGCTTGAAGAGCCTCGGCTATAAGCATTTGCATGTTGGAAGGATCAACTTTAGCACCTTTGTTTGATTGAATAAAATGTGGTTATGTCGATTGTCTTGATATTTTGCAATTGAAATTTACTACCTGGTGCTGCTGGAATCGTTCCCACTCCACCGCTAGTAACATCAAAAGATGGAAGTAGAGATGAAGGAGTCGCCTTGTTGTCACGTACCATCTATAAGGAAATAAATTACACAGTGAGTTGATTAGGAAGAAAGTAAGGCGTGAGAAAGGAGGTGTCGGTGTACATTGTTGTTGAATTCCTGAACATTATAATTATTGGGAAAGACAGAGTTTGGAAGAGAATTCCACATTCGCGTAGTACGGGTATAGAATGATTTTATAAACTTCAGCGTACATCCGAAGTTGGGCTCGAGGGTGAACTGATGGGCATTCCTAGACGCACGAGTATTACGGGTGAATTGCTTGAGGGGAGGAATGCAACTGGCTATTTCTCTAGAGCAGTGTTGCCAAAATGTACCCGATCGGGCCATTCATTTAGACTGACGATTGCTTTTCATTTGTTTAGGATTTTGAGACCCACGACTCCTGATTGAGGACGATGTCCTCTCTGGTCTTATGCAGCCGGATTAAAAGGTTTGTAGAAGCCATGGCGTGATCTGAACTAATCGCAGCACTGCTACTTTTAGCCATATCAACCTCCACCACTGTCTTATCGGCGTTTTCATCGTCCGAAGAGGAATGAAGTAGGACTTCCTCGCTTAGAGCGAAGCCTAGAGTAGAGTCTTCAGTTTCCATGCCGGAATTACTGTCGACTGCGAGATTAGCTTCCACGGCAGGATGGCTTGTTAGAGGCTGAGGAGGTCGATAGTTCCACGTGTGGTGTTACATCGACCTCCATATTGGTGTTCTTTGAGGCATTTCCTTCCGCTGAAGGGAGAGAGGGGTTGCATTTAGCGAGCCTACGTCTTTCTTGTAAATACGGATAAAGATTTCGTCGAAACCGTATTTAGTCACGGTTTCGTGTCGCGTCCAGAAGAGCCAGTGATTCCCTATTGATCACCAATAGAGCTGATCTATAGCGACCCACTGTGTCCTTCTCAACTTTTGGGACTTTCCAGTCGTGAGTAGACAAGTTTGGATTACATACTCATTTTAATCAGTTTCATGATGGGCCATTATGCGTGCTGTTGGTCGACAAGGAATATTCTACCTTGTGACAACCTCGAGGTTGGCACCCGGCCAGACTTCTGGCAAGCCATTGACAGCAGCCCTGTACAGATCGAAAGCACTCTTTTGGTACCACCCTGCATCGACTGTCTGGGAGAGTTCCCGGATTTTCCTCGATGACAGATAAAAATCTGAAACCGAGATGAGATTTGACATCTGTCCATTGACCATGAGAGATGTTACCATCCACATGACCCCTGTCAATGACCGCAGCTATTATCTTGCCTTTGAGCGTGTCGCTTAAGGAAAGATCTTTATTGAAGGCTGTTGAGCTGCTGAAATGCTCCTTCTGCCTTTTTGCTTCAGGCTTGTCGCCCTCAAAAGACCTATTATGCTTTATGAAGCCACTAGCCCACTCGAGTTTTCACATTTGCTCCGGGGTTCTTTCCGCCGCTAATAAGATACCGACTGGGACCAGAATTCACTTAGCATTACGCTGATCTCGATCGCATGTACCTCTTTCTGGCTGTTCGTGTCCATGTGACACAGTTGTGGATCCACCTCAAGAGTTAATCGCTACCGATACCGATACCAATTGGGGTGTGCCCTCACCCGGCGAGTCATTTCCACATGTCAAAATGACAAATTGTTATTATTTTGTTTTAACAAATTTTCTCGAGGGTAGTGGACTAGTGGCCCGCACATTTTGGAAATGGCGCCCAAAATGGCCCTTAACATTTTTTTCTTCGCGGCAACACTGCTCTAGAGTCTAGAGCACTTACCGTAGAAGTAACGGTAGAATAGAGAGAGATATGAAACGTTACGATGGTGATCTAATGATTGGAATGACGCAGTGATGCTCTGGCTCTTTTTTGAATACCATCCAAGAGGCTTAAGTATGTAGCTAGAGCACCAGCCCAGAGAAGAGTTGTACTCAAGTTTTGGACGGATATAAGTCTTATAGATAGTAGCCAGATCAGACCGGGAAAAGAATTTCTTGCACCCTCTTAAGAAACCCAAACATCTTGCGGCATTTTTTGCGACATCGCAAAAGTGCTCGTTCCACAAAAGGTGGTCAGTGATGCACATACTGAGAATCTCGAGATGTTCGGTCTCATTGATGCAAGTGCCACTCATGGATAGCGGCAACGGGGGTATATCACGTTTCAACGATACAAGACAGCATTGGGTTTTCGAAGCATTAAACTCTACGCGGTTTATTATTCCCCATTGTACAATGCTGTTTAACTCAGAGTTTAATGAGCTTATCATATTTTGCCGCTCCAGTTCCACAGCCGAAGAGGAGGGGTGTGAGTCTGGAAACGAATATGAAAAGCTAAGGGTACTATCGTCAGCGAAACAATTAATTGGATTAGAAGTAACAGACAAGAGATCATTAATGAAAATGAGGAAGACGGTCGGAGACAAAGCGGAGCCCTGGGGCACACCAACATTTATATCTCATTCAGAGATGATCGACAGTCGTGGACTATTTGAGAGTTTGTGGAGACAGACGCGACATATTTGAGAGCGGCTTGGCTGTCCGATATGATACGTATATCCTTGCAAGATATAACGTTTTCTTTGAGCCAGGATAGTGCCTCTTTAATCGCCATTACTTCTGCCTGGAATACACTACATTGATTGGGAAGTCTGTATGATAGACTGAGATTCAGTTGTTCCGAATAGATACCACTTCCAACTCCGTAATCGGTCTTTTAACCGTCTGCATAGAAGTGTACCGCATTGTCTTCCAGGGGTCTCTCTTCTTCCCAGGAGGATCTTGAAGGGATGGAAACATGGAAGCTTTTATCGAATACCATTTGTGGGGTGGTATCGTCTAAGTGATCTGGGATAGATCTGAAATTGTCTAGAATAGTAGTATGACCAGTATTGTTCCTGTTCCATTGAGAGGTGGCTCTAAGCCTCACGCATGAGTTGGCTGCCACCATTTTGGAGAAGATGTCAAGAGGTATTAGGTTTAAAAGCACTTCTGCTGTTGATGTTGAGCGAAGTGCTCCTGTGATGCACATATCTGCTGACCGCTGGACTTTGATGAGTTTATTTAGATTAACCATCTTGTCGAGTGCGGTCCACCATACAACAACTCCATAAATGAGTATCGGTCTGATTACCGAAGTGTATAGCCAGTGGGTTACTTTTGGGGAGAAGCCCCATTTTGGCCTTTTTCCAAGTAAAAAGAGCTACGCTACCCTTTTTTACTCTTTCGTCAATATTTGCCTTCCAATTTAGTTTTTTGTCTTAAATGAGGCCTAAAAATCTTGCTTGGTCGGAAAAGCTTAATGGTATTCCTTTAATCTTGGGTGGGTTAATCTGAAGAATTTTGTACCTTCTCGTGAAGAGTACTAGTTCTGTTTTATGTGGACTGACGTCCAATCCAAGCCACACTGCTTAGCTTAATTTTTTAGCCTATTTAAGGCATTTTGCAGGAGTTCTGAGAAAACGATGTAAAGATTTGTTCCACTGTTCGGTAAGATAAACCATCAGATCACCAGTGGGCCTGTTGCTGCGAAAGCCGTACTGCCGGTCATTACGAAGCTTTCGGTCTTCGAGATATTTCTTGAGCTGATAGTTTATCAGCGTTTCCATGACCTTAGAAAGAAAGCACGTGAAATCGGTCGATAATTGGAGGGAGAAGAAGATTCGCCTTTTTTTTCTTTGGGATTGGCTGGACAAATGCTGTTTTCCAACTGCTCGGAACGAGCCCAGAAGAATAGGAAAGATGGAAAAGCTTACGCAAGGGTTTTGCCAGCGTGGAAGAACACCTCTTCAGAATAATAGCGGGGATACCATCCGGACCAGCGGATTTATGTATGTTGAGATCTTATAGGACTCTCGCCACAGCACGAGTGCGGAAGAAGATTTGTCCCATGGAATCATTGATCCGATCAAGAACTGGAGGAGTCATGACACTCTCTGGCAGTGAAGAGTTGGAGGCGAGACAGCTTACAACTGGAGTGTCGTTGTCAACGAGCGTAGGGACCGAGGAAGAAGAAGAATTCTTCATATTTTTCACAAATGACCAAAAATTATTCCTGCCTTTGGCCGACGAATATGGGCATTGCAGATTTTCCTGGCTTGTTTAAACTTTTTCCGATTTTCAGTGAGTCAACTTCCTCAATTGAGTTGGCTCTAAAACACCGGAACTTTAATTCTTTTTCCCTGATAACCGCTTTACAGCTTGAATCAAACCTTTTTACCCTATTCGGGATAAAGGTTTTCATTCCCAACATAATCATATTAGTGATCATATCTGCGCTCGAGTCTACGTCACTATCGAGGAAGCATAGTGACCAGTTAAAGATCCGGAAGAAGTTATTGAGACCGTCCCAGAAGGCTTTCTTGTATTGCCATACGGTTCTCTGGATTAGTTTGGCACGAGAAATTTGCAGATATAATACTATGGTCTGATCTGCCTAGAGGCGTTAATACATTGATAGTGTGTTTATCAGGGTCAGACGTAAGGAACAAGTCAGCTTGGCCATCAATATCCGATATTCGAGTGGGCTCGGTGACAAGCTGAGTAAGGTGGTTAAAAACTCAACAAAGATCTCGGGTGTTGTCTGGCCCGAATTCATGATTATTCCTTGAAATAAGATCGAAACAAAAATTGTTAGTAGTAAATCCTCATTACCTTTACCTTTGTGAAATCCCGAATCATGCTTCGGCGCCTGCGTTTTTCCTCATCATTGGAAATTGAAGTTGTACCGGCTGTTGACAAACAGGCAGGATTTACTCCAATTACTCCAGCCGCTGCTGACGAAACATCATCTTCACCCAAGGGCTGTGATCGAACTAGCTGAGCTTCAGAGCTTGTCAAATTCAACTCGAAAGGAGCTGGAGGCTGACGGTTTTTACGTAGTAGACTCTTTTGCTTAATGGTATTCGTATTGCTAATGGTTGAAGTTGAAGCAGTTGGTGTTCCGCCGCCGCCGCCGCCGCAATTTACCGCATTCGAATTGGCATGGGTTTGATTGATGGTTTGAGTAACGGAGGTGTTATTGTTGCTGCTAATCAACTGATTAACAATGCCCGATTGGGATCGCACGCCATGAGCGAATCCCTGTTCGAAGCAATGGAATAAACGGCTTTTAGCAATCAGAGCCTCCTGTTGCTGGGCATTCAAGGAATTGGGATCGATGGCAAAACCTTCGGTGGAATTGGCAATCAATGGCTCATCCAAATAATCTACAGAAGGGAATTGCTGCTGATGGAAAAGTTGTTGATTGGAAACGCGAACCGCCTCAGGAACTTCGTGCAATCCTGGTGGGGCACTAAGTTGCTGAAGTTGTTGTTGCAATTGCTGTTGTAATTGCTTTTGTTGTTGAATATTGATTAATTGCAATTGACCAGCATTATTGGCAGCATTGTTAATTCCGTTAGTTTGAAGTTCGTTCTGGTGGTTTTGTATGAGATGGGGATACTTGAAGAGCAGCTCAACAACACGAGTGTGACCGCCTTTGGCAGCTTCAATCAGCATTGTGCTATTGTCTTTTAGCTTATGATAGGGATCAGCTCCGCTCTTCAGCAAAAGTTCAACCACAGCTTGATGTCCGCCAGCACATGCGAGCGATAAAGGTGTATGATCGTTGCTAGTTGTTTGCTTATTAACGTCGGCTCCTTTTTGTATGAGGAACTTAACGGTACAAAGGTGACCAGCACGACATGCCTTCATCAATGGTGTACGTCCGCCCTCAGATTCGTGCTCCAATTCAGCTCCATAGCTGAGAAGAACTTCTGCGGCATCGGTATGGCCATTTTCGGCTGCATGAGTTAGTGCTGTATCACCGGTCTGGGTTTCGGCATGGACGTTGGCTTTGTTTTGCAACAAAAATCGAACCAAATCGGTGTGACCTTCTTGCGCAGCTTCCATTAGAGGCGTTGATGCGCCCAATTCCAAGTTGGCTCCCTCTTTGATCAGGAACTCTGCAACTTCCATAAAACCACCGCAGCACGCTAACGTAAGGGCAGTTTCTTGAGTTTCTTCTGTAGTTGCATTTATGTTTGCTCCCTTGTTCAAAAGCAGGGCTACCATCTCTTCATGACCTTCACGAGCGGCTTCCATGAGGGGTGTATAGCCTTCATCGTTGACCTCTTCAATGTTTGCTCCACGTTCAATTAACAGAGTTGCCAATTCAACATGACCACCGCAAGCGGCCAGAGTTAATGGTGACTCAAACGAATCGGTTGGCATGTTAACTTGGGCCCCCGAATCGAGGAGCAATCGTGCCACTTCAACATGACCATCCATTGAGGCTTCCATCAGAGCTGTGTGCATCTCGTCGGTCTTGTGTTCTTGATCGGCACCGGCTTGCAACAGAAAACGAACCATATTCAAGTGTCCCTTGTAGCAGGCGAGCGTAAGGGCACTTTCCTTGAATTCATTCGAATGGGTGTTGATTCCTGCTCCATGTTCCAAAAGTACCTGAAATAAGCAAGTAAACATTAATCACATGCAATTTAATGTGTCTGGAAATAATTAAAGAGAGAATGCATCAGATAAGATCAAAGGTTGTCATTGACCGACGATTAGAATTCACGGATTATTAACTCAATCGACATGTAAACAATCAGTCAAGTCTCGTATCTCGGTTTTTAATCATGTGCCCTTCTGCTCGTTGAAATATATTTGAAACACATACCTTGGCAACTTCGACATGCCCAGCCGATGCAGCTTCCATCAATGGAGTATGACCATTTTCATTTTGTTCTTCGACATTAGCCCCATGTTTGAGTAGTTCCTTAACGACATCACAGTGGCCACCAGCACATGCAAACATCAGTGGCGTGTTTCCAGTGGCACAATGAGCATTAACATCAGCATTATGGCTAAGCAAAAGTTTAACAATATCAAGATGGCCAGCCGAAGCTGCTTCCATCAATGGTGTACAGTCCTTTTGGCCTTTATCCTCAACTTGCGCTGCTGACATTGCCAGTAGAACCTTAAATAAAATGGTTTTCGATTGAAGTAATGGAGTTTATATTTCAAAGAGGAAAAGTAACACTTACCTGAGCTAGTTCATAATAACCAGCTGAACAAGCCATTGAAAGAAGCGATTCGCCATCGTCGGTAGATTCATTGATATTAATGTTTCCCTTGCCCAAAAGCCGTCGAACCGTATTGACATCGTTGTCATTGCAGGCAGCAATTAGAGTACGTGAGAAGATTCTGGATGAAGAGAATAATGAAAGTAATGAAAACAGATTTTATTCGTAAACTCACGTCTTATCCCTTGGACTACTTGCACAGCGCATTTTGGTAAGAGCTTGTTTAGTCTCATCAATGGCATGAGTTGCATGTCTTAAAACGGGTGCTTTTTCATTGGCTAGAAATAAACGAACAAAATTTTAGTGTTAAGAGATTGCAGATTAAAACCCGAAAATTGAGCATTGCTTTGAATATAGGATATTCGAAGGGTAGACACGTGCATTCAAGAGGACCCAAGCGTCCTCTGTCTATCAACTCCTACTCTTCACCTCCCCGTGGTGAACATCGGGTGACCAGTACCTTGAACTGAAGATTGGGTTCCAACCCCAGTGGGAGAGAGAGAGAGAGAGAGGGGGAGGAGGAAGGCGTCCACTAAGGCATGCCTCCTTTTCAACAGGCGGCAGCGGAAGAACTCCCAAGATGGAATCAACGGTCTACAGTTCCAGTCAGGATGAACTACTTTGTGAACACCTTATAGGGCTACTACGACATATTCGCAGCCCAGTATCCATGTTCTGTAACTTGGTCGAAAAGTTTCCCATTCGATTCAAGGTGGAACACAATATTCCAACGTTTCTCTATTTTGGAAAATAAACTGTGTCTATAACTTGATGCGAAAACAGCCTGTGTGAAAATTACAATTTCCAGTTTTCCAGTCACAGTGACAGTTAAAGGGCGATTTTGTTCACTTTGTTTGAATTCAATTTTGTGACTTTCATTTTCAACTTTTGAAAAAATAGAGACAATCTTTGTTTTTCTATCTCAGCTTCTTCTATTTTTGAAAATTGAATAAATGTAAAGTTGATTAACTCAAGAGTTCACAATTAAAAGTCGAAAACTAACCTTTGACTGAATAAAAAGAAATTCAAAAGTCCCAAAGTTGACTTCAACTTTGAGTGAACTAAACCGCCCTAAAAAAATCAAAATTGATGATTATAAAATTATCCTCAAAACACACAGGCAACAAAAATTTATGCAAACAGGACGGAAAAGTAAAAAAAATGCAATTATAATTCTTAAAAAGTTTATTTCCTCCTCAAAAAATAAATAAAGAATTTATAGCTCGAGTAAAAACAATAAACGAGCTTGAATTCAGCTTCAAAATATTATCTCACTTGCTTGAGAGTGGTCGAGTTATTTTGACTGATAAGTCGAATAATTATTTCGACTTCAGAGTTATAGACACAGTTTTACTCACATTTTTCCAGTATTTCCAATAATTTCATTTCATTATATTCCTGATCGAGTGAAAACAAGTTACAGAAACAGTTGAATGCGAAAAAGAGATTTTCGACCCATTCCGTCGTAGTTTTGTTCTGATTCGCACTGTTTATGCGAAAACTTATTCGATGTGAGAGTTACAGAACATGGACCCAGGCCTATAAGGAGCGGTTTGGCCGGCTCTTCGTCTTAGAGTTAAACTTAAGACCTGGCCCTCCAGGTTGGGGGTCGTGCGTCGGGGTGACTGCCCGGCCACATAAAGAAGGCACGAAATACCAACAAGCCTCGGATACGGACGGAATTAATGATGACGACCCACGCAAACGATTTAAGGAGAACGAATTTCGGTTTTGCACTTGGAATGTTAGGTCCCTTAACAGACCACGTGCAGCCGAACAACTAGCGGAAGCACTTGACTGCTATTAAGGTAGGAAGGTCTTGAGTTTAAACTCAGTGAATGAGCGCATCACGACAATCCGCATCAAGGCTAAATTCACCAACATCAGCCTCATCTACGCTCACGCCCCCACTGAGGAAAAGGATGAAGACCCCAAAGACAGGTTCTACGAGCTCCTCGGCAAGACCTATGAGCAATGCCCTAGCTATGACATTAAAATCGTCCTTGGAGATTTTAATGCTAAGCTGGGTAGAGAAGAAATCTTTGGTGGAATAATCGGACGACATAGCCTACACAATACCACCTCCGGATTTAGGCTAACCGACTTCGCTGCGGGGCGGGACGTTATGGTAGCAAGAACGCGTTTCCCACATCTCGATATCCACAAGGTAACATGGAAATCTCCTGACCAATCAACCGTCAACCAGATTGATCACATTGCGATCGACGCACGACACTTCTCTAGCATGCAAGATGACCGCACATTCCGAGGTGCCAACATCGACTAGGACCACTACCTTGTTGTAGCCAAGGTACGAATGCGGATATCCCGATCAAGGCCAATACGCGAAAATGCTAGGAGGAAATTCGAAATAGTGCAAAGCTCCAACGTCAACACCAGAGGCACAATCTTTCAAAAGTCCGTCCAGATACTAGGATACGCAGACGACATTGACATAATTGGAAGAACACAGCGTGATGTCAGTGGAGCGTTTGTGAGTCTTGAGACGGAGGCCAGGAAGATGGGTCTAGCGGTTAACGAGGGCAAGACCAAGTTAATACTGTCAACAAGAAAGGACTACCAACATCGACGTCTTCAAACGTCAACATATACAGATTTAACTTCGAGGGATCCGCTATCAACTCAGACAACAACACCAGCGCTGAAATCAAACGAAGAATCACTCTTGCCAATCGCTGCTTCTTTGGACTAAGAAGGCAATTGAGTAGTAAAGTCCTCTCCCGAGCAACTAAAGTGACACTCTACAAAACCCTCATCATCCCGGTTCTCATGTATGGTGCAGAGACATGGACCATGACAACCTCCGATAAAAACGCTTTGGGCTGCTTTGAGAGAAAATTTCTTCGAGTGATTTTTGATCCTGTCTGCATTAATGGAGAATGAAGACGAATATTCAACCAAGAACTGTACGAGCTGTACAGCGATACGTCGCAGAAGAGGAAGACCGCGACTCAGGTGGAGCACACAGGTGGTAGACGACCTGAACCAACTTGGCGTGCGAAACTGGAGACAGCTAGCTAGGGATCGAGCTGGCTGGAGATGTTTGTTGGGTGAGGCCCTGGTCCGACCTAGACTGTAGCGCCACACTTACATAAGTAAGTAAAAGTTCTGCATAAGTGTTCCTACTACTTTCGATTTCAAAATGGAGTCGGAGATCGTAGAATTTTTTCCGTACATTTCTCGCTGGTGAAAAGCGATATCATGCTCACTCCATGACACGAAGGGGATAAACATACGTTTTTGTTTCATTAAACTAGGAGGAAGTTTAGGTTAGGGAACAATGATAAATTTTCTTAAGAGACTAGTTTCCATGATAGAGAAAGGCACAAATGAGCACCTGGCTCTAAGTTTTAATGGTTCATGGCCATGCGTCAGACAAACGACTCTTCAGTATTTACTATGAGTCTGTCACTGCTTCTGATGAGCTTGAAAATATTCCTGTCGTAGTGAGCTTGGCTATAAGTCAAAGAAGTACATAACAACCGACGAAGGTCTAAAGGCTTCCAGAAATTAATTGTTAAGTGTTAACCTACGCTAGTTGAATACACTTTGTGTAGCTTGTGCGTAGGAACGTTAGCCACAATTGCGGTAAGCCAGCTTGTGGGATGATCGTGGTGGACTAGAGATTCGTTCTCGGTAACTAAGTAAGGTTAGGTTAGGTTATATGGGCTGTAGATCCCCTTGTGATACCCCGAAGTATTGTAACTCCTGAAAAAAGTTTTTAACTTGGTCGAGGCATTAAGGACTGACAAAGTTCAGTAGGCGATTGCCCGGGAGTTTGGATAGCGCTTGTAGGCGATTGGATAGCACTTCTAGTTCGTTAACGAAACAGTTGCCTAAAAATGTTTAGTTTTGCAGTGTTGGACAGCGGTATAGGAAGTGAGTTGTGTTTTTGTGCTCTTCTTCGTTGCCGCAGCCTCTTCATAGGTCGTCTGTGCTAAGCCCCATGTTCATTTTTGTGGTAGCCAAGAAAGTTATGCCTCGTTACCACGCTTATAAAGGATCTTTTCTTGTCGTAATTTGGCCAGAGTTTCTGATGTTACCGCAGGTTTCTAGGAGGTTCCGTCGGTCACTTGCTTTTTTAATAAAATTGTTACTGAGAGGTGTGTTTTTTTGCACGCGTATATACGCTTAAAATGAACAGTGCACAAAAAAACAACAATTTTATTGTTTTAGTAATCTTGGCATCACTAGTCAAATGCCAATTTGAAATTTTCCTCAAGCTCAAATACGTTTTTTTAAGAGAACAGTAAAATCTGCTGCTCAAAGAAGCAAACCAAGAGAATGAAGAAGAGAGATCTGGATAGAGAAAGAGGTACGAAAGTATGGAAGATGGCACATACAAAAGGTCAACGTGATTTTGTTCTGCGTGTTAAATACGCAGATCATTACTTTGTTTAAGACAACACTCATCTACAGCATATTATTAGTGCTGTTTTTTGCCAGGCTAAGCAAAATGTTACTAACATTTCCATGTTAAATACAACAACACAGTTAGGACGGATAAATAAGAGTCCTATCGCTTAGGATTTTTTAGGGTTTAGTGCTGCCAAATATTTACTGGTGTTGAATTCATTCAACTGTCGAAAAATTTATCGAAAATTCATCAAATTTAATTGTGAAAGGCAACAAAAATCACAAATGGTGGACGAATAATTTACAGTTTTATGAACCCTAAAAATAAGAAAAATCAACAAATTGCAATTTATTGAGTTCAAACTCAACGATACATTTCTACTTAAAGATGTCGCAACCAAGAATGTTTTTTTTTTAGCCTATTCAGTATTCCACAGTGGATCATTACAAACACATGTGCGATTTAAAATCTTCTGATGAATATGCCACAATAACCTCTGCAAAGTTTGAGACTTTTATGTGGTAATGTGGTTCAGTTTGCGCGAATCAGATGTTGGACTAGAGCTGGAGCTTGAGGTCTCGGCATCGGCATACAAAAATTAAAAAATTTCTTCCATTGCTGTTTCATCATCGCTGCTACTATCTTCAGCAAACAAGTTTACTATCTTAAAACAATTTTGATCAAATAAATCAGAAATATTTGTGTATTTAAATATGTACCTATTTGCCTGTGAGATTTCAAAATGTTCCATCTAATTCAAATTTAATATTTAAAACACCAAAAAATTCATACAATAAAATCAGCTGTTTGCAAATTGACAGTCGAAAGTACGTGTGCTGCCAAAGCATGCGTTGGTCGTTTTTTTTTGCACAAGTTCATTCTATCGCGCTGAGCATTTGCAAAAAAACACAACTATTGCTACGATTAGTAGTAAGAAGAACAAGTAACAAAACAACAAAATCATAGCTTGCTTGGATCTTGTAAAATGGAATGAATTTCGAAATGAGGTTTTGACATATGTTGAAAATTCATCGCAAACAGTGAAAAAGATACATGGAAGCACTGTTTTTATATCCGCTTAATTCATAAGCGTGGATAATTATCGCCGTTTACTAAGCGGATATAGAAATTTGTTGTTGCATTTTGCATGTGAATATATTTTTAAGCATATATACGCGTGCAAAAAAACGCCTAATATTATGTTTAAATTCACACCGAGGGATTCTGATGTTATGGTCTATGAGAGAGGGATCAAGTACTGAGCCTTCCTTGTGACCGGGAACCCAGCAGAGTCCCACATTATGCTGCATACAACCCTTACCTCTTCGGGACAGCAAGAAACAAGCTTCGACTTGATTTGAGTGGCAGAAATCGCTTCTATTCCTGCTTGGCTATCAATGAAAAAGGTGATATCAGCATGTGATATCGCCATCATGGATATTTGCTTAGCAGTGTTTTTCACTGCCAAGATCTTGGCTTGGAAGACACTGCTATGGTCGGGGAGTATGAATGAACTGACAAGGTTAAGGTTTTCTGAGAAGAAACCTGCCCCTACTCCAGTAATCATTTTCGAACCATCAGTAAAGACGTTAAAAGTCGATTCATTAGTGTAAGGAACACTGTTCTCCCAATTTTGTCAATTGGGGATGCTGGTAATAAAGTTTTTATTGAAGTCTAAGTGTTGCCAAAGCTGGCAGCACTTAAGTTTTTAGACTTCACTCATTGGTGGCAGCACAAACAAAAAAGAAGATCGGAAAAGAAGCCATCTTATAACATAACCTAAAAACTTCCTTTTCAATCGAGAACCTCAAGAAGAAGAACAGCTAAAGGAAATCTCAGGAAGAAGGAATATTATAGAATTATTGAATTGAATAAGTAAAACAAAAAAACTTAATGTAAGCATAAAATTAAAAAACAAAAAAATTTGAATGAAAATAATACACTATTTCACAGGAATTAAAGTCCTCAAAGGCAACAAAACCAATCTTTTATTTGCGAGGGCTGAATTCTCAACACTAAGTAAGGGTTCATGTAATCTGTACAGACATTGTTGCCAACGTATTTGATAAGAATCGTGATATGACCGTTTTGACTAGTTCCCCAGTTATTGGCTTGACTGAGTCGAAGAGCACTGTTTGCTGCCGATTCTTGTACAAATAAATCTAAGGGGGTGAGGTTTGGGATCGTTACGAGGCCCGCAGTTGGGGTAGTCCCCATCATCCCAGTAGTGCTAATACATGCCTTTCTTTGTACTTTGCTATGGTTTTTTAAGTTCGTGGATTTCTCCAGAACTTGTCACCAAACCAAACTGCCATTAAGTTAGAATGGGTCTAACAATGGCGGTATCCATCCACATGATTATTTTCGGATTTGATCCCCAATTTCTTTCAAGAATCCTATTACACGAGTAGAGTGCAGTCATGGACCAGAGTTTATGTTTAGTTTAACATAAACCTACGTGGCACAGAGGAGAAGACATAGATTTTTATTGCGTCATATTATCGCACAGGTGGCCTCAAATAAGCTGGCGATTTTTGTAGAAAAAGAATGCTGCCGAAGCTGGGGTTTGAACCCGCAGCGTTTGGCTTAACACTTTAACAGTCATGTACTTATTCCTCTGAGCCATTGCCACCTGCATATCTCATACAAAAAAGGCCTTGAGAGGGCAACTGATTCTGAATAATCAAAAGTGTTCAAATTGTATTAAAGCTAATCATCAAACAGTAATTACCTGCTGCTTCAAACAGTGCAGATAGGTTTCCCCTCGGATCTGTGGCTGTGTCCAGAAGGAAATTACCGCCGACCTCATTGGGGTCCTGCAGCTCGTCATCCTCATCTTCTTCCTCATCGTCACCATCATCCTCATCGTCATTCCCATCACCATCATTGCCACAGCTTTCTGGATCTGATTCTGGAATATCATCCTGAAAAAAAAGAAAAAAACATCAAATTGTATCAAACACGACAAACAAACAAAAACTCTACAAACATAAAAGCATTAATGAATGAAAATGATACAAAAAAAAAGTAACTAAATTCATTAGTACAAGGAAATTAATTTTTTCAATTTTGTTTTGGTTCCGCAGTGGTTGGTTAACTCTAGTGGTGGACTAGCAATCTAGTAACCTCATCACAGATGGAAGAACACAGTTAAGCTTGTTTTTTGTTTAATAAACTAAACAATCAGTCTAGTGTCTAAGGCCAGGCTAGAGCATGCTGCAATTGATACATATGTTTGTGTTTCTGTGTTTTCTAGAGCAAAGCTAGCCAGCTACCTACACACATACATATATCAATTGCGTAGTTGGGATTTTCTTTTGTTAAATAACTTCGATTAAAGAGAGAGAGAGAGAAAATAGAAAGTAAGAGGAATATTTTTCATACATTTAATTATTTCCACACACAAACAAAATTTTGTTATAAATAATCCTCTGATCGGTTTTAATTGTTAATTCAAAACGTTTGCGTTTGATTTTTTTTTTGTTTGTTGATTATTTCAAATGTTATCTTTTTTTTGTTGTTGTAAGCTTAGGAATGGTTTTGCTAGTATGCAACGAAAATCGAAACGCGAACTTACCAAGAGATCTGGCCTTAGACACAAGCATGCCAGAAGAATCTATAAATGAAAAAACGAAAAAAAAAATCCAGAAAATAAAAAAACATCAAATTAATTACTTTAGCGAGGTTTTAGATTTTCTATTTCTAAATTCTTTGTTTAACAGCGAATTTAACCTAACTTACTTGACTACATGGTAAACCATGTAAATTGCAATTACACCATTGTTCTTCTCTCATCTTACAGAAAAAAAAAACCGAAAACGATTTCACATTTCCAATTAAGTTTTATTTTGTTTGTGTTTCTTTATTTGAATGAGTTCATTGTCTTTTGGCAGTGGAATGTTAGATTATTTGAACAAACAGAAAAAAAAGAGACGAAAAGAAATCCCCAACAGCATTTATAACTCACGAAATGGCACCTTGTTTCAAGAGTTTCGACTTTTCGTTTCTTTATTCGCAACTCGAAGACGACCAACGTAGCAACTTATATTATTTGGGTATGTGTTATGCACGTCAATCAACGCTGCCAGATGAAGGTAAGTTTGGTTATGTTGAAAAAGCTTTAAAACCCGAGTAACCAACAGAATTGCCATGATAAAAAGTTAAAATTATTTGAATTATCATAATTTTGTTGTTGTTCTAATGTAAGCTACCCCTCAATGTTCGAAACGTCAAACATCATCAACTCATGTTCGAAGAGTAAAACGTCATCGATCATCGATGCTGTTTGACGGTTGCAAAAGAGAATTCTTTCTTTTTTTTTCGACATATAAATTAGTCTTATTTTTTCTTTTGTACGCAAGAACCATTGTTAAAATAAAACTTAGACTTTAATAAAAATAAAACTAAAGAAAATTAGACTTTAATAGAATGGATAGGGTATTGAATTCATTCAAACTATGGATTGGGTTGACCTTTGGCCTTAGCTTATATCCTTTCAACTCCTTGCAATTTTTTTTAAACTTTAAACTAAAAAAAATAGAAACCTGTCGTGATGAAAACGGGAGTGTAGTAGGAGATACGCGAATAGTGCTGAGGATTTCGAAAGACCATTTTTCCAGTGAAGATGCACACAATTCCAGTCCATTTTTCCTGGGGCCTGATTATGGGATTCCCGGCGGGCGAATCGTTTTGCTAGCGAGTTTGACATTTTTCAATTATTGCTTTCGCTTTCGCCTTCTTCGATTTGAATTCAACCAATTAACGAGTTCGAATTCGAAGGCGAATTTGAAATGTCATAATGTTTGCTGGCGAGTTGAAATCCGGCAACTTTATTTTGGCGGATTCACAGGCGAAAGAGTGTTTATTCAATTCACTGGAATATTGGAAGAAATAGTCAAACCAAAAGTGTCAAATCACTGGAATATTGGAAGAATTATTTTCGCTCTGCCGCGATTTCGTTAATAAGGATATACGACGCACGTGGGTCGAATTGAAAACGATTCGCCGCGAATCCCATAATCAGGCCCCTGGACGATGATGGCCAATATATCCGTCCACCCGACCTACAAGACGTAAAACAGCGATATCGGAAAAGGCTGCGGGTGCAGATGGCCTACCAGTCGAACTGTTTAAAGCAGCTGTAGATGATCTGGTCAGGAGCATACACCAACTCATCCGTAATATATGATCGGAAAAAAGTATGCCCAAAGAATGGAAACTCGGCATAGTATGCCCCATCTACAAATAAGGGTACACTCTGAATTGAGCTAACTACAGAGGTATGTCTCCTCAACATCGCTTATAAAATTTTGTCGTAAATCTTGTGTGATTGCTCAGAACCATTTGAAAACGACCTGATCGGCCTCTATCAGAGTGGATTTAAAATAAAAAAATAAAAATAAGTAGTAGTACGTAGTAGTACGACGTTTTGCTTAGCAGCCAACGCACCTAACCACTAAGCTACGGGCCGGTGGGGAACCGTAAGGCTAAAAACATACCAAATCAGACAAGACGTCTTTTTGTCTTTGGACAAAAAATCGAGTCGGATTCGGACCCACACCGAGGACGAAAAAAACAAAATGTCTTGTCTTTGTCCGCTTCGGTGTGTGTTGCTCCTATATCCTATACAACCTATACAACTGACAGGTTTTTTGTCGATTTCTGTTTGTTTGTCTTGTTCACTTTGGTGTATGTTACTTCATAAGACGGTGTGTACTTTTAGGCGTTGACATTTTGTCCAGGACTTTTTGTCTTCTTTGGTCTGTTTTGCTCCTATACAACCCCATGTATTTACTGCAACCGACGAGCGGACAAGACTTTTTATCGTGTCGTGTCTTTTTCGGTGTGTGTTGCCTCGCAGGAGTAATGGACTTGTGTCCACGATTTTTTGTCGAAAGACAAAAAGACGTCTTGTCTGATTTGGTGTGTTCTTAGCCTAAGTGATGCTTCATTATTTCAAGAAACAATTCATCCGGTCTATTTTAGAGAAACAAATGGTTTAACCATATAGCATAGCCTTCCATTTCCCTTTCAAAAAAATTATTCTAATAATCTCTTACATTTACATTTTGACAATGGATCTCGTGACTTAATTTCATGCATCAATGAATTCATAACCAGTTGGCAGAAATCATTTGATTCTATTCGTGAGCATGATCATCTGTCATCAAAATATAAACAGTTTGTGTCAAAAACAAAGTTATAGGTACAACTTTTACCTAGCCGCATTGTTAACGTATCAATTCCAGAGTTATTGAAATTCCACTGTGTTTTGTTTGCTCTTTGTTTTTCTTATTATTATTTTTTTACACCGTTAACCCCACCGGAATGAATGTTTCTTACTTCTATACAATTATCGCTTTCTGCTTGTAAGCTTCGACCAGGCAAACATACAATCAGAGATCTTCATTTGGATGTCCAAGCCAAGCATTTTTGTTTTGTTTATTGCGCGTTAAATTGATATGGAATAGAAAGTCTTGAAAATACGAAGTCTAATATACTTGACCCTAAATAAATTTATAAACAAACAGAAAGTATGTACATTATGTTAATTTATTGTTTTTGTTACGTTCTCATATTTGAATATTGTGATGAACACTTCCTAGGCAATTATTGCTTGTTACTTGTTATTCTTTTTACCAAAACAAGATGATTGGATTTTCAGTTACGAAAAAGAAATTGGTGATTGACCAGACTGTAAAACGGGTTTAGTTACCTGTAAATATTTACCCATCAACATTTTTAAAATTCGAGGAACTCATGATTTCATCATCTCATAACTAAGTGCTCAACTCCAAATGCCTCCATCTGCGCTACAATCCCAATGCGTTGCAGGGGTCTACCCATCGCTATCCTTGGACGTTGGGCGTTCTGGGTAACGAAATAGCAAAATGTTTTCCATGTTGGTTCATCTTCGTTCATTAGGTTATGATGCCCATATCCTCAATAAACAGTCAATAATTTGGCGACAATTTGTAATTGTGCTAAAGTCACTGATTGTTTCTTCAAACGCCCAGTTAGAAAGGAGGCACACCGGTTCATTTGCTTGCTCGAGTTCTTTGGAGATGTTGAGTGGTTGACGGGTTTGGATTTAGATAGCACTCCGAATACATTAGTTCGGCTTCAAACATGGTAAGCTTATTTAGGATGGCAATTTTTTCATGGCTTTGTAAAGTTCTATCATTTTGGGATATTTAATGGCATAGCTATTTAACAAGCAACGAAAATCAACGCCTAGCCCTTATCAAATTATCTGTTTGTCTACTTCCCAAAAAAGCTGTTCGTCAACTCAGGTTTTTTGTAGTTTCTGTCAGTTGGGAAGGGTACAAATATTACCCCTTTGTTGGAAGAGATATGGACTGTCTGTCAAAACTGAAAAATACATAGAATGTTTTTTTTTTTTTGACGTTTAAAAATTTTTGTAATTGTTTCCTCCTTGTAATTTGACTGTTTTACTAAAAACCAAACGAAGATCATCTGAGCTGATTCTCATCTTCTTGTGATATCCTAACAGATTATGTCCGGTAGTTATGCTTTCAAGAGATCGAAGAGATCTTGTGTAATTGCATAATTCCTTCTGTTCTTTGTTTGATAAAACAGGTCCAGATCTTTTTTGTGGTGCCGCGCGTGTGTTTTCCTTTCGTCGGCCTTAACAGTTATTCCATTTGAGATTTCCTGCCTTAAATAACAGGGTGGGTGCTGACTAGCTGAGCTTGGCTTACGTCAAGCGTTGATCCTAATCTTGCTAGTTCATGGGCTTTCTCGTTGCCTGGTATACCGCTGTGGCCTGGGACCCAGCAGAGTCAAATGTTATGCTGTCAGCATGAAACAAGCTTTGATTTTACCCCAGTTGCAGTTACCGCTTGGCTATCAATGTCAAAGGTGATATCTATCAGTCCGTGGTATCGTCATCATTAATTTCGTTTAGCAGCTGTTGTCACTGCCAGGACCTCGGCTTGTATCACACTTCTGTAGTCTGGAAGCCTAAGCGAGTCGGTTAACTTGAGAGATTCAGAATAGAAGCCTGTATCTACACCAGTAACCATCTTGGAAGCCATCAGTATAGATAGCTATTGGAGACTCACTGGAGTAAGGTGTGTTATCTTTCCATTCCTCTCTGCTTGTAAGTTGTAATGGCAGCCTGGAATGGTTTATGAAAATCAAGTTCGGGTATTTTATAGTCTGTCGTAGTACTATGACCCATAACTTTATGAAGGATCTGAGCATCTCCTACTCAACTGTTTTTCCAGACTTTAGTCTGAATAAGTGTAAGTCTCAAGGCATTTTAGCGGCAGATTCTTAAACAAAGAGGTCTGTCTAGGGGTTTTAAATTAAGAATAACTTCCAGTCCCGCAGTTGGGGTGGATCTCGTTGTCCCTGTAATGGCTGTGCACGCAGCGTCTTTGTACTTTTGTCAATGTTTTGAGGTTTGTTCTCTTTTCTAAAGCATTCCACCAAACCAGATTACCATAGGTTAGAATTGGTTTAATTTTATTGCCTAATTACATCAATCTGATCATTTTAGGGTTTGGTCCCCAGGTTTTTCCGAAAATTCAGTTGCAGGAGTAAAAGGCGATCGACGTCTTTTATATCTTTCTTTAGTGTTCAGACCCCAGTTTAGTTTTTTATCTAAGAACACACCGAGGACCGAGATACTTTGCATGATCAGGGATTTTAAGAGGAGGCCTTCAATTGCCTTGTTCAGTTGTCATGATGACATGACAAACCAATAAATCGCATGGCAGTCAGTGAAAACAGTGTTGTCAATTTCATATGTACACAATTCCCGATGCAATTACGCCAAAAAATACACATACCAAGAAAACTAAAATTTTGATTTAAATTCCATCAAAAATTATGTTCCTCTTCGATGTCATAATAAGATCTTTTTATAGGTAAATAGAAAAGCTAAGACTGTACAGGGTGGGCCATTTACTGTTTTCTTTTGAAAAATGCAATAAAACGAACAAAATTAATTATTTTTTTTTATGTATTATGGCCTAATTGTTAAGAGCAAACATTTATATTAATTATGGAACACAACTTTGTCAAGTGGCCGTCTCGACTGGCTTCGCATTAGCGCGATTTTCGAAGACCTTATTTTTGATTTTGAGCTGTAGCTCACGGTTCAAGGATTGTTTGGTTGATAATGGCCTTAAATGCATTGTTAGCAGAACATCAATCCTTTAGGCTAAAAACACACCAAATCAGACAAGACGATCGTGGACACAAGTCCATTGCTCTTACGAGGCAACACACACCGAAAAAGACACGACACGCTCGTCCGCTCGTTGCAGTAAATACATAGGACAAAACACACCAAAGAAGACAAAAAGTCCGGGACGAAATGTCAACGCCTAAAACTACAGCTCGGTATGTAGTGCATAGGCAGATTAAATGAACTAGTCAAAAACAACAAAGTAAATCTTCATTGGGGAGGGGGACCTGGACTGGACATGTAGGGGTTCAAGGAAATGAGAAGGCAGATACTGGCAAAGACAAGTGCGACAACTCCGCTATAAGGACCGGAACCCTACTGCGGAATAGGAGGAAACATCATTAGAAATAAAATGAAACCAGAAGAGGAAACCAGGAGAAGAAAAAACGGGGCACAACTGCCCGGACAGATACAGGCGAAGATGCTTCTGGGTGACTACAACCAAAAGCGCTTTTCGACCTGCATCAGTCTTGGCAGGAATAAACTCAGGATAATTATTGGTTTTCTCTCGGGTCATTGTAAATTAAAAAGGCACCTTAGCATCCTCGAACTAGTTGAAAGTCCAACATGCAGATTCTGCAACGAGGTAGATGAAACACCGGACCATATTCTAGGCACTTATCCACCAGATGTTAAACAGCTAAGTCATTACCAGATTGAGAAGAAAGATCTTCCAGTACTCCTAATTCTTACATTTTTTAGGGATATTAGGTTAGAGGAGGAGCTGTAGTTTGAGGTCCAGCTACTAGGATACGCAGACGACATTGACATAATTGGAAGAACACAGCGTGATGTCAGTGGAGCGTTTGTGAGTTTGTGGGCAAGACAAGTTAATGCTGTCAACAAGAAAGGACTATCAACATCGACGTCTTGGAGCCAACGTCTGTATAGACAGATTTAACTTTGTGGTAGTTAAGGACTTTGTCTACCTAGGATCCGTTGGAAACTCAGACAACACAAGCGCTGAAATCAGACGAAGAATCACTTGCCAATCGCTGCTTCTTTGGACTTAGAAGGCAATCGAGTAGTAGAGTCCACTCTCGAGCAACTAAAGTTTCACTGTTCAAAACCCTCATCACCCCGGTCCAAATGGTGCAGACATGGACCATGACAACATCCGATGAAAACGCTGTGGGCTGCTTCAAGATAAAAATGCTTCGAGTGACTTTTGGACCTGTCTGCATTAATGGAGAATGGAGACGAAGATTCAACTAAGAGCTGTACAGCGACACTGACCTAGTCAGAAAAGTTAAGGTCTAACAAGTAACAACTTAGATGGTTGGGTCATGTTGAGCGAATGGAATGCTCCGGCTCGTAGTTTTCGAATCGAACCCGGAAGGACGTCGCAGAAGAGGAAGACCGCGACTCAGGTGGAGCACACAGGTGGTAGAGGACCTGAACCAACTTGGCGTGCGAAACTGGAGACAGCTAGCTAGGGACCGAGCTGGCTGGAGAAGTTTGTTGGGTGAGGCCCTGGTCCGACCTGGACTGTAGCGCTACCATAAGGAAGGAAAGGATAGATCTTTAGGTCGCAGTGTACTTTAACCCCTAAAATTTATTCATTCATTCATTCATCCGTTGAAAGGAGCTGACTCCCGGACATCGACTAGGGCAAAAAACCTTCATCGGTCGAGGCAAAAATGATGAATATCACTTTGGATTCGAAGGAGGTACATATATAAATAAAACTACTGACATCGATTACTTTTAATAGCGCACATTTAAATAAAAAAGCTAAGCTTACAACAGGCAAGATAAGCATACTCAGAGCATTCCCTTCTTTCGACACACCCAGACCCAATGCTAATAAAAAAATGAACCTCTAATGGTAATCGTCATTACAATTAACAAAAAATAAAATAAATTGCGTTTTAAACGATAGTATTTATACGTTCAAGTACACACTTTGGTGCCGGTTCAACTATTTATAAGCCCACGCATGTTTTAAATAAATTATCACACATGTGATCCCATCCCTTCTGAAATTAAGTTAGGTTATTTTCCAACGCATTATGTACTTCTATGAGTCAAACCCCTTTTTTCTATAAACTATTTAATTATTCCAAGCAAGCACATAATGTAAGGCATCTCGTTACATAAAATGCATGTAAAATGAAAGCTTAAACAACAATTGACCAACAACAATTAAGTACCTAACTTCAACTAAATGAAACGAACCTAACCTACAATATGTATCTATGATTGCTACTCTGGTTGGTTCATAGATGAATAGGTATGTGGGGGTAGAGAAACTGCAAAAGTTCAGAGTAACAACAACCCAACTGCTGTGCAATGGCCGTATAGGGTTTTGAGTCTTTAATGAAAAAGAAAACTTGAAAGTAAGAGTACCTAACCTATAATACTGCGTTGCAAATCTAGTAGTTAATTGTTTATTCATAAAAAACTAACAAAAAAAAATTATATTGATTAATGACAGACAAAAAGAAGAACGACGAATTTAGGCCGCTGTTGGTTGACGTTGACTTGACCAAAGGCAGCATGGAAAATTAAGGACTTTACCAGTTAATTTCATCAGGATGAGGCTGTCGTATGTTTTTTTTGTCCAATGGTTTTTGGTGGAATTTTCTTGAAATAAAAGAAGAGGAACAAAAAGAATTACAAAAAAAAAACGTTGAAAAATTCCTGATTTCGATTATGAGTAATTTTTGTCATCTCTGGTTATCTCTTTCGTTTGGCAGTATATCTGTCCCCTTTTGAATATCTCCGATGTGATTACATCTTGTCTCTCTCACTCCATTTTTTGAATGTAGTTTTTTCACCAACGTCTCGATACACTATTTGATGAGGATTTGCGTGTCTATGTGTACGTAAGTGTTTTCATGCAGTCTGCCGGCTGTGTAAATACATATGTACACACACTGCAGGTGAAATGAACTCAACACATACACTACTATTGTTTTTCCTTATTCACAGATGCATATTTCATGTCATCGGCATGGTGATAGTATTGTGCGGCGAGTTCATTTCACTGCCACCCTCTCTGTAGATGGCCCCCCATCAGAACATAAGTAGGCAACTGGCAACACCATCATACCATACCAACCGAACCGACTGGCCTGTTCGAAATCGAATCTCGAGCTGGGCCTCTTTGTCCCATCGTCAGTCGTCACCACTCGACACCGACATTACCACCAGTCAGCGGTGTATGAGTGAATTTCGGAAAGTAGGTCCGCTTCGCTCGGGTGTACACTGCCCGTGCCATTGCCTCTGCAGCATATTTCATTTCAAAATTGGTGGAGAATGATGACAACGACAGTTGGATAAAGGGAATAGGAGGAGGACGAACAACGATCTCAATGGGGAATTCATTTCATGATGCAGAGAAACAAACTTGAACAGCAGACAAATAAAATTGTACTTTTTTTTGGAAACGATAACGAGACAATGGGAACCACTGTTATGTAGGTATTCTGATAAAGTTCTTTTTTTGCAACCTGGGTTTTTCCTTGGTACTTTGAACCTGGCGAATTAGTAATACTTAGCCTTCCGTCGGCTTTACAATAACAAAAATTAGGAATCTTTACCGCTTTAGGCCGTTTGCGAATTGGATGAATTGTGATTAAAAATGGATGAATTTTTAACTACTGTCATATTAGGTCCGTTCGTTTACTCCATAAAACTGCCCAAAACTGCCATATTCTCCCACTTTTTCGTTCGTTTACTGCCACTTATTGTAAAATCTGTCACTTTTGAAGGAGAAAAATATTTCCCCTATCTGCCGATTTAAGCCACAAAAATTTCTTGTGGCAGTTTGTGTAAGTTCTGTCAAACCATAAGAAGTACATTGAATTTGTTGACGTTTGACATAATTTGTGGATTTGGCAGATTTTTGGTGTGAAGCGTTCTTTTACTTTTTGGGTGAATCACAAAATTTCGAGGAGTGGGGATGATTTTTGACAGTTTTTACACAAACTGCCCAAAAAGTAAAAGAACGGACCTATTTTAACCTGCTCCTCAGCAGCTAGTCAAATTTTAACACATTTTATTCAATGCGAAATGTCAAAATTTAACCAAACGTCAAGTTTTAACCCATTTTTAACTGAATTCGCACATGGCCTAACAATCAACGACTACAAACGCTCTAGGGTCTAGGAACAGTTCGATCTTACAACTGAAGTTCGAAACTGATTGATTTTAAATGCCGTTTTAAACTGGACGTCCAGAAGCATTCGGAAGAGTCCAGAAGTCTTCTGAAACCATTCCATTGGACTGACTTTGACAGACGGAATGCTTCTGAGAAGAGCAGAACTCTTCCGTTTTGAAAACAGAATCGTCCGAAGAATGACACCCGTTCCATTGGAGGTAGAAGAAGAAACGTCAAAAAAAGACCAATGGAAAACGACATCACAATACAATGATTTGTTTCTTTTTGCTTTTATAAAACTGCCAACATACCCAAGTATTTCAAGATTGCAACATCAACTTCCACTGGCCAAGTGGCCACACAATGAGAACGAGAACGACTCTCTGTTTCTACACAATCTTGTGTTCATTTTGAGATTGGTACTTCTTGGGTAAGTAAGATTGGGTGGTCGTGGTGGTGTGTTTGTCGTTCGTTTTAACTCTGTTTGTCAAATCTATTTGTTCTTCTTTCTTCTACTCTTTTATTTGTTATATTCGTTTCGTTTCCTTTTTCTAAAGATTCAATTTGAAAGAGAACAGCAAAAAATTTAAAATACAACTAGGGACTAGGGAGGAAGGTACTGGTCGATGGTCGTCGTCGTGTTCGTGTGGCAATCTGGCAACTGGCAATGGCAAATAGATTATTCTACACAATGATACAAAAAGTATTTAACAAGAGTTTGTTGTTTTTGTTTTTCTTTTAATTTTTCTTGTTCGTTGTTTTAGAAATATGTGTTAAGGACAAATATATAATTACATCTGGTTACGGAGCTGCTAGACAAATAGTAAACACACGTCACGGAAAAGTTATAAATAGTTGTGCACGCTTAATCGGCGTTCGGCGAGGGCGATATCGCGTCGTCATGTCGACAGCGACGATACTGAAACCGATGCAAACAAAAACAGATGTTTTTTTGTGTGTGTTTGTGTGCCTTGTGATTAAGGAATACCAAGTATTCGCCATTCGGAGGCAATAGACAGAAATAGTCATACGTTCCCAATTATGTGTAATAGATTCCACAGGCATTTGTGAACTGATTAATAAAATAAAATTTCCACAACAAGTTTGTTTTGAGAAAATGTTCATCTATATCTAGCTACACTACTTGATATCAAAGATTTGCTCCTGATACAGACGCATTTTGTGAAAACTGGCAATACTGATTCTGGTGGGGCCAAACAGTTCACTGCTAAAAATATTGATTTAATTTTAAAAAGGGTGACCCAAAAACTACCGCTCAATGGGGTAAGTCTTGACGTGGCGGAGCGCCTTACGGTAAGTAAACTTAGAGCTATGCGATCGCGAAACTTGTTTTCGCAAAAGGGCCTCCCATGGTCGACAGGTCGAGGCGGAGTAGGCTGTTACTACTAATTATCCCACAACGAAGGAGTGTTCCCACCAAGGCACTCCCAACGAGGGACGGCAGCGGATGAATTTCTTTTTTGGAATCAACGGTGGCGTCTTCAGTTCCAGCTAGGCCGAACTACTTGGTGAACACCTTTACGGGCAACTTCGACTTATTTGAAGCCCAGGCCATAAAAGGAGTGTTTTTCCGGCACTTGTACTTGAAGTCACATCAAGTGCCTGGTACTCCAGCTTGGGGGTTGTACGTCGGGGTGACTTCCCGACTACGTAGAAAAAGATTAATTTAGTTCCGAAGCAACAACAGGCCTCGGAAATGGACGCATACACCGATGACGACCCAAGCAAATGTATTAAGGACAACGAATTTCGAATATGCATGTGGAATGTTAGGTCCCTTAATAGACCGCGTGCTGCCGAAAAATTTGCGGAGACCCTCAACTGTTACAAAGCAGACATTACCACTATCCAGGAAATGCGATGGGATGGACCGGGCAAAAGGAGTATGAAAAACTGCGACATCTACTATGGTGCTTGTTACCGGGAGCAACAACAGCGACTCTTTGGATGCGGATTCGTCGTGGGAAGCAGACTCAGGCAAAAGGTCTTGAGCGCATGCCCCACATCCATAAAGGTACATGGAGATCTCCTGATCAATCAACCGTCAACCAGATCACATTGCGATCGACGGAAGGCACTTGTCCAATGCCGATGCCTGCAGAGATAAACAAGGAAACATCATAGTAGAATCGCAGTCAATGCTGGGGATTTGGAAAGACCACTTCTGTAGACTGTATAACGGCGACGACAAACAAAACCCCGCCGTCAGACAGGAGCCCTTTATCGTTCCTACACGATGATAGCCAACAATTCCGTGAACCCGACCTAGAAGAAGTGAAAAATATCACGACTGAAATAGTGAAATCCAACAAAGCCGCTGGAGCAGATGGTCTAGCTAAGGAGCTATGCAAAGTAGTAGGCGACGATCTAGATAGGAACATGCACCAAAAACCAAATCATCTGTAAGATATAGTCGGAGGAATGCATGCCCGATGAATGGAACCTCAGCATTGTTTGTCCAAACCTGAAGAAGGGAGATCCTCTAAACTGCGCCAACTACAGAGGAATCAGATCCTCTCTGCCGTAATATGTATAACATCTGAAGCCTTTCGTCAACAATCTGATTGGTCCTTATCAATGTGGCTTCAGACCAGGAAAGTCAACCATCGACCAAATTTTCACTTTGCGGCGGACCTTGGAAAAAAAAACCTATGAACTCCAAAATCGATACCCACCACCTCTTCATCGATTTTAAGGCCGCGTATGACAGCATCTACAGAGACGAACTGTATAAAGCTATGTCTAGTTTTGGCGTCCCTGCCAAGCTCGTTCGTTTGTGCAACATGACTATGGAGAACTCCGCTGCTCCATCAGATTGCCAATTAAAGCGCCATTAGATTTAATAAAAATGGATAACTGGAGCACTAAAGCAAGAATTTGGATTGTCCGCCGTTATTATGCACTGGAGTCCGTAATTTTGGTTCAAAGAGAATATAGGCGCACGTTTGGCGGCAATCATCCGAGCAGATGGACTATAATGGTTAGGTTAGGTTAGGTTTGAGTGGCTGTCCAGATGTTGTTGACTCACTTAGACCTCAAGGGTCCGTTGTGATACCACAAAATACTCATGGGAGAGTAATGAGCTTAAAAAAACCAATTCGTGCTTCTAATGAAGTTAGAGAGACATTTTGTGTCGATTGTTGCCAGTTCACTGGTATTATCGAAGAAGTGATTACCTAGAAAGCTATTCCTTCTAATGGAGAGTGCTGGACATGTATATAGAAGGTGTTGGACTGTTTCCTCTTCCTCCTCGTCCATGCAGCTTCTACAGAAGTCATTTGTGTAGACCCCTAGCCTCAGAGCATGTCTGCCTATGAGGCAGTGTCCTGTTATTACTCCAATTGTAGAGCTTATATTTTGTCTGCTCAGGGATATCAAGCCTTTTGACCGTTTTAAGTCTATGCTTGGCCATATTTGCTTGGTTGCTAGGCAGGTGGTACCCTGTGACCATCTAGCATTGGTTGATTCTAGAGCATATTGTTTGAGAAGATATTTGCATGTAGCGAGTGGTATTCCTATGTTGTGTTTTTGTCTAACATTGGGCAGAAGTGTTCCGTTTTTGGCGAGCTCGTCGGCTTTGCAATTTCCCGGAATGTCTCTGTGGCCCGGCACCCAAATGAGGTGAATATTAAACTGTTCCGTCATCTCATTCAGAGATGATCGACAATCGTGGACTATTTGAGAGTTTATGGAGACAGACGCGAGAGATTTGAGAGCGGCTTGGCTGTCCGAGAAGATTCGTATATCCTTGCAAGATATAACGTTTTCTTTGAGCCAGGATAGTGCCTCTTTAATCGCCATTACTTCTGAATACACTACATTGATCGGGAAGTCTGTATGATAGACTGAGATTCAGTTGTTCTGAATAGATACCACTTCCAACTCCGCAGTCGGTCTTTGAACCGTCTGTATAGAAGTGTACCGCGTTGTCTTCCAGGGGTCTTTCTTCTTCCCAGGAGGATCTTGAAGGGATAGAGACATGGAAGCTTTTACCGAACACCATTTTTGGGGTGGTATAATCTAAGCGATCTGGGATAGATCTGAAATTGTCTAGAATAGTAGTATGACCAGTATTGTTACTGTTACTGGACTATAATGACAATGAGGTTTTTCAACAATTTTGTCGAGCATGGAACGATCGAAATCCTTCAGTTCGGACGGAGGATACCATAGCTGATATAGCTGCTGCCATACAAAATAATCCAAAAGTTTTGACAAGAAACTTATCTGCTCAAATGGGTATAAGCAGACAGTCATTGCAGTCAATTATGCACAATTTACTAGAAAATGCTCCAAATGGTGGAAGAGGACGGAAACATGTTGAACTATCTTTTTATGTCTGACGAAGCTCATTTTTACTTAAACGCCAACATCAACAAACAAAATTGTCGAAAATGGAGTGCTTCCAACCCACAGGCCACAGATACTCCATGAGACAGAATTGCATCAACTTCGTGTCACAGTATGGTGTGCAGTTTCGTCACGATGCATTGTCGGGCCCTATTTCTTCGAAGAAAACGGTCACACCGTTACGGTTACTGGAGACAGTTACTTGACCATGTTGAGAGAGTTTTTCTATCCAGAATTACGCCTAAAGAGAATTCCTTTCAAAACTGTTTGGTTTCAGCAAGATGGTGCAGCTCCCCACATAGCCAGACCTGTTATGACAGAATTGCGAACAAGCTGATATCCAGGAACTTGAAAGATAATTTATTGATAATCATTCCGTTGGCTCCCCAGCTCACCTGACCTTACTGCACCTGATTTTTTTTTTTTATTGTTAATGCAAACAGGAAGTCTACAAGTCAAAACCAACAAATTTGAATGAATTAAAGCAAGCCATTCAAGAAACAATTGAGGCTTTTTCAGTGTCAACTCTCCAAGCAGTGATGAACAACTTTTTGGTTAGATATCGCACATGCATCAACGAGCGAGGGGGGGACATTTAAAATCCATTATTTTTAAAACTAACTAAGCTAATTTAATGAACTTTAATATGAACAAAAATTAAAACGAATTCCATACACTGAAAAAAAGTTATTTGAGTTTCCATCCATCCATCAGCCACCCTGTATAACCTTTCCACAGGACAAGGATTTAAGTTTAAAAAAAAAAATCACGCATTTTATATTTATTATCTTTACTTCACGACATAGAGTCATTCCAGTACTGCATGGTAGTAAAGTGCTAATTAATTAAGCGGTTAATAACTGTAGAGAATCTGCTGACGTATTACTTTCTCGATCAACTAGTTACCTACTTAGTTCGATCTTTAATTGAGCAATAATCGGGGATTTAAAGATCTAAAATGAAATCATACGATATTTTTTTTTTGCTGAGTGGTCAATGACTATCTGTTCCTTCGTTAGTGTATGCATTGTAGATGCACACTTCACCTATGAACTATGATATGAGTATCGAGAATTGTTTTTGAAGAAAACTGCTTTATAAACATGAAGACTGTTCGGCAAAAAGTGTCAAGTTATTTTCCTAACACCACTAAACTGTTGCACGAGTGCATTGATTAAATTAACTAACCAAACGAGTTATTGGATTGATAATTAAAAATACAATAAAATGGGATCGGTCGGTGGTGAAATTTCAATTCAATCGAAGAAAAAGCAAACAATTTCAATAAATATTTGTCTGTTTTGCGAAAAATACTAGCTTTGTTCTGTACAAGTGATTATGCAAAGAATCTCCATTATTTGATTAAAGAGCAATTTGGACTTAGACCAGAGCATTTATTATTAATTGTGTTATCTATGGAATCGTTACTAACTGATATTAAACCAAGAACATGAGTTAATTAAATCAAATTCAACCATAAAAAATCTGCTAGTCTTATAATGAATGCCGATTTGAATAGAGTTGAGCTCTGGTTGATAACGAGCTAGCAACTTAACTTAACTAGCTGGGTAACAGGCCACAGTGAGCTGGTTAGGAAATGTGCAACACTGAATTAGATAATTTTTTTTTTATAATTTGCACCCACTCAAGGTATTTTTTATACCGTTATTATTCCAGAGACACAGTGAGTGCTTTAGGGAAGAAGGTAGGGGTTGGAAAGGAGGTGTTGGTGTCCATTGGCCTAAAAGTTTTGAACATTGCAATGATTGTAATTGTAGTGTACAACGGCGATGACGAATCAAATTCCACTGTCAGGCAGAATGAACCATTCAATGAAGACGACGCAAGCCAAGATTTCCTTGAAGAAGTGAAGATAGCAATAACTTAGCTTAAAAACAATAAAGCCGCGGGAGCTGACGGCATCACTGCCGAACACTTCAAAGCAGCCGTCGACGACTTGGTAAGGAGCATGCACCAACTCATCTGCAAAATGTGGTCGGAAGAGATCATGCCCATGAATGGAACCTAAGCATCGAGCAAATCGACAACTACCATCTTTTATCGATTTTAAGGCCGCGTATGACAGCATCTATAGGGAGAACTGTATAGAGCCAAGTCCAGTTTTGGCATCCCTACAAAACTCATTTGTCTGAGCAGGATGACAAAGGAGAACTCACGCTGCTCCATTAAAGTCGGTAACGACCTCACCGGCGCTTTCGATGTCAAAAAAGGCGTTAGACAAGGTGATGCACTGTCATCCGACTTCTTTAACATCATATTGGAACGAATAGTGCAGAACTCCCACGTCAACACTAGAGCTAGAGGCACTATCTTCCAGAAGTCTGTGCAACTAATCGCGTACGCTGATGACATTGATATCATTGGGAGAACACAGCGTGATGTCAACAGTAAATAAATAAATAAATAAATAAATAGACTAAATAGCGCGACAGCTCTTGAAGAGCCAAGGCCTAAGTGGCTTACTCTCATCAACAATTCTCTGAGTGCGTGTGAAGAATTGAGGAGACCTACAATTTAACGCCGATTCCGAACGGAAAAGTTGAGGAGCACTTTTTTCATGACAGATTGATACTCTTGGAAGATTTGTCAGGTCTTCGCAAGAGGCAGTACGCGTGAAAGATGAAATAAAAACTTGGCCTGAGTAGGACTCGAACCAACGACGTTCTGCTTAGCAGTCAACGCACTTACCAACTAAGCTACGGGCAACTACTGTGATGTCAACAGTGCTTTTGCGAATATACAGACAGACGCTGAAAAAATCGGTTAAGCGATCCATGAGGGCAAAACAAAGTATATGCTGTCATCGCGAAAGGACACCCAATACCAACGTCTAGGACAAAACGTCACGTTTGACGCATATAATTTCGAGGTAGTTAGGGACTTTGTATACCTTGGCACCGCTACCAACACGGACAATGACATCACCGTCGAGATCAGAAGGAGAATAACTCTTACTAACCGAACAACTAAGGTGGAGCTCTATAAGACCCTAATCATCCCCGTCCTGCTATATGGTGCAGAAGCATGGACCCTGTCAAAAACGGATGAGAGCGCCCTAGGCCGGTTCGAGAGAAAAGTTCTACGGAACTTAAGTCAGAGAAAAGTTCTACGGAAGAATAATGGTCCTATCTGCATAAACGGCGAATGGAGGAAAAGATTTAACCACGAACTGTACGGGCTGTATAGCGACACTGATCTAGCTAAAAGAGGCAGAGGCAGTGTCCGCTTGAGAGCTTGAGGCCTTCACAGCCATTGAAGAACAGGCGAAACATCTGTCCAACGCCTAGGACAAAACGTCACTGTTGGTAGCAGCAATTTCGAGAGGTAGTTAAGGAGTTCACCTACCTTGCAACAAACATCAATTCCACAAACGACACCTTAGTGGAGATCCGAAGAAGACTTACCCCAGCGAACCGCTGCTAACGCTAATGGTTTGGCAAAACATCCGGGTTCCAAACTCCACACTCGAAAGACAAAGTGTCTGCTATACAAAACTTTGATTTTACCAGTCCTACTCTACGGCGCCGAGTGTTGGACGATAAATAAAAAAGGGGAATTGATCCTGGGCACGTTCGAAAGAAAAATTCTTTAACGGATTTTCGGTTCCGTATGCGACGATGGCGAATGGAGAAGAAGGTTCAACCGAGAACTGTATGAGCTGTACCAAGATGTGGATGTAGTCCAGAAGGCCAAGAAAAGACGACTTCATTGGCTCGGCCACATCGAGCGAATGGACAACGCTCCAGCCAATAAAGTCTTCTCATCCCAGCCCCCAGGTTCGAGACGACATGGAAGACCGAACCTACGGTACAAGGACCAAGTGACTGCGGATGCCAGAGCGCTTGGTTTCGGCGACTGGAGAGTGCATGTGAGGCATCGTTCACGATGGAAGGCTGCAGTATCTCAGGCTGCGATCCTTCACGGATTGTGAGCCGGATAAGTAAGTTAGTATTCCCCATTAGACCCGAGACTTTTCCGGTCATAGACGTCTCTCAACGGAAACGATGATAGGACTAGTTTATATCACTCAATTGATCTTTCTACAATCAAGCAATCTTGTTATTTTAATTTAATCAAACTTATTAACAAAATCAAAATCTCCTTATCTACAGAATTGGGAACTCTAACTCCCACCATTACTCGACAAAATTAGTTCAATTTGTCGAAAGACTGCGCAGTTTATGTTACGAGGTGCTAAAATTGATAATTTTAATCCCAGACTACATCTGAACTTATTTTCTTTTCCGCTAGCTTTGACCTTTCAAACAAGGAATTTTCGAAAAAAAAATACTCAATGATAACCAAAACAAAAACAATGTAATGCAATGACTCAGAAGATGAGTAGCAAGGCACTCAACCTTCTGGAAATGCCAACATATTTTCAATGGAAATAAAAAAAGCTGAAAACGAATATGCATGTAGGAATGTGAACAAAAACAAATTCTCACCTCTGAGACGGACTCCTCATCGGATTCAGACAAATCGGTGACTCTTGGCGGGGGAAAGACTTCCGTATCGGTATCCGAATTATCGCTGGTAATAATATTTTGCAGAGCAGTCGATATTGCATTCACAATACCAACCGACGAAGACGATAACGAGGAATTCGATGAAATGGAAGATGATGCTGAACATGATGAATTCTGTGGCGGTTGAACTGCGGATTGTTGTTGACTGACTACAACATTTGTAGTCAAACTTGCGACCGAAGTTGCTGTTACAGAAGTGGCAGCTGGAACTGATACTGATACTGGTTGAGAAGATGCTGATGCTGATGATGAGGCATTGCAATCACCTCCAGATTTTGATGATGGAGCTGTTGAATTGTCAGCATCGTCGCCATCGACACCACCAACACCAATACTCACGCATCCTCCACAAATGTCTGTGGACGTTTGTTGGTGTTGTTGTTGCTTGGAAAGAGTTGGTGGTGGTGGCGGAGGTTGCTGCTGTTGGTGCAGTTGATGTTGTTGTTGTTGGTGATCAGGCTGGTGTGCTAATGATTTCTGCTGTCGGTTGATGGCCGACGATGACTTCTTACCAGTCGTCGTCGTCGTTACCAAATTATTGTTGTTGTTGTTGGTTTTCGTTGAAGAAAGAATGGACATTGGCATCGAGCCGGAAGCCGTGGCCAAAGAAGAAGCAGGTGATGTAGCAATTGCAGCTACAGATGAAGTGGGTACGACGGGTACAGTAGTTGCAGCAGAGGTAGTTGCTGTCGCGCAAGGATCATTCCCAGCTGCAGCAACGGCAGCCATTATGGTCAGGGCAGAAGCAGCAGACGCAGAGGATGCACATGAAGACGACGATGATGAAGGCGATGTAATGGCCATCGTCGTCGCCAATTTGAAGCTGGAGTTGGACACATTTTTGCTACCATTTGCACCACCACTTTTATTTATATTACTACCCCCACCACCGACCATACTTACACCATTACCGTTACCACTAACACTACCAATAACAACACCACTACCACTGCCAGTATTTGTATTGGACAATGGTAGTGTAGTTGTTGTATTGCAGGTTGTAGTTGCCGTAGCGGTAATTTGATTTTTCAAATTATTATTTTTGTTGAAGTTTTTATTGTTTTGCTGGTTATTGTTGTTGCTATTGTTACTATTAATTGCAGTTGCAGTTGCATTGGCAGTCGAGGTCGCGGTCGCGGTAGATGTCGAAGCGACCGACGGTGAATTTTTGCAAGATTTCTTCGTCATTCTGTCGATGGTGTTGTTGTTCTTCTTTTTCAATAATAACGACGACGACGTCGATGACGAAGTTAGTTGCGATTGTAGTTTTTTGTTTGACTTTGTCGTCACCGCTGTTGGTGGCGCAGCAGTAAATTGTGTTTTTGCTTTTGTTGTTGTTGCTGCTGCAGTTGCGGCTGATGCTGCTGCTGATGTTGATGATGGTGTTATTGCTGGTGAATTGTCGCCAATGGATGTGTTAGTTATTGTTGAATTACTACCACCACTACACGCATTTAAATCGGTTTTTTTATCAGATTCATTATTCATTTTCTTAATTCTTTCTCTTTCTATCTTTTTCTCTGCTTTTTTTTATAATTCTATTTCACTTTTTTCACTCTATTTTTTTTTTATTTGATTTTTTTATGATTTAAATTCTTTAAGTTCAAAGAAAAACAGAAAATTAGTTAACTATATTTTTGATACCTTTCAAAATGAACAAAAAAAATTAAAAGCCTGTAAAAAATACATCGCACGATTTTTGTAGAGGGGATTTACAATAAAGAAATGAACGGGAAATGCATTGTTATCCAATAATTTCGATTATCCCTTTCATTTCTATCATTATCTTGTCGCGGAACAAAAAAGATGTGAAAATTTAATTAAATTCCGATGAAAAATTGTTTTTCCTTTTTCCAATCTTCTCTCATTTTTTTTTTTATTCCCTTTTCTTTAAAACTTTTTTTTATTTCTAATGAACTCTAGCTCGTCAACGAAGAAAAATGACGAGGAGGAGCACTTCGTTTTTTTTTATTTTATTCTTTGGCTTTTTACAACACACATTCACACAAACTTATAATAGACAGCTTACGAGAGAAGAATATGATGGAAGAAAAAATGGTAAAGGAAAAATTTCAATTTTTCAAATTGAATTTTTCGATATTTGCCGATGGATAATCGAATTGAAAATACGATAAACGAGTTCAGAAAGATTTAGTGAAGAGTTTTTTGATATTTTATGTTAATTACCGATTAAATTAAACCGTATTATTTATTAAAGTTTTTATTACAGCGACTTCGTGTCCGTCATTTTTTACTCGAGTCAGGTTCGCCATCATGTATTTTTCCCGGATGCATATTGAATTTGAGTGCAGTAGCGCTTTGCGGTTAATAGATGAACTAAGAGTGCTAGAAAATTCTGATTGTTTTCTTGTGGTTTACTACCTGGGGCTAAATAGATGTACTGAAGTCACAGGGTGATCTTAAAGTAATTTTCTGTAAAAATTTTTGTTTTAGGTTCGATTACATAGAATTTTCGAAGAGTAAACACAAATTGTCATTATGTCACATTTCGAAATCCGTAACGCTTTTATAGTGCAAAGATGATTATTCTTCTCACTCTTCCCCTGAGTTTCCACAAGAGTAAAATCCAATCCAACTTCTCTTCCGCAATCGCATCCGCAATCCAATGCTTTTTTTGACTTTATGTCTATGTCTTGCCATCAGCAACCTCAAATTGTCACATTTCACATTTGTCACAAATATGTAGGTACATATGACCGCACTCGACGACATATTAAACGAAATGAAATTCGAATGTCAAAAAGTCTGTGGAAAATTGTTGAAATTTATTTTATTAAAAAGAAAATTCCAGAGCTTTAGTAAAAACGAAGTCGTTCTATGAAAATATGTGAATTTATTGTGTCAAATATAAAGGTTGAGAGATTACAAACTGTAGCAGTGTTGCCACATTCAATCTTAATTTCCAACACTCCCACTAGATTGAATTCCCATCGAAAATGTGAATATGTTGAACTTGACTGATGGCAACGCTTTTGTGAGTGAGTCTGCTATCATTTCGTTTGTTCCAATGTGACGTAAGCAGACTTCGCCTTCTTTGATGATATCTCGAACAAAATGGTGTTTTACGTCGATATGCTTCGTTCTAGCGCGAAATCCTGATGTTGATGACAGAAATACGGCACTCTGGTTGTCACAATACAGATCGAAGTTCTTTGATGGATTTTGAATGAGTTCCTTCTCCAAACCTCGAAGCCATAGTCCTTCTTGCATCGCCATACTCATAGCCATGTATTCGGCCTCCGTGGTTGAAAGTGCCACTGTTGATTGTTTTTTCGACATCCACGATACAGCTCCATTTCCAACTATGAATACGTAACCAGAAACTGACTTTCGCTCGTCGATGTCACTCGCAAAATCAGCATCACAGTAGCCAGTGATTAGCGTTGTCGATGAATCATCTCGCTGGAAGCAAAGTCGTTTGTGAGCAGTTCCTTTTAAATAACGCAAGATGCGTTTCGCTGCTTTCCAGTGTTGCATACCAGGATCGTTGTTGAAACGACTAACGTAGTTCACGGCATAGCATATATCGGGTCTGGATACCTGAGCTGCAAAAAGTAGCGAACCAACTAACGCCTGATAGGGAACTTTCGACATCTCATCTCTCTCAGACTGGTCCTTTGGTGACATCTCTTTCGACAAATGCAAATTTGTTTCCATCGGTGTTAAACAGCTGTTTGCATCCTTCATTCCAAAACGAACGACCATTTCATTGATATATTGCTCTTGATCAATCCATATCTTCCCGGAACTCTCATCTCTTGTCAAACGTAGTCCAAGAAACGAAGTTGCATCACCAATGTCCTTCATCTTGAAAGTATTCATTAGACCTGTCTTTAGTTCTTTCATATTTTCGGAATTATTATAAAAAATCAATAAATCGTCTACATAGACTGCAACAATTAAGTAGGTACCATTATAGTTTCTATAATATATACAAGGATCAATCTTCGAAGCTATCATACCAAAGCTCTTTAAGGCTTCATCTAGTTTGTCGTTCCACATCTTCGAAGATTGCTTGAGTCCATATAATGATTTCTTAAGTCGAAGAACCTTAGAACGGCTAGCATCTGTTTCTGTTTTTTGCTTCTGTGAACAGTTCTTTGCTATATGGCCATATTGATTGCACACAAAACATCTAGGACCATTCTTCTTTGCAGGTTTATTAAAACGTTTCTTAAAATTCTTGTTTTCACCATAAAAAGCTGAGCCAGACTGCTCATTCGAAATGCAATCATCTTTGACGTCTTGCAACAGTTTCGTTTTAATTGAGTCCGCCGAAATCTTCACCCCAGAACTTTCAATTCCCATAATCATGGGCTTATACTCTTCTGGTAAGCCAGCAAGTAGCAATGTGCCGACCCACTCGTCTGAGACTGGCATCCCAATAGAATTGAGCTTATGCGCGGTTGAGATAATTTTGGTAACATAACTCTCTACACCACCACTGTTTTGCAAATTGGTAGTTATGAGGCATCGCAACAAACCTACTCTTCTCGTCAACCCACTATCGTCGAAAGCTACTCTCAATCGATCCCAAACTTCCTTCGCAGTTTTGGCGTCCTTGACGTGAACGTAATTAACTGCTTCGATGAGCAAAATAATTGTGGATTTTGCTTTGGAAATTTTCAGTGCGTCTGTCTCAACTCCGAGAACACAATTCCATAACTCCTGGTGTTCCAAATAATTCTGGACAGCGAATTGCCAGTCGTCGTAGTTCTCCCGCCCTTTTAATTTTTCTATGGTGCTGAGAATGCCGGCCATCATTGACGAAATTAGTTGAACAAAAAAAAAATTAAACTGTGCTCAAACCAAACTATTCACTTTACGGATTTCAAAGATTTTTACTTTAACAGAAAGCTTGAATTACTTTTACGTGGCCTGGTGCCCATAACCTGTTGAAATTTATTTTATTAAAAAGAAAATTCCAGAGCTTTAGTAAAAACGAAGTCGTTCTATGAAAATAAGTGAATTTATTGTGTCAAATATAAAGGTTGAGAGATTACAAACTGTAGCAGTGTTGCCACATTCAATCTTAATTTCCAACAAAAATGGACGCTCGCCACTAAATAAAACACAAATGTCAAATTTGATGACGGGATTTTGATCCGCTCGAAAAGACTGCGATGACCTGGTCATGGACTGGATGTTGGATTGTTGGTCTCTATTGGATTATCTGATGACAGGCCGATAGTCCTGTCATCGGAAATGTTCAATGGAGACCCCAAGTTGTCTTTGAAAATCTTGCCTCACCTTGTTGTCTTTTTCTTACCAGCAAGTGCGAAAGAGAAAAAACATATAGACGTCAAGATAAGTCGGAGGAAAGAATCCAATGTGAACATCGTCTTACACTGATTTTGGAGTTAAGGTTTAATAACAAAACAAAGTAAATAGTTGTTACGTGTTTAACATGAACTATGAAATCAATAATTAGATATCTGCTGAACTTTCTATCAATGAAAAAAGGTCTTTCTGGTGGAGCTATTAATGCAATCAAAACAACTCAGCAAAATGAAAGTGGGTTCAAGTATGGTGTTCTTGTAGAATTCCCAACTCTTACCGAATCCCAAAGATCGGTTAGTTTGCATTTTTACGTAACGTCACACAGACTTAAAGCATACGGTTTATTTCAACCGTTATGCAAGGGTAAATGCTTGAAAATGTTAAAAACTTTCTACTCAATTTATTGTTTGACAAACAATTATCTAAAATTAACCACAAGGGTAAGAAGACCCGAATTTGATCTCGCAACTAATGATCCACCAAAGTGGGTCAGTAGCCTCAAATTCGAATTCTGCCCTTATGACCCACAAGTCTGTGGTCTCAAAGAAAAAACGCATTTTCAACATTTTTCAGAAGAGACGTTTGAAGTTTTTATGAAAAGTGCACGGTTAAAAATTGCTAAAGAATATTATTGGAGATTTAATCGCCTTGAAACTAGCATAGAATTGAAGGTATTTTAGCTCGCAATTAATTCAAATTCGCCCCTGATGACCCACCAGTTTCTATTCTACTAAGAGTCCTTGTTGCAGGGCAATTGTTAAGGTTCACATTTCTAGCATTTGTGTAACAGTTTGGGGTGGTATTTCACTATCTTACTAAGTTATTTTTATGAAAAGATGAATTGGGGTTTAATTGCATTTTTCCAAAAAAAAGTAAAACAAGTTGGGGCCTTATTTCATTTATTTTGGGGGCTTGTTGCAGGGAAATTGTAAGGGCCACCATTTGAGCGTTTTTGGAACAGTTTGTGGTGATATTTCATTATCTAACCAACGGTTTTTTTTTATGAAAAAGACAAATTGGGGCTAAATTTCACAGCTTGGGGCCTAATTTCATTAATTTTGGGACCTTTTTTCATTTCGTCGGGGCCTTATTTCATTGGGGCATAATTTCAATATGAAAATATACCCCAATTTGGGGCCTTATTTCTTTTTCTTTGAGGCATTTTTTTCTGGGGCCTTATTTCGCAGAGCCATTAGGTACAGTTGCGGAAAAAATGTTGACCAAAGAATCAATTTGGGGTGTGAAAATAAAAAACCCGCGAAAGAGCCCAAAAGAGAATCAATGTGGGGTGGGTGTGGAAATAAAAAAAATCGGGCAAAATTTCTTTCGCTCGCTTCGATCGCAAGCAATTGTTTCAAGCTACAAACCTTTAATTATTTAATTTTTAAGATATGTGAGACTGAATAGTGAATATAAGAGACTGATTAAATGGTTCTTACGTATTCAGCATGAACTATATATATAACGTAATTATCTGGCATACCCATGATGCAAAAACACTGAAATTCACATCAATAAATAAATGTCATACTGATGGAGCTATTATTGCAATTCAAACAGCTCAGTTATTTAATTTAAACAAAAGAAGCATTAAAATTAAACTGCGTTCAAGTATTGTGCGTTTGTAGAATGTCCTGGTCTCACCAAATTCCAAAGTTCGGTGATTTTGCATTTTTACGTTACGTTTAACGTTACATAGACTTAGAGAGTGCGGTATATTTTAACCGTTCATTGGGGCATAGTTTCATTATGAAAATATACCCCTATTTGGGGCCATATTTCATTTTTTCATTGGGGCCTTATTTCGCAGAGCCCTCCGAAATTCTCGCCCGAAAAAAACTTGAATACGCATCGAACACGGAAATGCACCGAGGCGAAAAAAGAGCGATATCGAAACAGTCAGTGAGAAATCAGAGTGCCACAGAGCGCACATCGAACAGACCTACTGATCGCTTTAACTGGCGCTTTGCATACCTTCGGGACCGTTGTGCAAATATGGAGAGTCAAATCTGAACCACGGATCAATTAATCGTATTAAGTATAAGAGGTGAAGAAATATTTGTTTTTATGAGAATATTGTTCACTACCTCTGTGGTTCAAGGTTGAGTGTCTCTTGTTGGTTTTAATTTGATCCCTGAGCCCTTCAAATGCAATCTCATATAAGAGCAGATTGGAACTAAATCACCCATCTTTTGCACGAATGGGTAGTAAAATGTATGATTCATTTATGAACCTACTGCAAACCAAGTTTAGCAAGTTTCAATAGTCAAAACTGTTCATCACAAAACGGTCCAAGGTTAACGAAATCATACGATTTTCTAGTCGTTTTCAAAATAATACAGTTATTGTTAAAACTGATCGTCTATTAGTTGTCTTGATTTCTTTCAGTTATTAAGTGTCTCTCTTTATGTTTTTAACAAAATGTTGTCTTCAAAATTTAAATATTTTTTGTTTTTAATAATTCTACTAACTACACTTTCTCATGGTGGAAGCAATCATAAGAAGAACAATGAGAGAAGCTATTCAAAGTCTCAAGAACCCCAAGTCGAAACTGTAAAGAAGCCATTTCGAATGGAAAAACTGAATGTCGCATGGATTAGAGCTCAAGAAGTATGTTTTAACTTTTGATGATGAATTAATTCTCATTAAAAATTAATTATTTTAATGTAGACTTTGAATGGTTCAAGTCTTAAGTCGTTCTATGCAGAGTTGAAGAAACATGATGGACAATTATTTGCCATGAAGCATAATGTTCAGAGGAAAGGAGGGAAGAAAGAAGAATACAAAAAGTATAAGCAAATGTATGAGCTTGCCACGTTAATGGAAAAATACGGCTTACTTGACTACATGGACAATTCAAACCAACAGTTTTCTGAAGAAACAGTTCAGGAATCCGAGGTGTGTATTGGTCAATTAATTTTGTGTGTGAACATGTGATACTTTTTTGTGGTAGGGAAGTGACTAATTTAAGTATTTCGTTGGCAAAAGATTATCATTAGCTTTTAAAGGCCGGAAAGAAACTTTTTCAAATACATCGATGACTTGTTTTTGTAAAATGAAAAATATTATTCTTCCCCTGTTTTTTGTTTTACCTTTTGAAAACCTTTATCTTGCTTTTTCCTTGATCAACGGTTCTACATTTTCAATTAATTTTTAATATTGTGGATTCAATGTTAGGGATTAAACTACCAATTTCATCGGGTTAATAGAAGTTCACCCGGCTTATTCAATTCTTATAAGGCTGAAAAGCCTGTTATTTTTGTTGAGAGCTCTAATCTGGGCCCTATTGCACCAACAACTTTTCACTTTTCACTTTGCAACTTTGCAAAATAAAAGTTTTCTGCAAAGTAAAAGTAAAAAGTGTTTCACCAAAAATGAAAAGTTCTCGACTTCTCACTTTGCAAATTTCTATGTTTTTTTGCAAAGTGAAAAGTGTGGGCGTTTCACCAACTTAAAATGTAACTTTTCATTTTCAGTCCTAATTTGAAAAGTTGCAAAGTAAAACAAATATAAGATTTGGGCTTCTTTTCCTTGTTATTACGAATTTAAAAAATATGTGAACAACTGTTTCGTACGAACTTGCTCCTGTTTTCCAAATAATAACTCATAAAAACATTAAAAATAAAAACATGTAGTTAAAATTCATAAATAAAAATTTAAATTTAAATATTTATCTTCAAAATACATTTAAGTCTGAACTTGGACCAGTGGTTTAGGCTGTAGATGCGTTTAATGACAGACAGACGGGCGGAATAGCCGGACCCACTTTTTACGACTTCTCTATCGTCGTAATGGCATATCTCATCAAAATCTCGACTTATTTTTGCGAATTCAATACTTGCCATACTATATTCTATGTGGCGCAAGTAAAAAGTAAACAACTCCACTAGTGATAAAAAAGTGCAAATGTCAAAAACAAAATTTAATGACAGAATGTCATAGAAATAGATATTAATAGTGCACGTTTTTTTTCAAAATTTTCAAAATGAGTCGTACTGATAAGAACGCCAAAAAGTTAGCTGTTTTGGAAGTGGTAAAAAATAAAAAAGCTTTATCCTTTCGTTATTTTTTAAATTCAAGGATATTCTCTTTGCTTCCTTCCAAAATAACGCTGCGTCCAAAAAGTGGTAGGAAGTTGAAAATTAAGGACTGAATGTATTTCTTAATGACAGACCACACAAAATTATTAAAAACAAACAACGGCCCAAGAAATGCAAAAACAAACAGTGTGGGTGAGCCATCCTCAACAATTAGCGGTATAAAACTTAGTTATAACTTATAAACCTATTCTCATACCTACTGATACTGAATAAACATATAAAATTTCATCAACATCGGTCAAGCCATTTCGGAGGAGTATGACCACTAAAACTGTGACAGAAGAATTTTATATATTAGATAATAATCTATTATAATGAAATTATATATAAATTTGAATATAAATTAAAAATAAACGAACTTATCACAAACCGCAAAGAAAATTTGTGCTTTGCATATTATTGAAAAGCTTTTCAGTATTTGAAATGCAAAGTGCAAAGTTTTTTCGTTTGGTGAAACGAAATCAAACAATTCTTTGCAAATTTGCAAAACTTTTCACTTTTCAGAAAAGTACTTTTCACTTTGCGAATTTGCGGTTGATGAAACAAAATTTGCAAAGAAGGATTTTTTTGTTTACTTTTCAAAAAATTAATTTCCTCTTTGCAAATTAGCGTTTGGTGAAACAGAATTTGCAAAGTAAAAGTGAAAAGTTGCAAAGTGAAAAGTGAAAAGTCGTTGGTGCAATAGGGCCCATCAACACGATTAGGAATGTAAATGCCCTTCTGTTCCCTTTTAAAGGCAAAACAACTCCATCACTCATGTGATGGAGTTGTTTTGCCTTTAAAAGGGAACAGAAGGGCATTTACATTCCTAAGTCCTTGCCTTTAAGGAAAAGCAGCTTGTTTAAAGGCATTTACTTCTTTTATATACAATAGACCTTAATAATAAAAACTGTAATGCAGACCAATATATTCAATAATTATCTGAGATTGTGAAGATATTTTTGGATGTGTTTCAGTAAAGTAGTGCCCATGGCGTAGCGGCTATGTGCGTTGGCTGTACGCAGAACGCGTGGGTTCGCATTTGAAACGTCATTTTAAGTTAGTTTGAGTCGTGACAAATGTCAGTTTAATCTAGTATCACACTAAAATTGTTCATTAATGGACTATACAAATCAATCAAACAATCTTCTACAAATTAGTGGCCTATAGGCTGATTTACAAGAAATCTAGAGATTTATTCTAAATCTACTTCGTCCAACTAATGTAAACATAAAACATAAAATAGTTATAGCCAAGGAGGTTTATTATTACATCTCGTGAATTACTTTGATTTTTTCAACTCAAGTTTAATGCTCAAAAACGTTCGCTTTGTCTTGGATATATAGTATAGCCTATATAGCTAAATGCGTTTTCAAAATCTTGGATTTATGTATCAAGTAAAAACGATGCATTGGTTTTGGTAGTTAACCCTGCGGCCACACGAGCAAGTTCGGGCTTGTCAGTAACCAACATAATATTTGTCAAACCTCTATCTGTGTACTTGGTGTGACATAAGGTCCGTTCGTTTACTCCCTAAAACTGCCCAAAACTGCCATATTCTCCCACTTTTTCGTTCTTTTACTGCCACTTATTGTAAAATCTGTCACTTTTGAAGGAGAAAAATATTTCCCCTATCTGCCGATTTTAGCCACAAAAATTTCTTGTGGCAGTTTGTGTAAGTTCTGTCAAACCATAAGAAGTACATTGAATTTTGCTGACGTTTGACATAATTTTGTGCATTTGGCAGATTTTTGGTGTGAAGCGTTCTTTTACTTTTTGGGTGAATCACAAAATTTCGAGAAGTGGGGATGATTTTTGACATTTTTTACACAAACTGCCCAAAAAGTAAAAGAACGGACCTATAGTTTGCAAGCTACTTGCTACTTTGCTAGTCAACTTGCTTGCAAGTTTACATTTTTATTTTTCGTTTGAATGATTTTTTACTAGGTTAACTACTTGTAACATCCAATTTTGAATTTTGAAGATGTCACCAACAAAAAATGAAATTAAAACTCTCCTTTCAATTAGCATTCCAATAGAATTTTGTTAATTTTGATAAATTTGACAAAACCTGTCAAATTACTTGCATCTCAACTTGCTCGGATACATTGAATAAGAAGTACAGTAAGGGGTCTTATAAAAAAGAAGTGAAGCATTTTTCTAAGTAGTGTGAGTTTCACAAACACAAACGCATTACAACAGGGCTGGTCTGCAGTTGAATGGTTAATCTCAGGGGCGCCATGCGAAATATGATTGAATCAAGATTATATCGATTGTGTATCAATTTTATTTTTCAATTTCAATTCTTTTTTTGGACTACATGGTGTTTTAACGTTCAAGGCGTACTGCCACGATTTTTATTTTTTTTTTTTATTTTTCGTTACATTTTCTTCATTTTTAATCCTTAATTCTACATATTTATTGTCCTTTTTGGGGTCGTATTCGAAAGCGCATTCTATGAACAACTTGATCAAGTGTTAAAAAGTACAAGACATTGTGTAGCGCCTAACGATCACCAACAAAAATAAATGCGCCCCTGAACTCGAGTTTTCGTTTTTTTGACAGATGAAACTACAAAACAACATTTGACCAATCACTGCTCAGCAAAATGACAGCACATGCCCAGTTTGACAGATGAGGTTCCAGTATTTTGACAGATGAGATCCCAGTATTTTACATCATCAGAAATTTGTGTTGCTTCACTCACGTACACACTGTACGTGTAGCTTACACCGTTTCCTGTACTTCTTATTCAATGAGCTCAGCAAAATGACAGCACATGCCCAGTTTGACAGATGAGTTCCCCGTATTTCGACAGATGAGTTCCCCTTATTTTACATCATCAGAAATTTTTGTTGCTTCACTCACGTACACTGTACGTGTAGCTTACACCGCTTCCTGTACTTCTTATTCAATGCTCGTTTACTGGTACCGAAATTCGCAAGCAAGTTGACTACAAGCATTGAATAAGAAGTACAGGAAGCGGTGTAAGCTACACGCACAGTGTACGTGAGTGAAGCAACAAAAATTTCTGATGGTGTTAAATAGGGGGCATTCATCTGTCAAAATACGGGGCACTCATCTGTCAAACTGGGCATGTGCTGTCATTTTGCTGAGCTGTAATTGGTCAAATGTTGTTTTGTATTTTCATCTGTCAAAAAAACAAAAACTCGAGTTCAGGGGCGCATTTATTTTTGTTGGTGATCGTAAGGCGCTACACAATTTCTTGTGCTTTTTAACACTTGATCAGTTTGTTCATAGAATGCGCTTTCGAATACGACTCGAAAAAGGACAATAAATATGATAAATTAAGGATGAAAAATGAATGAAATGAAAAAAAAAATAATAATAATCGTGCATGTACACCTTGAACGTTAGAACACCATGTGGTCCAAAAAAGAATTGAAATTGAAAAAATAAAATTGATGCACAATCGATATAATCTTGATTCAATCATATTTCACTTGGCGCCCCTGATATTAACCATTCAACTGCAGACCAACCCTGTTGTAATGCGTTTGTGTTTGTGAAACTCACACTACTTAGAAAAATGCTTCACTTCTTTCTCATAAGACCCCTTCCTGTACTTCTTATTCAATGACTACAAGTAGTAAAAGTTTGAATGTGTGGGTAAAATATCTGACTGTACATATGGCAACTGGCAAGCTAAGAGCCATTTTCTTCACTAGAAGTTGAACTCAACTTGAGGATTTTTATTCTCAACTTGTGATTTTGGTTTTCTTCACTCACATTTGACAGTTTCAACTTTTGATTCTCAACTCTCAAGTTAATCAACTCCCGATTTTCTCAACTTCCGAAAAAAATAGAAGTTGAGTGGCAAACTTGCGAGTTTTATCTCAAATTCAAATTTTATTGAAATAAAAAAAATATTTTCGTTTTGAATAAAAATATTTGCAACTTAAAATGTCACAAAAAAAAAAGAGAAATGTGGGTTGATGGAAAACAACAAAATGTGTCCATGGGTCGGGCCCGAAATATCCATTAGCTTGTCTTCGATATACGAGCAGACAGTCTGGGGCGTACTCTAAGCAAAATCCCAGCCAATATCGTTGAGGCCGTCACAATTGTAGTGGATGTAGTGGGGTTGTCTTGTCGTCGTTGTTGTTCAATGCAAATATTCTTGTCCGAAATTTTTGCATGTTTGAGGTTCGATTTTTCTTGCGGTCAAATCAGTTTCACACACGAAATATTTTAAAAACAAATAATACAATTCAAGAAATTCAAATCTAAAGTTGAAACAAACGTGATTGTGAGAACTATCCCAGTGAAATTTTGAAAAAATGAGAGAATTCAATTTTTGAATTTCATCTCTCGAGTTGAGATTTAAAGTAGTGAAGAAAAACTTGTCCCTCAACTCTCAAGTTTTTCTCAAATCTAGAGTTGGCCAACTTGAGAGTTTCCTACAAGTTGAGCAATAGTGAAGAAAACGGCTCTAAATAGGATGAGTTAAAAATAAACTTCCAAAAATTACACCCTGTATGAAATGGCCAAATAGTTTCAACTTTCAAATTATAATGTTGAAGTACGAACGCCGGCACTGAGTCGTACCAATGACAATCGGTTTTCTGTCAACAAACTGACAACTGTTGGCTGTGCCAAGTTTTGTTTTCTTGTCATCAAAAAATTTACAAAAGAAAAGAATTAATAAATTCTAATCACTTTTTAACATCTTACCCTTAATTATAATTAAAAGAAAGTGTAAAGTATACACACCTAAAGACTTAAGATTGTCTAGTTCAAATGTTTTTTGTTTGAAATCCATAGTCGTCCCTATCTCTGCAGAGGTCAGAGCTCATTAACACATCCCCAATTCCCTGCATTGAATTCCGGTGATAGGAATCATGTTTTTTCCAAAAATAGTTTTTACGATTGTTACATTGCTATTGGTTGTGCAAGCAAATGGCGACAGTAAAAAACAAAGCCGGAAGTATTCCAAAGAAGCAAATGCTCCATACATAACCACCGAAAGCTATGATCCAGAATTTAGAAATCTCCAGAGGCCATTTCGTATGTCCAAATTGAATTTAGTTTGGACCAAAGCACAACATGTAGCCCAAAGCATTTGCTTCGATGAGTGTGTAAATTGCTAATTCTACTTTCTAAATTTCAGAGGCTAACTGAGCCGAAACTTAAGTCCTTATATATGGAGTTGAAGATTCAAGACAAAGAGGAGATCCAATGGAAGCAACTCAATTCACAACACAAGGATAAGGAAGGCCTCAAGGCAGCTGAACTGAGACAAAAACTAATCGGCATCATGAGCAGCTATGATTTGTTGGACCACTTTGAGGAAACCCAAGATCCAGTCAAGACCAAGCCTTTCAGAGTGAGTTATCTTTGTATTCCATGACTTCAATGACATGACTATTTTCAGAAATTCCATGAATCCGACGAATACATAAACAAAAGCATGTTCAAGGACAAAAAACTGAACAAACTATGGGAAAAGGCAGAAATTTCTGGTTTCACGCCTGAAGAACTGAAATCTCTCAAGGAAGAGTTCATGCACCATCAAGACAAAGTAGACGTGTACTACAGTTTATTGGAAAACGTCGGATCCCTGCCATCAAACGCCGATAAACACGAAAGTACTACAATCTATTCAATTTGTCGTCACCAACTTTGTACTAACTCACTCACTTACAGATGCCATTGATGAGGAACTTGAAGCGTTCAATATCATCCCCGGAGACAATGATAACGAAATCCGAACACCTGCCATGGAAACAAATGTCTTCCACGACAATATCAACCAATTGCGTGATCGTCATCGTGGCATTAAGGACCATTATGACCGATTGGAGCGTTTGGTGTCGAAAGGACCACACAGCCAAGATTTTATTGAGCCAAAAGTTCAAGGACTCTGGCGAGTCGCAATGGCTAGTAATTTCTCCGAAAAGGAACTGGCATCCATCAAAAGCGAGTTGCATCATTTTGAGAGCAGGCTGCTCAAACTAAGGAACTTGCATGCCGAGCACGCTCTGCAAAAGCAGAAATATAAGGTTTGTTCCTGCAATTGGAATTGAAATGGAAAATGTGTTAATTATTTCCCTTTCTAGAACGAAAAGCACAAAGATAAAAATGATCGTTTTGAAGAAATGGAGGAACATATCAAGAAACAAACCCGAAAAGTTGAGAAAATTCAAGAGACTCTTGAGGGACAAATATTTAGGCATTCAGAGCTGTAAAACATGAGGTTTATTACAGAAACTAAAAGTTGTGAACACAAATAAGTGAAGTCGAATATAACCTAATTTGTAAGATGAAAGTTTGCCAGTCTAGCATCTAATTGATATTAAAGTAAACATTTGAGTACGTTCAGAAATTGATTTTGTTTTATATTTCCAAAAAGAGACGAAGTATTAGTTTAGTGTAGTTTAGTCATCACTACACAAGAATTAGTCAAGTCAAACTGTCATGGATCCCTTATATCCTGTTCTTGTTACTAGTGGCTCCCTGAATATTGAGGCTTGGCGCCTCATGCTTGACGTCGTATGCGTCTGCTTATGAAGAAGACCTTTAGATAGAGAATTCCCCATCAGCATCCATTGAAGAAAGTAAAAAAGCCCGGAAAGCCTTCGACACTATTCCCGAGGGACGCAGAAGGAGAGGAAGACCGCGGCTCAGGTGGCGCACACAAGTGGAATAGGACCTCAATCATCTTGGAGGGCAAAACTGGAGACAGCTAGCTAGGGACCGAGCTGGCTGGCGGAGACTGTTGATTGAGGCCACCTTAAGTAAGTAAGAATTTGTTTTAACAATGTTGCAGCAATTGAAGGGCCTAAGCTAGAGACAACACAGATACTCTTCTTTTATAAGTATCATGCTTACAGTTCGATTCCCGCTCCGTGCTAAAAAAGAAAAACGCCTAATGCTGACAATTCATAAGACTGTGATGTGCTTTTTGTTTCTCAGCCGAGGTATCGCTCGACGGTGCCAAGGTCTATTGAAGAAAACACGAAAATCCAATGGTAGGTCTTCTGAATGTAATAACAAATTCTTTATTGGAAACCTTAATAACTACAATTGTGATTTAAAAGCAATGATTCTTGTTCAAATTTGGTCAGAATGAGTTTTAACTGATGTCACTTCCGGTATGGTATGGATTCGGTTACGGGTTCCCGGCGTAGTTTGGGGCTTTGTATATGGATTTACCTAGTACTATCAAGAATGGTTTTCAAGCAAGCAAGCAGAGAACACACATTACAAACTAATGTAAAAAACTGTCAAAAAACTGTCAAACCAAGCAGAAAACCATTCTTGATATTACCTGGTAAATTCATATACAAAGGTTCGGGGTTAAAGCTTCCGCTTGACGGATGTCCGGTTTCGGTCTTGACTGGCGATAGGGCTGTCACTACTGGATTTCCTGTCTCCGTTTGCGTGTCTGGTAATTTTTACTGGACCGGTTTATTTCCGGGGGATCAGCAGGTATGTTTACGGCCCCTGGTGGCACGTTGGCACAGCAGGCAATAGCTCTGGTGGCACGGCAGGCGATAGCTCTGGTGGATCGGCAGGGTTATTTACGGCCCCTGGTGGCACGGCAGGCAATTACTCTGGTGGATCGGCAGGTTTATGTACGGCCCCTGGTGGCACGGAGGACAAATCTCCTTCAATATTTAAAACCCCTTACCACTGGTGGGGGGAAGCTTTAAAATTGAAATGGCGGTTGCGGCACGGTAGGAATTCGGGACAATTTCCTTCGATATTAAAACCCCTTACCACTGGTTGGGGGAAGCTTCAATAACGAAATTGCGGTCGGCGGCGGAAATGACTAATGGGATTTTACATTCAACCACCACGAATCGCTACTAAAATTCGATACTTTATTTACGTTCGCCAAAATGATTTTTTCAACAAATCTTGCAACAAACACCAAACGTTTTGAATATTAACAAATATCAAACTGTCCGAAATGTCAAAATCGTAGTATGTGTGAAAATTTGTGAGAATATGTGTAAATCTGTCTCCAAAAAGAGATTTCAAAGAAATCAATTCGTCCAGTAAAAAATTCAATACTTTTCCCAATGTAATTCATTTAAGGGAAAAAAAATTGCCACACATCCGTGAAGAATCAATTTCTTGGCTCAATGTAAAATCCCATAAAACAACTCAGTTCAAAACTCAAAGTTGAAATGACAACTAATGGTAGTGATGAAAAGTAGTGGTAGTGGTGATTTTAGTACGAAAGTACTCATCAAGGCCAAATGAAATGTATGCAAGTATATGCACCAATTAGTTTTGCCTGCATGTGTGGTTTTTAAGGCGAGCGTGAATTATAATGAATTCGAAATGCAAAATTGACCGTTTATTTAGTTATTTGATGGAAAAATCGATGTTGTTGTATGAGAGCATGTAACACTTCGTTACAAGACATGATCCTAGTCCCTGACGTGGCACCCTGACGTCGAACCCAAAGGTTTGCTTGCTTGGTTATTGATTCAAAGTTTCGGCTGTGATGTCAGTTATCAATGCTCAACAGACCCAGTCTTTAAACTATCAAACTGCTATAGAAGAAGATCCTTAGTTTCTCGTCTTTTTCAAGTTTTTGGAGAACAGTAAGCTGTTTCGCTCTTTAACCTCCTTCTTGTTCAGCAGCATGATCAGCAGGAGCTGTGAATCCTTGCACACATTTTATTTCAACGGGTTGTCCGACGCAACTCAAACATTTCGTCACTCCACACCTCTATTAATGATTCTTCCTACTCGCTTTTTTCTAAAAATTTGAGAAGTAAAATAGTTCAAGTTTTGTTTATTTCATTTCATTCAGAGCTTAAAAGTACTTATTAATTACGTTGGTAAATTTAACAATGTATTCAAAATCTAGGTAAATAAAATTTCGACTGTGGAAACAAATCGTCGAATCTCAGAGTGGGTCCTCTTGGGACAATTTCAATTTTTTTATTACTCATCGGGGTTTCCTCACTGGATTTTGATGCCAGCACATCGCAGTTTTATCTCTATCAAAGGGCACGGTAGTGCCCAGCCAAGTTCTAGCACTACTCCCTTTTTACAGGATCGAACTCAAGTACATTTTCAACCACCCATAACTTTTGAACCCATAGAGTTAGAAGCTTCAAATTTAAATAACGTATTAACTTCATGGGCACAAAGGCCCTGTAAAAAAAATAATTTTGTAGAACCACTACTTCCTGAGATATTGAACAATAAAAATTTCAAAAACCGTAATTGACTCACTGACTCACTGATCATCAAAATTATGAAGCACTTCTAACAATAGCAGAATCTTGAAATTTGATACAATGGTAGGTTTTCGGGTGTATACAAAGGAAAAAAACGAAAATTTAAATTTTCTAATTCAGGGGGCGTAGTATACGTACGGTGACCATATTTCTGGGAGCAAAACCCGGGACAAAAAATAAACAAATTGAAAACGTAGAAAAAACAACGTATTTTTGGAGTTTACTCCTTTAGAATCGATTCATATAGGTATAGAACTAGAGCCCGGTATGAAAAATGTACCTATGGGAGTAAAATAAAATGTTGAGAAAAAGCGTTACCAAAAGAGTAAGGGGTTAGGGTTAGGCATATTTTAACTCTTTATAATTTAATTTTTAATTTTAAAAAAGATAGTCTGGAGGCTTAGAAAGGTTATTTTTTAACGCAGTAAAAGGGGTTGAGAGGGTTGCAAGGAGTTGAAATACTAGGTCAAAGTTTGTATAATTCTTGGTAAGGCTAGAAGTTTGAAAGTTATGGTAATGGATTTTGATAAAACATAAAAAATACGACATTCAAAGTTTTAAAAAATTTTACGCTGAAGGGGGTTAAAATAGAGGATGAAAGTTTTTGTGCGATGTCGTCACTATTTTATAAACAGCAAATCGCACAAAGATTTCAACCTAGAACTGTGAAATATTCGCACATGGTAAAGAATTTCATGGTCTTCAATTTATGTTACATTTATTTTAATGGTTACTAATACTTGTAATATTTGTATGTTCAGATACGGGACCAATTACTTATCCCGGGACACTTGTAGGTCCCGGGTTTCCTTAAAAAGAAACCGGGACGAGCTATTGAAATACGGGACAGTCCCGGGAAAAACGGGACGGATGGTCAGCGTAAGTATACGCCCACTTTCTAAAACTGGTCGTAGGATGTTGAAATTCGGAATTCTAATAGGGTTTTGGTTAAACATAAGGAAAAATATAAGTAAAATATTTTAGTTTCAAACAGGGGCGTGGTTTCCGCCCACTTTCTTAAAACGGTTGTAGGATATTGAAATTCGGAATTCTTGTAAGGTTTTGGTTGAATGACATAAAAAAATGAGAAAATAATCTATTTCAATTTAGGGGCGTGGTATCCGCCCACTTTGTCAAAATGGTCGAAAACGTTTAAATTCGAAATTCTGATAGGGTTTCGCTTGAATATAAGAGAAAATATAAGTATAAAATTTTAGTTTCATTAATAGGCGTGGTTGCCGCCCACTTTCTTAAAATTGTCATAGGATGTTGAAATTTAGAACACTGGTTTGTTTAACTTTATAATACTCCATAAGTACCTATCTTTCCTAAGTGGTTTCACAATAGACCCTTGGGGTCTAAATGAGTTAAGAACATCTAGACAGCCACTCTAACCCAACTTACCTATTATTTGCTTATAAATTGGCAGAACAATTGTATGCTTTGTTGAATTTTTCAAATGACTAGCTTATTTAGTGTATTTCGAGGTAAATGTTTCCATAAAAAAACCTTGCAAAAAGATGTGAAATCAGAACAAAAACATAAAATGTAAAAAAAGAGCCAAGTTCTCTTATGTGAGAACAACACTGTGCAAAAAGTCAGCCACCAAAAGTAATGAGATCTAAAAGAACGCCAAGTTCTTACATGTAAAAGTGTTATATTGAATATTTTAAATCATAGAAGATAATACAACAATATTAAAAGAAAATAGAAAATATGTAGTTTGGCTGAAAATTTACAAGTTCACTTGGCAAGTTTTAAAATGTTTGTAATCACGCATCAAACGAAAACTAGCCAAGTGAACTTGTAAATTTTCAGCCAAACTACATATTTTCTATTTTCTTTTAATATTGTTGTATTATCTTCTATGATTTAAAATATTCAATATAACACTTTTACATGTAAGAACTTGGCGTTCTTTTAGATCTCATTACTTTTGGTTGCTGACTTTTTGCACAGTGTTGTTCTCACATAAGAGAACTTGGCTCTTTTTTTACATTTTATGTTTTTGTTCTGATTTAATTTCTTCTTCAGTCGACCACTTCTCTTGCAGACCAAAGTCTTGTTTATTTTTACTATGCCAGCTTTAAGAAACTGATTTTATTTTATTAATAAAAGTTGCATAAATTAAATTATTTTTATCTAAACTTTGGTCTCGAACTTGTTCTGCCGAAAGTTACAAATCAAATGAAAACGAAAATGGAGAATACAAACGAAATGTGATGAGGAAATTCGATTCTCGATATGGACGCGTTCAGTTGCTAATAATGAAGAGGTGAAACAAATGAGTTCGAACAGCGAACAAGTCGAGGTAAAAGGTGAGAGCCGTGAGAGCACATTCTCTTTTTTGTGTTGTTTATAAGTTGATAACAATCTCTTTTTCACATTCCAACCCTAACCAAAATCGTGTGTGTTGTTGCAACAATTTTGGTTGCAACTGTAGACTATAGGCGTGTTTTTTTGGCATCGCTATCTGCAGCCAAATTCGATTTCCCAAAAAAACGTATCCGCATTTGCCCATCCGCAGCTGTTTTATTTTATTTTTAAGTTGGTAGACTTGTCTAGATGTCAGATAATTTTTTATTTTGGTTTTGCTTTCGGATAAGTTTTTGACATATTGGGTATTGAAACTATGAAATCCGGAACGCACTCTATATTTAGTTTAAGTTTTAACCAGTGATCACTTTATAACAAGATTGGAAACCTACCTACGTTTTACCCTCCAAATACCGCAAAAGTTATTTTTTTTATGCACACATACTCTTGCAGCTCACTTGCTTTTTATTACGTAGGCAACTGGATCTTTATTACAAAATCACGCATACTCTTACAGCTAACCTGGACCCTTAAGTTTGCATTACACTCATACTGTTTCAGCTAACCTGGACCCTCAGCTTGTAGGCAAATGTCACTTTGACAGCAAGGTTTCCAATCTTGGTATAAGTGATCACTGGTTTTAACCTTATGATGGTGCTCGTGAAATGTAAGAGCAACGCCATTTCAAATTAACGTTTTTTTTTTGTTCATCACTCTCGAAGTTGGTTTTGTCACGTTCAGTTCAATTCTTTTTGTTCTTCAATAAATTATTTTGTATTAATATTGTAATATTCGGCTTGGTCCGACAATTAAAACTTATTCACTTTTTAAATAAAACACAAATTCACTTTATTAAAATCACTCACAAAGTTATTTATTCAACACTTTCAATTATAACTTTGCAAACACAGTCAGCCCTATTAATAAAAATACCCTATCCACTGGATAACACACGTTATAGCTAGCACACGGATAGATGTAATTATTCATTTGATAAAAAAGTTTAATAAACATATTTTTTCCTCGTGTTAGATATTCATTGAATAGCTCCAAAATGTACTATAAAATCTAGTAGATTTTTCGATTTTGAAGATTGGTTGTCATCTGTTGACTGTTTTTTTGATTATTTATTATTAAAAATATGCGAATTAAAAAGAAATATCAGTGTTCAAAACAGTTTTTGGCCCAAAAACGTTCATTACTACGATTCTGCTTAATTGTCATCAACAAAGACATCCAAGGATGAAAAATGTGTCAGCTTATATTCGATCTGGACCACCAAAAGATATTGGATTACATAAGTGTTTTTGGTTTACAAAAAAAAAACTCCAAAGTTCAGAAATTTTCCGAGAAGTACCTACCACTTGGACGATCCAATTGCTGACAATTTCTATTAAGTCGAATATTTTAGTTCGTCGGTCGACTGGCAACTGCATTCTGTTCAGCTCTTATAATATTCTTATCTACCTATATCTGAACGAAATCTTAACTTTTCAATGTAATAAAATGCCAATGGCATACAAATTCAATTTATTTGTCATCTTTTATTTTATTTCTCCACCAAATTGTATTAACAATTTTCTGGATGTATGGGATCAGCTTAATTGGTATCGTAGTAACTACCGAGTGCGATTCACGCAAACAAAAGTACAACTGAGTCCCGAATCTAGAACAAAACAAATCAAATTTATGGGAAAAATTAAATCAAACGTCCTTTTTTACCTATTTACGCTCCCAATGTCTTATTCCAGCCATGACTTAGGTACCGCAAAATCAAATTTTCTTTATTAGTAAATTACCTTCAGAACCTTGTTTTCAAATATTTTCAAATAAAAGATATTCGGTCCTTATACGTAAAAATCGACAAAATAAGTTATCCGTTTGCTAACAAATGTCATATAAGGCTAACACACGTCTTAGTCTTGTGTTAGGGTTATTTGTGTTTATTAATAGGGGTGAGTATCCTTACTTTATCTCAGTTCACAATCAACTATCTTGCTTCGCCGCCAAACCGCTATTTATATAACAAAAATGATGGGTTCTAGAAACTACTATGGTTCTTGGAGAAGCTGAATGTTCCAGAAGCTCTCCACTTACAAATAAAAATACTGGGATTACTTTTTGTAGGGGCTAACGTTCTTAATGCTAAACAAAAAGTTTCTCTTAATCACTAGGTATTGCCCCTCACAAGTGTTTACTACTACAATTAAACGATATTAGAGTTATAGAGATAAGGAGTAAGTAAAGAGAGTAAGAGTAGTATGTACATTAAATATAAAAAAGAGATACAGAGTACCTAACCCTGCGGCCACACGAGCAAGTTCTGGCCAGCAAGTAGCGTACATATTTTATTTGTCAAATCTCTATCGGTGTACTACGTGTGACGTAGGTGGCAAAAAACTTGCTAGTCAACTTGCCAGCAAGTTCACATATTTTTTACAAGTTTACCTGCTTTTAACATCTAATTTTGAATTTCCAAGATGTCGCCAGCAAAAATAGAAATAAAAATTCTCGTTTCAACTAATTTTCTAATTTAATTTTTTCATTTTGATATATTTGGCAAAACCTGTCAAATTACTTGCCGATTTACTTGCTCGTTTTACTGGCTGGAAAATTTGCTAGCCAGTTGACCAGCCAGTACTAAAGCAAGTACTAAAAGTTTGAATGTGTGAGTAAAATATTTGATTGTATGCCAGCCAGAACTTGCTCGTGTGGCCGCCGGGTAAGGGTTGTTGCAACAATTTTGGTTGCAATTGTAGACTATGCTTACAGCTGTCCGTTCCGCGGTCACTACCAAAATAAATATAAAATGTGGCCTCTGCTATATTTCTTACATGGAAAATAAAAACAAAAGCTATCTGGATAGCCTATCAAAGTCAAAGTGAACGCGTCCATTTTATTTACCAAATTCTCTCTCATTTAACGCTTAAGCGGAGGTTCAGCTTGCTCTCTCTTGAGAGAGAACCTCGTTCACGATTTCAACCTAATTCAGCAAGTCCGCAATATAAATCTCGAAATGTACAACTAGCCCTTATAAGAGGCACAAGAAAATTGATTGAAATTAGCCAGATCGTTTCATAATGGCGATTTAAACTAAAAACGATGAAACGGCATAGTAAAACATGGATAATCATCATGCTCGATAGCAGTCCATTTTTACCTAAAAAAGTTCACTCCTCCTGCAAGTCATGTGTTTCAAGCTTAAATATTTAAAAGTTTAGTCATACTCTAAGGAACAAGAATTACCACTGCAATAAAACTGCTGGAATAAATTTCCCTAACGCCAGCTGTTGCAAAACAACTGTCAAAATATTTTGTGTAGATTTTTCATATTTTCCTAAGAAAATAATCTGGCAAAGTAATTGCGACGAACATTTTTATCACTTTAACTTTAAATTTAAAAGTCTTTTCGCTTTGTAAATAAAGAAAAGAACATGTTTTCAATGCATTACATTCTTTGAAAATAAAATAATGCTCTGAAGGATACGAGTATTCCATTAACAATTGCAACAAAACAATCCAGAAATGGCAACCTCTAGTATAAACAGCAATGATTCGGATGAGAGCAATAATAAGGCTCCAGAAAATTTTCATGTCTCATCATCCAATGATAACGGTGACGAAGATGGCCAAAGCCAGAGCAATCATTTTCGGCTACGATGCCCGCTTTGCACGACCCTCCAAAAGAACTTCCATTGCCGTTGTTGCATTCGCAAGGGAGATTTCATACATTCCTCGCATCACAACGAAGAAAGGTTTCAAACACACAAAAAATATGGGTCTGCAAATATTAATTTCACTTCTCTCCTTTTAGTTTCGCCCAGAAGCAAAAGAAATATCTGAAAATCCAAGCTAGCCTGAAAGTCTACAGCAATCGATATGAACGCCTCATCAAGGAACAAAAATCTTCAGAGAACATGAATTTTGAAATCAAACGCAAAAAAGAACGAATCACTCTGCTAAAACAACTCATCTCCAACAAGCGAGTACAAATCAACAAAAAACTCGAAGAAAGGAATGAACTTAAAGCAGCCAATACCGAGAAGAACAAGCATCTTCCAAAGTACCCCATCAAGGTGAAGGAACTCGAAGATTATGTCCTCGATCGAATCGAGAAAATCAATAAACTTCGAGACAAAAACAATGAATTGCTTGAGAATCTGAAGAAGGTGTCTTGTGCTGATATCCAGAAGCTTGTTGAGTACATCTTTCCCATATCGGAAGTTGTACTTAAAGACGAGCGAACTGTTGTCATGCACCAACAGCATCACCATCAAGGTGGCACAACCCTTACAACGGTCGCTGAAGATTCAGATGCAAATACAACCATTGCTGCATTGGCCGATGCAAAGAACACTTCGTACATTCGCGGCAAATGGGTGTTCCATGGTAGTGGCATTAGCGAGATGCAATATCGGATTGTGGCGCCATCACTGCCAGCCAATGGTGATTATTCTGCTTATTTGGATTGGCTGACTGAGAATAAGGACGATGTACCGAAGTCTGATACAAATGAGATTTCACCGAGCAGGGTGGCGGCTTTTCGGATTTCTGGAGCACTCACTTACACAACCCAGTTGACTAATTTGCTGAGTTTCTATCTGAATGTTAGATTGCCCTTCAAATTGGCTTATGGGTAAGTTATTTATGCAAAACGACTACTTACTTACTCACTTAAGGTGGCGCTACAGTCCGGTGTGGACTTGGGCCTCAATCAACAGTCTCCGCCAGCCAGCTCCGTCCCTCGATAGCTGCCTCCAGTTTTGAACTCCAAGTTGACTGAGGTCCTCTTCCACTTGTGTGCGCCACCTGAGTCGCGGTCTTCCCTTCCTTTTGCATCCCTCGGGAATAGTATCGAAGGCTTCCGGGCCAGAGCATTGGTGTCCATGCGCTCTAAATGACCGAGCCATCTGAGTCTCTAGACCTTGACCCTTCTGGCTAGGTCCACATCGTTGTACAACCCGTTAAGTTGGGTGTCCTTTCTCGAAGACAGCATATACTTCGTTTTTCCCTCCTTTACCGCCAAACCCATTTTTGCCGCTTCTGTCTCAATTCTCACAAAGGCGCCATTAACATCACGCTGTGTTCTTCCCATTACATCAATATCGTCAGCGTACGCGAGAAGTTGAACAGATTTATGGAAGATAGTGCCTCTGGTGTTGACGGTGGAGTTTTGGACTATCTTCTCAAGAACGATGTTAAAGAAATCGCACGACAGTGCATCGCCTTGTCTGAATCCTTTTTTGACGTCGAAAGATTCCGTAAGCTCATTGCCAACCTTGATAGAGCAGCGTGAGTTCTCCATCGTCATTTTGCACAAGGAAGGAGTGTTCCCTCCAAGGCACTTCCCACGAGGGACGGCAGCGGATGAATTTCTTTTTGGAATCAACGGTGGCGTCCTCAGTTCCAGTTAGGTCGAACTACTTGGTGAACACCTTGACGGGCTACTTCGACATATTTGAAGCCCAGGTCGTAAAAGGAGCGGTTTTCCGGCTTTTGTACTTGGAGTCATATCAAGTACCTGGTACTCCAGGTTGGGGGTTGTACGTCGGGGTGACTTGCCGGCTACGTAGAAAAAGTTTAGTTGCGAAGCAACAACAGTGCCCAGTATCAATTCCCCTTTTTTTACTTATGAGCTGTTATCCATTTGCACACTGCACTGCGTGTTGTTTATCGTCATGCGGTATAGCTGGATGAGTTTGTTCGGGATCCCGAATTCAGACATCGCCATCATAAGCTCTTGGCGGTGGAAGTCAATAAAAGGATGGTGGGTCTCGACTTGAAATTTTTTGGTCTTTTCCAGGATTTGCCTCAGTGTCTATCGTTGTTCTGCTTGGCCTAAAGCCAAACTGGTACGTGCCCATTATTGTGTTACAGAACGGTTTAAGACGTTCACACAGTTGGATAGGATTTTGTATGCAAAATTAGTAGATGGGGCATATAAAGCTTATAAATCGACCCGTCAGTGGGCAGCATTCTTCCTCCCAAACTTTTTTGATGGCCTGGTGCATGCGGTTCATCAAAACACCTCCTTCATATTTAAAGAGTTCCGCAGGTATGCCATCCGACCCGGCGGACTTGTTATTTTTTAGCTTTTGGATGGCTCTTTCTACCTCTTCTGTGCTTGGGGCTGGGACTGGGTCTTCATTGACTGGTCTTGTTTCTCTTTCGTTATTAGCTCGCTCGACATTTTGCGCATTCAGCAGCTGTTGGAAGTGCTGCTTGAAAACATCTACAATTCCCTGTGCTTCGGTGACTAGGTTTCCTTCACTGTTTCGAAGAGCCTGTGTCCCGGTTCTGAAACCAGAAGCTAATTGCTTCGACCTTTTAAAGAAACGCCGGGTGTTGTTCTTGGCCCGAGACTCTTCTAGATTTTTGAGCTGAGAAACTGCGGATGTTCTTTTCTTCCTTCGCAGGGTCTTTTTCTCATTTCTCCTCTTTGTGCGGTACTCTTATCTTGCTGCTTTTGTTTTCCGTTGCAGCATCTGCAGACGTGCATTTTCCGTCTCTCTTTTCAATGTCGCGCACTCACGGGTTCTTTTTCGGGGGTGGTTAGTAACGTATGGTGGTCTCAGCTATATTTATAGAGTGGCGCGACAGCTCTTGAAGAGCCAAAGCCCAAGTGGCTTACTCTCATCAACAATTCTCTGAGTGCGTGTGAAGAATTGAGGGGACCTACAATTTAACGCCGGTTCTGAACGGCAAAGTTGAGAAGCACTTTTTTATGACAGATTGATACTCTTGGAAGATTTGTAAATAATAAAGCAATAAAAACTTGGCCTGAGTAGGACTCGAACAAACGACGTTCTGCTTAGCAGCCAACGCACTTACCAACTAAGGAACGGGCAACTGCAGGTGGTCTCAGCTACATTTTAAATTATTTTGCGATATTGGTTCCACAAGGTGTTGACGTCTGTGGTATTTGTTAGGACGGCGGAGAGTCGCTCACTGTAGTCTCTGGCATCATCCGGAGTGCTAGGGCAGACGATGTTGAACTTCTTTCTTTGGGTCGCACGTGATTTTTTGTCGTTTGATAATAATCGAGCTCTAAACTTAACCACTACCAGAAAGTGGTCAGAGTCGACATTCGCTCCTGGGAAAGTGCGCACGTTCAAGATGTTGGATGCGTGCCTTGCGCCGATTAGCACATGGTCGATTTGGTTGGTGGTTCGCCCATCTGGAGATCGCCAGGTTGCTGTGTAGATCTTCCGTCTTGGAAACCTAGTGCCACTTATCACCGTATTACGAGCTGCAGCAAAGTCGATTAGTCGGAAGCCGTTATCTGTTGTTTCTTCGTGGAGGATGTGCTTTCCAACTAATCCGCCAAAGTTGTCTTCCTTCCCGATTTTTGGATTGAAGTCTCCGAGTACGATTTTGACGTCGTACTCTGGACAGGCTCCGTAGGCTCTATCCAGGAGGTCGTAAAAATCCTCCTTGCTAGACTCCTCAGAATCTTCAGTAGGGGCGTGTGCACAGTGCACATATAAGACTGATGTTTTGTAGTGTGGCCTTAATGCGGATTACTGCCAAGCGATCAGTAATTGCCTTGACTTTGGATTGTACAAGCCTGTCTGTTCTGAACCAATTTAGCCTTTCAAAATTCTTTACACAGCTGTCTCCTTACCTCATGCTCGGAATTGGATTACATTCCTACAATTTTGATTGATATTTACAGTGATTTCTGCAAAAAACTCAACGAAGAGCAATTCAACCGCAAAGTCTCACGTTTAAACACAAATATTATGTACCTGGCCTACACTCAACGTGTCAAGCTAAGACTCCTCAAAGAAAAGCACACGCTCGAGAATATTATCGCCACATTGGACTTGGGCAAAAGTGAACTCGGACGATATGGTCCAAATGATGTTACATACGCCCCATTAATGAAGTCAGTCGATTCGCTTCTTGTTGGCATCGAAACCGAATCCGAATCTGAGGGTAGGTTCCAAATATATCATCCAGAAAGTACACCTACGTTTAACACTGTTTTTTTTTTCATCCACAGATGAAAACTCATTACGATTAGACTGGGAGGCTGTTTCTAGTTTACCCAGCCAAGAGATAGCACCTTCACACCTACTGCCACCGAATCAACAAACAACCAGCATAGCTGAGGGATTAATGACAAGTGCTGCAAACCGTTTGGCATCGATTCTGCGATGGGTCAAGTAAACAAGTTGACTTCATGCAACCATCGTTGTTGGTGAGGATTCAAACAAAACAAAATGAAAGGAAGGTGATTTATCTTAAATAGATGTAAAAAGATGTTTGACTAAACTGTTCATGGACATTAGTTTAAGGTCTTGTAATTCAAAGTATATCGTTTCGTTTCCTTTTTGTTCAAAATTTCCTTTGGTCATCTGGCCGAAGGAATTGACCTTATTTGTATGTAGAGTATCCGTATTTTAGTTATAGTGTGACTTTTTGTAAATAAGATTAACTGTATAATAAAAACGTCATGATTATTTTTTAAACAGGACGTTTTCTTGCATGTGCGACGCGAAGTAACCAAATTAAAATGATGCATGCAGCTCACCTTCCTCTACTGTTCCATCATTCCTTTACGGAATTGAGGTTGGCTGTCCATTCTCTCTTACTTTTACTTTACAGACCAGGATAGGGAGCTTGTACATATCGTAAATTCTCCCACACTCACCTTTCAAAGTATCAGAACCAAAAGTCTTTTCTTCTGCACATTACCCAAAACTGGACGAATCTGTGTATTCAATGGATGCATCCAGACATTCAATTGATGAATCGGAGAAGCAAAGGAAAAATTCGTTCAACGAACAGACGAATCCGGCCAATCAAAGGTCATCCAGGCAATCAGTGGTCATCCAGGCAATCAACTCAACGGTCCTCCAGGCAATAAACGGTCATCCAGGCAATCAACGGTCATTCAGGCAATCAGTGGTCATCCAGGCAATCAACTCAACGGTCCTTCAGGCAATAAACGGTCATCCAGGCAATCAACGGTCATTCAGGCAATCAGTGGTCATCCAGGCAATCAGTGGTCATCCAGGCAATCAACTCAACGGTCCTCCAGGCAATAAACGGTCATCCAGGCAATCAACGGTCATCCAGGCAATCAACGGTCATCCAGGCAATAAACGGTCATCAAGGCAATCAACGGTCATCCAGGCATTCAACGGTCATCCAGACAATCAATGGTCATCTAGGCAATCAACGGACGCAACCGGGCTATCAAACCGATCGTCTGTTCCGTTTGAGTGTTGACTCTACAGTCAACAATTGGTTTGTATTCTTCTTTGATAATGTGGAGGAGTTGGTCTTTTAAATATTGCTGGTCGGAAGGACTATTGATCCAACGGTAAGGGACCGATGTTCAGCAGACGTAAGTTGAGTTGGTTTGTTTGTCTGTTTGTTTATGGTGGCACTACAGTCCAGGTCGGACCAGTGCCTCATCCAACAAGCGTCTTCAGCAAGCACTGTCCCTAGATAGCTGTCTCCAGTTTCGCACGCCAAGTTGGTTCAGTACTTTTACCACCTGTGTGCTCGCGGTCTTCCTCTTCTGTGACGTCTTTCCGGGTTGGATTCGAAGACTACGAGCCGGAGCATTATTTTCCATTCGCTCTGCATGCCCCAACCATCTAAGTCGTTGGACCTTAACTTTTCTGGCTAGGTGAGTGTTGCTGAACAGCTCGTAGAGTTCTTGATTGAATCTTCGTCTCCATGCTTCATCTATCCAGACAGGACCAAAAATCACTCCAAGAATTTTCTCTTGAAGCAGCCCAAAGCGTTTTCATCGGATGTTGTCATGGGCATGTCTCTGCACCATACATGATGACCGGGATGATGAGGGTTTCGCACAGTGACACTTAAGTTGCTCGAGAGAGGACATTATTACTGAATTGCCTTTTTAGTCCAAAGAAGCAGCGATTGGCATGAGTGATTCACCGTTTGATTTCAGTGCTGGTGTTGTTGTCTGAGTTTCCAGCGGATCCTAAGTAGACAAAGTCCTGAACTACCTCAAAGTTAAATCTGTCTATACAGACGTTGACTCCAAGACGTCGATTTTGGGTGTCCTTGCTTATTGACAACATTAACTTGGTCTTGCCCTCGTTAACCGTTAGACCCATCTTCTTGGTCTCCGTCTCAAGGCTCACAAACGCTCCACTGACATCACGCTGTGTTCTTCCACTGTCGTCTGCGTACCCTAGTACCTTGACGGACTTTGAAAGATTGTGCCTTTTCTGTTGACGTTGGAGTTTGCACAATCTTTTCTAAATGATGTTGAAGAAATCACATGACAGCGCATCACCTTGTCTAAAACCTTTTTTGACATCAAATGCATTCGTTAGGTTTTTTGCGATGATGATGATGGAACAGCGTGAGTTTTCTATTGTCATCTTACACAGACGGAAGAGTTTTTCTTTGATGCCAAAACTCGACATCGCTCTATACAATTGGTCTCTATAGACGCTGTCATACGCGGCCTTCAAATCGATGAAAAGGTGGAAAGTATCGATTTGAAGTTGAGTGAATATTTGGTCGATGGTGGACTTTCCGGGTCTGAAGCCACACTGATAAGGACCTATCAGGTTGTTGACGAAAGGCTTCAAACGTGCACACAGCATGCCAGACAAGGTCTTGTAGGCGATGTTAAGGAGAATTATACCTATGTGGTTGGTGCAGTCCAGAGTATCCTTTCTTGAGGATCGGGCATACAATGCTGATGAACCAAGAATCTGCAAAAGTTGGTTCGTTAATATTGCTGTTCCGAAAGAAACTAATTGTGGTTGTTGGTTGTTTTGATGCAACGGTAAGAGACCGACGTTTACTAGGCCAACCTGCAACTAGTCGGTGATCAGTAGACTCCAGTTGAGTTGGCCGGCAATTGAAAATAACTCTGATCGGACGTCGAGGTGCACTTGAGCTCGGTATCTAAGCAAAATCATCCTTCCAGCGCATATTTCTATCTGCCTTGAGAAAGAAGAAACGTTTTATTTGTTTAAGTAAAGTCTAGAGAGGCGATGTTTTTATTTATTAAATTAGTCATGTTTTTAAAATGAATGTACATTTTCCATTTTGCTTTAGTTGCTATGAGTGTAAGATCCCAAACTTATTTACGTGGCTGTCTTAAGGTGCCAAAACCTAGTTGTCCACATTGAATATGATCAAAGTATTGTTTTTTTGTTTTTTGTTAATAAAAATATTAATATCACAAGTCAAAATTAAAGTAATTGCAATTGAAAAAAGGAAAACTTGTTTTAAAAAGAAAAAATAATTGAGATTTCTAGATCTTAGAGATTAGCTGTTGCTTTGTTCTTCTCTGGCTTAGAGTGTAGTCGAGTATCTCGGGCTCTAGGTGTGTCATCTTTGAATGATAAATGCTTTGGTGTCCATGGGGCAGAAACTAACTTCTTCCGTATTGATTTGATTCCTTTTACCAATAAAAGTTAAAAGTGTTTTGTATATATTAGAGTTTTCTTCGTCAGTCAGGCTTAATAATCTCTTTAGGTTAACCTGAAATAAGAAGAGAGCGAGTGAGGTTAGCTGTTGTGACTCAACGAAATATATTTTGCGGAATAGACAAGAAGTTTGATTAAAAATAAAGTAAAATTCTTCAGAAACCAAAAAGACGGGAGTAAGACTTTTTGGTCATTCAGAGAAAAATATTAGGACACTAGGTAGGTTGGTAGGTACACTTCCGTGTAGGACACAATTAGCGCTGAGTGCGCCGTTTTGATACCATACCTCATGAGATTCTAAACATATTTAAGGAAGGGTTAGGAAGGATGTATATTTCGCACGTTCAATCATATGCCTACTGTCTCATAGTGCCATCTAGTTTAGGAGAAATAAGGGGGGCGCTAAAGCCACTTTGTGTTATTGAGGTATGAGATCAAATCTTTGATCTTGAATTATGAGAGTTCCTCAATACCGTTGAAGAATTCTTTACCTAAGAGTGCTCTTTTCCTAGCCAAGGCCGGACATTGGCATAGAAAGTGAGGGACCGTTTCTTTTTGATCCTGGTTCTCACAGCTTCGGCAGAAGGAGTTATGTGGTATACCCAATTCTGCCACATGCTCCTCTATAGGCCAATGCCCTGTGCAGGTAGCAAAAATCCTGGCTATGTCATGCCTTGGTTTGGAAATTAAATTTATTGATTTTGATTTGTTATAGGCAGGCCAGATTTTCCTAGATATAACGCAACTCGTTAAACTATTCCACCTATGGTTTGCTTCTGATGTGTATTTGGTCAGGATATAGCCCTTCACAACTCCAAGAGGAGCATATACTCTCACTGCCAATGAGTTGTGAAGGGCTGATCCTTGCCTAGCTAGCTCGTCTGCCTTCTCATTACCCTCATAGCCCCTATGGCCCGGTATTCAGATAAGAGTGACGCTCATGTCAACTTCCTTGAGGGCCTCTCTGCATTGCTGGACCAGTCTAGAGGATGATAAAGCTGAATCAATGGCTTCAATAGCTGCCTGACTGTCTGTTAGTATAGCTACATTTTGGTTCTGTCGGATATTTTTAAGGGCTATACAAGCTTCCCTGCCTGAAATACAGTGGCAAAGTTGGGAAGTCTATAGGATTTTTAAATCTTAAGAGATTCACAGAAGACACCTGCACCATCTTCGAACCATACGTGAAGATAGTTGTGTTGAAGTCTTCCGTCACACCGCCTTCCTCCCAGTCAATTCTTGATGGGAACAAGACTCTAAACTTCTTTGAGGTGTTTAGGGTAGGGATGCAGTAATCGGTGGTTGTAGATAGGATGTCTGATGGTATCAGGCTAGTCTGGTTGCAGTGCCCGTACGATCTGGTTTTCCAACATTAGGACACTAGTTTTCTAAGCTCTCTTGAGGGTCAGCATGCCGCAAATTCCACCTTTCCAAATAGTGTCATGATTCTCCCATCAACATAATCTTTTCTTGTGGAGGAAGTAAAACAACATAATGGTACATTATTTCCGCTTGTCAGGACAGTTACTCAGTTTAAGCTTTTTCATCTACCTATTCTTGAGGGATCGTTAGATTAGGTTAGGTTAAGGGGTTGACAGTTGATGTCGTAACCGTCACACCTAGATCAATACAGATCCATTGTGATTGTGATTCCCGTGAGTATTGCTACTCAAGCTAATAAATACCTTTGTGTTCAGTTAATCAAGCCATTTGGAGGAATTGATAAAGTTCAAAATGTTTGTATCTGGAGTACTAAAGTTCTGATTGACGACTACCATCTTCGCTGGATTGGAAACATTCAAAAAAGTAAGGCCTGGAATCTAGCAGGTTGGAATAATTGCCTTTATTGCTCCCTTTTGATAAATTAAAGAATTAGGTGGGTACACAAATAATAATTGATAACCAGCAAGCCGAGTAGACTTGTAGAAGTATCACCAAAACCTCCAAGAAGAGGTCGGTGAAAACTGATCCTGATGGTTCGGTTAACAGCAAGAGGCTAGTCCATTCTATGTTAGGTAAGGCATCATTTGGTGAATCTAACCCAAGTTTTCGGTCAATACCTTGAACCCCATAGTTTGCATGAAAATACTAATGACGATGGATAGCGAGTCAAATAAATGCGGTTGTCAGGTTAACGCTAAGGGAAATCTAGTCAACTGGGTATCGCTTGATTGTGTCACTCGTAACCAAATAGTCAACGTGTTGATAGATCATCCAGGTGCTAACTAGACTCCGATCATTATCATTTTGGTTTGGTGTCCCCAAAGCTGATTGCTAATAGCAGGCGCAATACTTTCACTTCTCAGGTCAAGATCAGCTGTCTTACGCAAGAGAACACCAGCCAGCAGGAAACCAGCAACACAGTCATGCCCTTGGAATCGTCCTGAAAGAGCTTAGACTAAGGAAGCTTTGCCTAAAGCATTCTAAATTCTTAGTTGCATTTGAGAAAAAAGTTGAAGGAGAATAAATGGTTCCGATTTTGAGGAAGGACAACTGTAGAGACGAAAAAACTACTGCGAAACAAAGTAGGAGTAGCAGACAGGAGACAGCAGACCAAATTTGAATTTAAAGTTTAGGGATGCGAAATTGGATGACGTCGGCCAACGATCGTGATAGTATGAAGGACCTGTTGCAGGAGACCGGTACCTGATCATGGCGAAGATGAAGGCAAACGCTGAAGATTATGTAGTCTGTCTACATTTCTAGACAATTTGGCTGCCGAGCATTGTTTTTTGATGTTTGTCTTTAGTTCTAAGCTCGTTGTTGGGTTAATGCGACTTAAGTAGAGGATGTACCTTAAAGTTTCAAAATAAAAACGATCAACATGTCCTGTACTTACCACACCAGATCGGTGGTTGTCTGCGTTGCATTCCATCAGATTAGTTCTATGTACCACCAAACCTGTTTCCAATGTTGCTTTGTCTTCCTTCTTACTTCCACCACCGCCATTAACAATATTTCTCATAACAGCCAACTGAATTCCATCTTCCAGCTGTTCGTGATTTTCCCCAAATGTTCTTTGAACACCAACCCAATCATTTTCCACCCAAATGAATTTGTCAATCGGATGCAATAACGTCTGGTATTCGTTGAATGCGTTCTTTGTAAGGAAGCCGCCAGGATATTCCTCTGCTAGTTTCGAACACGCTTCGGTTTTCTCTACAATCAAACGGAATATGTGCTGCACGGGTTTATTATCCAGTACGCCCTGCCCCAATCCACGTTCGTCGTCTTGAGCCAAACGTCTATCTTGCATAATCTCAACCTCGCCAGCTCTTAACGACGATCCACCCAGCGGCTGGGCCGATACAATTGTCAATCGTAAGTTATCGTCTTCAATGAAGATACTTGACGGTATTGGATAGTAGTTCGCTTGCAGAGGAATCTTTTGGAACCGTTTACGTTTTATCATCTGCAAAAAATGAAATTATATACTGGCACACAAGGGAACTACTTTTGCATTTACTTGTAAGCCGTTTAGGTCGGTATAGAAGGTTTCACCACTTTGGATGCGTGTGGCGATGCGCATCACAATCTCCGTGTTATCCATCACACCGATGTCTACCATGTTTCTGATCTCGGGATGACCACCACGTAAAATGGTTTGGTGCACAGCGAATGGCAGGCCTGTGGTCACACTCGATTCCAATGGTCCTTCTTGGACAAGTACAAAAGGATTGTCAATCGGCAGAGGACTAGCCTCGCCGTAGGGTAGGAATAGATATGCACCGCTCATTGGACCGGTCATTCGCGTTCCATATCGCAAAAAGTTCAAGTTCGTTGGAATATGCGGTGAGGAATCATCAATTTGTATCGACTTTAGAAGACCATTGCCATGGAATGCAACTGTCGGCCCATTGCCGACACGCAGTGAGATGTCACGAGGCTCGGCGAATTTCAACTGGTCAGGGTAGTCGCCCATATTCACGGAATACGGCGATACCGTAAGAATTGTATTTTTTCCAAGGGTTGTGCTCCTGCAGATAACACACAAATTTGTAAATCAGTTTATTTAATTGCGATGGTACTCACGTCGGCATAGTTTCTCCGGGTTCTGACTGAATTACGTACGTCTTCAGTCCCAGAGGAGGTACGTTTACCTTAAATAAGAGTCTATACTTTGTTGTCGAGGCTTGTGGGAATGCAGCATTTCCAGCTTCGGGATGTCCATGCCAACCCCATACAGGACTGATTTGGGCTGGGATAGCTTTGTTGTCCAAGTCGCGAACACTCGTGTAGGGTTTCGACACGAACAATTCGACAAGTTCTTCTCTCCATTGGGGCAAGGAATTATGAAAGACAACATACTTGGTTGGGAGTTCATCTCCCAGAATTATGGTTGTCCGTCCGTCGTCAGGGCCGGGCCAGTGAGATTCGTCAAAGAAGAAATATGTAAATTTGTAATCTGGACTGTAAATCTGGAAACAAATTTCAATTAAATAAAGAAAGTGGAGACTTGTCCATAAGTCATACAGATTCCTTTGTCAGGAGACGATAGACCGCCTGTTGCATAACAAACCGGCAATCTTTGATAGCGTTGAGGGTTCGATTGGCATAGTCGAGGACTACGTGAGTTTTAGCAGTGCCCGTTATGCCATCGTGGTGCTGAAACAATGACAGCTCACGCCTGGCTTTCTCAAGCATCTCATCGAATTTGGCACTCGGATCCCAGGCACTCCAGGCGTGAAGCATTTCAGCCGATCGAATGTGATGCAGAAGCACTCTGTCCATGCGCTTATGATAAGGGCGCGATGTGTAATAACCACTCCAGTAATGATCATCCCGATCAGCGTAGGTGAAGAAGTCCCCGCTGAGTGATGGAAACGAGGCGAGATCATGTTCCTTGCGGACAGAATCAAAATACTCTTGCAGGGTGGCAAATTTAGCTTCGGTGAACATTTTGCGTTCGTTGTTGATGTAATCAAAGAGCATTTCGTAGTTTCGCATTTGAGCTTCCCACTCGGTGCTCTGACTGTAGCGGAAATCATCGCCCAAGGGTATCAGCACCGAATTGGTTTTGTAGAGTTCGGCTTTTTTGCGCCATTGATCGACCAACATTTCAGCTCTAAAGCAGCAAGAGTTTAGAAAATTGTGGAATTTGATGAGTTAAAGTACTCACCTCTTTGCAACGTTTGAGTCATCAATAGTTTGTGGCTGGACATGCCAGGGACAGGCAATGCCAAAGCCAGGTATGCGTTTGAAATCAAACTGACAACATATTTTGGGATCCGGTCCGCACGTATGGGGAATGTCGTACGAGTAGAAAGGCATCATGTGAGTGAAAAGCTCCGTTTGACCAGTTTTATCTGTAAGAGAAAATCATACGCAATGCATTCTCCTTCCAAAGAGTTCTGAACACGAATGTGCTTACCCCAAATCTGTCGCCATCTGAATTCGAGCTCTTTGGTGCGCGCAAGTCGCTTCTTCACCGAGTAGTGCGTTCTTTGGATGAGCAAATTATCAAATCCCGAATTTTTCAATATATAAGGCATTGTCGGACTATGTCCAAAAGGATCAATCGCCCAAGATGACGTTGGAGTCATATTAAAGTTCTTCTTCAACCAGGTATGACCTTCGGTCAGCTGCATCAAAATACTCAGCCAATGCGAATTGGCCTCGTCCGTCATCACCCATCCACCAGTTACAAAGTCCAATTGGCGATTTTGAACAAGTCTGGAAGAATTTGAACGAATTAAAAAGCAAATACAAAATAAATTCCTACTTTCTTGTTTCCATTTTGGAATTTTGTCCAAGACCTTCGAAGAACTTCGAAAAGAATGACATTTCCGCCCAAATGAATCGCATGTCGGGATTTTCCTTCAAATGACGCAGCAAATTCGATAGGATGTGCTTTGTGTCATGTTCGTAGTAAGCATCGAAAGTTTTAATCCATCCTTGAGGAAACTTGGATGTTAGTTGGAATACCTGGGAAGCTATGAACCTTACCTGGATCGTTATGCGAGTGCGGTACAACAAACACTTTGAGTTTGTGATGTTCATTGAATTGCAAAGGATCGTATTTTATGTTCCAGCCCTGTTTCCATACACCTCCGTCGACATTGTCAAAAGTGACGTTTTTATACACTTCTAGCATCTGTTAATAAATCAAAAGGGACTAAATTAATAGAGAGCTTAGGGATGGAGAGGACGACCTGTTGATAACTACAGAGAAGGATTTTGTACTCATGCGGTACCTAGAAAGAGTGCAGAACAAGGTATCTGCTTTTAAGCCTCTTTTACTGATCATACCCTTACCCCTCCATGGGGTAAGCCTTGACGTGCCGGAAAGGCTTACGATGACTATGAAGCTTAGGGTAATGCGATCTCGAAACTTGTTTTTGCAGAAGGGCCTTCCATGGTCAATAGGTCGAAGCGGAGAAGGCTTCAGCAGCGAAGGAATTTATTTTTTTGGAATCAACGGTGGCGTCTTCAGTTCCAGTTAGGCCGAACTACTTGGTGAACACCTTTACGGGCTACTTCGAATTATTTTAAGCCCAGGCCGTAAAAGGAGCGGTTTTTCCGGTTCTTGCACTTGGAGTCACATCAAGTGCCTGGTACTTCACGTTTGGGGTTGTACGTCGGGGTGACTTCACGCCTACGTAGAAAAGCTTTTCGTTGCGAAGCAACAACAGGCCTCGGTAACGGACGGATATACTGTTAACGACCCAATAAAATATTTTAAGGACAACGAATTCAGGAAATACACGTAGAATATTAGGAATTAATAGACCGCGTGCTGCCGAACAACTTGTGGAGACCCTCAAGTGCTACAAAGCAGACATTGCCGCTATCCAGAAAATACGATGGGATGGACCTGGCAAAAGGAAGTTGAAAAACAGCGACATTTACTATGGTAATTATTACCGAGAGCAACAACAGCGGCTCTTTGAATGCGGATTCGTCGTGGGAAGCAGACTCAGGCAAAAAGTCTTGAGCTACAAATGTGTAAGCGAACGCATCACGACGATCCGAATCAAGCCTAAATTCGGCAACAAATGCGCAGAAAAAGGACGACACCAAAAACAAATTCTACGAGCTCCTTGACAAAACGCATGAGCAATGTCCTAGCTATGACATTTAAATTGTCCTCGGCGATTTAAACGCAAAACTGGGAAAAGAGGACATCTTTGGTGGAACAGTGGGAAAGCACAGCCTGCACGACACCACTTCCGATAACGGTTTCAGGCTGATCGATTTTGCTGCGGGGCGAAATGTTGTGGTAGCAAGCACCTGGTTCCCACATCTCAACATCCATAAAGATAGATAGATAGATAGATAGATATATATTTATTAGCACAGTATTTAGGCTTTCATAACAGTTAACAATGTTAATATACTTAATTAATACTTAGTTAATATTTAAGTTTTACAAATTCTACTATGTCCTTCTTAATTCTTCTAATATTTGTTTCACATTTTACATGACTGGGTAATTCATTGAAAATCTTAAAACCTTTATATATAAGCGAATTTTGAGCTCTGGAAGTTAAAAAATTAGGCAGTCTTATTATATCATTCCTATTTCTTAGTGCATACGGTTGAACTTCATGAACATACTGAACATATCTTGACAAATACATTGGCATTAAATTATTCTTAATTTTAAATACAAATACTAACATATTCATTACAATTCTTTGTTTTACTGTAAGCCATTTTAACGCTTCTGACATAAAATTGATTGAAGTATATTTACTACATTTCAAAATGCTTCTCATTGCTTTATTTTGCAACTTTTGAAGTCTGGCAATCGAACTTTCATTACATAAAAACAGAACAGTTGAACAATACTCAAAGTGCGGTTTAACAATGACCTTATAAATATTAATTGCTGTTAACATCGTTATATCTCTTCTGATTCTTTTAAGAAAACCTATCTTTTTTGAGATTTTTTTTACATATATAATCAATATGACTTTCAAATGTAAGCTTGCTATCTATCATAATGCCTAGGTATTTTATATTATCAACTTTTTCTATGATTTGGTTTTCGATTATTAGATTGGTACATGGAGATCTCCTGATCAATCAACCGTCAACCAGATTGATCACATTGCGATCAGAGGAAGGCACTTGTCCAGCATTCTAGATGTTCGAACTTTCCGAGGAGCTAACATCGACTTGGACAACTACCTCGTCGTAGCCAAGGTATCTACGTAGTTACGAATATCGCGACAACGACCAAAACAAGAAAAAGGTGCAAGAAAATTCGACGTCGGACGGCTACAATCGCAAGAGATCGCCAGATCCTTACACACACCAAAACGAAACACCTGGTTTGACGAAGAATGCAAGCAGGCCCATGCAGCCAAGCAGGAGGCATATAGAGCTGCGCTGCATAGAAGGACAAGAGCTGCTCGTTAGCCCTACGAGCAAAAGAGGAGAGAGGAACGCCGGCTTCTCAGGAGAAAAAAGAGAGAGCATGAGAAGCGTCAGAACGAAGACCTAGAAGAAGTGAAAACGGCCATATTACGGCTAAAATTCAACAAAGCTGCTGGAGCAGATGGTCTAGATGCCGAGCTGTTCAAAGCAGCAGGCGACGATCTAGATAAGAGATCCTTTGAACTGCACCAACTACAGAGGAATCTGCTTGCTTAACACCGCTTACAAGATCCTCTCTGCCGTAATATGTGAACGTCTGAAGCCTTTCGTCAACAATCTGATTGGTCCTTGTCAATGTGGCTTCAGACCAGAAAAGTCAACCATCGACCAAATATTCACTTTGCGGCAGATTCTGGAAAAAACTTATGAACTCCAAATCGACACCCATCACCTTTTCATCGATTTAAAGGCCGCGTATAACAGAATCTACAGAGACTATGTCTAGTTTTGGCATTCCTGCCAAGCTCGTTCACTTGTGCGCAGAAATGCGTTTAGCGGTATATGAGGACAAAACGAAGACAGCATAATATTCGAGGAAGAATACCCCGGAGTATATTATGCTGTCTTCGAGGAAGAACACCCTTCCACCGGCACCGACGCGACGGCTCGGACAGAACGTCACAATAGACTCATACAACTTCAGGGTGGAAGAGGAGTTTGTCTACCTAGGCTCCGCTATTAACATCATAGGCAATAACACCAGCGCCAAGATAAGACGAAAAATAAAAAAACAATCGAGTGGTAAAGCTCTAAATTGGAATGGAGAAGAAGATTCAACAGCGAACTTAACTGTAACCAGAAGGGTCAAGGTCCAGAGACTCAGATAGCTAGGGCATTGAGAGCGGATGGAAACCAATGCTCCGGCCCGGAAAGCCTTCGACACTATTCCCGAGGGACGATGAAGTAGCGGAAGACCGCAACAGAGGTGACGCAACCAGGTGGACCTCAATCAACTTGGAGTGCTTACTAAGTAAGTAAGCATTTTGAGCAATTAGGCTAGTCACCAGGCATGCATTAATTCTCCTTAACCTGGGAGATTATCTGGTGCATGCGATGTTTGTCTTTGTATGCCTCTGAGCCGCTGGATCTCATCTATACTGGGCGCTCCGGACGATAAAACATTTATAGAGCCACAACTATCGTAGTATTGCTAAAAGGGACAAAACTTATACATGAATAAATAAAGCATTACCTGAACATTGACATGATTTTCACTGTCGACATTGATATCACATTGTTGGTCGTCCTCGGCGCTGTAAACCATTTCTTGGAACATTTCTTTCTTCTTCAGCTGTTGTTTTGGTCCAAACTTTGGGTGTTTCTGCATGCGTTTTTCCTTTGAATCCCCATCATCCGGATCAAGCTTATTCTGATTGCTTTGGAAATTTTCGAGTTTCTTTTTGAGATGGCCCATTTCCTGTTGATGCATTTGCAAACCATTTTCGAGCTGTTTTATTTTATTTTCAATGGTAAAGACGTATTTCTCGAATCGAAATTAAACAAAAGCAAAACAACAAGTAAACACAAACAGCAAATATGTAACACAAATAACGATACAAAAACGTATAAAATACCTGCTTGTCGGCCGGCACTGAGAAGTTGATAAGCAAGTAGGTGACGAGGAAAGCCACCACACAGAGTGCACACAAAATCAATTTGCATTTTCGTGAAAATCGCAACATTTTTGTGCTGGGTTTTGTGAGGTTCATGTAGTTCGCAAGAACTTCGAGCTAATAGTTTTGTTTGATTTAAATTCCTTGTACATATGTTTTAATTATTCTTCCAATTAATTAAATACATTTTCCTTTGCTAAATTTGATGCAAAAAACGACGAAAAATTGATCCAACGATATAAATGTTTTGGATACACTACACCAGCAAAATCACCCGACGTCAAAAACAAATGATAGCTTCGATACTCGAGTTCTACAAATAAGATCCACATTAAGGTCATAACAAATGGAAGCGATATAACACAGGACTGTTTGACCGCTATTTCACGATGTCCCATGAGTCATAACTCTTTTCGATGCGACTCATTTAATTTTTGTCATTTCTTCTCTTCGCATTTGATATCTTCATGTTCTGTTTTATTTAAATTCGTCTTGCATCCAGTTCACATGTATACCTTCCTAGTTAATACAGGGAGAAGGAATGTTTTTCATTTAATTCCAAGGAAATTTGTGTAATAGTGTTCGATTCACAGGATCACAGGATGAAATTTTAGAAGAGAATTTAAAAATGAGTCATAACTCATGAATCAACGTGTAATAGTAGTCTTTATTGTACTACTGCCCGATTCTTTTGAACCTCACTGATAATGATAGGTGAAAAGTAAGTAAATAAATTATAATCTGTTTTTTTCCATTTTATTTTGACAATCTGTTTTTTTTCTCGATAGTTTCTTTCAGTCAATCAATCAATATTCTCATCATCTTATGTGCATTTCGTTGTGTTTTCTTCTGATTGGAATTCTGAATTCTTTTACCTATGTTGTCGAGTCACAACTATCCTGACAAGTAACCCGTCACAAGAGCTTCTGATTTATGATCCGTCACAACGACAGAATTAGGCTGTTGGAATGGGAATTTTTACAATGGGGTCAACTCATTAACAGCAATCTAATAACTGAACATAAGGAAATCAATCAACAAAATTTAGAGATGACCGTGGTTTAGAACTTACTTCTCTCTCATTAAACTCTTGCACCAAGGTTCAGTTTGCTCTCACTTTACTATCAAGGTAGCAATTGAACCTTGTTCATGCTAGTCCATGGCTTGACTCTCTAAAGCACTATTCACATGAGCATGACCAACGAACGACGAATGAATGAGGAAAAGTTATTTTGGAAAAATTCTTCTAGACAAATATAATTCACAACACATACAGTCAAGTGCTTCCAAATAAAAAACAACAATGCCACGTGGTGCGCATTTAAGCGAAATTGAAAAAGGCAAAATCTTGGCTTTTCGGTCAAGCGGCCTAAGTCTTAGGGCTATTGGAAGACGAATTTCACGATCGAATCGTGTCGTTCGAAATTTTTTAAAACATCCAGAATCTTATGGGACAAAATTAAGACCCGGGCGTCCGCAGAAGCTGACACGTCGCGACAAGAGGCGTTTAATCAATGGTGCATCCAATTCGGTGCATTCTTTTCCAGAATTTCGTAACGAATTGGGTTTAGGTTCAACCGTTTTTCGTGCCTTAAAAAGCAGTGGATTGATTGTTCGGGGCAAAATGGTGCCAGCTCCAAATTTAACAGCAGCCCACAAACAAAAAAGATTGAAATTTGCCCGCCAAAACATAAATCTGAATTGGAAAACCGTAAGTGACTTTCTATTAATCTACACTAAAATCTCGTTATTCCAAATGGCATACTGGAATGAATGTTTTTTATTAGGTTATTTTTGGTGATGAAAAAAAGTTTAATCTCGATGGACCAGATGGTTTTAGCGGATATTGGCACGATTTGAGGAAAGAGAAAAAGTTTTTTTTCCAAGAGGAACTTTGGTGGTGGCAGCTGTATGGTTTGGGGGGCCTTCTGCGAGCGTGGTAAGGTTGCACTTGCCTTCACCTCTATTAGAATGAACATTTCTGACTACACTTCGGTCCTTGAGGAGAATTTGAGCATGTCTTCCAGCAAGATAATGCCCCAATTCATGTAAGTCGGCAAAGTTTGGATTGGTTCGAATCGAAAAACATTAATTTGATGGAGTGGCCGTCACATTCTCCATATTGCTACCCCACAAAAATCTTTGGGGAATTTTTACTCGCAAAATTTATGCCCATTATAAGCAATTTGCTAGTGTTGCTGAGCTGCGAGAGGCAGTTGTGACAGAATGGAACGCTTTAGGCGACTCTAGTTAATAGTATGCCAAAAAGAATTCTAAGATTGGTGGAAAATAGAGGCAACAAAATTGCATATTAATTTTTTGTTAAAAATGAACTTAAAAAAAAAACAATAAATGCGGTTATATTTTTGCAATACATTAAAGTCTGTTTTTAATTTTTAAACACCAGGAGAGGAAATAACGGTACTTTATTTTCTTCTCAATTTGCTTGATCAGTGATGCAACTCAATAAAAAAATAGTAAGGAGTCACTCCTATTGTAGGTTTTCTATTAAATGCATTTTTTCGGGTGCGGTTATACTTATGCAAGGCACTGTATGTATGTATGTGTTGTAAATTTTATTTAAGTCGGTAGTCATCGACTAAGCGTTGCGTCTTAGAAAGGTACGAAAGGCTCACAATCCATGAAGGATCTCAGCCTGAGATATTGCAGCCTTCCATCGTGAACGGTCGCCGAAACCAAGCGCTCTGGCATCCGCAGTCATTTGGTCCTTATATCGTTGGTTCGGTCTTCCTTGTCGTCTCGAACCTGGGGGCTGGGATGAGAAGACCGAAAATCCGTCGAAGAATTTTTCTTTCGAAAGTGCCCAGTTTCAATTTCCCTTTTTTACTTATCGTCCAGCACTCGGCGCCGTAAAGTGGGACTGGTAAAATCAAAGTTTCGTATAGCATCTTTCGAGTGAGGAGTTTTGAACCCGGTGTAGGCCAAACAGCAGCAGCAGCGGTTCGCTCCTTAACTACCTCAAAATTGCTGATACCAACAGTGACGTTTTGTCTTAGGTAGTGGAGCAAATGTCGACTCTGACTACTTTCTGGTAGTGGCTAAGTTTAGAGCTCAAATATCAAACGACAAAAAAACACGTGCGGCCCAAAGAAAGAAGTTCAACATCGGCTGCCTTAGCACCCCGGATAATGCCAGAGACTACAGTGAGTGCCTGGATGAGAGACTCTCCGCTTTCCCCCCAAATACCACAAATGTCAACACCTTGTGGAACCAATATCGTGAAATAATTAAAAATATAGCTGAGACCACCATAGGTTACCAGCCATGTTGGATGTTGCTTTGTTTGTTGATAGTGTTATGTTTAAAAGACAACTTTAAAAGTTCAAGAATGTTTTATTTATCAAAATTAAAGTATAAAGTATCAAAATTAATTTGTATTTAAGATGGCTGACAATTCACGTCCTTCTTCGTTTAAATCAAAATGCCGACTGTTCTTCTTTCTTCCATTCTCTTCGTATTCGTAATTAAATGTAATTTTGTGTGATAAATTTAAAATTATATTTTATGCCCCTGAAGAAGTTGGAAAAAACCCAACGAAACGTCGGGAAAAGGATGAAATAAAGTTTGTTTTTATTTGCATTCCGAAACCACTGATCTGTAAGCCTGTCAACACATACATATTTTCATGTAAAAGTAGTTGGTTTGGCGTTGCCAACATGTACTTTGTTTTGTCCTCATTTACCTCAAGACCAACGAGTTTCGCCTGTTCTTCAATCTCTGTGAAGGCCTCAAGCACAGCTCTCTTGGATCGACCGATGATGTCTATGTCGTCCACATAGCCTAGGAGCTGAAGATAGGACTATATTGAAGAAGTCACATGACAACGCATCTCCTTGTCTAAACCCTCAAGGGGTGCTCATGTGAATAGTCCTTAAGCGTTGCGTTTTAGAAGGGTACGACAGCATCTAACTGATGAGCCCAACTGTCGTACCTGGGCGAAACGCATTGGACTAAAGCACTATTCACATGAGCACGAACAACGAACGACTAATGAATTAAGAAAAGTGGTTTTAGATACTTTTGAAGCCGTATTTCCTTACAAATTCTCAACAAAACGATAGAAGTATAGTTAATGTTTGATTTATGATGCATAAATTAACTTTAAAAACTCAAATGTTAATAAATTTGAGAAAATAAATGTATTCGCCGCGAAAAAAATTCTAGTTGATACGAACTGCCAAACTCTATTCGCGTTCCACATCATCCACACTCCCAACGAACAAAATGCTCCCGCGCGTATAACCTCATTAATCATATTTGCTTTGTGTTTTGGTTTTTTCATTAGCGACGAATAAGAAACTCTCATATGAACGAAATATCAAAATCGACGAATTTTCGTTCATTCGTTGGTCGTGCTCATGTGAATAGTGCTTAATTGTATGACTCTCTCTAAACCACAGATGAGTTAGGGGCCAGTTATAGCGATCATTGAAATCCATCAGGAAAAATGTTTGAATGGATATTGAACTAAGTTTTCTTTTGATTACTAATGCACTTTATATACCAATCGACCGGAAAATACTTAAAGAATTTTTTTTGAGAAAGAAATATAAGTTCGCAAACTTATTTTTCGTTTAAAATGTATTTTTCTATTTTCCGTACGGAAAATCGTTTTCCTGAACAGCTGATGGATTTTTGTCAAAAAATGAAACAAATCGTTCCAATGATTTGCGTTTCAATATTGTACAATTCCAATGATCTGTGTTTCAACTTCTCACAGTTCCAATGATAGAATTACGGCAGGAAAAAAATTCCTGACAGAAATTTTCAATGATTGCTATAAACGCTCATCAGGAAAAAATTTCAGATTCCTCCTGTTCCAATTTTTCCTGATGAAAACCAATGATCGCTATAACTGGCCCCTTAAAAGGGAGATGGGAAACCAAGCTGTCAAAATGACAATGCCTACAAGCTGCGGTCAAAGTTTACTGCAAGAGTATGCGTGTTTTACCAATACTATCTCAGTAAACTTCGATATACCACCTGAGGTTTGTTGCTGTTTTTTCTCATTTATTAACATACACGAGTAATAGGCTTTTCACACTGGGTCATAAACTGAGTTTTTGGCAAAAAGTTTACAAAACCTCATTGGAGCATTCACACTGCTATTTTACAAGGTTTTGCTGGACACTTTAATAATTTTTGACACACGCTGTCATATTTGTGTTTTTAAAAATAGTTGAAATTGCTTGTGAAGGAATTATTGGGGCTATTCGGCGATATCTTTTGAAAAATAAAAATAAAGGTTCTGCAACAACAAATAAAGAAGACAAAGAACCCGAATAAGAGCAATAGAATTTTGTTCGGGTTTGAATAGAAATAAAAAAATCCTTAAAATTTATTTTAATGTTTATTCTGTCAATTATTACATCAGCTGGCGTCTCGACACATTCTTCTTTGGTGACGAAACGCAGTGGCATGTGTCCGAGTGCGTAGCCGCTAGGTTCGATGCTCGTCAGACCCACAAAATTTCTCTTAAAATCATCGCCGAAATTTTCTTCATCTTCTGACATTCGTTCAAAACTCTTCTCGTCATGTTGCTCCTCATCACTGCAACTATCGTCTAGACTCGGTTGCATTCGGATGCATCAACAAATGGAAGTTCTGTTTCCTATATTGCAGTTTACGATTGAGACCAATTTTCTCTTCCTTCGCGAGTGTATCCAGTTCCCTTGAAGTCTCCTCTCGATCCAGTTGAGTTTCCATGGCTCTGGCTAAGACATGATACACCATGCGATTCTTGCATATATTCTTGATTTCATCGTTGGCACGTTCAAAAGATTCTTGACCTTTCGCATCCACACTGTCACCTACTTCAAGCACGGCATTCATCCGCTAAAATTTCAGCTGTATAGCCGTAAGTAACGTTTGCAATGAGATTCAAGCCCAATTGACGCGAATGCAGGATTCTCTGAGGGCAGTATTGCTTTTGTGCAATTTCATTGATTTTTTCACCATTTGTGGGGTTTTGAAACTGTTGAACATGCATTTATTTCAAAATTAATGCTGCGGAATTCTTTTGCACGGTTAGAGAATGCAATAATCTCCCTTGGGCTGAAGTCCAATTGATAGGAGAACAAAACCACATACCTACTTTTCCTGTAATCCGCCAAGGAGATTTCAGAAAACCGGCCATTCAAAACAGCAATTCCGGAAAATGCAGAATAGGCCCAATTATTCTTATTTAATAAAATGAAAAACACAACAGGCAAATAGAATTAAGTTTTTTTTTGTTATGGAAAACAAATTTGTTTTGACAGCTGCTGTCTATTTTTTTATTCAGCTGAGAGCTGAATGTTTTTTAGGTGTGTTTGGTTTTGAAAACTTTGCAATTCGTAAGAGGTTTTGACGAGTTTTATCAAAAACTACTAGTTTATGAAGAGAAGAAAATGTATGGGAAACCTCGTGGTTTTGATGTAGGTTTTGGCTTTTTTCGCAAAAACCGAGTTTTTGATTCAGTGTGAAAAGCGTATAACGGTAAAATAAAATTTGCGGTATCCGGAGGGTAAAACGTAAGTCAGTTTCCGATCTCCTTTTGTCTCTGCTCTAAAGCGTGCCTTACACGATATGGATTTTCCATATGGACTGTCACTTTTTATTTCCAAATGTATTTTCATATGTATGTCAAATTGGATTTTATTTGTAAAATAAGAAAAGCATTTAGACGATTTGGATTTTTCGTTTGTATTTAAAAAAAATTTTTTTCGTCCAAAACACCTAAAATGTGTTAAATTATTATTATTTTTTATGAAAAAAGAAAAATAACATAACAACTAACCTTTTTCGCGCTCTCCATATTTAAATATAAACTTTTTTTGTCGTTTAAAAATTCCGATTTCGTCTGTATACAGATGAAATTTAGAAACAGTTCTAAATGAAAAAAATTCCATATGGAATTTCCATCTGTATTTCGATATGGATTCTTAATACGTTTACACGATTTGTATAATATTCCATATGGAAAAAGTGACAGTCCATATGAAAAATCCATACCGTGTAAAGCACGCTTAAACGAGCAAATACATCCATACAAACACATTCTACAAAAAGTACTCCAACAAAGCTAACCGAAATGCTTTGATTGCGCCAAATGTCAAAAATCAAACAAACCCAAAATTGTTTCGAAACTGGCAAATTTTCTATCCCGTTTTTTTTTCTCCGAAAAAAACGGCCATTGTTGATTTTTTGACAAGAAAAGAAAAGGAAAGGTTTTCCTGCTGCAAACTTCACCGAAAGTCTGGATTGCAAGAATAAAAGAAAAACCAGAAAAATAAATTTGAGAAAAAATCATTTTATTTCACTTTTCCCGTTCACAATTCAACCGAGAATCAATCTTAAAATCTGTAAAATAATTTTAAACTAACAAATGTAGTGTTAACTGCAAAGGTTTTTTTTATTATTTTTACTTTTATTTGTAAATGGAAACAGAAAAGGAGTTTTGCTATAATCTAAATAATGTGCGACGTGTGTGCTGATTTTTTGCATCTCCTGGAGACATGTAAGTTTGCAAAATGTTTTCTTTTAATTGAGTAGAATAATTGAAGACAAAAATAAAATTAATTTATGTCGTAAGTCCCGAAATAAATGGATAGCAATATTGAATGCAAAATTTGGGTTTTCGGAAAAAAAAACTTGAATTAGTCTGATAGGTCCCTGAAAAATGCAGCACCATTCTTGTAGTATACTTAATTCTTGATTGAACAAGCTGTGAGGAGTTTTTTTTTTTTTGTGAGAAGAAGAATGTGTGCTAGTTTGTCGGGGTTTTTTCTTTTCATATTTTTTGTTTGTTGCAATTCTAGACTATTAATCGGTGCCGTCGAAAAATCGTTTTCCTTGTGCAATTGAAGGTGGTTTGATGGACCAACAAAGTGTTCGTGTCGTATGGATGGTTAGATATCAAATTATAGGATTTTTCTTTAATGCTTAATTACTAACCTACATCAATGAATCTGAACTGACTGCACTCTCGAATGGGGTTTGAGTGCTATTTGGTTCTTTATTTTCTGAAGAGCTTCAAAATGGATTAGTCTAAAACAAATGCTGGTTAACGAAAAAATCGATAAAAAAGAAAAATTACGGTATTCGAGCAGATTTTGTCTTTGTTCAAATGTCTGTGCATTCAAGCACTTGTTTCTGTTTGAGCGGTCATCTCAGCGAAATTAGCTATTACCTCTTGTAGCTAGGTGCGTTGGCTCAGTTGGCTACTTAGCAGAACGTCGTGGGTTCGAGTCCTACTCAGGCCCATACAGTTTTATTTCATCTTTCACGGGTACTGCCTCTTGCGAAGACCTGACAAAACTTCCAATAGTATCAATCTATCATGAAAAAGTGCTTCTCAACTCTGCCGTTCGGAATCGGCGTTAAATTGTAGGTCCCCTCAATTCGTCACACGCACTCAAAGAATTGTTGATGAGAGTAAGCCACTTAGGCCTTGGCTCTTCAAGAGCTATCGGTATCGCGCCACTCTATTTTTTTTTTTTTTTATAGACGGCAAAGAAGACATCATTGTTGGTATACCTTGGTTTTGTAAAGGCTTTTGACAGCGTCTGTATAGAGCTGGGTTGTTTGACGAGTTGGTAGTCCAAAGTGGAGTCAGACGAGCTAGTACAGAGAGCGGCAAGAAAACTTGCTGATTTTCAAAGGAAATAAAACCAAAAGTAGTGGACATACCGTTACAAAACTTGTTTATTCTTGTTACACACGATCTGAATTTTTCATTACATGGTTTGAAAGATGATATCGGACAAGCGTAGCCTCCGTTTTCGATACACTGAGATACCCGATTTTCGAAGCTCCTCTGAACTCTTTGAAGCATATCGATGGGTATGTTGGTTGGGTGTGCTGGATGGGATTTCGTCACGTTTCCGCTCTCCCTGAATGTTTTCACCCACGAAACAATCGACTGCCGGCCAGGAACGCGACATGCGGGATGGATGTTGAAGCGAGTACGGAAAAAACGTTGAGTGGAAATACGGTTGGAAAAGTAAGCCTCACAGGCAAATGCGCGTTGCTCTTTCGTCCAATGCATGATGTCGACTGACTGCGGCGTAGATGAAACTTCAGGAAGTCCCCTAAAAAATGAGACACTCTCCACCCACATCCGACCACTCTTGAACATCATCATCCGGGTTGACATCGAAGGCAAGACTATACTGAGCCGCAACATCCTCAGTATGGTCAACTCCATTGGCAGCGGAGGCGTCGTCGGCGCAAGAACCGGCAGAGAGAATGGAAAGTTCCTAGTGACTTAAGAGTATCGCTCTACGAAAGGCGGAATCGAAGGATTTTGACCTCGTGTTGCTTTACGGATGCAACAGTTTGAAAGTAACGACTTCTTTTACAAGAAAACTGTGTTGGTAGCAGCAATTTCGAGGTAGTGATGGAGTATACCTACCTTGGCAAAAACATAAATCCCACAAATGAACAAATGGTGATCCGACGAAGAATTACCCTAGCGAACCGCTGCTTCTTCGGTTTGGCAATACAACTGGGTTGAAAACTCCTCACTCGAAAGACAAAGTGTCTACTATACAAGACTTTGATTTTACTAGTCCTACACTACGGCGCCGAGTGTTGGACGATAAGTAAAAAATGGGAAATTATACTGGGCACTTTCGAAAGAAAAATTCTTCAACGGATTTTCGGTTCCGTATGCGACGATGGCGAATGGAGAAGAAGGTTCAAACGCGAACTGTACGAGCTGTGCCAAGATGTGGATATAATCCAGAAAAATACGGCCACATCGAACTAATGGACGACAACGCTTCAGCCATGAAAGTCTTCTCATCGTAGTCCTCAAGTTTGAGGACCCTATATGTAAGTAGTGAATTCGATAACGCCTCGTAAAGCTCACAACTTAATTTCGGGACATGCTTTACCATTGATTCGTTCTTAAAACTGTAAAAAAGATGCACGTGAGAGAAGAACACATCACATAGAAAATTTGAAATCCATGTCCGTATCTGCAGTAAAGAGCAGCTCGGAGCAAACGCAGATTTCCCTTAATCACATACAAGCGTAGGCGTAGTGATAGCCCTATGACCCCAAAAGATCCATTGGTCTTGCAGTTCTAAGGCCCTGATGTGAGTATGATGTATGGTGGCGTCTTTCTTAAGGTGGCGCTACAGTCCGGTGTGGACTTGGGCCTCAACTAATAAACCTCTCTAGCCAGCTCGTTCCCTATCTAGCTGTCTTCAGTTTCTCTTGCCGAGTTGGTTGAGATTATCTTCAACTTGCACGCGCCACCTGAGTCTTGGTCTTCCTATACTGTGTCGTTGCTCTGGGGAAGATTCGTAGTCCTTACGGGCCTGAGCATTGGGGTCCATCCTCTCCAAGTAACCAAGCCATCTGAGTCGTAATTGCCTTTTCAGCGAAAACCTCAGTAGCATGAGATGGAAGACCTGCTTACTATATAAATGAAGGAATAATAGCGCGAGAGCTCTCGAAAACCAAGACCCAAGTCACACTCTTTAACAATTTCTGAAAGACGCGTGTGAAGAATTTAAGGCCCATTTGCTGATTCGAAACATAAATTTATGTTCTACATAAAGTTTTCATTTTTATATGGGACGTTCCGGAATTCTTAAGTTCCACATAAAATCCCCATGGGAATTCCGGAACGTCCCATATAAAAATGAAAACTTTATGTAGAACATAAATTTATGTTTCGAATCAGCAAATGGGCCTAAAGGACCTATGTTTTTGTGCCGGTTCGAATAGTTGAGTAGCGGATCAGTTGTTTGCTAGAAACAGTCCCAATTAAAGATGAAATACAAACAGAACCCAAATGTTTTATATATCCAAATGTCTCACCATTCATCATAATCGTCGACCGTGGAGTTTCTCCATCCATCTGCGCCACAACCGGGATCCCGTCCGGACCTCGTTCAATAAGTCCTTCCATTTCCCCGATTGTTGGCCGACGCCATCCAGTTCCGCATCCTTTGGGCGTCCTGGTCTACGCCATCCTTTCAGCGCAAATGTAGTCTGCTACGCTGTCTCCTTGCGTGAATTGTACCGCAAAGGACTTTCCGGGCCGGTTCCTCTTCGCTCATACGAGCTAGGTCATCAAGTCTGCTTCGCGACAGATTTAATATAGCTCGTGGTTATATCGTCTCCGGAATCGTCCTTCCCCACAAACGAATCCAACTATTCTCTGTAAGACTTTTCTCTCGAACGCGGGTAAGAGTTCAGCGTGCCTTTGGCTAAGCACCCACTTCTTGGATCCGGAAGTGAGTACTGGTAAGACTATTTTTTTTTTTTTTTTATTATACGTCTTATACAGGAGCAGTTTCGAAGTAATGGTAAGATATTTAGATTTAAAGAGTTTTGAAAGACTTATGTAGGTTCTGGTGGCTTTGAGCAGCCACCCGCGTATTTCTTCTTCCATATTGTTTCGGCTAAAGGAAGGATCGCACTACTTCGAATTCATGCTCCTCCACCTTAATAGTTGTTTTTCTATAATTGCCTTAGGTATCTATTGTAATTTGAATCCGAAATTAATGTTCGCATTTTCTTGTTGCTTGCAGACGAGGCGAGGATCACCAGTAATGATGCAAAACATTCTGCCCTCCTCAAGACCGAAATCGAAATTGCTTTCGGCTACATCCAAGCATGGCCTCAAAGGTAAACAAATCAACGATTTATTAAAAAGTATGATTACAAAAAAAATCTATTTTCTTCCCCAGACAATGCATGTGTCTCTACAGGGACATAAAAAACTTCGAACGATTCAACCTAATTGTCCAGTCAATGATATGTCTGGCCCTGCACTATCTGAAAAACTCCCACAAGCTTATCGAAGAATACAAAATCATGGCAGCTGCGAATGTCTTCAGTACTTTGATTAGGCCAGAAGATCTAGTCGAACCGAATGCCCAACTACCCGGAATAGACTCGAAAGATGACAGCTCTTCGGAATCGGATAGAAAGCATCCAGACATAGATCTGAATCGAATAGTCCAAAGTGGAGAAAAATGGATACTGCCCGAAATTGAAAAACTCTTGATATTGGTATCGAAGGCATTTCTTCTCAATTTTCCCCTCTATATTGCCTACAAGCATGGAACACACTCACGCTTGGATGAGATCTCATCCGAAGAAGCTGCACATCTGAGTATTGTTTGTGATTTGCATGACAATGAAATACCAGTGTATTTGTTGCGCAATATCAGTTTGTTCTGCAATTCAGGCGGCTTTTCGGCAATGATGTCCGCTTTCGATCATCCAGATTTGCCAGTATCAACAGCACATGCCATTACAGCAACTGTCTCGAATATTAAACTTTGGCTGAACTATAGGTGTATTATTCAATTGTTTGTCCCGTTGCGGAGTAAGGTTCTGCAATATATGTGTCACATGTCTGATCAAAATCTACGGTCGGCGGCTACACGATCGATGGCTGACTTTGTGTGGTCGGCGGTAAGAGATCCACTGGATTCGTCAATTAATTTTGACATTGAAGGACTGGCATTGGCCTTTAAGTATTTTAATTCAACAACCTTGACAATGCGATTGGCTGGTAAGTAATGTCTTTGTTTGCATTTTGAAACCCGTGCTCAATCGAAACATTTCAGGAATGGCACAAATAAATGCACACATAAACCTATTCAATGAAATTTGCACCACCGAAACTGTCGGTGAAGTTGAACTGGTTGGTCAAAAACTCGGCGACTGGCTATCGGAAAATCAAATCATAGAACACTTATTCGGGCCAAATCTGCACGTTGAAGTTATCAAACAAGCCCATGTTGTATTGAATTTCTTGGCAGTCGAAAATCAAGTCACCGAAGAACACATCAATCTGATTTGGCAAGCTGCTCAGTTGAAACATTGTTCAAAACCAATCTACGATATACTTCCATCATTGGTTAAGAATCTATCACCACGGCCAGCTTTGCATTTGTATTCGTTGCTTTGTCGTTTGGATCCCAAGGAGCACACGGAACAGAGTATTTACATTGCATCGGCTCTAACAAAACTGATATGGTCTCGTGATGGTGGTCGATCACAAATTGAATTAGTTCCAGATAATATATTGGCTGCGAATGTGACGGCATCGAGTTCGGACAGTGGAAGCATGGATGGCAGTAATACGGATGAAGATCAGCAAGACGATAGTAGCTCGACCAGCCGCAAGAGCCCAATTGATATTGAAAATGGGGGATCGGATTCAGGTGCACCACCGCCATGTAAGCAGGCTAGAAGAAAACGTCATGTTTGTGACCCAACTGAAGGTATTTTTTATGCTTAATATTGTACAAGAATATCCAATTGGACATTAGAAAAAACATTGTTCCGAACACTATGGTTTCGAAGATTATAGGTAATGTGTGTGTCTATTGATGATTTCACGTTTTTTGTCCAACTTCCAAAACGTCATGCCTCAGTGAAGGTATTTCAAATACATGGAACAAACTTCCAACACTCATTTCAGACTGCTTTTCACCCGTTTTTTTTTTTTTTTTTAATTCACAAGAATATTCAAGTCTTTTACAGTACATTCCTTCTTGCTGGTTGGCAGTTGGTGTATTTCGATGAAAAGTTGAATTTAGCTTGTATAAATCTTAAATTATTCTTGCGCCACAAACCAACTTCTACCTACCTCTTCTCATTTAAATCACGTAAATACTTTTAAGTCAATTTTTTTGATTAATAAGTATGATCCAAATCATCACTTGAGAGACTAATCGATATGCATATCCGTAGCTATCTAAAGCCGGAGGCTATATCACCATTTCAGCACGCCTATACAAAAGGCAAAAGTCTTGAAACAGCCCTACACTGTGCGGTAAGAACGATAGAGAAGTCACTTGCGGTAAAAGAATACACCCTTGCCTCTTTTCTTGATATCGAAGGAGCATTCAACAATGTTCACAACAGTGCTTTAGAAAAAGCACTCACTGATCTTAAAATAGAACCCACACTTATAAAATGGATCACGTGTATGTTGAAAAGCAGACAAATCTATTTTAGATTTAGATTTTATTAATTTAAAAGAACTTAATATTAAGATATACATCTTTTAGTTAATTAAGCCTTGATTAGGATGATAAAAAAGGAGAACAATAATAATACATTAACAATATGCATGTTTTAAAACATTAAGTAAATTATATTTAAAAAGAAAAAAAATAAGTAAATTATATACATTTCTAAGATAAAAAGTTAATATTAAAAAAGAAAAAAGTAAGAAACAGAAATATAAATAAAGACGTAGAAAGATAGGTAGAAAGATAGAGAATGAAAAGAGAAAGAGATAGATAGAAGTAGAAGTAACAATTATAGAATTATCCCATTATCGCCATTAGATCAATTTTAATGATTTGAGAACAGTAAAGATTCAATTTTAATGATTTGACACATAAAAGTATCTACAAAGTGGATAGATATTCGAAAAGTTTCTTTTTGAATAATTTAAGTTCCTCTATTCTTCTCAATTCACGGGGCAGCGTATTCCAGAGACGAATCGCACTAATGAAGAACTGTCGTTCAGATGTGAGACAGGTAAATCTAGGAATTGAAATATGTTGAGTTCTGTTAGATGATAAAAACTGGATATGATTGAACAAGTCAGGTGGCTGTTTAGTCTGGATGATTTTAAATAACATAGTTAGAGTCTTTTGGTTTAAAAAGTTGATGAAACTTATACCGTACAATTCTAAAGTGAAGTTAGAGATATGGTCGTAACGACGTAACCCAAATACATAACGAATAATATTGTTGAACACAACTGTCATTTTTCTTAAACACACAGAATCCAAGTTGAAGAAGATTTCACATCCGTACGTCAGTATTGGAACAACAAGGGTTTTAGCTAGCATTTTCCTAGTTTCAATTGGCGTAAATTTTTTAGAGATCGTTAGGGTTCTGAGAGCGCCATATGTCTTTCCAACCACAGCATTTATATGATCGTTCCAAGTCAAAGTCCTATTGAAGCAGATACCCAAGTTCTTGGCCGTCTGCACGTATTCAACTGGAACATTATTTAAGAGCACTGTGGGAAAATAGGAAAGGTCTACCATACTCCGTGAAATTACTAAACATTTGGTTTTAAGGGGATTAAGAACTAGGCCACATTCGTTAGACCATTTGTGAATAGAAGACAGGTCATCATTGATGTTGCTAACACAGTTTTCTATGAGACCCAGAGATGAACTCTGGAGGTATTGGACGTCATCAGCAAACATTTGCACATTCCCATAGTTAATTATTCTGGGAATGTCGTTAACGTATGCCGAGAACAAGAGCGGTCCAAGGATAGAACCTAGGAAACTCTGATATAAATATGTACACATCTAGAGGTACTCCACAAGGTGGAATCCTCTCAACTCTCCTCTAGACATTGGTGATGAATGAAATTCTCATCAAACTCAAGAACAGTGGTGTCAGAGTTGTAGCATATGCTGACGACTTAGCGCTTCTGGCGACGGGTAAATACCTGACCACTGTAAGCGAACAATTAGAAGGCGCATTAACTATGGTCAGTAACTGGACCAAGAAATGCGGTCTTAAGGTTAACCCCCTGAAAACGGATTTGGTACTTTTCACCAATAGATGGAAAATTCCTTCTTTCGAATAACCAAAAATTGATAACACCCCACTTAAACTCTCAGAAAAAGCGAGATACCTTGGAGTTATCTTGGATAAGAAACTCAACTGGGGTCTAAACATACAAGAAAGATACAAGAAAGCCATGATTGCACTCTACTCGTGTAACAGGATTCTGGGAAGAAATTGGGGGCCAAATCCTAAGATAATCATGTGGATGTATATAGCCATTGTTAGACCCATTCTAACTTACGACAGTTTGGTTTGGTGGCATGCTCTGGAAAAATCCACGAACTTAAAAACCCTTACCAAAGTACATGTGGCATGCATTAGCACTACGGGAGCGATGAGGACTACCCCAACTGCGGGTCTTGGAGCGATCCTAAATTTCAACCCTATAGACTTATTTGTACAAGAATCGGCAGCAAGCAACGCTCTTCGACTCAGTCAAAATACGTTGGCACCAACGTTTGTACGGATTACATGACCCCTTATTAACACTTCAATCAAAACTTTACTACCAGCTTCCCCAATAGAGAAGATTGGGAAAACAGTGTACCCTACACTAATGAATTGAACTTTACCATCTTTACTGATGATTCGAAAATGATTACTGGAGTAGGGGCAGAATTCTTCTAAGAAAACCTTAACCTTGCCAGTTCACTCAGGCTCCGCGACCTTAGCAATGTCTTCCAAGCTGAGTTCTTGGCAGTGAAAAACACTGCTAAACAAATACATATCCATGATGGCGATATCACATGCTGACATCACCTTTTTCATTGGTAGCCAAGCAGCAATAAAAGCTATCTCTGCCACGCAAATCAAGTCAAAGCTTGTTTCTCGCTGTCGCGAAGAGCTTAGGGTTCTTGGTATGCAGCATAACGTAAGACTCTGCTGGGTTCTCGGTCACAGTGGTGTGCCGGGAAACGAAAAAGCGGATGAGCTTGCAACAGAAGGCTCGGTACTTGATCCCTCTCTCATAGACCATAACATTAGAATCCCTCAATGCGAATTAAAAAGAAACATTAGTTAAACTATCATTCAAAAAGCAAATGATAGATGGAACCTACTAGAAACCTGCGGTAACACCAGGAAACTATGGCCTTATTACGACAAGAAAAAATTCGATAGGATTCTACTTCTTAAAAAACCGTCACTCAGATCCCTCATAAGCGTCATAACGGGGCATAACCTATTAAGCTACCGCAAAAAGAAGATTGGGCTTAGTATAGACGACATATGTAGAGGCTGCTGCACTGAAGAAGAGCACGAGAACACAGCTTCTACTACACAGCACTAGAAGAACTATCTACTGAACTTTCTCAAGTCCACCAAATGACTCGACCAACCATAGAATTCATAGGTTAAAACACTTCAGAAGTTACAATACTTCAAGGTATCACAAGGGATCTACATTGATCTAAGTGTGATGGTAACAAAACCAACTGTCAGCCCATTTTACCTACTTGACTCGCAGTCATTTGTCTGGGAACGCAAGAGCTGAGGACCAAAGCTGTTTCCACTCCACAATTAACACCCCATCCTGTGGAATTAGGCAGTTGAAACCAATTAAAGCTGGAAAAGCCTTGAAACGTGCACCACGTTTATTATTAATATGACTTTTCTAGGATCGCTCATCAGTTCAGTCTCTGCCTGCCTAACTTCAGTCGCACACAGATCCTTTGTATCCCTACTACACACTACACCATCACCTATTAAAACCATCCCGTCTTCACTATCAAGAAAAACCACGAACCATTGCGGCTACTATAATTGGACTTTGTTGTGAGGTGATTTCTCAATTCTGTACACTCCTAAAAAGTGTTCAATTGGTATTCCGTAGTCACTTAGGCCATGGCTCTTAGGGGCAGTCTATTCATAAACAATAATAAGGGCAGAATACGTAACAACACCTCACCCTGGGGTACACCATCATTTAATTAAATTGTGGACTTCATTAGCAGCTAAAACTCCACTTGCTAGCTTCTAGTTTTTGTTTGTTTAGTTTTAAGTTAGTTTAGCAGAACTAATTACTAATAACCTCTTTAATTCTCAATCTTATTGCATCAAAAAATAAATAAACATTTCTGTTTACTTTCATCTAGTTTTTACTTATTTCTATTCACTCCTAGAAACAGCCAAGTCAAAAGGCGAAGATATTTCCGAAATAGCTGCTTTAAAAGCCAAAACTGATCTGGCGTAAGTGATGACTTTGTATTCCAATCAAAAACCAAATAATTTTATGTACTTCCTCTAAAGGTTACAAAATCATCGAATGGTTAACATCGTTGACAATTCGAGCAGCGAAGAGGAGGAACTCCACGAACCGTCAGTTCTTCCGATTCGCAAAAAAACTCGCAAACGAAGAAAAAACAACAATCTGCCGCTAAGTCGTTTAGCTCACGAGCTTGTTGAAACAATTTGGGAAGGTGAATCCCAAAGTGAGGGTGAAGTTATAAACGATAGTGATTGCAGTGATAATCCTGTGCCAGCGGCTGTGCTTAAGCACCTTCAAGGCGAAGGTCCTTACATTAGAGCAATTGGAGAGGCGCACATAAGCGAGCTACTCAGTGGTGTGGAAAATGATGGGAGCTATTCCTCGCCCATGAGCAACAAGTCAGAAAAGAATCTAGCTGATTTTGACGATGATGAATCTCCATGCGAAGAGGAACTCGCTCAGTTGGTTAGTCGGACACATAGTTGTATGCCTGGTTATGCTTTGCCATCAATTGCAATGCGAGAGGCTGCAGTGGCCGGCGAAGCGATTAAGGTTATACAGCAGCAATCTGCATCAGCGGCGTCAGCGAATGCGAAAGGACTAGTGCAGGGCAAACCGGAAGAGACCCCTGCCCCTGCTGTCGAAACAAAAGAGCCATCACAACCAACTTTTACAATCAATGATGTTTGTCTACCAGGAAACACCCTCTTGTGGGATCTTTTGCAAGATGATAAAATTGTATGGCTTTCCCATCACCGAATATGTTCCTCATTAATGCTTCTCTTTTGTTGTTTAGGGTCAACTTGGTGAATCTCTAGCATTGGACGCTGAAAAGGCTTTAGCCACTCTATTGTGTTTCAGCACAGATCGATTGTTGCGTACAAAATTTATTGAAGGCTGCCTACACAATTTGGCAAACAACAAAAGTGTCATTGTTAGTTTGAAACTGCTGCCCAAGCTGTTTGCATCGTTTCAACAGTTCCGAGCTGCCGATACTCATCAAGTTACAATGTGGGCCGAACGACAGCACAAGATGATGTATCATTTTTTTAACAATATCAAAGCCTATGCTCGGGCACACAGTCTGGGAAATGAAAATCTTGTGCTCAATTCAAATGGATCTCCAATGTACTCGCACAAAACTCAAGTTTCGGTGAGGCTGCATTTTCTTTCCTCGGTTTTTAGTTCGTTGGGATCTCCGAAAAACTTTAGGTATGCCGTAAAATGTTTTTGCAATGAAACCAATTAACGCTCTGTGCTCTGTTACCTTTCAGATTGAGTCTCGAACAAGTTGATGCACTCTGGGAATGGTTGGCGCACGATCCAGAATGTTGTGATTGTTATTTCTCCTGGCTTCAAAGTCAGGCCAAAGGTGGCGACCAGCATGCACTCGGAATTGAAGCCTTGCAGCATTTGTATTTGAAAAAGTTGCCCGAACTTCGTCCGGAAGAGTTTTCAATGGTGGCATTGATGTTGTTCCAACAGCTGTGCAGTTTGGCCAGACTTGCCATAGCACATTATGAAAAACAAATCGAATCGCTATCGAGTACTTCATCGAATATTGTTGGGATGTTTCATTTATGGAAAATCGCCTTACGGGCACACAACACAGAAGTTTCTCTGGCGGCTATCCAATATATAAACATGTACTACATGGGTCAACAATTGAAGCTGGAGAAGGAGTTTGTATCACAATGCATGGATCATTTGGTTCAAGCGTCGAATGGCCTTAGAGGGTAATTCATTTTGGCAATTTTAAAAGAGCATTTCTAACAGTGTTTTGCTGTTTCATTTCAGTTGTGAGGAGGAATATGCTTTAATGTGCGTTCAGCGGGGCCTTATGCTTTTAAATACACATCTTGATACTTTTCGACGGAGATATGCTTTCCATTTGAGACGTTGGGCTATTGAAGGCAAGGGAATCGGATCACATAGTAATCTGAAGAACGAAGGAACAGGACCTTCTATTCGAATAGTATTGCAACCAGCTGGACTGTCGGAGAAATCATTATTACATATGCACTCCTGTGATCTTATAGCAGAACTAAAGGCTGAAATATCGAAATGGTATGCTTTTTTGCTTAAATACTGAAACTTACTTACTTACTTATGCTGGCGCTACGGTCCAGGTCGGACCAAGGCCTCACCCAAAAAATGTCTCCAAGTTGGTTCAGGTCCTCTACCACCTGTGTGCTCCACCTGAGTCGCGGTCTTCCTCTTCTGCGACGTCCTTCCGGGTTGGATTCGAAGACTCTACGAGCCGGAGCATTATTTTCCATTCGCTCAACATGACCCAACCATCTAAGTCGTTGGACCTTAATTTTTCTGGCTAGGTCAGTGTCGCTGTACAGGTACAGCTCGTACAGTTCTTGATTGAATCTTCGTTTCCATTCTCCATTAATGCAGACAGGAACAAAAAGAATTTTTCTCTCAAAGCAGCCCAAAGCGTTTTCATCGGATGTTGTCATGGTCCATGTCTCTGCATCATACATGAGGACCAGGATGATAAGGGTTTTGTAGAGTGTCACTTTAGTTGCTCGCTAGAGAACTTTACTACTCAATTGCCTTCTAAGTCCAAAGAACCAGCGATTGGCAAGAGTGATTCTTCGTTTGATTTAAGCGCTGGTGTTGTTGTCTGAGTTGATAGCGGATCCCAGGTAGACAAAGTCCTTAACTACCTCGAAGTTAGATCTGTCTTTGTTGACGTTTGCTCCGAAACGTCAATGTTGGCAGTCCTTTCTTATTGACAGCATTAACTTGGTCTTGTCCTCGTTAACCGCTAGACCCATCTTCCTGGCCTCCGTGTAAAGACTCACAAACGCTCCACTGAATTCACGCTGTGTTCTTCCAATTATGTCAATGTCGTCTGCGTATCCTAGTAGCTGGACGGACTTTTGAAAGATTGTGACTGGTGTTGACGTTGGAGCTTTGCACAATCTTTTCAAGAATGATGTTGAAGAAATCGCATGACAACGCATCGCCTTGTCTAAAACCTTTTTTGACATCAAAAACGTCCGTTAGGTTTTTTCCGACCATGATGGAACAGCCAGCGTGAGTTTTCCATTGTTATCTTACACAGACGGACGAATTTTTCTGGGATGCCAAAACTAGACACTGCTCTATATAATTTGTCACTATAGACGCTGTCGTACGCGGCCTTGAAGTCGACGAAAAGGTGGTAGGTATCGATTTAATGTTCCTGGGTCTTCTCCAAGATCTGCCGTAGGACGGCAGACAAGATCTTGTAGGCGATGTTGAGGGGACTTATACCTCTGTAGTTGGAGCTATCTTCGCTTCGTCAATGTCGGGTGGGTGGAAATGTTGGCCTTCTGCACCCAAATTGAATGGTTCTGTATTGCTGGTGGAGTTTTGATGGTCATCGTCATTACACAGCTTGGATAATTGGTCTTTCCATATCCTCAGCACTGACTACGGTTCCACTAAGATGTTCCCATAATGGTCTCTACAGGCTTCGGTTCGGGGTGTATAAGCCCTGGATGTTTGTTTCACATTTTTGTAGAACTTTCGAACCTCGTTCCTGTTGTGACATCTATCTCCTCGATCGCGCGCTTCTCATGCTCCCTTTTTTCCTTCTGAGAAGTTTATGCTCCTCTCTCCTTTTCTGCTCGTAGAGCTCACGAGCTGCTCGTGTCCTTCATTGCAGCGCCGCTTTGTATGCCTCTTGTTTAGCTGCATGTGCTCGCCGGCATTCATCGTCAAACCAGGGGTTTCGTTGTGGTGGCCGTGTAAACCCTAGCACCTCGGCGGCATCTCTGATGGCTGCTTGGCAGTGTTGCCACTGGTTCTCTATATTTTGTGCTGGCAGCAAAGGACTTCTGAGGAGATTTTCGGAGCCACGATCGGAAAAGGATCTAGCAATTTCTTTCGATCTCCTAGCATTTTCGCGTGTTGGCCTTGATCGGGATATCCGCATTCGTACCTTGGCTACAACAAGGTAGTGGTCCGAGTCGATGTTGGCACCTCGGAATGTGCAGACATCTTGCATTCTAGAGAAGTGTCGTGCGTGGATCGCAATGTGATCAATCTGTTTGACGGTTGATTGGTCAGGAGATTTCCATGTTCCCTTGTGGATATCGAGATGTGGGAAACGCGTACTTGCTATGAAACTTGAATTAACCAGCAAAACCTGAAGAAAATTTGCTAAGCTTCACATTATTTTGTCTTCCAAAGGTGGGAAAATCTTCAAGGAGGTGCACGTGCATCTGGAGTTACTGCACCAGTGCTCGGCCTTCTATTGAGCGAAGGTCCGCTTCGCATAATTACCCAGGGCCAAGAACTAACATCCGAGTATGACGAACGCAGCTTGGGTGATGTTGGCTTCAAAGATAATCAGGTATGTACCGTCTGTCGCATAACCCATCAACTTGTACTTATTGATCCATTTCAGATCGTTTATGTATCGCTAGGCGGAAGAGGTGCTCGTCGCAAGGAACCCTTAGACCACCCGACACTACAACCGCCACCGCCCAAAGAATGCCTACCAACAGTGCTCTTACTGCAACCAAAGTATTTTGAAAAACTGTTTCGGTTAATGCAAACCCTTGGTGATATGGAAATCCAAGGAAATAACAACATTCAGACTCATACAAAAGCACAATTGTTATCGCGTCGTGTTTGGGACATCTTGGCAATTCTGCCCACAAACCCAAACATCTTGGAATCATTTCAGAGTCTCAGTGTTGATCTTTTCGAATGCGAAACGGCCGATAACTTGGAGGAGCGAAATTTTAGAAAAGATGCGATCAAACGAAAACTCAATGAACTCCTTCACCCTGGAAATCTGCAAAAATTCATGTATTCCTTGCACATTGTCGAAAGTTTGGTAATGAGCAATTTGAGTTCGGCTTCTGGTGGTTGTTGTAACGGTGACTTCCAAAGTGGCAAGCCAATAAGTATCAATCGATTGTTTAGCACTTCATCGTCGTCTTCATCGAAAAGCAATTCGAGTCAATCGCCACGTAAGAGTAGTCGACGAAGAAAAGTTAGCCCGGGAGAGAGCTCTGAAAGTGGGGGTGGTGCAGATAGAGGTGGAGGTGGAGGTGATGCTGATGAGAAGGCAGCAAATACCGAAATTACTCAAAACCCCGCCGAAGAACAACCTTCTGAGTCAGACCAGCAGACGAAATGCGAAATTGAGGCTTCATCGGAAAAGAAAAAACCCGAAGAGAACACCGAAAGTGATTTGCCTCGCGAAGACGAAGAAGAATACCCGACAACGCCCAATCCACCGTCACCAGTATCATACGACCTGAAGTGGAGTGATGTGTTTATCAAGTGCGGCGGACTTCAGCACTTGTATGATATTTTTGTGAGCGGAATGTTACAGAACGGCCACCATGAGAACATCAACGAATGGAGACATGATTGCCTTGCAAGCTTGCTGAGAATCCTCTGGCTTTTGGGTTTCGAAGAACATCGGTCGGAAGATATTCCGGTGGCGATTTCGAAGCCCCACGCATTCATGCTGGAAATGATGGAAGTCGATTCATGTCTGCGGCGATTGGCATCAATATTGAACGATGAGGCACACACACACTTTACCAACCAGTTGCATATTCGCACAGGGTTCTGGGGCCGCGCTCAAGTTGTACAATACACAATGAACATCATGGTCAGTTTTGTGCATTCATCTGAGGCCGCCCGCGTAGCACTTTGGAGTGCCCCCGAATACTGCGGATGGGTGCGCAAATTCATCCTAGAAGACCCTGAACCGTCGGTGAGGCGTGAAATATGTGCCGGTTTGTATAGAATTTGCTTGGGCAACTCACAAAGCTACCAGGAGTTGTTGGCGCCTCTGTTGCAAAAGCTTATCTCTTTCCTGCCTGTTGCTGAAAAAATGACTAGTTTCCAGCAGTCGCACACTCATTTCGTATCGGACGATGGCAAAGAACCGTATGGACCCGCGTGTCGTGACTACTTTTGGCTTCTTGCGAGACTCGTTGACACCTTAACTCCGGATATGGTGAGGGTGTCTCTAGACGATCCGAATTCGAGCGCAATAGACATCGAAGGATTGTGTCACACCGTATCGAAAAGTATTTTAAATCGGGAATTTTACGAAACAAGACACGGCTACCAAGATGATGGACTAGTTGGCCTGATAAACCTTATGACAAATCTCGTGAAATACGACCCTCCGTTTAAGTTTAGTCAGAATGCGCTTAGTTTCATTGAAAGAATTTTCGATTTCCTGTTCGATATGCCGTCGCCGGCCAATCGGCAGAAACCCAAATGCAAATCACCAACGTCACGAGCTGCAGCCTATGATTTGCTCGTTGAACTGTGTAAAAACAGTGCAAATAATTATACGCTTCTACATGGAAAGTTGCTAGAGCAGCACACCCCAGGTCCACATCCTCCTTACCCATGGGACTATTGGCCACGAGACGATGGACGATCTGAATGCGGCTACGTTGGTTTGACTAACTTGGGAGCAACCTGCTACATGGCATCGTGTATTCAGCATCTATACATGATGCCACAGGCGCGAGAGGCAGTTCTAATGGTGCCACCACAAGCGGCTCAAAAGCACGGTGCCACATTGCACGAGTTACAACGAATGTTTGCTTATCTCCTTGAATCGGAAAGAAAATCATACAATCCGCGGTCGTTTTGTCGGGTTTATCAAATGGACCATCAGCCATTGAATACTGGCGAACAAAAGGACATGGCTGAGTTCTTCATTGATCTGGTGTCGAAACTTGAAGAAATGACACCCGATCTTAAGAATCTCGTCAAGAAGCTGTTCTGTGGAACGTTGAGCAATAATGTCGTTTCATTGGATTGTGGGCACGTTAGTCGTACGGCTGAAGAATTCTATACGGTTCGGTGTCAAGTTGCAGATATGAGAAATTTAGGGGAATCATTGGATGAAGTGACGGTAAAGGATACGTTGGAAGGTGACAATATGTACACGTGCTCACAATGTGGTAAAAAGGTTCGTGCTGAGAAGCGGGCGTGTTTCAAGAAGCTGCCACAGATTCTGTGCTTTAATACGATGCGGTATACTTTTAATATGGTGACGATGCTAAAGGAGAAAGTCAATACGCATTTCTCGTTTCCAATGCGATTGGACATGTCCAATTATGTGGAAAAGACTCTTATGCCTCATCAGTATTTAGGTAAGAAATTCATTTTGTTTTAGAACAATTTTAAGAAACTGAGTGTTTTTTCTTGTTTTTTTTTTTTAGAAGACAGAAAGAATAAAGCGGCGGCTAAGAACCAAGATGCAGATAGGAAGGCAGAAGATGAAAATAGCAAAAACGAGTTTCGTGAGAACTGTGTGGAGGAGGAGGAAGAAACAAATGAGTAAGATATTTTGCCAATTCATTTTATATAACATATAACCCTCTAGAGTCTAGACGATCCGCCTCTAGACTAACGAATAGAGCTGCACACGTAGGGAATTCTCGATACCATCTTATGAATACGTCTCTGTCTCGACAACACCTCCGGGGTGCTTCTTCAAGTATGTGCTATCTTACTTAAAGGGACGCTACAGTGAAGGGCGGATCAGGACTTCATCTAACAAGCGTCCCACGTCAGCTAGGTACTTAGCTGGCCGTTTCAGTTTCCCAAGTTGGTTGATGTCCGCTTGTTTTGTCTCCGACCCTCTTCCTCATTTTCATTAATGATCTCTTGTCTGTTACTTCTAATCCAATCAATTGTTTCGCTGACGATAGTACCCTTAGCTTTTCATATTCGTTTCCAGACTCACATCCTTCCTCTTCGGATGTGGAACTGCAACGGCAAAATATGATAAGCTCATTAAACTCTGACTTAAACAGCATTGTACAATGGGGAATAAGGAACCGCGTAGAGTTTAATGCTTCGAAAACTCAATGCTGTCTTGTATCGTCGAATCGAGATATACCCCCCTTGCCACTATCCATGGGTGGCACTTGCATCAATGAGACCGAACATCTCGAGATTCTCAGTATGTGTATCACTGACCACCGTTTGTGGGATGAGCACATTTGCGATGTCGCCAAAAATGCCGCAAGATGTTTGGGTTTCTTAAGACGGTGCAAGAAATTCTTTTCCCGTCTGATCTGGCTACTATCTAGAAGATTATATCCGTCTAAAGCTTGAGTACAACTCTCATCTCTATGCTGGTGCTCTAGCTACTTACTCAAGCCTCTTGAATGGTATTAAAAAAAAAGCCCTTCGAATGATCGGCGACAGAGACATCACTGCGTCATTCCAATCATTAGACCACCGTCGTAACGTTTCATGTCTCTCTTTATTCTACCGTTACTTCTACGGTAAGTGCTCTAGAGAAATAGCCAGTTGCATTCCTCCCCTTAATACTCGCGCTTCTAGGAATGCCCATCAGTTTACCCTCGAGCCTAACTTCGAACGTACTCTCAAGTATAGAGAATCATTCTTTAGCCGTACTACGCGAATGTGGAACTCTCTTTCCCAATCATTATAATGTTCAGGAATTCAAGACCAATATACACCGACACCTTTCCAACCCCTTCCCTTCTTCTGGCATAATAAGGGTATAAAAAATCCCTTGAGTGGTTGCAAATTATTAAAACAAAAAAAATTACCCGTTGACGTTTTTGCACTCAGACAAATATGGTTTTCTGAAATGTTAGGACGCGGGATAATTCATTTAGGCATCCCTCCTAAGCGATATGCTGTGGTTGGGATCGGACAAGTTTATGTGAACAACACGAAGTATCAACAATTCAAACAGTATGATTTCGAGTTTTTGATAGTGTAAGCTTTTTGATTCAATTGTCCTTGAACCCCGAATTTATTCTAGAAAAACAAGAGAAAAACAAAATACTTCTTATGCTATATGCTTTCATTTCTTAAAGATACGAGCTTGTTGGCGTGACAGTTCATACGGGAACAGCTGACGGTGGCCATTATTATAGTTTTATCAAAGAACGAAACGAAAATACTCAACAACTTGATCGGTGGTTCCTGTTCAACGATGCCGAAGTCAAGCCATTCGATCCATCACAAATTGCAGCAGAATGTTTTGGTGGCGAAATGACTGTAAGTACACAAACATACAATGAAACAATAAACCGAAATGTCTCCCTTCCATCATTCAGAGCAAAACCTACGATTCAGTGACAGAGAAGTACCTAGACTTTAGTTTTGAGAAAACAAATTCAGCCTATATGCTGTTCTATGAGCGTCGTTCAACCAACAAACAAATTTGGCAACGTTCACAAATGTCCACTGAGAATCCCTGTAGCTCGCAAAATATTCTAATGCAATTGCAGATGAAAAGCGCTATAGAAGACCAAGCCAAACAACTAGAAGCTACATGTGCATCACCATCAACGTCAACCAATATCAGCGATCAGAATCAATCCGATGTAAATGAGACTGAAGCCAATGCCGCTAATTTAAGTAGAAGTAATATTGAAAATTCAACGAAAGCCCTTAACATGGGCTTACCACAAGCAACACCATCAACACAACAATGTGATATAGAAAATAAGAACAATAATGAAGGTAAATGCTTTCTCCTTGCAAACGATAGTCCATACTAAAAGAATTTATTTGAATTCACAGCTGGAAATAGTGTGATATCAAGGGTTCAAGATGGGGGTCGAAAGTCTTTGCTAAGCAAAGAGCTCGAAGACTGGATATGGCAGGACAACAGACACTTTTTACAAGATAGAAATATATTTGAGCATACTTATTTTAAGTGAGTGTACAACGGTCTACTTACAGGACTAGTATTCAACCAAACAATGACCTTTTTTTTTTACAGTTTTATGTGGCAGATTTGTGGTCATATCCCACAGACTCTTCTGATGCAAAATGACGTTACTTGCATGGCTGCAAAACTGTCGGTATCATTCTTTATAGAAACATTTATCCATGCAAAGGAAAAGGTATTATTTTGAAGTGAAAGGCATTGTTTTCTTAATTGGATTTGGATTTCCTTGCAGCCAACAATGGTGCTTTGGGTTGAGCTACTTACAAAGCAATTTAATGCCAGTCAAGAGGCATGCGAGTGGTTTCTTACGCACATGTCGATTGAACCCTGGTGGCCCGTTCAGGTGCTAATACAATGTCCGAATCAAATGGTCCGCCAAATGTTTCAGCGTCTTGTAATTCATGTTATCCAGAGATTGAGGTAAGAAACTGCAAAACTGAGATTTTAACAAAAACTTAATTTTAAGTGACAAGCGCTTTGAGTGTTTATGGTCGGGTGGCAAATAGTTTTGATATGTTTACAATGCTGATTATTTGTGGAATGTGAGGACACTCATCGACGCACCATCTAAAGCCCTTATAAATCAACTCCAAGATCTAGCTCTCCAGGTTGGGGATCTTGCGTCGAACAATTAGCGGAGGCCCTAGACTGCCTTAAAGCAGATATAATCGCCATCCATACATTGGGATGGTCCGAGCCTACGAAAAATAAATAACTGCGATATATACTACGGCGACTGCTACCGGGGACAATATCAGCGTCTATGTGGATTTGTAGTTGGGACTCGACTCAGGAAGAAGGTCTTGAGATTCAACTCTGTGAACGAGCACATCACGACAATCCGCATCAAGGCTTAGTTAAACAGCATTAGCCTCAGCTTGGCTCACGCCCCCAATGACGAAAAGGATGAAGACACCAAATACAGGTTCTACGAGCTCCTCGACAAGACCTATGAGTATTCCCCTAGCTATGACATTAAAATTATCCTTGGAGATTTTAAAACCAAGCTGGGGCTGAGAAGAAATGTTTGGTGAAATAATCGGACACGCTCCACCTCCCATAACACTTTCAGGCTAATCGACTTCGCTGCGGAGCGAGACGTTATGGTAGCAAGTACGCGATTCTTACATCTCGATATTCTCAAAGAGACATTTTCATCTCCTGATCATTCAACCGTCAACCACATTGATAACATTACAATCGACGCACGACACTTCTTTAGTATGCAAAGTGTCCACACATCCCAAAGTGCTAAAATTGACTCGGATCACTACCTTATTGTCATCGAGGTCAAGGAAAATTCTCTCGACAAATCCAACCATGCCTAGTTGTCTTAAAAACTCGGGGTACATGGACTAATTCTTGCGAAGGAACGCTAAACCTGCTATTAGACACCCACTTCCCAGATAGCTCCAAATCCGTTAATACAACAAACCGTCCTGGGTCTGATATTAACTTAAATTTTCCTCATAGACCAGGGTAGATAATTTTTGAAAACGAAAAAAATCGCAGTAGAATAAAACATATTAGAAATGGTGGGGGATGCGATGAAAATGAAAGGAAAAATAAATTACGGGCCATCCGAGTTCGGGAAGTGGGTGGGGGGCGGGTATTAAGGGGGAAAAATGGTTTATCTTGATTTCCGGAAAAACTAGAGGTCCTATGGAAAAATGTTAAATGGCAAAGTTGTAGGTAACAAAGAGATCTATAACTTTTGTTCAGACAACTTTTTCACATAACCTCAAAATATATATGAAAAATTCAAAAAACCAAGTTTTTGGTTTTTTATTTTTATCTTTTTCATAAAAAAAGATTTTTCTACGAAATTTGGTGAAAACTTCCCTTATTATATTTCAGATACACAGTAATTTATTTGGTTAAAAATATTTATTTTTTCCTCTTATATTGACATAATATCAAAAAAATACCCTAATTTTGAATCGAAAATTCACGTGTCAAAATTTCGCCTTTTCTTAAAAAATCGGCATGTTATTTGTTTGTTCAAATCTCTACTTTCTGATGGTGTAAAAAAAATATACATTACCATAGTAAATATTCTCAGAAAATGCCAAAAATTGAAAAAACTCAAATTCGATTTTTTTTTTAATCATGATTTTTTTTTCTATACATTATATATAGGTAGGATGACTACATTTAACAAACACAAAAACAACCTTAGTTAAGGCCAAACATATGGGCACTTACACTTTTTGAATTCAATTCAAAATCATTGCATTTTTATGAAAAGACTTAAGGTTAGACTTAGACTAAAAAAATGTAAAGTAACTAATTTTTATTCGGTCAAAGAATAACGTTATGAAAAGTAAAGTGTACGACAAGAAAAGTCAAGCTAAGAAAAATAACGAATTGAGAGCAATAGATTGGGGCTCGAAGCAACACCAAGGTGGCATTATGCCCAAATTTACAGAAAAGGAATTAATTCCGGAAGTTTTGCTTAAAACTATTTGTTGCAGCTGTGAAAGTGGATGTAACAGTTTAAAATGTGGCTGTCGAAAACATGGTTTAAAATGTACAAATCTATGCACGAATTGTCATGGTTCCGAAAATTGCTCAAATATGGAAGAAAAAACTTACGAGGAAGTAAATGAGGAAATTTTGGATGAAGAACCAATGCAGTCCGAAAATATCATTGGAGACGAGGAAGGTGGTGGTCTTGAAGATTTCGAAGATTAACTGCAGTTGGAAAGGTCTGTCACATCTTACGATGAAGAAATGCAATCAGAATCACTTTTTAACTTATATGTATGTATATTGTTATATGTAGAGGAAAAGAAAGGATTTGAGCAAGAACACTAGATTTTAGTTTTAATAAAGTTTTTGTTCAATTATAAAGATTTTAAATAATGTTTTGATTGTAATTTATTAATGTTAAATATACAAAATATAGAAAAATAGGTAATTTAAATTGGATCTTCGAATTGACTTTCACTAGACTTTTACTTTTCTTAGTTTGACTTTTCTTGTCGTACACTTTACTTTTCATAACGTAATTCTTTGATCGAATAAAAATTAGTTACTTTACATTTTTTTAGTCTAAGTCTAACCTTAAGTCTTTTCATAAAAATGCAATGATTTTGAATTGAATTCAAAAAGTGTAAGTGCCCATATGTTTGGCTTTAACTAAGGTTGTTTTTGTGTTTGTTAAATGTAGTCATCCTACTTATATATACTGTATAGAAAAAAAAATCATGATTAAAAAAAATCGAATTTGAGTTTTTTTTCAATTTTTGGCATTTTCTGAGAATATTTACTATGGTAATGTATATTTTTTTTTACACCATCAGAAAGTAGAAGTTCGAACAAATAAATAGCATGCCGATTTTTTAAGAAAAGGCGAAATTTTGACACGTGAATTTTCGATTCAAAATTAAGGTATTTTTTTGATATTATGCCAATATAAGAGGAAAAAATAAATATTTTTAACCAAATAAATTACTGTGTATCTGAGATATAATAAGGGAAGTTTTCACCAAATTTCGTAGAAAAATATTTTTTTATGAAAAAGATAAAAATAAAAAACCAAAAACTTGGTTTTTTGAATTTTTCATATATATTTTGAGGTTATGTGAAAAAGTTGTCTGAACAAAAGTTATAGATCTCTTTGTTACCTACAACTTTGCCATTTAACATTTTTCCATAGGACCTCTAGTTTTGCCGGAAATCAAGATAAACCATTTTTTTCCCCTTAATACCCGCCCCCCACCCACTTCCCGAACTCGGATGGCCCGTAATTTATTTTTCCTTTCATTTTCATCGCATCCCCTACCATTTCTAATTTATTTTATTCTACTGCGATTTTTTTCGTTTTTTTCCATTTTTGAACCTATCGGCACTAGTCTATCAAGGTCTTGTTACAAAAGAAAAATTGACATGTGCTCTGAATAGTTTCGAACCTTATAAATCTCCAGGTCCAGATCAAATCATACCAGCTGAGCTAAAACATACCAGCGACATAACTTTGCCTGCTAAAAAGCAGGATCATCAAATCTAAGATGGGGGATTTTTGTACGAAAAGGTCTGTCAGCAGAAGCACTCCGCAAGGTGGTGTTCTGTCCCCTCTCCTGTGGAACATAGTAGTTAACGAACTGCTAACATCCCTCGAGAAGGAAGGCTATAGAGTGATTGCCGATGATGTTGCTATCGCCGTCACAGGAAAACATCCTAATACCCTGAGAGACCTCCTCCAAAACGCACTTAATATGCTCACCAGATGGGCTGATCGCTGTGGACTTGGTATTAATCCTCAAAAAACGGACCTCGTCATTTTTACACGGAAATACAAGATCCCAGTAATTGTACCCCCTTCAATAAAAGGTGTACCACTAATTTTTACCAATGAAGCCAAATATCTTGGTCTGATATTAGACAAAAAATTAAGTTGGAAACCTAATATTCAGGAAAGAGTTAAGAAAGCTACAGTAGCTCTTTTCTCTTGCAAGAAAGCCATAGGTAGAAAATGGGGTTTTCAACCTCGCATAACCTATTTGCTATACACAATTGCTATGGTGGACTGCACTAGAGAAAGTCACTTACTGCGACAAACTGAGCAGAGTCCAACGCACTGCAGGTCTCTGCATAAGCGGGGCATTGAGAAGAGAACCACACCCTCAGCAGCGTTAGACACTCTCCTCCATCTAACACCCCTCGACATTTTTAGCAAACAAACAAGTGGCAGCGAGTACAGCTATAAGACTCAACGCCTCATCTCAATGGAACAACAATAATGTGGGACACTCCATCAATTTGAACTTCTTCGGTTCTATACCAAAGTACATAGACTACAACAATCCAAAACTCCAATTTGGTAAAAACTTCCAGATATCCATTCCATCCAGAGATGAATGGGAAGACAAAAAACTTCTGGATGACAAAAGCATTCATTTTTATACAGATGGATCCAAGACAAGTGATGGAGTTGGTAGTGGTGTGTACTCAGAAAAGCTTAATCTAAGCATCTCATTCCGCCTCCCTAATCATTGTAGCGTCTTCCAAGCGGAAATTTTAGCGATCAAAGAGGTTCTCTCCTGGCTGAGAGAAAACGATGGTTCGACTAGTAAGAAGTAATTCTCTAGATTCATGTGGTATCACAATGGGCCTTTTCTTTTGGCCTAAGTGTGCGGATTCTGTATCCGCAACCACTATAACCTAACCTTACCTAACTACCTTATTGTGGCCAAGCTACGAATGCGGATATCCCGATTGAGAACACCACACGAAAATGCTAAAAAGGAAATTCGACGTCAAACGGCTACAATTGCAAGAGATTGCTAAATTCACAAGACCCCCTGAAATGCACCAACTACAGAGATATAAGTCTCCTAAGCAGCGCCTACAAGATCTTTCTTCCGCTCTTTGTGAACGCTTGCACTGGCTTCATGATGAGTGCAACCGAACAAATGAAAGCGTAGGAACAGTTTAAACATAAAAAAGAGGTCTGTAGACTTTTCTGAGAATAAAGAGAGTAAGATCGAAAGAGTGAAGATTGCTAGGATGCTGAGTTGAAGTCATGTTACATGAGACGGTAACCAGTCAATATTGCCATAAAAATTTAAAAAAAGATGGCCTCGAGGCAGAATTAAGCTACAGGAGACGTCTTGTTCTGTGAACAAATGTCTGAACCTCAATTAGCCATTATTTAGTTCTGTTTTATTTCTTTATTTGATTGCAAACGAGTTTCCTTACCAAATGATTCCTTAACGTGTAATTTTTTCCAGATCCACCCACGCGAGTCAATACCTTAAAATTGAAACCGATGAGAACGGCAAAGAAACATATGGTACATCCTCGTGCATTACAAGATTTATATCATCGCTCATACTCCTGATGGAACACGGCGCCAGACAACATTTGCGTCATCTGTCTGAATTCTTCGGTCTTCTGTTTGAATTTTCTAGAATGGGCGACGAGGAAACTGTGTTTCTTCTCCGTACAAATGTTATTCGTAGTGTAGCTGATTTTTATTTAGGAAACAAGAGTCAAGATTGCGTAAGTATTTGCTCATTCAAAATCTAATCTGAAGTTGACGTTTAAATGTGTCTCTTGGCAGATCGATGTGGGTTCCGATAATGAAGACAATTCCTCCGATGAAGCATTGTCGGTGGATAAATCGCGACCAGCATCTTTGGACAAAATGATAGCACTGGTTGCTAATTTGGTTGAAAGATCACGTGGACAAGACTTCCGACTTCGTCTATCACAAAAAGACTACAATGCGATAGCTGGTGGAAAGGTCTTTTCAAAAAACAAACTTCTCTAAAGATAAACCTTACGAATGACTTTCTTGCAGGGTTTTCCGTTTCTATATCAACAAATCAAAGACAACATCAATCCGCATCAAACGAGACACCTCATTCATGCGCTCTGTCGATGGGATGATAGATTGGCAAATCAGATAATCACAATGCTTTTTGCATCCGTCACCAAACATACGGAGCTGTGTGGACCATTTTTCAAGCTTTTAACACTGCTAACCGAGCCACAGGGGGGTCCATCGGGTCTGCCGTGTTTCTCCCAGCTTGTTTTGCAACGTGTTTGGGATGCCGCCGAGTATTGTCCCCAATCTGCGTTGGATTGGCTTGCTTTTCAGGCTCCAAAGAATAAAATTGCCCACGCATGGATCCTACAATCGGCTGAAAGTTGGGTGGAACAATTTCTCTTGGCTCATAACAATTCAAGAGTTCGAAATGGTATTTGACACTTTGAAAATTTTAAAATGACAAGTTTTAATGTTCATTTAATGTTACAGCTGCATCGTATTTGCTGGTATCGTTAGTCCCATCAACACCATTTCGGGCACACTACAGGACTTATTCGCTGCATAAATTGAACAATACTGTAGTATCACCAAGGTGAGATGGAATTCAGGGTGTAGTAGTAGTAGTAGTTGAAATGGTGGCCACGAGCAGTCTAGCTCGGTGACCCATTTAGCGCTGAATGCGCCGTTTACTGAGTTTTGAGTGCGCCAGCTGGCGATCTCAAGTTCGATGAGGAACTGAAACAATTTGTTAAAATTACGCCTCAAATCCACTTTGTTGCGTTTAGAAAGGAGATCAAATCCTTGATCTTCAGTTCGGAGAGGTCAATGAAGAAGGATTTCCCAATGTTTTGGCTCTCGTTTTGGCTTCTCGCTGGTCCCCACAACTACGACAGAAAGTATTGTGGGGGATGCCTAGCTTAGATGCGTGTTCTCCAACAGACCAGTGTCCGGTGCATGTAGCAACGACCCTGGCTATGTCTTGCCTGGGTCTGCAAATAAGGTTATTAGTGCAGGATTTATTGTAGGTGGGCCATATCCTTCTAGATATGATACATTTGGTAAGGCTATTCCACCTGTGGTTTGATTCAGCGAGGAAAATTGAGAAGATCTTACCCTTCATGGCACCAAGAGGAATGTTGATTCTATCCGCGAGTGAGCTATGAAGGGCTGATTCTTGCCTAGCCAGCTCGTCAGCTCGTTCATTGCCCTCAAAGCCACTAAGACCCGGAATCCAGATGAGAGTGACTTTGAGTCCAATGTTCATGCCCGCTAACTCACTTCGGCATTGTTGAACTAATTTGGAGGATGAAGTGGACGAGCCAATCGCCTGACTGTCCGAAAAAATAGCTGTATTGCGGTTTTGATTTTTTTTAATCGCGAGTAGTTCAGCCTGAAAGACACTAGCAAAGTCAGGAAGTCGCAAAGACTTGGAGACATTTAAAGACTCGGAGAAAATTCCTGCACCGACCCCACACTCCATCTTTGAGCCGTCAGTGAAAATAGTTGTGTCGAAGCCTCTCGTCACTAAGTAATCATCCCATTCCTTTCGAGATGGAATGATAACTTTAAATTCCGCACTGAGGTCCACAGTAGGAGTGCAGTAGTCGGTTACCTAAGGTAGCTAGAATTCTTCTATCACTGAGCATGGATACAATCCAATTCCGGATTTAGTCCTCTACACCCTGGTCAACTAGTGATTCTTGAATAGATTCTGTTAAGACGTTGTTGAAAGCTCCTTCTATGTCTAAGAAGGTAGCGAGAGTAAATTCCTTGTAATGTATGGTTTTTTCAACTGTACGCACTACCTCATGTAGGGCTGTCTCCATAGACTTGGAGAGGATTCATGACCTCGCCTGCCGACCTTCGGGATAAAAACTACTCTAACATGTCTCCAAGACTCGGGAACATGATTTCGACAGAGACATTCTTTAAAGATCATCTCTAGCCATGGAATCGCCAGAAATTGCGTTTTCTGAAGCATGATCGGCATTATGCCGTCCAGGCCTGGAGACTTGTACGGGGAAAATTTGTTGATTGCCCAAGCAATATTTTCCTTGTTTATCAGGATATCGATGTGTTCTATACCAGGACCAGCCGTCGACGCGCCATTAGAAATAAGCGTTCGAGGGTTGTTATTCTCACAAACCGGAAAATGCGTCGCCAACAGCAGTTATAGGGTCTCTGCAGGAGAGGCTGCCCAGGAATCGCCAGATTTTTTTTAAGAAATTAAGGACAGAGACTAGACAGTTCTTCATTCCACCACATAGGAATACGTATTCAGGGTGTATTTAAATTTATTTCCAAAAACAGGGATCTCAACAGTGATGCCCAGATTATCCTACATAATATCATAAGTCTGCTGCTGCGCTTATTGAGACCTGCCAGGTCTTACGCGGACATTGGAATCCATGGAACAACTAAACTGACATCATATTTTAGTCTCTTGACATATTGCATGGTTTCTAAGACTGAAAAACTCATGGTAACTGATTTTCAAAGTGAATTTAAATAAAAAATCAATTGAAATCGAAATATTCTTGCAGCTTGGCCCCTACATGCGTTCTCTGTGGGATCTGTTTCATCCCCGGCTATCCGAACCAAGTGTCCCGGCTCATCACAACAAGCATTCACTGCTCGCTTTTTGGCATCACTCAATTCTGGATTGTCCCGAAAATGCTCAAATTGTTGCAAATTGCCCCGAAATCACGAGGAATATTGCATTTAATTATATTCTGTAAGCACAACACAACAACAAATTCAGAACTGGTTCTTAATTGTTCTTTTTCTACCCAAAGAGCTGATCATGACGATTCCGAAATAGTCGCATATAATCGGGCGATGTTGCCAGCATATTACGGACTTCTGCGGTTATGTTGCCAGCAAAGTCGAACGTTGACACGCCAATTGGCAGCACATCAAAATCTTCAATGGGCCTTCAAAAATATCACACCCCATCCCACACAATATCCAGGTGCCGTTGATGAACTTTTCAAACTTATGACCTTATTCTCGACCAGACATCCCGATGCAACTGAGCAGGAACAGCATGAAGTTTCTACTTTTAGAAGAACCACGCTATCGGCATACTTGACCGGACTGGATGCAAGAGTGTCATGGGGAACCCTAATCAACGCCCTTAGAATATTGGGTAAATATGCGCATCCCAAGCGAGTATTGCAAATAACAATTTTATGTATTTTTAGTTGACAACGATGAAGATCGACTGCTGGTTATCTACAACGGTGGCATTGAGATGTGTTTCGAAGCACTGCATACATTACATTCCATGCATCATGAAGCCACTGCCTGTCATGTGTCCGGTGATTTGCAGGAATTGCTGACGGAACTTGTTCTGTTGGTAACAACTCTGCGAATAAGTACACGACTCGATAGTCCACCGAAAAAGCGCCAACAGCCATTGGGACAACACAATCTTGTCAAGGGCCTACCCGAGGCAGTCAAACGATTGGCAACATTTCTAAATACCTACAATCCGCTGGAGATTTGTAATCTTTCGATCGATGTGCTTAGGGAGCTTGTACGAAATCCTAACCTGGACATAACAAGCATTCTGGCTCCGATATTCACCAACTGTCATCTGTCGGCACAAAATGCTCCCAATTCTATTGGACCGTTGGGTCCGTACTTCCCGCGACGTGGTACCAAAGCACCCTGGCCATCGCTTTCAAAGAATGCTCCACGCCCTCCACGACCAATGGTCCAGATGAGCATACCACAAAATGAAATTATTCAACGTGGCATCGATAAGGAATACGATGCACGGTTAGAGGCCTTCTACAGACCGTACCACGATTTTCTGGATGTTATGATGCGTATGGCTGTGAATACGAATCAACTTAATGAATCGCTGGTGAAATTGAGTTGTTTGGCTGCTATTGAGGCTGCTCCGTTGCAATTTAATTTGTTTCCCAAATTCTGGGTTGGAATTTACAATAACAAGAGCACAAACAAGTGAGTACCAAACCAGATTATTGATCGCAATACATTGGTGCCATATCGGGCTTGTCTAATCCACTTGAACTCTGTTCTAGATATGTCGAACTGTTGCTAGCCAATCCAAATTTAGTTGAATATATTCACATAATTCTGCGGGACGAAAGGACATCGATGAACGATCAGTATGTTAGAAACTTTATAGAAATCTATTACCCTAAGGCAAGTTTTATCAAATCCAACAACCGGTTTAGTTAAATTAATTGAATTCAATTTTAGATCAAAACCAGTCTTCCAATTTCACGTCTTTTGTACACAATAAGCTATTCATTGCATTCAAAAGTCGATCTAGATGAACTTTGTGGCGATTTATTTGCGATTCGTGTCATAGCACAGACCACAGGTGTGCCAGCTTCCGTCCGTAAACAACTTAGAGCGTCCTTAAAGGCCGTGCTATCAAAGAACACATGTGATATTTCAGAAAATGGTAAGAAAAAAGGTTAGAGTTTTTAAATGAACCAATTTCTAATCATGATTCACTTAATTTATAGAAGATGTGCGACCCAAGAAAAAAATCAAACTAAACCAGCAGCAAAACTCAATGGAAGTTACTGAAAGTGAAGAAGCTGAGATCAAAAAAGCCGATGTACAAAGTGAGGATGTTGTTAATTCGCCAGCAACGACGACGATAACATCTGGTAAAGAACCGACGACAGAAGTTGAATGCTTAGAGACTACAACACCAGCAACAACAACAGCAGTAGCAACAGAAGCTGAAACTTCAACAGGTGAAACGACGACAAACACTGACGTCAATACCGCCGTTACCGCCGAAAACAGTACAACCCAGAAGGCATCCCTTTCGACATCAATGGCCTCATCGAATGCAACAACCGAAGGAGAGCCCAAACCTCTGGATGAGAGCAACGACGCTGACGACGAGGAAGACGATGAAGAAGTCAAAGAACTTCGAAGGCAAAAGGAGCTCCTGAGAAAATCGGTCGAGGAGAAACTTGCTGAAGAACGCCTTAAAGAGACACAATTGCTGCTAACCATCGAGAATTACATCAAGTCGATTCTTGATCTCATTCAAGACGATGACATGTCCGAAGATGATGGATCCCAAGACAATAACCCACCGGAAACAACACCACCATCGGCCCAAAATATAGTTTCGTGTAGTAGACCAGCCGACATCGCCGCCGCAACTGATATGCCAGCAGCCGTAGTCTCTGCCACCGCCACAGAGACTAGCTCGGTAGCGAACGCTGCAAACCCCACTGCTGCCAACGATGAAACCAATTTAGGCAGTGAAAACATAGAATAGGTCCCCACATTGTGTTTTGTTATGTTTAATATTTGAATTGTTGAATCGTCGTCTTGCAAGATCTTTTCACTTCTCCCAAAATAACAAAAGAACAACCCAAACTCTCGCTGTTAAACAATTTTATTTAATGATTTGCGTTGTTCAGTGTTTTTTTCATTTTAAATTTTATTTTTACGACATTGATTTACAAAAACAACAAAAATTGATCGCTTGATACATAACGTTAAGAAAAAATTGTATTATATTGGTTAAATTATTTATTCATTAAAATTTACTGCATTGGAAAACTTCTTGATAAATAATGAATGTTTCATAGGGACGCGTTTGTTTAGAAAAAAAAAATAAATACGTTTTTTCTCATTTCTCTTTTAACCATCATGTTCTATAGATTTTTAAGCAACAAGAATGCAAGATAGGGAGAGAGAGAGACAGAAAGGAAAATGCGTGTACGATTTGTAATTATTTTATTTCCTCACCATTTAAACTAAAAAATATAAATACACACCATTTTTACACAATTAAAAAACAAAAGAGTGAAACTTTTTACTCCATGATGCTTTGGTTATATGAAAAAATGAAATTTAGAAAGCAGAAACAAGTACTACAGTAATTGGTCCATAGTTGTACGGATCAATTTATAAGAAACTAAACTAAGCAAAAACAAAAACATAAAAAATAAAACAACGTACTTATAAATGTTTTTATTATGTATATGATGTAAGGAGTAATAAAATAAGTTTATGTTAAAAATCAATTATTATGTAATTTATAATTTTTAACTTTAGGAAAAATCAAACTAAATTTTGGAGGGATGTACAAGAGAAACACAAGTTTGAGGCAGATGTGGTTGAACACTCAGCATACTGTGTGGGGTAGCAATATGAAAAAAAAACAATAATGGAGCCATTTTTATGCCATGTTTTCAAGCTGCTGCCAGAGCCAATAATCACGAAAGCCATACAAAGGTTCAGGAAAAAAAAAACGCCATTTAACAAAAGGCTCAAGAAGCCCCAGAAATACATTGGAAATAAATACATATCAGCACTAAGAAGAAACAGAGCTGTATCTCAAGCTAAGAACCGTTTGGGAAATAGCTATAAATACTCAGATGTCGCTCAGGCCCCCAGACACATGTAGCAGAGATCTGATGAAGATCAGTATCTCTTCCTCCAAGGTTGTTTAAATTGTGAAGTTTAAGCTTCCATGAGTGGACAAAATCGAAGGATCTGTAGCGTGCAGGAACAATTTCTGGAAACTTATTTATGCAGGACAATTTTCCTTAGGAGGAAAATTAAAGTGAACTCTTTATCGGCCCAATCGAGGTAACCGTCAGAGCGGATTTTTCTCCGATTTCCTCCGAATCGGAGACATTTTGCTTGTCGGAGAACTACCTCGAAACAAAATTCGGAAGAAATTGTAGAAAATTCCGCTACGACGCACAGTGGCCCGTTTAGGCTAAAGTCATTCCAAAATTCATTTTTTTCGTTGTTCCAGAATTCAAAATTTGTTCTTTCGCTGAATTAACAAATATTTGAAGTTCTTGAAACCGAAGTTTTTTTTGAATTTTCCCAACGGTTTGGTTTTGAGAGGGGGTCAAAGTTGAACTTTTTTTTTCAGTTTTAATAACAAACAATTTTTTTTCTTTTTCTTGACTTTGAGAAGCTATATTACGAACGTGGGGAAAGAATTTTTGTTTTTTCTTTCTGAAATTAACAAATACGGTAAAATATATGTTTGGAAAAAATATTACAAAAAAAAAAAATGTCTATATATATTTTTTTTTTTGGACACCACTTTTTGTACCTTTTTCTGACTTTACATTGCATTGAAAAAAAAGCTTCAAAAAACATTAAGCAAAACTCAACGCATAATGAAAGCTGAAGTATTTCTTAATATAATCCTGAAGGAATAAATTGCACCAACTTGCAACCTTCTGAGCTAGAGCGATTTTATTAATCGATGGCAGGCACTTTTTTTTCAATTTTCTTGTTTTTGAATGGCAAATTAATAAAATGTTTAATACTGTAACTTTTGAACTAGTTGAGATATCACCACAATTTTTTTTTATTTCGAAGAAAATGTTCACGGCTAACAATATGATGAGTTTTAAATTTATTACATTTGCAGGGTGTTCCAGAATTTACGAACAAAATTTTTTTTTTCAAATTCAAAAAATTATCTGAAATGGGGAATGAATTCACCACAATTTTGTTTTTGATGACGGAAATATTTTAAAATACGATATGTTATAAATATTATATAAATCGGAGGCACTAAAAAATTAAATTGAAGGGTTTATATTATATCCATAATAAAATATTAGCAGTTACTTTTGACTTAAGGAGATTAAATGTTCAGTGATTATTTATGTAGGTATTAATTTTTAATCGGATTAAATGTTTATTTTTTATTACTCGATGTCATAAAATTTTAGGTAAAAAGAGGTTTTTTTTTAAGGATTAAACAATTCCAATTTCAAAGACTAGGTAGACAGGTAGAATTTATAATTAATGGTAGAGGTAATAATATAAGGTATAAAAGGATAGCTTAGCACAATGAAGTTATCATTTCTAGTTTGACTGAGCATAGAAACAGTAATAAGGAAACGTTATAGAAAATGGATATACCATATAGGAGTTTGTTCGACATTTTTAGTGCCAATCTGAAAGATGTCAATAAGTTTATATCCGCGGTTATGACTGAATACGAAATATCCGATGAAAGGTTTCTTGATTTTGAAAGAAAATTGAGTACCTTTTTCATAAACGCTAAGGCAAAATGGAATGCAATGGGTAGGTCGAGAGTGAAATTCGTGAGCAAACATGAGGATTGGCTTTCCTTGTCCCTTCATTTAAATACCATAGAAACGGAAGAAATTATTGATCAGCACTGAAAACCTAACTGAAGCGCTAGTCATTAGATTAAATAGTGACCACGAAAAGAAGAAAGGAGAAATAGTCAAGGCATTATCAAATGCAAGCCCAGTTCGGATCAAAAGAGTCAGAGAAAGCTTTCCAACTCCACAACAGGATCCTATAAAATATACCAATGACAGTGCATTAGCTTTGTTTATGGACGTGGGACTATCAAAGGAAAAATATAAAATTCTGAGGGGCTCGTTGAGGAAGCATAATGTTGACATTCTTCCATCCTACAATATGATAACAATTGCAAAAAAAGAAGCCGTTCCACAAAACTGCGAAATAACGGAAGTATCAGCTAGAGTGAAACTTCAGGATGTAATGGACCACACTGCAAGAAGGTTACTTGAAGCTAAAACGCAGGAACAAATGGCAGCACTACCAATATATCTGACGTTACAGAGCAAATGGGGCTGTGACGGATCATGTATATGGTGAAACAGATGCAAATATGTTCATGGCATCTGTTGTTCCACTCAGGTTAAGAAGTTCAAGTGAAGAACATTGGAGGAATCCTCGCCCATCATCTGTTCATTTTTGCCGACCGATAATGTTCCAATATGCTAAGGAAACTGGGGACCTTATTTCTTCTACTGTCAGCGACATCAAAAAACAAATTTCTGAAATTCAACCAACCATTTACAAAGTTAATGAAGAAATAACTTTGATTGTTAATCACGAGTTTTTTTTAACTATGATTGACGGAAAAGTTTTAAATGAACTTACAGAAACAAAATCAACGCGGTCATGCCCAATATGCAAAAGGACACAAAAGAGTTTCAATAGCCAAGATGAATCCAATGCAAACATTGACGAACATAACTACCAATATGGAATATCTCCACTGCATGGTAGAATCAGATGCATGGAATTTATATTAAAACTTGCATATACACTTCGACAGGATGGAGAGGATTTCGGTGAATCGATTGGGATCAAAGAAGCACAAAAAAGAAGAAAGGAAAGGATACAAACGTGTTTCCGTGATCAGCTTGGACTCGATGTAGACAAACCAAAGCAGGGATTCGGAAATACTAATGATGGGAACACTTCGAGAAGATTATTCGAGCAATCGGAGATAACAGCTCAAATAACTGGAGTAAACATAGAAGTTATTTCCAGGCTGAAAATAATACTTGATGTTTTGAACTGCAGGGAAGTTGTGAACGCAGTTAAATTTGGGGAGTATACTAAAGCAACAGCAGCTCTGTTGACTCAAAAGTATCCTGAAAAACAACTGACACCTACTCTTCACAAAATTTTGGCTCACAGTCAAGATATTATAGAGTATCAATCACTTCCCCTAGGAGAATTATCTGAAGAAGCCCAGGAGTCCAAAAATAAGGACTACAAAAGGTATAGATATCAAAATACCTGCAAAGTTTCGAGAATAAGGCAGAATGAAGACTTATACAACATGCTTGCAGCCTCATCTGATCCGCTTATTTCTTCTCTGAGGCACGTAAGGACTCAAAAAGATATGAAAGCACTTTATTCTCCGGAAATGTTGAGTTTATTGAATATTACCACGGACCAAGATGATAGTTTTCAAGAAATCTAATGTTTATACGTACATTTCAACTGTTTTTATTGTATAATTTGCTGTTCAATTTGTTATTTATTATTATTCTAATGTCAATTTACAAAAAAAAAAAAAAACAATTTAAAAAACTTTTTTCGCCACTGTTCCTCTAAAAACGGTGTTTTACTTTTTGCGCTACTGTTAAACGTCAATTCCTTTTGTTTTACGCCAGAAAATGAATTTTCTTGTTTGTTTAATTCACATTTAATCATTTTTATCTCACTTAATATAACTAAGCTTTTTGACAGCTATTTCCGAAACACCCTGTAATGTTTTTATTTTGAAATTCACCAATTTCATAGCGTTGGGTGTAACCTTCAAAATAAAAAAAAAATTGTGGAAATATCTCAACTCGTTTAGGAGCTATGATTTTTGGAACCAAAAAAGCCGAAACGGGCCACTGTGCGACGTTCGAAAACATTCTTTTTTACATTTATCGCTGCGTTTCGTTGTTCATCAAAATGAAAAATGTATTGTTTTGCGTATGCTTCAAACACAAACAATGTCTGCTTCAAAGACAAACATTCGCAATAGCATGAGCACATTTTTTGTACCCAAACTAGAAAGTTCTCGCTTGCCTAGTTCATTTTTCATCTTTATTCAGTCGAACTCTTTAAATTTAGACCGTACTAGCGGGCGATAAAAAAATTGATATCTGCATTGCATATTGCCCCTCATAGTAAACCCATACCTGCATAAAAAAAGAGCTAGCAGAAACAAAGGTAGAATGACATTCCAGACACATACAAGTCCAGTACATCACTTTAGGCTTAATGTGCACAGAAATAATTCCGTTTCTGGCACTAGCAGATAATTATTCATCAACCAAAAACAACAGGTATGTACTTCAAGCGATAAACCTTCACTATGCTATTTGTGTTATGCTCGAGTTTAAAGTCTTGTTGAACAATACAATGAAAACCTAAATTCAAATTTGAAGTTCGTTTCCGTTATAACGCTCAGACTGCCATCTAGTAGTAGCAACACGCAATATTATCTAAGACACGTACCATGTCGAAATAATAGTGGAGAATGAAATTTGAACTCGAAGAACACAACTGCAGGGGAGGCTCTCAGTCTTTCTCAGAAGATAGATTGAACCATGTCGGTTCCTTGAAAAGAATCTAGGGTACCACTTTAGTTTGCTTATTGCCAATTCGGCTATGATAGATTGACTTTTGTCAAGTTTTTGCAAGAGGCAGTCGGATACAGTGCAAAACTCGTTTTTTATGGTAAAGACTGACACCGGATACATCGCCAGGAAGTAGCATTTGATTGGTAGACTAAAATGTAGACACTACAACTTAGGTACTCATTATCAGTTGCATTTCGAAGGAGGGTACGTTACAAAAATTCATATAAGAGCAAGTAATTGCGACAAAAACCAAAAGTTAAGATCTAAATATAATTTATTCAGTGTTCTAATAGCAAATAAAATAACCAATGTTTTCACTTATGAGGTATACAATTAATTTTTTTTGTAATTCACCCTTATTATGATTGGCGTTTTCTTAAACGACAATTCTCACTTTTTGAGTCGAGTCACTTTTAAGGCGTTTTAGTGTATCGGTATTACCATACGTAAACGCCAGTCGTTGTCGATCAACTTGCGTTCCAAAAAAACAAATAAAATTTGACAAATATAATTTTAAATTCAAATGTCATTTGTTTTCAAAATTATTTTCAATTTTGTAGGATTTCTTCTTCTCCTGGAACTTTTTCTCAGTTTCATGAAGTTTTCCACAACAATTCTGATTTGGGTTACCAAAATCCGCTTCCTGGCCTCGTAGCAGGGACAAAGACGTCCGTGCAAGATCTGCAGCGCTCTGGTTTTTTGAAGGTCAGGGTTTTTCTGTATTCTGGACGTGGTATATTCTTCAGAAATGCGAACGGCGGGAGAGATCGTTCGTCTTCAAGGACTGAAACAGGCTGGTGGTGTTGTTGACTGAGGAGAAAGTTGATTTATTGCTTCCTTGGGAACCGTGAGATGCTCTTCGACACGTTTCCCAAGTATCGAGGATATAGGGGAGGGGTTGTGTTTTTCCACGTCAGAGGAATCTCTGCCGATGTCCCCTTCCTTTGCAAGTCCATCAAGTGTAATTGCGAGTGTCCTTTTCTGTTTCAACGTGAAAGGCCTCGATGTCAGTTGAGAGATGGCACTACGACGCACGGGCTGGTGGAACTGTGGCGTGTCCTAACCTTGTTTTCTGAAAAGCGATTTCGCGACATTTTTTGTTTTTGTTATTGAATTGGCATTGAACACGAAGCGGCTGTCCAGCATCCGGCTCCCTACTCACGAGCTAAAAAGGGGCTGGAGTCTGGACATCCCTTTATCTCCTGCTGCCCGGACCAGCCTCATAGGGCTGTAGATATGAATTGTGAGTGTGGTTTACGAGGAGGGGGGAAACGTGAAATCCGTTATCTTTTGATAAAATTCATAGAGGTGAATAACCTTTATAGCCACTTTTTTCTCCAGTTTGCAAGAATCCTCTTTGAAAATTGGTCGCCAACGATGGACTCCGCTCCATCAGCTCTACGAGGCACTTCATCTGCTCTGGGTTAGTTATTTTCATGTTAAATTCCAATTCCAATTCCAATTTCGCCAATGAGTCGTTTGAAAATTTGTGTTCGACAAAAAATAGCGTTTTGAGAGTCGTAGTAGGCGAGATAAACGACAGTTATAATACAAATGAGCGCCATTACTCAATTTCTCATACAAAAACGCAATAAACGACTCCTAACGCCACTCATAGTACAAATTTTTGAAAATGAAATTTGTCGTTCAAGTGAAACGACTGCGTAAGGGTGATAAATCACAAAAAAAAGTATAAATTAACATTGCATCTTTCCTTAAGTACAGAGCAGACATAAAACTAACAAAATTAAGACTATGTGTTGAGATAGTTAGCTAGCCACTAAAAAATGAGAATGTCTATGAGTTTTGATGTGCTTGTTGAGATGGTCCTTTCGGAGAAATCTTTTTTCGCAGCTTTCACAGCCGAAGGGCCGCACTCCCGAGTGTATCCGAGCGTGTCGCTTCAGCTCATCTTGGCGTTTAAAAGCTTTCCCGCATCCCTCTTGGGAACATTTAAAGCGTCTGTCGGATGATTTCGTGCTTGGTTCTACCTTAACTTTGATCACGTCGACAATCGGACCTGGCAATTCATTGACTAAAGTTGGAGAATCATTTCTCACAGTCGTCGCTGGTGGACAGAAGACAGGTAACGAAGTTTCAACAATTCTTTCCGGTTCGATTTTTATTTCGTTGATGATATCCTGAATGGGTTGTTGTTCCTTCTCAAAAGGATAATGGTTTTCATTAACTTCCACTGACATTTCCTGTTTAATTGGTAAGTCCACCGGAGGTATGGGAAGCGGATTCTTGTTGTCCGTGTCATCATCGCCACTTTCGCCCATAGACACTTCCAACAAAGGTAAAATATCCATTTTGGATTGCTTGAAGTGGACACGCAGATGTTTGGTTAGATGATCGCTGCGGGTGAACCTTTTAGCACACTGGGCACACTCGTAGGGTTTTTCACCGGTATGGGTGCGATAGTGTCGCGCCAGCTCATCGGAACGTGTGAATCTTTTCAAACATGATGGATGATCGCATACAAAAGGTTTCTCACCCGAATGCCAGGTCAAGTGGGATCGAATGTGCGAGCTCTTGCCGTAGGCTTTTGTGCATCCTTCGATTGGGCATACAAAGCGTCTTTTTGGATTTGTAGCATTTGGCGATGGCAATATAAGAGGCGTGGAGAGGTTTACATTGGCTATTTCGGCATCTAAGCAATAATGGGAGATAGATGATACATTTTTTATTTAAGGATTCGAAAGAGTGGGTGTGTTACCTTTGTTCGGAGTGGTTGCTGATTGTGTTCTTGCTTCATCATCCATGTTTATCAGCGAGAAGAGGCTAAAGAAGCTGCGATGCAGGTTTCTTAGAATGTTGTCTGTTATGAATTATACTATTTGAGATAAGCACTTTTGGAGGAACTTTTCCGTGAACAGGAAAGTTTGGCCAAAACTATAGGGAAAGAGTTTTCAATGGTTCTTTTTTTCTTTGAAAAAATTGTAACTATCAAATACGCCTACTGTCATAACAAATTACATATCACTGCATTGCCGACCGTCGTTAACGATTCACAGTGCTGCCATAATTGAAAAAAAGTAGTATAATTGTTGCAGTTTTGGACTGTGTTTACACAGGATGCATACTTGGGACGTTTAATGACATGTACTCAGCTTGTAAAAACGAGACTGTCCGACAAGTGGAAACAATTTCGTAGCTTGCGTCCTGTGTGAACTAGGTTCTTGACAGGGCGATGCAAATCATGAAAAAACAAAACGATTTGGTGGGCATCCAGATGCAAGTGGCGAGCGAAGATGATGTGGGTTCTGGTCGATAAAGGCGAAACAGCATTAGCATAAGAATTGGCACCGTCAAGTTTGGTTTAATGAAGGACTGAAGTCAAACCCAGAAATGACACCTTAGTGGAGATCCGACGAAGAATTACCCTAGCGAACCGCTGCTGCTTCGGTTAGGCAAAACAACTGGTCTCAAAACTCCTCACTCGAAAGACAAAAGTGTCTGATATACAAAACTATGATTTTACCGTCCGAGTGCTGGATGGTAAGTAAAAAAGGGGAATTTATACTGGCCACTTTCGGAAGAAAAATTCTTCGACGGATTTTCGGTCCCATGGCGAATGGAGAAGAAGGTTCAACCGAGAACTGTACCAAGATGTGGATGTAGTCCAGAAAGCCAAGAAAATATGACAACATTGGCTCGGCCACATCGAGCGAATGGACAACGCTCCAGCCAAGAAAGTCTTCTCATCCAAGCCCCCAGGTTTGAGGCGACAAGGAAGATCGAACCTACGGTACAAGGACCAAATGACTGCGGATGCCAGAGCGCTTGGTCTCGGTGACTGGAGAGTGCATGCGATGGATCGTTCACGATTAAGAATGCAGTATCTCAGGTTGAGATCCTTCATGGATTGTGAGTCGGATCGGATAATAGGAACTGAAAGGTGTACGAGTAGAACAAATCCCAGTTGTTGGAGTTTGTCTCATAGCAGTCATAGCCAACAAGAGAAAAACAAAACAAAAACAGTTTTGAGGACTTGCACATATATTTTCCGCCTGAAAATAAATGCCGCCTCTTCAAGACTTTAATTTGCGAAAATATATACTCTCTAGTTTAAGCACCCATGTCATTCTATTTTAGTTTTCAGTTCCTCCTTAATCTCCGGTTGGGAACTCTCTGCCGGTTGGTTGTAACAATGCTTTGACTTTTTCTCCAGCATTCTTCGTAGGAGCGAACTCCACAAGACGTCATTCGAGACGTTGCATTCTTCTGGTCCTTCAAAAGGTTCCACTTTGACTTCCGTTGCGTCATTTTGGTCCTCTATTGTTTCATCCGGTTCTCTTTTTACTTCAATCGAAAGCGTGTCATCCGTCGAGAGCTCATTTTTTACGCTCGTGTCAAGACTTTCAGGGGCAACTGAAGTTTGAGTGAGAGTCCGTTGTTCAGGAACATTCATTTTAGTTTCTTCTTTGGATTCGTCTTTAATGACGTCTTCCATCGGAGAATGCGGAGGATCCGTAAGCTCGTCTGGTTCGACTTTTATTGTTTCCTTAAAACTTTCTCCCTCCTCATCGTCATCTGTCTCAGTTTCGGTGTCCGTTTCCGTCTCTGTATCTGTTTCGATTTCCTCTTTAACGGCCGCATCACCGACTTCTGCAGAAAGCTCTTCCTTAACAGCGACTTCATCCATCGAACTCGATGAGGTATCGTAAGTGGTCTCATCATCTTCCTCTAACGACGAATCATTTTTGTGCTTCCTCAGATGCTGTTCAAGTTTGGTAGCGCAGCTGAAACCCTTGTCGCATCGCTTGCACTTGTGCTCCCGCTCTCGGGCGTGAGCTTTTAAATGTCTTTGGAGAAAATCATTCCTCAAAAAAGTTCGATCACATCTGTCACACTTCACGGGTTTATCGCCCGGGTGCGTCTTTATGTGGCGCTTTAGTCTGGATAGACTACAGAACGCCTTGCCACAACCCTCTACCAAGCACTTGTGCATTAATTCCTCAGGAACTGGAATGGGCTTCTTTTTCTCTTTTTTGATTCCTGCATGAGAGTTGATGTGATTAGTCAAGTGCGAGGAGCGAGCAAATCTATGGCCACATTGTTCACATTTAAACGGTTTGATGCCTGAATGTGTTCGCTTGTGATAAATAAGGTCAGTCATTCGGACGAAGGTCTTCAAACATTCAGGATAGTTGCATTTGAATGGTTTCTCCGAATCGGGTAAATGGCGTCTCACATGAATTTTATATTGCGAGGACTGATCTTTGGGGAACGTTTTGCCACAGCCTTCGGAGGAACATACAAAATATCGATCTGGATCGGAGATTTCAGGCGATTCGACAGGTGGTATGTACAGAGTTGTTTTTATTTGCTTAGGCGGCTTGGGGTAAGGTTGAATTCTGTGAAGGTATTTTGAAGTCGAAGTTTTGCTTGAGCCGATTTTCCGAGTGTCTTGGTCTTTGACTGAAGGTAAGGCTTTCTGGTCCGGAGAGGATACAGGTAACGAAGGTTCGACGACTTTTTCCTGATCGATTTTTATTTCGTCGATGATATGAGGGATGGCTTGTTCCTCCTCACCATGGTTTGCATTAAGTTCCACGTTCATTTCCTGTTTTACTGGTGTATCCAACTGAGGCAGGGGAAGCGAATTTGATAAGGTTTCGTTGCTGTCTGTGTCATCATTACCACTTTCGTCCATTGGCACATCTTGTCGGTGAACACTCAAATGTTTGGTGAGATGATCAGTGCGTGTGAACTTTAAAGCACACTTGGCACACTCGTAGGGTTTTTCCCCGATATGAGTCGATGTGTTGCTTGAACCGATTTCACGGCTGTCCTCGACGTTGACTGGAGTTGAATTCGTTGGCGTATAAGATGTGGGCTCCTGGTCCATGTTTGATGAAAGATGTTCCTGTAATAACAAGCAATAAAATATTGTCGTTTTTCAATAGGATGCAATGTTTTTTCTTACTTTAAGGATTAGTATTTGTCTACCATTTGGAAATCTAATAAATTTATTATATTTTCTTATCACTTTCTTGGCAAAAAGTTAAAAAAAAATTGTTTTCTCTATTCTCTTTCGTTAACTCACTTCTTGTTGGCTTGTCATTTGCCAAAAAAGAAATTACTGTATTACCGACGTACGCCAATTTGCCTCGATTAATGATGCTCTAGATGTGCATTAAATTATTGCAAGCAGATAATCCCTGACCTCAATTAAATTAAATAACTAAGGCCGTGTGCGAATTCAGTTAAAAAGTGATTAAAACTTGACGTTTGGTTAAATTTTGACACTTCGCATTGAATAAAATGTGTTAAAATTTGACTAAAATATGACAGTAGTGGCCTAAAAAAGAAACAAATATAGCACAAATTCCTAGGGCCCATGAACCACCCAAGTTTTTAATAAATTTTGAATTCCGTACAACATGTTGGTCCAGCGGTCAGTGACATTTACCATGTTTACAAGAGGTATTGAAGCGAGCTTCAAACTCACTTCGCTCCTTTGTATACATTTGTTGAATTGAAATATGCTTCAACCCGTAATTTGTGCTAAAAAGCCTAAGTTGAGGAGTTAGTATGACTTTTTGACGTCTGTGTGAGTGCAAATGATTTGAACAAAAGCTAGGCATTTTTTCCCTTGTTTCGTCCAGTCATGAAAAAGGGAGATCCTGTAAACTGCGCCAACTACAGAGGAATCAGTTTGCTTAACATCGCCTACAAGACCCTCTCTGCCGTAATATGTGAACGTCTGACTAGGAAAGTCTACCATCGACCAAATTTTCACGTTGCGGCAGATCCTGGAAAAAATCTATGAACTCCAAATCGATACCCTCCACCTCTTCATCGATTTTAAGGCCGCGTATGACAGCATCTACAGAGACGAACTGTGCAAAATGACGATGGAGAACTCACGCTGCTCTATCAAGGTTGGCAATGAGCAGTTTACGGAATCTTTCGACGTCAAAAAAGGATTCAGACAAGGCGATGCACTGTCGTGCGATTTCTTTGACATCGTTCTTGAGAAAATAGTCCAAAACTCCACCGTCAACACCAGAAGCAATATCTTCCATAAATCTGTTCAACTTCTCGCGTACGACTACGATATTGTTATAATGGGAAGAACACAGCGTGATGTCAATGGCGCCTTTGTACGGCAAAAATAGGTTTAGCGCTAAATGAGGGAAAAACGAAGTATATGCTGTCTTCGAGAAAGGACGCCCATCACCGACGGCTCGGACAGAACGTCACCATAGACGCATACAACTTCGAGGTAGTAGAGGAGTTTATCTACCTAGGCTCCGCTATTAACACGGGCAATAACACCAGCACCGAGATAAGATGAAGAATTACTCTTGCTAATCGCTGTTTCTTTGGGCTAAAAAAAGCCCTCTCTTGAACAACTAAGGTAAAACTGTACAACACCCTCATCATCCCTGTCCTGCTATATGGTGCAGAAGCATGGACCCTGACAGAATCGGATGAGTGTGCCTTAGGCTGTTTCGAGAGGAAAGTTCTTCGGGTCATCTTAGCCCCGTGGGCATTGATGGGGAATGGAGAAGAAGATACAACAGCGAACTTTACGGGTTGTACAACGACATGGACCTAGCCAGAAGGGTCAAGGTCCAGAGACTCAGATGGCTCGGTCATTTAGAGCGCATGGACACCAATGCTCCGGCTCAGAAAGCCTCCGACACTCTTTCCGAGGGACGCAGAAGGAGAGGAAGACCGCGACTCAGGTGGTGCACACAAGTGGAAGAGGACTTCAATCAACTTGGAGTGCAAAACTGGAGACAGCTAGCTAGGGTCCGAGCTGACTGGCGGAGACTGTTGGTTGAGGCCCAAGTCCACACCGGACTGTAGCGCCACCTTAAGTAAGTAAGTAAGTTCGTCCAGTTGTTTATTGGAGAAAACGTAGCTTTGTTCACTTCACCGGGCTTACCATAGAGGACATATATTACCTAGAGCCCCGACTTTCCTCGTCCCTTTCCGAAAACACCCGCAAATCTCCGCTGAGGTGAACTCTCACGATCCTCTCTTAATTTCGTGTCCGTGAAAATTTTAGAAAGAAAAAAAAACAAAACTTCACCTCAACCGTGGGCAAATTTTTTTCCTGGGCCCAAAGTGACAGAAGCCAAAAAAAGAAGAAGAAGAAAAAAAATCATTTGTTTATTTGATCGAGATGAAATCAAAACTTATATCGAAATAAATCTATTTATATTGGATTTATCAAGCAACGAATTGAATTTGGAAAAGGGTGGAACACTCATATTTCTTCAATAAGGTAAATTCAAAAGTCCTGAAGATTTTCGAGTTTACGCTGTGTGTTTTTTGTTTCCACAGGTCAAATAACTCCTACAAAACATCGAAGTAGGCACTCAAAATGCTATTTGCGAAGCAAATGAAGATCTCCAGCAATGCATCAACAAACTCAAAGAAATATCAATCAACGAATCAACCTCAAAGTCTTGTGCAAAATCCTGCGAATTGATGATCTGTTCCAGAGTCTCGAAGAACCCAAATAAAATAAGGAATACCTCATTGTCATGGACATTGTTGGCAAACTCAAACACCTCATCGAGACGGTTCCACAGACAAGATATTCAATCGTCTTGAGTCCTATCACATCATAAAAGTTAATTCCGACTGGATAATTGCTTCGAGCCAATTGTTTTGGCATTGATTATATTAATTAATATCTGACGAATGCAGTTCCCGAAACAATGGACGAAATGCACGAACCAACGCTGGTTAAAAATGTCCTGAATTTCCATATATTTTTAGCCGATACCTACACGAGGATAGCGATCTGGCCCTTGTCTAGTTCACATAGAAGTTTGATGTTTTGTTCCGGAATCGATTCTGTGGGACGATTATGGACACAGCGGTGGATATCAAGCGAAAGGATTTGCACGAAATGACATTGATAACAGAACAAAATAGCACTAAAGAAGTGGCCAACAATCCGTTTCTCTTCCCGCGGTATATGTCAAAGAGCATTTTGGTAAGAAACTCATTATAAATAGTGAATGTATTAATGTATTGTACACGCTTATTTTGCTTTCTAGGGACTTATCCATTGGATGGAAAAATAATCCGACATGCTGGTTCGGTTGACGGTGATCTGAGTGAACAGTTTATATCTGTTATTCCAACTCTAGTCTACCCAACTGCCAAGGTTTGTTGCATTGCAGTGTGCAATCCAACCCTAAGTACATGATGTTGGCGTCGGTCGGTCGGCGTGCACTAACATGGCATTTTGGTTGCCGACATCTGAAGGATTGTAAAGGCGAGACGAGAAAACCACAATTTTGTATAATTATTTTTGTTACAATAAAAACAGTTCTAATGCCAACAAGAATTTCAGACCTACAATTTTATTTATAATCTCAGGTGTTGTAAGTGTCCCCGGATTTTTTTTTTTGCTCTGTGCATCGTAGTACTCGCGGATGACCACCAAGAGCTTTGTACCCATCTTCGCACTGATTCCGATTTCTGGTTGTTAAGTCGCTGTTCGAGTTCCTTTCAGTTCCATTCAGTTCGGCTTCTTGCTCGTCGACCTTATTTGCAACAATTATTCCCAATTGATTGATTTCATTGTCAGGAATCTCGTAATGCTTCCAGGGCTCATCGCTAGAAGCGTCTAGCACGAACATCAATACCGAACACCTCTCAGCGTACTTGAGAAACTGAATACCCAAACCCTTGTTTTTATTTGAATCTGGAATGAGTCCTGGCAAATGTGCGACTGCTACTTGTTCGCAGTCATCGTACTGGATCATTCCGATGTGAGGTTTTAAGGTTGTGAATGGGTATGAAGCGACTTTGGGATTCGCCCTAGAAATTTCTCTCAGGAGTTGTTCAATGGTGTAAGCCAGATAGCTTTTCATTGAATGTTCTTAAATCGAGGTCCCCTGTCCAATCCAGTGTCATCTTCACTGGAACCAATATTCAATACCGACGACGATGACGACAAGGATGAGGATCTCTTAATGGACGAATTCTTGAAATTCAATGAACAGCACAATAAAGAAAACCAACAGCCATCATCAGAACCAAGCCAAGAGCCGCAGCTTAAAGCCGAGCAAGAGAAAGAAGAGAATGACACGAATTTAAAGAACTTCTTCAACCAATATCGCGAATCCCTAAACCTGCTCTACGAAAAGCAATAAAATTCAACATTCTTCCACTTTTTACTTTTTATTATTTTGTTTTCATTGAATGTACAAACGTAACATCAGTCTATAGCGCGTCTGATGTGCCTCTATTTTCTATTTAATTGAGAAATGACACCCTGGGAATTTAAATTGGCAGGAGTCCTCTTTGGTGTCCTCGATATAATTCCCTTGTGGAAGATGTGCTTCATAATTGAATCGCTAACTGATTTCGCGCTGCACGCGGCGCGCCGGCTCAGCGTGTTTAATCCGATTTAAAGTCAACAATTGAAGAGGTTACCCTAAAACAGCAATAAACTCACTTAAAGAACTTTCTCCAAGTTAAAAAAAATAAAATAGCATCAGCCCACCTTGTCCATTCTGTTTGTTAAACTGCTTTATTAACCGCCGCCGCTTCTTGGACGATTCGGGAAGCGTTTGAATATGCGCATACAACTGTGCCAATTCAGTGTCTGTGTTGTTCGAACTATGCGCCGCTGCCGTCTTCTCCCGATCAACAAACGTATAGACTGTATTCACAGGTGACAAATCGAACATAGATTCGTCAAGTGTCTGCTCTGGAAACATGGTTTTATTTCGCTTCCGTTCGAGGAAGTAAGCTCGAATGTCGGTTGCCAGTTTTGCAGGAATCTCAAAAACCACCAAACCCTTGCAAATCACATGGTTTGAGCGACATAGTACAAAGGGGGCGAATCAAATGGGGTGCAAAAAGGGTGGCTAGATTTTCAGAAGACATTTTTTTTTGGTTTTCGTGACTGGCAACAATGTGAACCATTTCGATAATGTCCTGAAGAAGTGATCGATTTTCCTGGGGCAGCAGGAGAAGCAGCAATTGTATGGAATTGAGTATGTGCTGTTCTCTCTTCTTGTCGATTATTGCATTCTCGGTGGGTATGGAATTGCACAGGGGGGCAATTTGAGAATGAGCGGGGTAGTGGGTGTCTGTTAGGACAGGCTCGTGCAGTTCGGCTAGGAAGCTCTTGAATACAGTTGCACAGTCGTGGACTGCGTAGCCTTCGGTCAATTCGAAGGGCTTGTCACTTTGAATGAGCGCTCGCAGTTCGTTTTGCCAGGAAGCTGAGCCGGTTTTAGGGAATATTCCTTCTTGAATAATATCTGCAAGGGAATAACGAATGAATCTACAATCAAGAGTGTATGAACAAGAGAACACTTACTCTCTTCCATTTGAATGAATATTTTCAGTTGCCTAAGCTGGTTAATAAAGTTAAAGTCTAATGACGAACGATTTCATTCCGGGGGACTGGCATTGGCTTTGCCCGATGTGCAACTTTTCATTTTCCATTTCTTCAGTTTTCCTTTCTCATAGTAGACCACTTCATGACAAGGAAGATCAAATCTAATAGAAAGATTTCACGTGTAGGAAACGACAAATATTAGGTCTTACCGTGTAACTCACTCGTCCGTATTTAGATCCAGTTGAAAGGACATGCATCCGGACAAGGGTTTTAAACTTTTCATAATTACTCCGACACATTTTTTCCGCAATATCTATTTCGGATAGATGCGATCGGTGTCCATTTTATTGAAAAGCAATAAACTTTTAATTTGTTTACATGAAACAGGAAAAACTATAATTTTCAACAAAATAATTCGAACAAAAATTACGCTTAGAAGGGGGACGAGAAAAACATGTTTGTTTAGGGTTAAGAGTGGTCTATATTGCTCATAGCACTAGATTAAACTTGATAAAAGTTTAGCTAAGTTGTTTTTAATAACATTTAAGATCGCAAAAGCTTAAATTACTATTTTTAAAAGCAAAAACGTAGAAGAAAAATATTTTTCGCAAATTTCTCAAACCGCTTACATTCGAAAATATATGTCAAATATTGTTGACATTAGCTGTCAAAACTTTCACCACAGCAAATAAGAAACTAAAGGCCCGACTGTAGTATTTATGTTGTTTGTTCCTAAGGGTGTCGCATACTATTTCGATTTTTCTTGGTTTCTTTTTAAGATTTTTAACATTTTTGATTCAAATATTGGTAAATAATAAAGTAATTATATGGTAAAAGGGCAAAGAAACAAACTAATATATTTATTTTTCATATTACATGAATTTTTTTGCATGATAAGGTTTTTTTTGAAAAATTTGAGCTCAACGGAATCTATTTTTTTGAAATTTGAGCTAGAGGTTTTACACCACGACTGGAATGGGCCCACATACCTTAAAATTGCATAAGTATTAGTGAGAGGTCCCATAAGAAATGCATTGGGAAACTAACACTTATGCACTTTTAAGGTATAAATGTGAAAATTTCAGCTTGTAGGCCGAAAGAGAGCGAACCACCGAAGTCGGGACTCTAGGTAATATATGTCCTCTATGGGGCTTACATAATATGTTCAGAAAAAATTTACTACAACTGGTGTAATATTTGTTCCTCTCCTGTTCGAAATGTTTCTTAATATGCTTTTTTTACTGACGCTAATTACGAGATTCTGAATAAATCTTGGCATTTCTCGGATTAATGGTATAATTCTACGTTCAAGCCTACCATAAGTCTGAGAAAAGTCGAGATTTATTTGTTTTGAATCTACTTTGCTAAATCTAGTAATTAGCGATTTAGAGGAAATAGCATACAAAGAACGTCAAAATTTTTATAATTTTGTAAGTTATATTCAAGAAGTAATTATTGAAACTCATATGACTTCAGTTTGTCCTTCAAAATACCGATTATTTACCTCCATTGGGCTCTTTCAGTCCTCTAGATTCTCATATCAAGCAAAACAATGTAGCCCGACCATAGGCCACACTCCAAATTGGCCCATGTAGTGCTCAAGTTTTGAATTCCTGCTTTATTTCTGACATCGCCTCGTCAAAGTTTCGATATCTTGGCATCACTTCTGCTGCGAAATAAAATTTTGTAATGGCCGCGCCACGGAACAATAAACAATTTATAAATAGAAATCAATTTTATTCTTGAAAAATGTATTTTCCCACGAAATTAATCCATAAAAATATGAAAAGTGCAACACATAAACATTTGCCTCTAGTTAAGTGTTTTTAATTGTGCCCGAAAACGCTTACAAATTCTCCAAAAGAACTTCTAAAGTTCCATGGCATCAAACTAGACAACGACCACGACGAAAAAAAAAAAAATTGCCAAGAAAAAAAAAATCAAAAATGGTGCATCGCACCCTATAAACTCGTAATTTTTTCCAAAAGCTATTTTTGTTGAAAAATGTTTGTCTAATAACTGTGATTGTTTTTTAATAAACGTAAACAAAAAATAAAAGTTGTAAAAAAATTAAAGCAAAAGTTTGGAGCAACAAAATATGATAACATACAAAAACAATGGCATTGGCCAGGTTTCCCCTGCGAACGCGACATCGAATAACACCACTCCCGTCAAGGCTTTCGTCAACAATTCCCAAATGCAGCAACAAATTGTTAATATACAAAATCTGCAGAATTTGCCGCACCAGTTCATTCAAGCAGGCAATCAGACGGTTCAGATTCAGAATCCATCGGCCAACAACATGTTTTCGATTGTACAGCCAATGCAAACGGTGACCATTGACGGGCAGGAGGCTTTCTTTATTCCGAACATAAATTCACAATTGACTGGAGCACAGCCAATCAATATTAATGGACAGCAAGCCTTCCTAGCCCCCAACGGCCAGATTATCCGTGCTCCGCTTCCGTCTGCCCCAGGCAGCGCTGTCCTTCCTGCCCAATTCATCCAAAATATCAGCCAGACAATGCAGTTGCCTGGTCAGGGGACATCGGCAGGCGGAAATGGAGAGGCAATGCTGACGATACCGGGAACTAACATCCAGATACCGATTGCTCATTTAACCAACGCCAATACTGTGGTCCAGCAGAGCGCAGGCAACAACCAGAATGCCGCCGCACAACAGCAGGCCCAGCAGCAGCAACAACAAGGGCAGTCGCAGTCACCGCAAAGTAGTTCTCAGGCTCACAATCAGTCGAATCAGCAAACTACAACCACTGCGTCCCTACCGGCGACGATAACAATCCCGGGAACAAATATAACAATACCCACTTCGATGGCAGCGGCCAATGGTCTTCTCGGCAACATCGGCAATCTCTTGGGCCAAAATATAAACACGATCAAGGTGGACGGTCAGAATATTCAGTTGCGTCAGGCAGGAACTTCCATTCCGCATGTGGTGCAGTTTCCCTCGGCTCCGATTGCCCAAACTGTCGCCGTTCAGATTCCCATTCAAACTGGCAATGGCCAGACCATCTACCAGACAGTTCATGTGCCCGTGCAGCAGTTGGGAATGCCTGGTTTGGTACAGCAGTCGCCGCAGATGCAGATTATTCCTCAATTCACCCAGTTCGCTAATGTCATCACGCCTAACGGCCAAATCCAGCAGGTGCAGCTGGCGCCGCTTAATCCAATGACACTGCATGCAGCCCAGCAGCATCAGAATGTGATCATAAACCAATCGAATTTACAGAATGTTGCAGCAGCGGCGGCTGCTGCGGCAGCTGGCCAAGGCAGTTCGCAGAGCAGTCAGCAAGGCAGTGGATCGTCCTCGGGCAGTGGTAACCAGCAACAGCAATCGAATCAGAGTCAACAGCAGGTAATGTACAGTTTTTAGGTTTTCTTTCCCAAACAGACTGGTGATCGTCGATCCAAAACTTTACCTTTTAACCCGTAGCAACTGCCTAATTCTTCCTTTTTGTTTCTTTTGAATAATTCAGGCTCAACAGGAAGCAAATGCTCAACAGCAGCAACACCAACATAATCAGCCCATCACGATAACAAATGCCCAGGGGCAGCAACTAACTGTAATCCCAGCTCAAGCTTTGCAACAGTTTCGCCCAGCAGCACCGGCCAATACGAGCAACATAATTCATTTGCCAAATCTGCCCGGCCTGCAAGCGTTGCCCATACAAAATATACCCGGCATTGGAAACGTTCAAATAATCCAGGCTCATCAACTGCCCCAGAACCTTCAGGGTTTCCAGAGTTTTCCCGGAGCGCAGGTTATATCCGCGAATGTTGCCCAACAAAGCAACAGCCAACAGAATCAACAGCAACAGGGGCAACAGCAACAGCATCAGCAGGTCATCGTTACGGCTTCAAAAAACGAGCCGCACTCCCCTCCCCAAATAACTCAGACGCTGATTGCGAACATTAAACAAGAACCGCCAGATATAAAATGGGTAACGGCCACAGCAGCTACGCCGCAACAACAACAGCAGCTGCAACAGCAACTGCAGCAGTTGCATGCAGTTCAGCAGCAGCAGCAACAGCAATTGCAGCAGCAGCAGGCTCAGCAGCAGGCGCAGCAGGCTCAACAGCAGGCGCAGCAGCAGCAACAACAGCAACAGCAACAACAACAGCAGCAAGCAATGCATCAAAATTCAAACTCCAGCATCACAGTGACAGAAGTTTCCACACCAAGTCCAATCCACGTTGCGGCGTCGCCGCAACAAAATACCCAGCCCGCTTTTACCACAGTCTCCGTCGGAAACACAAACATCATGCAAATACCAACGACCAGTTCATCGTCTGCCGGTCACCAGCAGCAGCAGCAGCAGCAGACAGCGAACACTCCGGCTTCGAGTCAGCAACAGGGCCAGACCTCGGTGAATGTCAACATCAGCGTCAATGAAAGCTCAAGCGAGACAAAACCCCGACTCAAGCGCGTCGCATGCACATGTCCAAATTGCAAAGAAGGCGAAAAGCACTCCGACCGCAAGAAGCAACACATCTGCCACATACCCGGCTGCAATAAGGTCTACGGCAAGACCTCACACTTGAGAGCCCATTTGCGATGGCACACCGGCGAACGGCCCTTTGTGTGTTCGTGGCTCTTCTGTGGCAAGCGGTTCACAAGATCCGACGAATTGCAACGCCATCGCCGAACTCACACTGGCGAAAAGCGATTCCAATGTCGCGAATGCAACAAGAAATTCATGCGCAGCGACCATCTCTCCAAACACATAAAAACCCACTACAAATCGTCCCGTTCGCAGCTCGACCTGATGGACAATTCCATCAAAGAGGAGAAAGAACTCGAAGGTCTGGTGGCGGGCCTAGGCCATATGACTGGTGCAAAAACCATAACCACTTCGAATGGCATCGTTACAATTGAATTGCCATCGGTTGCAGGCTCAACAAGTGACATGGGTGGTAATCTCAGCCAATCACCGGAAAACTCATCGGATGGTAGCTGTGGCGAGGATGACAGTGGCGACGACGAGAAAATGATGATCACAATTGGCGACATGCCCGAAATGGTGGGCGAGAATTCCAACTAGCATACGGGCACCCTGTTCATGGAACAGTTTGGGAACTTCGATTCCAGTGGAAAGTTTACCTTCGAAGAGTTTTAATTCGCTTGCACATGGCGTCTGATTGCTACCCTTCTCCTTTCCCCTACTCAGCTCTGTACATAGATAGTTTTTGTTTCCCTTTTAATTCAGTTCGAATTTTTGTTTAGAAATCCCCCTTCGCGCCTAACACAATTGTATCATAATAATTCTAAGAATTGAAGCTCCTTGATTGTTCTTGAAGTTCTCACAAGAAATGAGAAGCTAACTTAAGTGAAAAGATCATAAAGACTCGCACTTTTGTGCTAGTATTTTCCTTTTTAAGTGTAAATGTTTTTTTTTTGTTTCTTTTAACAGACAATTTACAGTTACAGTGCCTTGCATAAGTATAACCGCATCTGAAAAAATGCGTTTTATAGAAAACTTACAATGGGAGTGACTCCTTACTATTTTTTTTATTGAGTTGCATCACTCATCAAGCAAATTGAGTAAAGTACCGTTATAACCGTTATTTGAGTATGCCATTTGGAATAACGAGATTTTAGTGTAGATTAATAGAAAGCCACGGTTTTCCAATCCCGATTCTTGTTTTGGCGGTCAAATTCCAATCATTTTTGTTTGTGGGCTGCCGTTAGATTTGGAGCTGGCACCATTTTGCCCGGAACAATAACTCTACTGCTTTTTAAAGCACGAAAAACGGTTGAAACCGAAACTCCTAAACCCGATTCGTCACGAAATTCCGGTAAAGAATGCAACGAATTGGATGTAGCATTGATTAAACGCCTCTTGTCGCGACGTGTCAGCTTCTACGGATGCCCGGGTTTTATTTTTGTCCCATAAGATTCTTACTTACTTATGGTGGCGCTACAGTCCAGGTCGGACCAAGGCCTCACCCAACAAACATCTCCAGCCAGCTCGGTCCCAAGCTAACTGTCTCCAGTTTCGCACGCCAAGTTGGTTCAGGTCCTCTACCACCTCTGTGCTCCACCTGAGTCGCGGTCTTCCTCTTCTGCGACGTCCTTCCGGGTAGGATTCGAAGAAGAGCCGGAGCATTATTTTCCATTCGCTTTACATGCCCCAACCATCTAAGTCGTTGGACCTTAACTTTTCTGGCTACAACCACACTGCTGTACAGCTCGCAAAGTTCTTGGTTGAATGTTAGTTTCCATTCTCCATTAATGCAGGCAGGACCAAAAATCACTCGAAGAATTTTTCTCTCAAAGCAGCCCAAAGCGTTTTCATCAGCTGTTGTCATGGTCCATGTCTCTGCAACATACATGAGGACCGGGATGATACGGGTTTTGTAGAGTGTCACTTTAGTTGTTCGGGAGAGGACTTTACTACTCAATTGCCTTCTAAGTCCAAAGAAGCAGCGATTGGCAAGAGTGATTCTTCGTTTGATTTCAGCGCTGATGTTGTTATCTGAGTTGATAGCGGATCCCAGGTAGACAAAGTCCTTAACTACCTCGAAGTTAGATCTGTCTATGTTGACGTTTGCTCCGAGACGTCGATGTTGGCAGTTCTTTCTTGTTGACAGCATTATCTTGGTCTTGCCCTCCCTTTTTTTCCTACTGAGAAGTTTATGCTCCTCTTTCCTTTTCTGCTCGTAGAGCTCACGAGCTGCTCGCGTCCTTCTTTGCAGCGCCGCTTTGTATGCCTCTTGTTTAGCTGCATGTGCTCGCCGGCACTCATCGTCAAACCAGGGGTTTCATTGTGGTGGCCATGTGAACTGTAAACCCTAGTACTTCAGAGGCGGCATCTCTGATGGCTGCTTGGCAGGATTGCCACTGGCTCTCTATATTTTGTGCTGGCAGCAAGGGACTTCTGAGGAGATTTTCGGAGACACGATCGGAAAAGGATCTAAGATTCTGGATCTTTAAAAAAATTTCGAACGACACGATCCGATCGTGAAATTCGTCTTCCAATAGCCGTAAGCCCGCTTGACCGGAAAAGCTAAGATTTTGCGTTTTTCAATTTGGCTTAAATGCGTACCATGTGGCATTCTTGTTTTTTTTTATTTGACAGCACTTGACTGAATGCAGCTTCAAAGAGATCTGCGTTGTGCGGTTATATTTTTGCAATACATCGAAATCTGTTTTTCATTTTAAAACACCAGGAGAGCAAATAACGGTACTTTATTTCCTTCTCAATTTGCTTGATCAGTGATGCAACTCAATAAAAAAATAGTAAGGCGTCACTCCTATTGTAGTTTTTATATAAAACGCAATTTTTCAGGTGCGGTTATACTTATGCAAGGCACTGTATTTTTTTCACATCGTAATCAGTTGTATAAACGATTAGGACAATGATTTTATTTTTCTTGTTTAAAATTTAAATTTAATTATATTAAGAAATATATACAGAATATATTTACATAATTATTTTATTTAAAAACAAAAGAAGAAGCTCGTTAACTTTGTGTTTCCTCTATTCCCAAAACTAAAACTTAGCACCTTCGAGCGAAATTAGAAAATTACGAAATGTATAAACAAAATTAATTCTTTTTTATTTTTAAAATTAGAGAAAAAAAGGGGAAAACATCAATTACGAAACGCAATTGATGTTACACTTTTAAGTTAAATTGTTTAAAAAATAAAAGAAAAAAAAGGAAGTCGATATCGTTAGCTCATGTATGATTATTATGTTTTTAGTTGGTGTAACGTATTAATAAAGTAATAATTACTAAACATTATTCATAACGTGTAAGCGTATTTACATTATTTTGAACAATTGCGGTTTGTAGAGAGATTCGAAGCGAATTAGGGAAAGAAGTCTTCATTTGCCAGCATGTCTTAAATCGCCGCTTGGCGGATGCAACTTAAAAAATTCAAGTTTTCAAAATCTGACCTTTTTCTGATCATAGCAAAGCGTTTGTGAGCCCTCGAGACGGAAAGTGGAAAATGAGACGAGGTTATGTCACTTTTAAGAAAAGAGTTAAAACACCAAAGCCTGAGTCAGAACATCAAGATTGGAAACTTCAGTTTTGAAGAACTTTAAGATTTGTCCATCTCTATGATATGCAGCAATAGAAAATACCTTGGGCGTTAAGATGATTGTTTCACCATGTTGATCAAATAGACCTAGCATTCAAATCAATCGGCAGCGGAGTTAAACGTTTGATCGAAAAGGACTGGAAGTAACAGGAAGAATAGGACCATAAGTCACTACGCTATGAAATCATAGAAAAGCACACAAACAGCAGATGAAATAAAAAAAAAAATCGAACGAAAAAGAAATAATTGTTAATCAACTTCATCAAAAACTGTGGACCTGGAATGCTTCACAAGTAGTACAAGAACACAGTCAATTCTTATTATTAAAAAACCAACAGCGAATTCTTCAAATATCAGAAAGCCCTCGGAACCAGAAAAATAATGTGAGTTTTCGAAACCTGTGTCAAGGAAACAAAAAAGAATTCTTATCAAAATTTAACGCAGTAAGTTTTAAAAATTTTAAATTACATTTTTATAAGTAGAGAAGTGCGTTTTTGCGTTTACGATAGTTAACTATAGTTAAATATTGTTTACTATTTGTCGTTTTTGCACACCAATAGTTACGATTTGTAACCACAATTGTCGTTTTTTGTTTCAATTTTCAAAGTGACTATTCGTAACTATACCGAACTCATCTCTAGGAGGTGAGTTGAAAGTGTTGTAACGACGTTACACGTATTCAAACACAATCCAAAATAATCAAACAACTGCCGCCGCCGCCGCCGTCGTCGTCAATGAATTCAATTCAAAAATAAACAAACAGCCGCTGCCGTCGTCAACGACAACATAAACAACATTCAAGCAAAATTAGAAATATGAAGCAAAATTAAAAAATCCTTTCGATGTAGTTTATTTATAGTATTTCGATTCACATTCAATGTAGGCAGCCAAATATAGGTATAAAATTCAGGTAAATAGATGCTAATAACTTTACGGCTTGCCTCGTGAGCAAGAATAGATTTAGTATTTCACCTAGCACTTACCGGAAGGGGTAAGAGGTGATTCTCTAGCAAGAGCTAGAAACACTAATTGTGCCTTCATCGCCCGGGGAACCCATCCCATACACTAATTGTGCCTTCATCGGCCGGGGAACCTATCCCATTTAGTTCTTAAGTTATCTTAGGTAATTATAAGGTATTTTTTTGTAAAAAATATACAGGGTGATTCACGAGCGTTGTGCCAAAAAGCTAGAGCGTGTAGGTTGACTTGAGACAAGAAAAAAATCGTATGGGAGGGGGGGGGGTCTATTCCCCCCCCCCCCCCCGTTTAGCCGGGAGGGGCAATTTTCTGAAAAATTGACTTATTTTGTTTAAAAAAATATTAAAAATCAACGGCTTCGTTTACAACACCGTGCTATACCTTTCTGAAAAGCCAAAAACTTCTTCTTTCACTTTGTTTTTAAATTAAATTGTTTTAACGAATAGTTAAAAAAAAAAAGAAATTTTCAAACTCAAAATTTTCAAAAAAAAGCAAACAAAACATTTTTGAACTAATTTTTTTCAAAATTTTATGTAATTAAGTACTAATTTTGTTTTTAAAATTCAATGTGTTTCTTAATTTTTAAATGAAAACAGAAAACCGGGTGCAAAAATGTCTTTTCGTTTTTGAAAAATTAAGAAAAAATCAAAACCACTTTTTTCTAAAAAAATCTTTGTTTTTATTTTTACCTATCTGGACTTTTAGTTTAATTTATTAGTTTAATTTATAAATTTAATTTTTCGTAATTGGAGTTTTATGAGGACTCAATAAAGTAGAAAAGTATTACATTATCTCTGGATTAACCATTTTGTTCATTGATAACGTCTGAAAACTGACCTGTAATTTTTCTTACTATACCTGGGGCCGCGGCCACTCACTGGCGAAGAGTTCTACCTGCTAGGGGCTTAAGATAATAAAACCGCATTTTTTCTTGAATGAAAAAACAAATAACAACCTATAGGTAAATAAAAGGCATCGCATATTTACTAAACAACCATTTACAATTAAAATATTAACTCATCAACACATAACAATAACAAACTCATACGCTCGAGAAGAGTTAGCGGACAGGAACTTCTGCTACGGTTTAACTTATTGTCGAGATTGGGAAGCTGAAAGACTCTACGCTGAAAGATATCCCAATAGATGGCGCCCAAGTCGTAGCATGTTTTCAAGAATCCGCCGACGAGAGCACTGAGAGCTAGAAGTGAAAGGTCAATGGCAGACGTTATCAATGAAAAAAATGATTAATCAAGGGAAAATCCAATACTTTTCTACTTAATTGAGTCCTCATAAAACTACAATCACAAAAAATTAAATTTATAAATTAAACTAATAAATTAAACTAAAAGTCCAGATAGGTAAAAATAAAAACAAAGATTTTTTTAGAAAAAAGTGGTTTTGATTTTTTCTTAATTTCTCAAAAACGAAAAGACATTTTTGCACCCGGTTTTCTGTTTTCATTTAAAAATTAAGAAACACATTGAATTTTAAAAACAAAATTAGTACTTAATTACATAAAATTTTGAAAAAAAATAGTTCAAAAATGTTTTTTTTGCTTTTTTTTTTGAAAATTTTGAGTTTGAAAATTTTTTTTTTTTTAAACTATTCGTTAAAACAATTTAATTTAAAAACACAGTGAAAGAAGAAGTTTTTGGCCTTTCAGAAAGGTAAAGCACGGTGTTGTAAACGAAGCCGTTGATTTTTAATATTTTTTTTTAACAAAATAAGTCAATTTTTCAGAAAATTGCCCCTCCCGGCTAAACGGGGGGGAATAGACCCCCCCTCCCGTACGATTTTTTTCTTGTCTCAACTCAACCTACACGCTCTAGCTTTTTGGCACAACGCTCGTGAATCACCCTGTATATTGAAATAAGCTGACCCGACAGACTTCTTACTGTCTCAATCGATATAAAAAAGACCTAGACTTTTGTAGCCCGCTCCCATACCACCCGCTACCCTCTTCCGCTTCTCCACTACCCGCTACCCCGTTATACCCGCTACCCTCTTACCCGCTACCCCACTTCCCGTTACCCAATACTTCTAAGCGCTACCCGCTACACCAGTAATTGCTACCCACTATCGACTACCCGCTACCGACTACCCCGCTTCTAAGTCATGACAAAATAAAAATAAAAATCTTGCTAAAAAAATAAATAAATAAATAGAGTGGCGCGACAGCTCTTGAAGAGCCAAGGCCTAAGTGGCTTACTCTCATCAACAATTCTCTGAGTGCGTGTGAAAAATTAAAGTTTTTAATTAATAAATAAAAAATAAGGGTTCATCATAGAGGGGTGAAAATTTAGAGTTGCATGTATTTTAGTATGATGTATCATAAAAAAATAAAAACAAAAAATTTTGACCAAAAAAAAAAAAATTTAAGGGTGGACCACCCTTAACATTTAGGGGGTTGAAAAGTAGATGTTGTTCGATTCTCCAGATTCACGAAAGTCGGTCGAGGCGTTTCGGAGGAGTTCAATTACGCACCCCGTGACATGAGAATTTTATATAATAGATAAAATAAATCGGCACTAATGGATTTTTTTTTTAATTAGCAAAAAACTTAGGTTTATAAGTATAACTTTTGCGAAATAACTACTACAAACATTTTTGTAAAGAATGAAAAAATCTACATTACTTCATTTAATTTTCATAACAGTTACGTTTTATATCAAATTTTCATTAGTTAATGATGCAAATACAATTGGTCCCACATTTATCATTTATTGCATTTAAAAGGAAAAAAAAAAAATACCTTCGAGAAGAAAATGTTATTATTTTAAAAATTGTAATTTGTGATCAATGACCATTGTTGTGTAATACACCCCCCTTCAACTGAATAAGCACACATTTTTACTTGCGACATATAGAATATATGGCAAGTATTGAATTCGTAAAAAAAAAAATTTGAGATGATGAGATATGACATTACGATGATAGAGAAGTCGAAAAAAGTGGGTCCGGCGATTCCGTCTGTCTGTCTGTCTGGAAGCTTACAGGCACCTACAGCCTTAACCACTGGTCCGATTGACTTCAAACTTGAAAATAAGAGGTTTGAGCAAAAACTCATATCCCAGTTTTTTCATTTTTTTTTCTAAGATCAAAATTTAGGGTAGCCACCATACGATTTTTATGGCAAAAAACCACAACTTTAAATTTTCCCCAAAACGGTTCTTACGGTTTTTTTTTAAACTTCCTCGAATTTAATTTTTTTAAACATTCATATATTTTATGTAAAATTTTTTTTTTGTATTGCTCCAAAACGGTACCTCCCATAGAATCATTTTTTTGTTATTAGTTTTCACGAAAAATAAAAGTCCGATCAGCGTACTTTTTTTTTCTGAAAGTACGTATACATTGCCCAAAAAATATTATGTATTCAAAAAAATTACAAAACATGTTTTGGATTAAAAAAAATATTTTTAAACTTTTTTTTTCAAAATTGTGTATCTTAAAAACGGATCAATATTTAAAATCGAAATTTATTTATAAAATGTGTATTTACATATTCTTGAATACTGCATACCCAAATTAATTTTAAGACATTTTTGAAAAATTTTATACATAAAAAATTAATTTAAAAAAAACGGCTCCGACAATTTTCAAAAAAAAAAATTCAATAAATCAAAAATAAGGTTTAAATTTGTTTGGCATTTAAATTTTTGGAATAAAATGTATTTACGAGGTACATTTTCAATTTTTAATGTTTTTTTAATAAATTAAAAAAAATTTGAAAAACCAACAGTTTCTTAAGAAATCATACCACATCAATTTTTTTCCAATTGAATCCATTTTTGTGGTTCATATTTCAATTTAAATTTTTATTTATGATTTTTTTTAATGTTTTTTTATGATTTATAATTGGGAATTCAGGAGCAAGTTCGTACGACCGAGTCGTGCACATTTTTTCAAAAGTTTGTTGTCCAATTTTTCCTCATTTTGAACGTTAATGCCTCATTTGATGATGCTAACCGATAGCTTTTGATGTTGAGAAAACAAATCAATAAGAATAATTTAAAAAGGACCACTATTTTTTCCCTCGCTCTCAGTTTTTTTTTGCGTCTACTGAATAGACACAACTTTTAAAAACGGAAAGAAATTAACAAGATTTTCTTTAAATATTTTTTTTATTGGTTATTTCTAGTATTGGGAACAACCAACTTTATTCTTGATTACTTCATAAATTCGGGCTGGCATGGAATCGTATAAACTCTTTAAGTAGTCCAGCGAAATTTCTCTCCATGCTAACTAAATGGCTGCAATAAGCGATTTGCTGTACTCAAACTGTCGGCCTGACTCATAAGCTGTGTTCACTGACGCTGTGCTGGACTGTTCTAGACAGAAAAGTACAGCTTTTTTGCTGTTCATTGAGGTTTTTTCTGTGCTGAACTATTCTACTTTCCTGTTCATTGACAAACCTAGAACAGTTTAGAACAGGATTTTCTGTTCTTGCTTTTGAGTCAGATCAGGTTAGAACAGACTCGTGAGAAATGTCAAAATCGAAGTTGTCATTTTTTTTGTTTACGTTTTGATTTGGCTGTGCTTTGTGTTTTTTTTCTCGTGATTTAAAAAAATTAAAATAAAGTTATTTTGCCAATTTGTTTAATTTGTTTAATTAAATAATTATAAAATAACATTTCATCAAAGAAAAGGTAATAACATTCGTCACACTTTCATTCCAATCATCTGAAGAGGAATCCGACGAAAAATCACTATCGGTGTCTGAACCACTAACATTTTCATTTAGTATTATCTTAGCAATCACTTGATTTTCCATTTCAATAATTTTTATAATATTTTCACAGTAAAAACACAAAAAATGAAAAAAAAAATAAGCGAGAAACGAAAAATTCACACAATTTGCAATTTGTTTTTTTTTTTTTTTGACAACTGACGTTTAACTGACTAATCTAACTTGATCTCACGTTTCTCACGAAACTGTCCTGTCCTGTGCTGTTCTGATCTAGACAAAACCTCGGTGAACACAACTATAAACTTTACGTACTAACCATCCCCATTCATTTTCTATACGGTTTAGGTCAGGTAAATATGGCGACCATTGAAGCAATTCAACATTCTGGTCCTGTATCCCACTTTTGACAGTGCGCGACGTTTGGATGGGGTTGTTGCCCTATTGGAAAATCCATTTATAGGGTCCAAAAATATCCGAAAATGAAGTAAACTTTCTTTCCAATATTCTTTTGTAGGTAATTGCAGTCCTTTTTGACGTTTAAAACTCAAGCTCAATAGTTCCATAGTAGCTAACTGCTCCCCATATCATAACTCCACCTTCTCGACTATGATGCCGCGCTAAAAATCGTTCTTTTCTAAAACCATTAGGGCCATCAAAATTGAAACTCTTCTCATCCGAAAAAACCGCGTTGTGCCACACATTTTTCCAACACATCGAGTGTAGAAAATCTTAAACGAATATCTATCTTTTCGTTGCTAGTTTAGTGGTGGTTTCTTTTAAACGATCTGCGCTGTTTGCTACTCTGTGGACTGTTGAAACACCTGCAGTTACACCAACTTTTTGTTTAATTTTTACCGCGGAGGCACATGAACTGGAAGCACATCTCAAAATTGCTCGTCAATCAACTTCGAAATTTGCCATTTTTTTACCACCTTTCATGTTTTTCTCGTAAAAACTTTTGTTTCTGAGGTACGAATAGTCAACACTAATAATCCGACCAATGTTGGTAGCTGTAGCACGCACGGTCAGTCTTTATTCTTTTAACGAATCAATCTAAGCTCGTCGGACACTATTAAAGCTTCTGATCTAACCTTTTTTTTTATTTTAATAAAACGACTAGATGTCACTAAGAACTCTTCAAATTTTGATTTGGTATACCAATTAACTTAAAACTCTAAGAACCAATGAAGATAATGACAGTGAAAGATCGTGTGCTTATTCAGTTGACGCAAAAAAAAACCGAGTTTTTCAATCTGGAAAGCTTTGCATGAGAGCCAGGGAAAAAATAGTGGTCCTTTTTAATTGTTTTTTTTTTTTTTTTATTTGTTTTCTCAACATCATAAGCTATCGGTTAGCATCATCAAATGATGCATTAACGTTCAAAGTTAGGAAAAAATAGACAACAAACTTCAGAAAAATTGTGTGCTAATTCAGTTGAAGCGGAGTGTATGTTGTTTTAAAATTTAAATTATATTCTTTAAAATTTGATGAAAAAATCGTGAGTCCCTACTGAAATGTTGTTGTATCAAAAGAAAAAAAAAAAAGCGGACAAGTGCGAGATAAACTCGCTCGAGGAGGGTTCCGTACTTGATTATCCGACCCTACTTCCTTTCAGTTTTGAAGGATTTTTTAATACAAGGATTAAGATTTGAAACCAAACATTTTCTTGGAAAATAATTTGAATAGTCTTTTTGCCTATTTCCTTCAATGACTTCGAAACTGTGTATCTTAAAAATCTGGTAGCAGCATTTTCGGATCACTTCTATCTAGAAAATGTGAACCAAATTTAATTGCAATCAGCTTAGCAGATTCTAAGAAATCGCTTGTGAAACAAATAAAAGGAAACCGAACTGATCTTTTGAGTGTTTCTCATAGTCCTTTTTTGTTGGGTTTTTTTTGTATAACTTCAAAACTATTTGCCTTGAAAATATATCTTTATTTACATTATAACTATAGTACATATATTTGTTAATCGACTTTAATATTTTCTAATATTTAAATAAAACACCGAGAGCTGAGCTGATGACCGCACCGTTTCGCATCCAATTTGAAACTGTCTTTATTTTCATATTTTAAACAAGAAGGAGAAGATAAAAGGAAAAGAGAATAGCGTTTGTACAATGGAAGTAGGGGTAAAGTCTATAAATAGCATAAGCAGAAATAACGATCTGTTGTACATATGTATATTTTGAAATGACAATCGGTTTATGTTATTGTATCAGTAAGAGTAATTGTGTTAGGAACTAAAATACAGAAAGATATTATACAACGACAATAGGATAGCATGCAGTATCTCACACAGTAGTAACTACTACATAACTTGAATTTTTTTTTTGTTGTTCTGTAATCTATACGTATGGAACTATTTTTTGAATTTTTTTTGGAAATTCCAGGCCCAACCTTTTTGGTGATGAGGAGGGGGTAAAGTTTAGTTATTTGCATTTTCGGCCTTTTTTGTTGTGTTTTCTTGAATAATTTCAAAACTATTTGTCTTAAAAATACAAAAAAAATATGTTTGTCATTGCAGGCAATTAATGAATGATTGTACTTAATTTGAAGTCAATAGGGTTACCACCTGTTCAAAAAATGGTTTTAAAATTTAATGAAATTGGAAATTAGTATATTGAAAAATTTTGCATGTTACATAAATAACTGTGACTTCTTATCACTTTTCCGGTAATATTCATGTTATAGACCTATATCTCAATTTTTTTAAAGAATTTTAGGTCCATTAGTTTCGGAGATTAGGGGGGGGGGAATGGCCTGTTTTTGACATTTTTGCCTATTTTTCCATATTTTCTTATATAACTACAAAACTATTTCTCTTAAAAATATAAAAAAATACGATTGTATTTCTACTTAACACGTTGATATATTGGCCAACTTTTAACTCAATCGGTATAACGGTTTTGGAGGAAATAAATTGTAAAGTTGAGTCAAAAATTAAAAAGTTACTCCAAATATTAAGTCATATCTGTGTTATATGTAACAGTACAGACTTCTTATTTGCTTTTTTGTAATCTACAGGTTGAGACCTATTCTCAGTATCTTTTTCATAATTTTAGGCTCAGTAGTTTCGGAGATCAGGGGGGAGAATGGTCATTTTTGTATTTTTTTATCTTTTCTCTTTAATAACTTCGAAACTATTTATCTTAAAAACATGAAAACAACATTTTTAGATTACTACTGAATACTTAAATATATGTACCAAATTTCATTGCAATCGGCCTAACAGATTCGAAGAAATCGCTTGTGAAAGACGAATGAACAGAAAACGAAGTGATGGTATAAGGGTTTCGTTTACACTCTGTGTACGGAACCCTAAAAAGGAATAAAATAAAGGTGTACTTTAGGTGGAAAAAGGAAGAGGGATACAGAGTGCCCTTTTTACGCTTTGATACATGTTTTACAGTGGCGCCGAAGTAGTGCGCTGCTGCGGAAGAGTCCCAATCCAAGTAAGTCAAACTAAATTTAATTCATACTAAAAGTGTAAATGTTAAAATTTAAAACTTAACTTTTTCTTCCTCCTTCCCCCTCTCCACTTAGGAAATATACAAATTATTTTTGTTATGTACTCCGTAAATCCTAACTTATTACTAGAAATTATTTTTTTTATTAAATTTTAAATTTGTTTGCATTATTTTTGTTTATTTTATACTTTTTACTTGCGACATATAGAATATTATGGCAAGTATTGAATTCGTAAAAAAAAATGTTTGAGGTAAAATGATGAGATATGACATTACGATGATAGAGAAGTCGAAAAAAGTGGGTCCGGCGATTCCGTCCGTCTGTCTGTCTGTCTGTCTGTAAACGCATTTACAGCCTTAACCACTGGTCCGATTGACTTCAAACTTGAAAATTAAAAGTTTGAGCGAATTTGCGTGGGTCGTTTTTTTTTATTTTATTTTTAAGATCAAAATTTAGGGTAGCCACCATACGATTTTTTTGGCCAAAAACCAAAAAATTCAATTTTCTCAAAAACGGCTCCTACGATTTTTTTTAAACTTCCTCGAAAATTTTTGTTTAAAACTTTGATGTATTTTATGTAAAAAAAATATTTTTGTATTGCTCCAAAACGGTACCGCCCATAGAACCGTTTTTTTGTTATTAGATTTTCTCAAAAAATAAGAGTCCGATCAGCGTAATTTTTTTTTTGAAAGTACCTATATATTGCTCAAATAATATTTTGTATTCAAAACAATTTCAAAATTTTTTTTGGATTTTTAAAAAATGTTTTTAAATTTTTTTTTCAAAATTCTGTATTTCAAAAACGGATCAATTTTAAAAATCCAAATTGAAGAGTAATATGTATATTTAAATGTTCTTGAAAACTGCATACCCAAATTAATTTTAAGACATTTTTGTAAAATTTTATATATAAAAAATTAATTAAAAAAAAAAAAAACGGCTCCGACGATTTTCAAAAAAAAAATTCAATAAATCAAGAATAAGGTTTGAATTTGTTTGGCATTTAAATTTTTGGAATTAAATGTATTTACGAGGTACATATTTCAATTTAAATTTTTATGTATTTATGAATTTCATTTTTCATATTTATTTTTTAATTTTTAATGTTTTTTTTTATGAGTTATAATTTGGAATACAGGAGCAAGTTCGTACGACCGAGTCGTGCACATTTTTTAAATTTACTTTAGTTTTTTTTTTTTATTTAATTTTTTTTTATGTTTAAATATGATTTTTAAATGTTAAACCCATTTTTTTATTTTTATTCTGTGGATTACGGTTCCACTTGAGAAGAAGTCAAATTCCTTTACTTATTTTCTTAAAGAGGGCCATAGACCATAGTCTGGACACCCATATACAGTCAATCACAAAAGTAAGTACACAATATGCATTAAACTACTTGCTTTTGCAATAGCTCTATGATTGCAATCATGTTGGCCTTTAAGCATGTTTGATCTGTTGTCCAACATGACATGTATTCAGTTTGATAACATGCAAAAAAGGACCGTTATGTAAGCTTTACTCGTTGCTTTTGGAGATAGCTTACAAAATTGCATTAATTTGTATGACAAAAGTAAGTACACAATTAGAACATTCTGTTGTAACACTTGGACAAATAGGCACAATTTTGTAAAAAAGGTGTGTTTTTTTTTAAATTTTGCATTTCCTTAGTCTGTTTTAATTGTTTTTATGCAAAATTACCACTTAAATAGGAAAAAAGTTGATATGGCTCCTAGAGATAACCAACTTTTGCAAGATTTGAAGGATTTAATAATCAAGCATCACCGGGAAAACAAATCATAAGGGAAATTGCATAAATAGTTGATAAAAGCCCATTCACCATTCATAAAATAATTAAAAAGTACCAACTCACAGGAAACACTTAAAATTTTGCCGTGAACGAAGGCCAGATGAACTAACGCCATAATGGCCTTAGGTCTCAATTGAATGTGAACTAACGCAATAATCCGATTCGTGCGAATTTTTTTATTTTCACACCCCAAATTATTTCTCTGTTTGCCAAAAAAAATTAGTACGCGATTTTTATTACTTCAGAGTCTAGAAAACTAGTTTTCCGAACGAAGCACCTACGAATATTATTTGGTGGAACACAGTTTTTAAATTTCAATTTGATTCGTTGAAATGAATATTGTAATTGTTAACACATGATTACGTTCAAATGGTTGGTTGACCAAGAAAACGGATCCACACTTTTTTTTTCTTTCAGAAATTAAAGAAAAAGATATCAGCACCCGCTTAGAGTGAGATCTCTTGTTCTATTTCAGAAATATCTGAGGTCCTTGAGATCACGAAGAGATTTTGTTAGGTAATTACTTGTGCTTACTTTGCTTCAAAGCTCAAAGGTCAGACATGTTATGGCATCAGTTCTCATTTGAATGTGAACTTACCTCATATGGCGTGAGTTCTCATTCAGGTGATGGCTTTAGTTCTCAGTCGACTGTGAATTAAGGCCATAAATCGGATTATGGCGTTAGTTCACATTCAATTGAGACCTAAGGCCATTATGGCGTTAGTTCATCTGGCCTTCGTTCACGGCAAAATTTTAAGTGTTTCCTGTGAGTTGGTACTTTTTAATTATTTTATGAATGGTGAATGGGCTTTTATCAACTATTTATGCAATTTCCCTTATGCTTTTGTTTTCTCGGTGATGCTTGATTATTAAATCCCTCAAATCTTGCAAAAGTTGGTTATCTCTAGGAGCCATATCAACTTTTTTCCTATTTAAGTGGTAATTTTGCATAAAAACAATTACAACAGACTAAGGAAATGCAAAATTTAAAAAAAACACACCTTTTTTACAAAATTGTGCCTATTTGTCCAAGTGTTACAACAGAATGTTCTAATTGTGTACTTACTTTTGTCATACAAATTAATGCAATTTTGTAAGCTATCTCCAAAAGCAACGAGTAAAGCTTACATAACGGTCCTTTTTTGCATGTTATCAAACTGAATACATGTTGGACAACAGATCAAACATGCTTAAAGGCCAACATGATTGCAATCATAGAGCTATTGCAAAAGAAAGTAGTTTGATGCATATTGTGTACTTACTTTTGTGATTGACTGTATCTCTTGCTGACCGGAAAAACCTCATACGTCTGTAGTGTAGGTATATGGGGTTCTAAGGGTGGTCTACGAGAGTGGTGACTCCAATTCCGTAAGAGGGCTTATCTTTCCAGGGTTACTTATTTATAATAATAATTGTCTACTATTGTCAATTTTCATACATAAATTTTCTTAGCCTAAAAATAAAAATAATTGAATAAAGAAAAAAATATTTATTTAGAAAGTAGGTACATATGTATAACGTACGGTATTTTTTTCGAAGGAAATACCGTTTACCGGGGAGGTGGGAAAAGCGATTTCTTAAAAAAATTTGACTGACTGAAATAGAGTGGCGCGACAGCTCTTGAAGATCCAAGTCCTAAGTGGCTTACTCTCATCGACGAATTGTCGAGTGCGTGTGAAGAATTGAGGAGATCTACAATTTAACGCCGATTCCGAACGGCAAAGTTAAGAAGCACTTTTTCATGATAGATTGATACTCTTGGAAGTTTTGTCAATTCTTCGCAAGAGGCAGTACCCGTGAAAGATGAAATAAAAACTTTTTATGGGCACGAGTAGGACTCGAACCCCAACGCACCTAACCACTAAGAAGAGATGAGTAAAGATTATTTCTGAACATTGCCGGCCGCCTTGCAGCATTGGCTGTAATAACGTTTATTTGTTTCAAACTTATGAATAATAATTCGTGTTTACCCGAAACACAACCTAATGTGTTTAATGAATAAGAAATGTTTAATAACAAATAATTACATTTTTAATAAATTGGATATTACTAAATCGATAAATAACAAAAAAATTTAATGTAATTTTAAATTTTCTTCTTTGAATTTATGCCAGATTTTGGGTTCATTCCATGGAAAATCCACATTAACTACTAATCTGACTCAGAAATCGAGTCTTCAACTTGAAATAGCTACATGAAGCAAAAACAACGCATGTCAATTGAAATCGGCTTAAAAGTACGAATAAATAATGAAAAATTTTCTAACGTAAATAGTACGAAAATCTGAGCTCTTCTACAGAGCTTTGTCCTTTGTACAATGTGGTATTGAAATTATAATATTTACGAGGAGCGTTTTTAGATTCTACTAATAGTTTGTACTATTAATCCTTTATTCGTAAATTAACCAAGCATGAGCTTACTACATTTTACTACTGACTCCGTGCTATTTTTATATTTTGCATTCGCAATGACAATTAAAACATTTATGATAAGAACTCGACTTTGTTCATATCACCGACCGTTGGACACAATTTTCTATGACTAAGCCACACATTTTGGCGGAAACGGGCGCTATTTTGCGTTCAATGACGGCTTTGAGCTCATTCAACGTCGCAGCTCCATAGAAAATAGTTTAGGCATTAAATCGCTCGAACGAGGTGGCTAATTGACTGTCCCATTTCTTCTATCAATCGATTGGAAGGTGTTCTTGTGTCATGTGTCCTTTTGAAACACAAACCCATGTAATTCAAATCCTTATCTACCAATTCGAACCAAAATTAATTGGTAATCATGGCGCCATAACGCTGGGTCTTCAAAGGAGTCACGTGATGCACAAGAAAACCGCAACTATTCCGTTTGAACTCAATCCCCGCAATATCCTGTATAATCCAGGAGTGTAAGATGTTTCCGTAGGGACCTCCTGTCCAAATTTCAAAGGGAACGGCCTGTTACTTTACGATATACAGGGCGCCAAGTAACAACCGAACATTGGAGTTATTAAATTAAATTCAAAGATGTCGAGTCCCTGAAGTTCGTTGTTATTTTACTAATACATTTTTTTCAGTGTAATACAAAATCAATAAATTAAAACACGTGCTTTTTTTATTTTTCTAATTGATATTATTATAAATATCAGATCTTCGGACTGATTTAATAGTTGGATTTCGTTAGAGATTTTTGAAAAAATCATAACTGTTTTATTTCAGATTGCTCGAAAACACCAGTTTTGTGAAATCTGAAGTTTTTCAAGCATTCATATTACTTTAATGAAGTGCATGTTAAGGTATTTTATGAGGTAGATTTAATTAACTCATTTTGGAAACTCAACCTTTCGATATTGTGGCTTTTCTGGATCTTGGACTTTCGAAATTTCGGATTTTCTAGTTTTTTGTGTTTCGGGAGTAGATTTTTAGAATCCTGTCCATATCGCAGCCAAAAAGTGTAACTTTTAATTTTCCTCTAAATCACACACAATTCCATTAAAAAATGTCATTTTGGTAGTAGTTTTTCCAGAAATTCATTGGGGAGAATTAACACTTACTACAAAGCATGATTCATTTAAAATCCAACCCTTATGAAAATAAAAATTCTTTAAAGAAGGGTATAACACCTTTCACTACAATGTTTCTGACCAGCCAACTCGGTTTACGATCGCGATGGTCTCCCTCCAGTAGCGGTGGTGGAGAACATGTAGAAAAAATTCATCCAGCTATTGCCCTTGCTTCTTTAAAGTTGGAAAATTTGGTTCTTGGTTGCACCAAGAGAAGGCCCCTATATGAATGTTAATTTTCAAATTAAAGATAACGATGTTGTTATAAAAATCTGGGACAATACCACTCAAAATACGAGAGTTATGATTTAACGATTCTCTTATCTATCGGCTTATGAATAAGATTTACTATTTTTTAAGATAAAAACAAACAAACAAACACACATCCATGTCTGCAACACACACACACAAATAATTATTTTGAAAAGATTAAGGATCACAAAATTACAGTATCTGAATACAAAAAAGTAAAACAACACTGAAAAATGCGATAAGATGCCAGAACGATATGTTAGGTGCTTTGTTTACTGAGTGAGATAACAAAACAAACCAAATTTGATAACAACTCGAGACACTCCCTTATCCATTTACAAAAGAAATGTAACTTCTAAGTATTTTGTATATTTTCTCCTCAATGCAAGAAAGAAGTCGTAGAATTGTAGCCTTTTCCAAATCGTAAATTGTAGTCTCCCTTTTTTTGTTTTGTTCCAACAATACCACTGCCATACAAAAATAGGTATATGATTGAAATATGACGTCATTTTCCGCATTCACTTAATTGAATAAAAATGAATGCATGTAGACAACTTATTTAATTATTTAGAGTAAAACTCGACAACTGAAGCCCTAATTACTTTGTGTTTGCCGCTGCAGTTAACGTTGTTTTAATTGGAGTAGATGAATTGTTATCGTTAAACATGTTTTGATTTGTTCTTAAGAAACTGCTGGTGAATATTAGGTCTGCAACAGCTAAAGAGTCAACAAGAGTCAGCTTGGAATTTTATTTTGAAATAAAAGCCTTTGATAAACGTCCCCAATCCTATTTCTGAATTTCCTGGAAAGGTTTGATATTTACCTAAGCTGACTTGATAGACGATTTGCTGTAATTTCAGCAGTTTTTTGTGGTTTTGAATAAATTTGACTTTCACATATTTTGTACTCAAATGTTGAACCTGCTTTTAAGTTGAGTTAGAAAGAAATCTATTTTTTTTTGTTTTTATAATTTGCACCCACTCAAGGAATTTTGTATACCCCTATTATGCTAGAGACACTGTGAGTGCATTAGGAAGAAAGGAAGGGGTGAGAAAGGAGGTGTCGGTGTACATTGGTCTTAAATTCCTGAACATTATAATGATTGGGAAAGACAGAGTGTGGAAGAGAGTTCCACATTCGCGTAGTACGGCTAAAGAATGATGCTCTATACTTGAGCGTACGTCTGAAGTCGGGCTCGAGGGTGAACTGATGGGCATTCCTAAAAGTGCGAGTATTACGGGTGAATTGCTTGAGGGGAGGAATGCAACTGGCTATTTCTTTAGAGCCTTACCGTACCTACTCTGATAGTGTACCTAATCTCCTTAATTTTTTTTTTAGAATTTATGCTTTCTTTTCATTCCGTCTAGCCAAAGTCTACAATAATTTAAAGTTTTGCTTCTCAAAATTCAAGTCGTTAATATGCGTTTCTGACACTTATTGATTTTTCCACCACGTTTTGTGTGAATGGTGAAAGTTGGGGACAGAAGGAAGCATTTCTGAAAAAACCTTAAAAATCAAACACGGTAACCATGACAAGTTAACTGAGTTTCACAAACGAAAGGTCGAAAACCACAAGTCTGAATGATTTGAAAGAGTTTTTAGTATTAAATCTTATCTCAGAAGAGAAACCCATTTGCTCTTTGGTTCTTTTGGGACTTTTAAGATAGAAGAAAAGAATGAATGTTGCATGGTTATAGAACGAACTATGCGCATGCGCATGACTTAAAACTTATTTGACAAGTTATTTTTCGCCATAGAATTATTGATTGAAACAATTTCCAAAGTTCTTTCAGGTACAAGAAGTTAAAAACTGTTAAATTATAACTTAAAAAAGTCAATTAAATAAATAAATAAATAAATAGAGTGGCGCGACAGCTCTTGAAGAGCCAAGTCCTAAGTGGCTTACTCTCATCAACAATTCTCTGAGTGCGTGTGAAGAATTGAGGGGACCTACAGTTTAACGCCGATTCCGAACGGCAAGGCTGAGAAGCACTTTTTTCATGAAAGATTGATACTCTTGGAAGTTTTGTCAATTCTTCGCAAGAGGCAGTACCCGTGAAAGTTGAAATAAAAACTTTATGGGCACGAGTAGGACTCGATCCCACGAGCGACGCGACGTTCTGCTTAGCAGCCAACGCACCTAACCACTTAGCCACCGAAAGCTATAAAGTCAATTATGCATCACTTTCTTTGAAATTCCTTAGTACCTCCGAATAAGTACGTAAGTAATTTGCACGTAGAAGAATCAGTGTTTATTCGTATTTTCAGGAAGACCTGTAAACATAGCCGTAGCTAGGATTTGGTTTCGGGGGGGGGGGGGTTAAGATAAATGAATTTTTTTTTTCAAAATAAAAATAAAAATGGATGTATATACAATACGTTACAAATAGAAAGTTTTTGATGAAAAACTCGGAAAACACATTGGTTTTTAAATCGAAAACTGCATGGAATTGTATCTATGTGCATTGGTTTTCAAACAGAAAACTGAAAAATTGGTGATGGGGAACTTGAAAAACTCTGGGAGAGCACAATATCTAACTATTGCATGGAATTTAAGGTGCAATTTTGGAAAATTGAGGAAAAGAGCAACACGTTTAGGGCTTCACGATATTCGATAAAAATATCGGTATCGTATCGTATCGTATCGAAAGTCGATACGATAATCGACACGATATCCAGTACCTGCGATACCGATATCGATACGATAAACATGTTTATAAAATTGTCGATATTATCGTATCGCCGATAAGCACTGACCGATAATTATCGAATTATCGATATCGACTGAAAGAATTCTATTTTCGACACTGCGTTCGCAAAGTTCGAATTTTCATTCAGCATTTACTAATAATAGTTTACTTGCAGTAATACACACATTTGGTCGTTTTTTACGCGTTCTCTCGTGCTTTCGATGTCGATCGTCTTTTGTAAGAACCCGATGAACATCGATACTTGAACGAAACGCGTCATTTGTTTCCGAGACATGTTGGTAGCCGGTTGATTATCTATACCTACTAATATATAAAGCTGAAGAGTTTGTTCGTTTGAAAGCGCTAATCTCAGGACCTACTGGTTCGAATTGTAAATTTTTTTTTGTGTTGGATAGTCCATTAATTGAGGAAGGCCTTAAGGCTACTTTACAATAGGCTGTGACCAATAGGAGCGAAAAATCTGTAGAAAATGTTGAAAAAAACGGCAAAAAATATTCATTTTTCTGCGTTCTAACGCTTTTTTCTCAGGAAATGCTTAGTCGAATTGAACAATTCTTTTTGTGTTGAATGTTCCATTTAACGAGGAAGGCTTGAAGCGATATAATATTACGCTGCGACCAATAGGAGCGAAGCGCCAGAGAAAAATATTGCAAAAACGGCAAAAAATATTCATTTTTGAAGGCTTCTATTGTTTTAATATACCTATTCATAAATGGAATATATCAATTTTTAAGGCATACAACGCTACGGTGCAAATAATAAGAGCAAAGGATGAGTGCAAAGCGTTGCTAAAACGTGGAAAATTATGTTCGAGTTAAGGAAAATTTCGACTAAGGAAGAGTCGACTATAATAAAATTTTAAAATAACCTCAAAACAAAATTCCGACGGGTTCATGATGCACAACTCAGACGCACATCTGGCCGGTGGACGAGGGACAGGCGGACAAAGTCCCGGGCAACTGCTAGTTAATAAATATAATAAGTGGTTATGGAAATGTTGTCTTCATCTAAAATCATATTTGTCTATTTATAAATGTACCTATAAATAAGTTCTGTACGGTGTTGGAGTATCACGCATAACACCGGAATACCAGATAACGCGAAAAGGTACACCGTTCTATATTTTTCCCTCAGAACGGTGATGGGAATGAGGGCTTTCAACAAATGTCGATTTAAAATTGCAGGTGAGACGAGGTTCGCAGGGTCGGCTAGTCTATAAAATTAAATTAAATTAAATTAATATTGAATAGCTTGTGTCTCACTATATGCTTTGCTTAATAGTAATGTAATTTTTTTTTTTATTTCGATATTTTATCGAGTATCGTATCGGTATCGTATCGAAGTCGATAACAATACGATACATTTGTCTTAAAATTATCGCCGATATCGATACGATACGATAAAATAATTTTTTATTCGATACGATACCGATACAAATGAAAAATATCGGTATCGTATCGTATCGTGAAGCCCTAAACACGTTTGATTTTGTCTATCACATTTAGGATTTTGACTGTGTTGGAAAGTTCGTTGTCAAGCTAGAAAAATTTCATAACTTTGAAATTGGAAATATAGGTCTTATAATCATTTTAGAGCTTATCTCTGAAGGCGCTCAATGGTGGTGAAACGAGGTTAGCTAAAGATTAATGTAAACAATAAAATGGATGCATGTTGATTTGTGTGTGTGAGCGGTAAAGACTCACACAAACGCACACACAACGCATTGTTATAAAATTTTGACTGTAGGCAAAGCTAACATGAGCCAGGGTTCCTGCGAAAACAAATTTTGGGAACATTTTACGGGAAAATTGAAAAATGGCAAAAAATAAATGGTGGTCAAAAATTATACTTTTGTATGGGATCATAGCTGCAATTTTTCAAAAATTAGTAAAAAAAATCAGAAAACTCCGCAAAACGAGAATTTTTTAAATTATTTTTAGATTTGATTTGATCTGGTGGCAGGCGAGACGAGGTTCGCGGGGTCGGCTAGTTTTTTATCAAATTTATCACATTCTTTCACTTCCCCGAAGCCAATTCATTTGTTCACGAAACAATTTTTGATGGAAAGTTTAAAAATATTTCTTGAGTGTATCTTTTACTTTAATATTTTTATATTTAATATTAATCATTGTTATTTATGCAGTATTTTTAAATATATTGTAAATAAATAATTAAATAATAAAGATTTGAATGCAAATGAAAAAAATTAATTTCGACTACAAAATTGAAGTCTAACTGAAGATATTGGCTTCAAAGCTTCAGAGTAGATGTTTTTGCATGGTATATTAGATATATGAATCTTAAATGAAACATTTTGTATTATTTTGTTTTGGAAAAAGTAGGAGAAAACTTCTTTCATAAAAAGCATTATTGTTTATTGAGGGACGAATAAAAACAAAAGCAGAAGAAAAACAAAACAAATACATATAACATCATATAGATTATTAAATTTAGTCAAAATGCCATTTTGATAGTACCTACAGAATAACGAAGGATTATTTCTTATTCTGTGGACTAAGTGCAAAATGCTATTAATAAAAGATATGTATCTTAACAGGCGTTTACAAACTTATTCCACCGTGGAGGGTGGTTTAGCGAAGCAATAAAAAAATATAAGATAAAAGTTCATTAGATGGTTTATAAGTATCAACAACAACAAATTTCCCAAAGGGAATTTAAGCTTAACGTCACTAACTTTACTACTTCGGAAACAAATTATTTTTATTAATGAGAAATTTTTTGAAGTTTGGTTAAAATGGATTACATTTTTAGTCCGAACTGCGTCTCAAGATGTCACCACAATCGATTGCCATCTTGCCTCTACTACCCAAGAATATATACAAAAAATTCTCATGAATTTTCGGCTGTTAAATGACGAATGTCAATTGGATATCAAATGCGTCTCGAAAAAATTTGAGCGCTCAGAATACGTTTAGTTAAAAGTGTGTTCAGAGCTTTGTATATTTATTTGACTGGTACCATCAAGATGGCGTTTTTTACTGTAACCATCTATATAACGACTTATTTAAAAGAAAACCCCGTAACCCCCCCCCCCCCAAATACGGCTATGGCCCTAACAGACTTTTATTCTCAAAGAAAAATGCCTTTAAGCCTTAATAGAAATTTATAAATTCAGTGTTAGCCAAAAAATAAATTCATTAAGTTATTAATCAATAATTATTTGATTTTGCATTTGGTGGGAGGAGGGGGGGGTCAGTAAACCCCGTAACCCCCCCCCCCCCCCTAAATACGGATGTGCTATCAAGATGGCACTTTTAAATATAGTCATCTATGTAACGACTTATGTACTTTTAACTTTTTAATGGAAAATGGATGTAAAAAAAAATTTCGGGGGGGGGGGGGTTAAACCCTGTAACCCCCCCCCCCCCCTAAATACGGCTATGCCTGTAAAGTATTTAAGTATTTTGGCCTTATTTCCGTTCAAGTTTATGAACTAAGAACTGGGTATTTGTACTTCAGCATACTAGTACTACTTACTGTCACTTAAGTGTATTTTTCAATTCTGTTGGTACTGAAATTATTAGTACATTAGCAGCTTATTAGCACCAGTATCAGTCTTCTTAAGTACCAGCACGAGTACTGGATAACTAGAGTATGCCAGCAACGAGGAACTGAACTACAAGTACCAGGATGATGGTGCAGAAGTACCAGTACCAAGTTATAAACTTCAGTGTTATACTTCTACTTTCAAGTTCGACGAAATGAGCATGGAGTACTGGTACTTCCACTTGAAATTATGATGTTGTGATATAACTTTTACCACAGATAATAAATTTATACAGATGTCTCATCCCTGCAGAAAAAAATGAAACATATTTTGCTCTTAACAGACAAAGTCTTAACAGACAAGGAGCTTTTTGAAGGTTTTTTCCTTGCCTAAGTATTCATTTATGCGCAATCAGGCGAGCGAAAATAGATTTTTAATGCATCAAGTGAATGCGTTAAAGCTTTTGGAAAAAGCTTTTTTTTTGGTAGCTTTCAGTTTCATATATCATTTCTCTCCATAAGGGTGAGACATCTGTATAAATTTATTATCTGTGCTCTTACTATAATAAAGCTTTCAAAATGTATCGTGATTCTAGGGATAATTATGGCCTATACATGAACTACCTTCGATGTAATCGTGAATTCAATTTTCTTAATAAATTCTTGTACAATCAATATATTTTTAGCTTTGAATCTAAAGTAAAACGTAATAGTAAATGTTTCTTTAAGTTTATAAATGACAAAAAAAGTTCCACCCGAATTCCGAATTCTATGCGTTATAATGGGCAAACATCTAGTAATCCGTCAACTATCTCCAACGATTTGCTGACTTTTTTAGATCAATCTTTAAGCCTTCTTATAATCAAACGAGGCCCTCGTTGATGTCTTCCTCTTCATCTCAGTTGGTCAATATAAACCAATTATTGTTAAATATTACATTCGTTAAGTGACAACACTTTGTTCTTATCACTCAATATTTAATATTAAATTATAATCAATTTATCAGTTCATTGAAAATCAGAAAATTTTCTTTAAGTTTTTTCTGTCTGAATAAAATATTGTTACCTCCAGGACGTTGTTTTCTTTATAAAGGAACTTTACAAATCTATCAAGCTAACAGGTTATGGGACCAGATTTCGGTAAAGGAACAACGTAACAGATAAAAGAACAACGTAACAGATAAAATGGCCGAATCTCTAAGGACTTCAATTACGAAATTGAATCAAGATAACTACCACATTTGGAAATACAAGCTAGAGCTTTTGTTGAGAAAGGATGGCCTTTGGGAAGTGGTTCTTAATCCAAAACCTGAACCACCAACAGCAGAATGGACCAAAAAGGACAGCGATGCGAAAGTTCTCATCGGCTTGTCTGTTGAGGACAACCAACTTCACCATGTCAGGAAGGCTGAAACAGCAAAGGCTGCGTGGGACAAGCTTAGACATCATCATGAAAAGTCGAAACTAAGCAATAAGGTACAGCTCATGCGAAAAATATGTAGCTTAAAATTGGAAGATTCAAGCATGAAGGAACACATTCAGACAATGACGACACTTTTCGACAAACTAGCAGCATTGGGTGAAGATCAGTTATCGGAAAGTTGGATTGTTGCAATGGTTTTAAGCAGTCTGCCCAGGTCATACGATACGCTTGTTACAGCTCTTGAAACCAGAGATCAAGCAGCATTAACTTTGGATCTGGTAGAAGCAAAGTTACTGGAAGAGTTTTCAAGACAAAATAAGGGGAATGATAATACTGCACTAAAGGTATCTAATAAATATTCGAACGAATCTACTAAATGTTTCTTTTGTAATAAAAAGGGTCATATGAAGAAAGATTGCCGCAAATACATTCAGTGGAAGAAGTCTAAGAATCAAGGAAAAGTCAACACCGTAACTTCTACTAATGAATTTTGTTTTGGTTTGAGTGACAGGATGTATAATGGTTGGGTTATTGATTCAGGTGCAACAGTTCACATAACCAACAACCTTAACAATTTCACAAGCATGGACTCAAGTCATAATGAGAAGGTGATAGTGGCAAATGGTGAAGAAATCATTCCGAAAGGAAAAGGAACTTGTAAGCTTCAAGTATTGAACGGCAACAACGAGGAAGCAACAATTCGAATCGAAGATGTTCTATATATCCCTGATCTTCAAGGCAGTTTATTATCTGTGAAAAGAATAACGGAGAAAGGATTTGCGGTAAGTTTCGGAAATAAGATTTGCTCAATAAAGACGGTAAGAGGACAAGAGATAGCAGTAGCTGACTTAACTGGCAACCTATACAAATTGAGGCTTGGATTCAACTTCAACAATTCGAAGGCACTTTTGGTGAATGACGGAGAGGCTCAAAAACACTGTATTGACTATTGGCATCGTTTATTTGGTCACAGAAGTACTGAAGCTATTAAAAGATTGGCCAAAGATAAAATGGTGAGTGATTTTAATATTATAGATTGTAAGCACAATAGAGACTGTGAAATATGTGCGCAAGGAAAAATGACACGTTTGCCATTCATAAAACCATGTAGTGAAAGTCATTCGCCTATGGATTTAATACATAGTGATGTATGTGGGCCAATGCAGACAACTACACCAAGTGGAAATAGATATTTTTTGACGTTTATTGATGATTGTAGCCGTTATACTGTAGTAAATCTCTTAAGAGATAAATCTGAGGTATTTGAAAAGCTTATTCAGTATGTTGAAACTGTCAAAAATATTTTTTCGCTAAGGCCCAAAGTCATAAGATCTGACAATGGCGGTGAGTTCACTGCAGGAAGAGTTTTGAAATTTTTAGAAGGACAGGGCATTAAGTATCAACATAGTGCCCCGTACACTCCCCAACAAAATGGGACGGCTGAACGCAAAAACAGATCTTTGGTAGAGATGGGTAGGTGTATGCTTCTGGAAGCGAACCTAGGATATGAATTCTGGGGAGAAGCAATTATGACCACAAACTACTTGCAAAATAGACTGCCGTCGAGTGCAATTCCAACAACACCCTATGAAAGATGGACTGGAAAGACCCCAAATATAAGTCATCTTCGTATTTTTGGAACAAAGGCTTTTGTTTACATCCCTAAAGAAACTCGAAGAAAGCTAGATGATAGAGCTGAGGCTAAGATTTTTGTTGGTTACGACGAGCATTCAAAAGCTTATCGGTTTGTTGACAAAAGAACCAAGAAAATTACAGTTAGCCGAGATGCAAAGTTCTTTGAGTTATCAGAGAATGAGGAGGTTCATACGGGAAAAGAACCAGAAGATACTAATAACGACGAAAATGTAATAGAAGAGGAATTAGAACCAACACAAGCGACGTCACCACAGAAGAAGGAGGGCGAAGAAGAGGCCGCCGATGAGATCAAGGAGGGTGACGAATTGAACGAAACCAAGAAGGAGGCCGGCGAAGAAGAAGGCGCCGCCGCCGCCGATGCCGAAGTCAAGGAAGAAAACGGCGAAGAAGCCAACGACGAGTTGTACGACCCATCTGAAGCCACCGGCGACGATGAGGATGTAGACATGGCTGAAAACGGTGACAAGGAAGTCGCTGACGAAAAATGGTCGATGAAGAGAATGGTGACGCAGCTGCTGACGAAGAAGAAATGGAAACGCAAATCGAAGAAAACGACGAGGCAACACCCGTTAAGGCTGCTGAACCTGCTAAAGCCGCACCAGCAACACCAGCTGCAACTCCAGCTCCCGCCGCAGCAGCCTCCCCAACAACAACCAACTTTAATCTACGAAGAGAAACAGAGCTGTCTTAAGCTTATAATATGTCAAGAAAAATTAAGCAACCGATCCAAGCATATTAACACCAGATTTTATTTTGTAAAGGACTACGTGAACAAGAATTTTGTTAAGTGTCAGTACTGTCCAACAGAAGACATGCTTGCAGATATGTTGACCAAACCACTGGGAGCCATGCGAATTAAACATAACTTAGAACTAAGTGTGGTCTTCAAACGAATGAGGAAGAGTGTTAAATATTACATTCGTTAAGTGACAACACTTTGTTCTTATCACTCAATATTTAATATTAAATTATAATCAATTTATCAGTTCATTGAAAATCAGAAAATTTTCTTAAAGTTTTTTCTGTCTGAATAAAATATTGTTACCTACAAGACGTTGTTTTCTTTATAAAGGAACTTTACAAATCTATCAAGCCAACAATTATCAGTAGATAAAGAAGATATTATCTGTGAACTTTTAAAGTTACATGAAGATAAACAGTCTGGGTATGATGGAATTGCTCCTTTTATTTTAAAAAAAATGCTCTCTTTCCATAGCAATCCCCCTTGAAATCATTTTCAATCGTTCTCTTCGTGATGGTTACTTTTTAAGTCAGTGGAAGAATTCTTTTATTTATCCTGTTTTTAAATCTGGATCCAAAAATGATGTAACTAACTATCGTCCGATTTGTAAATTATCTGTGATCCCTAAGTTATTCGAAAAATTTGTTTATAAAAAAATACTGTTAACTGTGAAAGAAATAATCACACCTTTGCAGCATGGCTTTATCAGTGGAAGATCAACTACAAGGAATCTTATAATTTTTAGTAATTATGTACTCGAAGCTCTCGAACAGGGTTTCCAATGTGACGTGGTGTACACCGATTTCGCGAAAGCGTTCGACAGAGTTGATCACTCAATTTTGATATCCAAACTGCATAACATCGGTTTTCATTCCAATTTATTGACATGGTTTAAATCCTACCTTACTGACAGAATTCAATATGTTCGTATTAACAATGTAACTTCCAACCCTGTTCTCGTTACTTCCGGTGTGCCACAAAGAAGTCCTCTTCTTTTTCTCCTGTTTATCAATGATATTCCCCGTTGTCTAAAAAATTGTTCATGTTTGATGTATGCTGACGATCTTAAATTATTCCTTCGTGTTAAATCGATTTCTGATTGTATAAAGTTGCAGACCGATCTTGATAATCTGTCCGTTTGGTGTTCTAACAACGATCTACAATTAAATGTTTCTAAATGTCATAGTATGTTATTTTGTCGCGGTACCTCTCCAATTATGTTCTCGTACAGTTTACTTGGGTCGACCTTAACGCAAGTCTCTGAGAAAAAAGATTTGGGTGTAATCTTTGATTTTAAATTCCAATTTGCTAGTCACATCGACTATATTGTTTCTAAGGCCAGTTCCATGCTTGGATTTACTTCCAGGAACGCTAAAAACTTCTCTGATCCATATGCTCTACGAGCCTTATATTTTTCTTATGTTCGCTCAATTTTAGAATACTGTTCATCTATTTGGAATCCAATATACACTATTTATTCGGAGAGAATTGAAAGAATTCAGAAGCGCTTCACTAGAATTGCAATTCGGATATTGCGTTGGGACCCTACGGATATGCCGTCATATATAATATAATAATAATTAGGAATCACGACGTATTTATTTTGATGTAATGTTTGTCAGAGATTTAATAAATTATAAAAACAATTGTCCTCACCTGCTTTCGTTGATTGGTTTTCATGTTCCTAGTCGTGAAGTACGTAGTAATCGTTTATTTTGTGTACCCTTTCATAGGGTTAGTTATGGAATCAATGAACCCTTGACTCGTTGTTTAAAACAAGCTAATTCTGTTTGTAATGCTATTGATTTTAATTTATATTTAAGTAGGGAATGTTTTAAACAAAAATTGTTATTAATAATAAACTTCGGTGGATAATGATAATTATTGTACACTTTATTTTTGTTTTAATTGTTATTATTTTTATAAATTTACTATTGTTCTAAGTAATCTATAAGAGCTGTGTCTCTGCTTGATGAAATAAGAAATAAATAAATAAATAAATAAATAAATCCTTGTTGAACAAAGCATAAAGCAGACCAAAATAAAATCACATTTTCCCAAACCTATTGGCATCGCTGCATTTTATTTCAAATTCTTTTCCTTTGCTTTTCTATTTTCCACATCTCTATCCCACTGACACTTGCTACTTTGCAAGCATGTACCTACACATAATCTACCAGCTACACGAATACAAATAAAAAAATCAAATCCACACATTTTCTGTATTTTTCTCATAAATTCGCTCATTAAAAAACCATCGAGTTTGAGTACCATATTCTCTCCTAGTCTCCATCTCCAATAAGACCTTAAAACTCAAATACCAACGAAAATTAAATGAGAACTAAAAATCGCGACGGATACGGAATGACAAAATAATCTCCCAATTACACAAAATATCGAAACAAACAATGTCGATTAGACGATGACTTTGAAGAGAGACGGTTCTCTTTCGAATTCCGGAAATTCCGGATACTCAGTACTCCTACTCATACTCACTCTAACTGTATTATACACTGGACACTACAAACCAGTGATGAAAATCCCCTTAACTCGACTGTACTGAAAACAAATGTAAACAAACAAAAATAATATTCAAAATTCAAAAAGATAAAACAGTAGTCATTAATATAGTCATATTTGATCGAAATCGCGACTTCGAAATTTATTAGGTACGATGAAAATAAAGTTAAAAAAAAAGTTTTCTCACCCACTAAGCTATCAAAAAAGATTTTTATTCATCTTTCATAGGTACCGTCTTTTTCGAAGTTACAGATCTTCTATTAAGATAGATGTGGTTGGGTACAGGACAGATTTGCGGTGTCGCTAAATCTACTATGTTAGGCAAAGAACCGTTGATCGACAGCTCCTTAACAGTCGAGACGCCAGATGGATTAAAGCTCCTTCGGTTCAGTTAGGCCTGTGTCCGAACGGGACCGAATCGATAGGGTGGGTGACTTGACAATGGGTGGCCACTTGTCAATGAGTATTCGAAGTGGGGATCCTTAGCCTTGGCCGGTCTTCTTTCCTGTTTAAGTTTAAGGGCTTAGGGTTAAGGTTTAAGTAGAGTAACGTTGTGGCATATACAACTAAAAATACAAAATACAGACAAAAATTACAAAAAAAACTACAGTGGATAATAAAAGTATTGGAAATTATAATTTTTCAGTTTTAATAAACCTTCCAAAATAAAAAAAACCAAACAAAATATATTTCTTAATTTTCAGTAATTAATAGTCAACTTCATAAGAGTATTAAAATTTATTTCAATTGCAATTGGAATAAGACAATTAGGAAAAACAGAAAAATATATATAAAGTATTGGCACTTTATATCCTAAGCCTAAGATAATAAAATGTGATTAATCAACTCTTTTAGTACTTTGTTTGCATCCTGTTCGTTGGCATCAATGATTGCTTGTAATCTTCGGTTCATCGAAAAAACCAGAGTTTGTGTGGTTTCACTCCGTATTTTGTTCCACTTTTCCATTATAATCCTTATAAGGTCGGATTTGGAAGAAATCTTGTTACGAAGAGTCTGCACACTAAAATTTTTATCCAATGTGTTTGCCACTTCTTCCGCCAAGTTTGGAGCACTTTTTTTGGGATTATTTCGAACTTCTTTCAAAATTTCGCGTTTTCCCTAGCACAAAAAATACGAGGTCGGCCTGTTCTTTTTTGATTTTTTGTTAAACCAGTGATTTCGAATTTTTTGATAACACTTTAGTTCGAATTCGAACCGTAAATAAACTTATTTTGAGCGCCTTAGTTCTTCGACTTGTTTTTGAAGCGCATCGATTCTTGATAAAATTTCAGTTTGGCTTCCAACTGCTGATATGTTTGAGATGCTCTGCATTTCAGCCATCGTGTCAGCTTGCTTGGAAAGCGTCGTTAAATCGCCTGAACCAATGCAAATAACAGCTCTAATGTTGTCCGGAAGTATTTCCAACCACAATGTTTTGAGCACATCATCGGAAAGTTGTTTTTTTGCAAGTTCTTTCATTTTTTTCAGAAGCTAAGATGGATCCAAGTCACCAAGCTCAACACTGTTTATCAATTTACGCAACTTCTTTTGATCAGAGTCGGTAAATTCTGCTATTATCACTTTTTTCAGTTCTTCATATTTATTTGTTTCTTGTGGATTTCTAAGTGAATCACTGACACGTGAAGAAACATTTTGATCTAATGAAGCAACGAGGTAGTGATATTTTGTTATGTCGCATTTGATGTTAGCAATGTTGAACAGCGCCTGCATTTGAATAAAAAATAGGTCGGGTTGGTCTTGCAAAAATGGTGGTGGCTTGATAGAAACACGATGCAATTCGCCGCTAACGTTTTGTCTGTCCTGGTCATCATCTGGCATTTTCAAATATTTTCTGTAGAACTTTCGAGAAATTCAAAAATCTTTCTATTTTCTTGCTATGCGTACTTTTTTTTCAACGTAAGGGTCACCAATATGGATGATGGTCTTGAATCAATCTTGACCAACACCCATTCAATAAAATTCAAGTTGAAAAGTTACAAGACTGAAGCGTACCAAAGGATAAAAACAAAATTTATTAATTTTAAAGAAAACAAGATTATTCTATGATAATCTACGAACGAATGACAAAAGTAAAAATCTCAGTAATGAAATGAAATTTCAAAGGTTACTACGATAGTTAATTTAAATAGAGTGATTCGAATATGTACATTGATAAATAAATATTGATTTGAAACTGAGTGAAATGAAAATTTTAAATAGTTAAATAAATGAATGATAATGATAATATATTATGTATAGCTGCTACAAGCCATTTTTGCGAATTAAAACAGCTTTCTTTTTAACAGAATCACTCAACTCTTTGGACTTTCGCGACATTTCGATTCAATTTTTATTGTCTAATCTAATGTATGAAACGGTTATTATAAAGTCAACGCACTTTATATCACTAAATTTGGTCTTCTAACTCTTGCGGTACTTTGTAAACGATAAAAATTTAAGAATGAATAGCGCAAAATCATAGTCCGCTAATGAACTTTTTTAGTCTGATATTAGCTTAAAATGACGTTTCAGACATGACTCAAACGTCATTTTAAGCTAGTATCACACTAAAATTGTTCATTAGCGGACTATAATTTTCCGCCAATGTGTTTTACCAGTGGCGTTGCCGATACTTTTTTTACCTGCAATTATATGTGTTTATAAAAAAGTAATAAAAGAGCCAGAGATTTGCTGCTGTTATTGTTCTATTTTGTTAGTAGTTGTTTGGTAGATTCAATGATATTGACTTAGTTTTGTTTCTAATTTTCTAACAAAATAAAAAAAAAAAAAAACAAAAAAAAAAATAGCGCTATTGGTCGAAAGGCATTAATCGTAAGCAAAACGGGAATTGCCTAGAGCGCTCGGTTGGGGTCAGTAAGTTAAACATAAGATTTAAGATCGTAAGCTAGTTTTGAATTCTTTTGTCTAGTATTAAGTACTAATAAGTCTAAATTAATAATAATAATAATAGAGTGGCGCGACAGCTCTTGAAGAGCCAAGGCCTAAGTGGCTTACTCTCATCAACAATTCTCTGAGTGCGTGTGAAGAATTGAGGGGACCTACAATTTAACGCCGATTCCGAACGGCAAAGTTGAGAAGCACTTTTTTCATGACAGATTGATACTCTTGGAAGATTTGTCAGGTCTTCGCAAGAGGCAGTACCCGTGAAAGATGAAATAAAAACTTGGCCTGAGTAGGACTCGAACCAACGACGTTCTTCTTAGCAGCCAACGCACTTACCAACTAAGCTACGGGCATCTGCTAAATGAATACAAAAAATAATTAATAAAAAAGAATTATTTGTATAGATTTTCACAAAAAGGTTTATTTTACAGTAAGAAATTAATTACGTACAGTGAGTGTCAAAAGAAAGTGTACACCTGCGTATTGTATTTATCTATTGACTTTTTGAAGAGCATGTAGCACTTTTTTTTGAAAAAAAGGATGCAATGCTTAAAGACTTTTTATTTTTAAATATTTAAATTTAAAATTAATAATAACATAAAATATTTCATTTTATCAAAAAAAAGTGTACACCTTGCCGCACACACTGTACAAGGTTCTGCTTATCGGAAAAACAACCGTTATGATTGTTTTATTTTCTTTTTAAATCATAACTTGTCTATACAAAGTGATCAGTGTTGCAATTTGATATCGAAGGTTGATAGTTTTTTTAAATTTAAACAAAAAATATTAAAATGGGTAAACAAAGTGCAGAAGAAACGCGAAAACTTGTAATAAAATTAAAAAAAAGTAGGAAAATCTTACCGCGAAATAGCGAAAATAGTGGGCAGATGCCATAAATACTATAAAAAAAATATGGGACAAATTTCAAAGGCTCAAGGAGGTAAAAGATCGATCCTGTTCTGCAAGATCAAAAAAAAACTGTCCCCAGGTGATGAACGTGCTATTGTGAGGGAACGTGCTAGCAACAAGTGCAGTGAAGATTGCTGAAAGATTAACAGAATCTTCTGGAGTAAATGTAAGCTCAAGCACTGTTCGCCGGTGCCTTCATAATAATGGGCTACATGGCAGAGTTCCACGGAAAAAACCATTCATATCTGTAAAAAAACCGAAAATAAAGGATGGTTTATGCGAAGAAGTTCAAACATGATAGCTTATCATTTTAGAGCAACGTTATTTTTAGCGATGAGAGCAAATTTGAGATCTTTGGTTCACGAAAACCACCAAAAATATGGAGAACACGAAATGCAGAATTTGAACAACAAAATATTAATGTAACAATAAAATACGGGGGTGGTTCGATAATGGTCTGGGGGTGTATGGCAGCTTCTGGATTGGGGAACCTCGTCTTTATTGAAAGTACCATTAAAAAAGAAGATTACTTAAATATTTTAAGAAAAAAATTGTCATCAAGTGTCGCAAATTTGGGGTTAAGTAACTTATGGGTATTCCAACAAGACAATGACCCCAAGCAAACATCGAAACTTGTCAAAGAATGGTTACTCTACCGTACACCTAAGCAAATGGGTCACCCTCCTCAATCACCGGACCTAAACCCCATTGAGTATCTCGATAAGCAGATCCGAAAAAGGAATATAGTAAGCTTAGAGTCATTAAAGTCAATTAGGAAGAATGGCAAAAAATACCCATCGAATTTACCAGAAAGCTAGTTGAGTCAATGCCTAGACGCTTAGATGACGTTTTAAAAGCAAAGAGGAAGCAGGCGAAGTACTAAATTCTAGTTTTTGGCATTTTCAATCAAAGTGTACATTTTCTTTTGACCCCATAAAAAATAAAAAAATTTTTGTATTTTTTTTTTCAAATTTTAAATTTAAATATTTTTCATAAGTTTTTTGCAAAAGTTTTTTGAAAGTAAGTAGCCGTTAAACATTGCATCCTCTTTTTTTTCAAAAAAGTGCTGCATGCTCTTCAAAAAGTCAATAGATAAATACAATACGCAGGTGTACACTTTCTTTTGACGCTTACTGTAAATGCCAGACGTACACACTATCACTATTTCTTTATTTTTAAAATTGTTAAAGGCTCTTGAGTTTGAGCTGCTAATGAAAAGAACAAGGCTTAGAAAAACAAAAGTACAATTAATTTATTGAAAACAAACGTTCCTAATGAGTTCAGTTTTTCGTCTGATGTAATATAAAAATATTTTCAGTTTCATAAATCATATACACTTTGATAAAAACTTTGTTAGGTGTTTTATCCTGTTTCAACACTTCCTCCAAAACACCAAACAATAAGGGAAATGTTAGTCTTCGTAAATACCAATCTTCTCTCGTAGCATTTGAAAACGAACACGTTCAAGAGGTTTTGTGAGCAAATCAGCAAGTTGATCTGTTCCTGGAATGTGTTCCAAGCTTATGTCGCCTTCAAGAAAACGCTCTCGAACATAGAAATGTCGAACTTCAATATGTTTCGAACGCTTATGAAACTGGATTCTTCGCAAGTTTCACAGCACTTGCACTATCTACATAAAGTATAGGTGCTGGTTCTTCTTGTCCCATGAGTTCTTGTAGAAGACGTTTGAGCCACATGGCCTCCTTCGCACCTTCACTCGTAGCCATAATCTCAGCTTCAGTTGTTGATAAGGCTACAGTTCGTTGGAGTTGGCTTGTCCATGAAACAGGTCCACCTGCAAACAATGAAATAACTCCACTTGTTGACCGTCTTGTCCTAAGATCACCTGCATAATCAGCGTCACTAAAAACTTTTAGTTGGTCCTTGTTCTTCGCTTGATATCGTAGGGCTGATTTAGTCGTACCACGGATATAACGAAAAATTCGCTTGACGCTATTCCAGTCATCTTTTGTAGGATTTTCCATTTTCCTTGCTGCAGAACTTACCGCGAAGGCAATGTCTGGTCTCGTTCCAGTTGCCAAAAACATCAGGCTCCCTACGGCTTCTCGGTAAGGGACTTCTTCTAATTCTAATTTTGACTTTTCTTCCTCCCGACTTACAGATTCATGCATATTGAAGCGTTCCAAAATTTTGTTTGTATAATTTTCTTGACTTAATTGAATTGATCCATCATTTTCAATTTTGATCTTCATGCCGAGAAAATTGTCAAGAGTCCCAATAGTTATTTTAAATTCTTTTTTGAGTTCTTGCATAAAATTTTGAATTTCTTCTTCGTTGTTGCCAAGAACCAGTCCATCGTCAACGTAAATTGCGACATAAAGAATGTTTCCACTTTCGTTCCGATAAAATAGACATGGATCTGCAGTACTGTTCTTCAATCCTGTCTTTGACATGAATTCTAGAAAACGCTTATGCCAACAACGCGGTGCTTGTTTGAGACCGTATAAACTACGTTTCAATAGGCATACTCTTCCAGTTCCATCTTCGAATCCTTCAGGCTGCTCTAAGTACACTTCCTCCTCAAGAGTACCGTACAAAAATGCTGTTTTTACGTCAAATTGTTTAATTTTCAGTCTACTTTTTGCAGCCATGGCTAAAAGCATACGCACTGTATCGTAACGCGCGACAGGACTGAAAGTTTCGTTGTAATCGATTCTTTTTTGTTGAATATAGCCTTTCGCAACAAGTCTTGCTTTGAACCTCGGCTTTTCACCAATGCTTGAATCTTTTACTCGAAAAACCCATCGATTTTGTACAATCTTCACGTTTTCTGGTCTTCTTACAAGTTCCCAAGTTCGATTTTCTTCCAGGGATGATAATTCATCTTTCATCGCTAAGAGCCATTCTTTCTTATACGTTGACTTCAAGGCTTCAGAGTATGTCCTTGGTTCTTGATTTGAATTATCTTCCTCCGCCAACATAAGAAATTCACCTCCTGTCATCCAGCTTGGCTTCTTTCTTTCTCTTTTGATATCTTCTTCAATATTGGCTTCTTTTCTTCATTCTGGCTGTCAGAAACATCTTGTGATCTCTCGTTGGTTTCTACATAATTGATAATTAACAAATCAACCTTTTTTTGTTCTTTTCGGGGTTCTTCATCTTGATCTATAATTACTACATCAATATTCACATTGCATACAACTTCTGGCTTGAAAATGACGTCATGACTGCATACAATCTTATTCTGCTTTGGAATCCATACTCGATAACCATCTTTATCATTCAAGTAGCCAACCATTCTTCCAAAAACAGCTTTCTCGTCAAATTTCTTTCTAAGTTCTTTTGGAATATGAACATAGCATCCCTAGCCAAAGATGCGTAAGTGCGTTAAAGATCCAAGGGGCTTTCCATGCCATAATTCATATGGAACCTTGTCTTCAATGCTTGTCGGTCCTGTGTGGTTCAAAACATATGCTGCTGTATTACATGCTTCAGCCCACAGGCACTTTGGCAACCTACTGCATATTCGCATACTACGAGCTGCTTCAACAATGGTACGGTTTTCTCTTTCTGCGACTCCATTCTGTTGTGGCGTGTAAGGAGGAGTAATACATTGCTCAACTCCAAACTTTGACAACAAATTAGCAACTTCATTATTGTCAAATTCTTTGCCGCCGTCGCATCTCAACTTCTTGCCAATGTGTCCATTGGATCTAGCTTCGTTAAGAAAAGTTTCAAGACTTTTACATACCTCACTTTTGTGTTTCAAAAAGAACAGCTTGCGGAATTTGCTAAAGTCATCCTTGAAACAGACATAATATCGTGATCCTCCTAGTGACATAGTTTCAACGGGTCCGAGAACATCTGCATGAATAATCTCACCAACTTTATTGGGTCGATCACTTCTGGACTTGAAGGGAAGTCGGTGCATCTTGCCAACAGCACATCCATCACAGAATTCTTCGCCACATTGAGGAACACTGATATTTAGTTTTCCAAGGATTTTCTTTACATGTCGCTTATTTTGGTGAGCAAATCTTTCGTGGTATACTTGAAGTGTTTCTTTAACTATTGAAATGAAAGCTTTTTCTGCTTGCAATGGTTTTAAAACTTGAATTCTAAGAACGTAGAGCTCATTCTGAAGATAACCAATAACTGCTACTTTGCCATCGCTATTCTTGATTACTACTCTTTTGTCATCCATAGTTGTCGTGAAACCGTTGCGAGCTGCTGCCTTCACAGAAAATAACTGTGCACTTGCATCAGGAACATACCATACTTCCTTTAAATTTGCATCTTCCCAAACACCTTCGATATTTGCTTGAATTCGAATCCTTCTTTTTCCGTATGCCTGCATTGTGACATCCTGTTTTCCGAGACAAATTACTTCAGGTACATCAAATCGCATAAATGATTCGAAGTGCGTTTTGTTTGGTGTAATATGCCTTGATGCACCGCTGTCACAATACCATCGGTCTGTACTCAGAAAGTTTCCATTCGTGGCATTCAGGGAATATGCTATCAAAGCGTTAGGTTTCTTGATATGATTCTGTCTTGGTTTATTTTGTGGACATTCAGCTGCCCAATGTCCTAGTTCTTTACATTTATTGCACGGAAATTTCATTTTTACTCGCTCCATTTTGATGTTACTTATCATTCCTGATGGCTTTTTCTTGAAACTACCTCTGGCAACTAATGCTGTACTATTGCTTGAAAACAAACGTTCCTAATGAGTTCAGTTTTTCGTCTGATGTAATATAAAAATATTTTCAGTTTCATAAATCATATACACTTTGATAAAAACATTCGATAAAGTATAAAACTTTGTTAGGTGTTTTATCCTGTTTCAACAAAAATTAAATAAATATTTTAATAAAAATGTAATATTGTCTTTTTCAAATATTAACCAACAATCAAAAATTGAAAAGTAGTACTAGCAATAAAACGCAGAAAGTAAAACAGTACTGAATTCAGTACAATAGTAAGCCTTTTTTTCACTGTGTAGTTGACTATCGATCTCAATTCTCAAACTCAAATCAAAAGTCTCTGCTCTCTGCGCCTCTACAGTCTACACAAAACAAGGTAGTGTAGACCATAGAGTGTAGAGATTATGTATCTTCTTAGAGTAAAGAGTAAAGTCAACCCCGAAAAATACCCAACCAAACCTAATGTACATGAATTTGTGAGCAAGCCAAAGAGTATCTGTGTGATTTGAGATATCAAAATATACATCACACAAACTACACTCACACCAGCAGGCATAGCAGTCTCATTAATACGAAGGTTTCGTTGGTTTTTTCTGCTTTTGCAAACATCACATCATATTCGTGCAGTGTCCAACTCTGAGTGTTCAGTCTGTTCTCGATTCGAGTACACATCAAACTAGAATTTCTCTGCAAAGAAAAAAATTATTTCATCAGCACAGATACCTGTAATTTAAATTATTACAATTTATACAAAATACCTATTTTATTTTCCTTTTCTTTGTTCTTTGGAAACAAATTATTTTGTTTTTTTATTTTATTTTTTTACTTTGCCTAACAAAACTATAGTGTTTCTCCGAGAATAATGATAGTGGTTATATAAACGTTCATAATTAAAACAACAGTCAAAAACAAAAGTTCTAAAGTTAAACAACAAATTATAACAAACAAAAAATTAATGAAACAAAAAAAAAATAAAAAAAATTGAGAACAATATCATTTAATTGTGTCTATCTATCGCCCCTTATGTACACACATTATTGCGATTGAGAGTATCTAAAAAACGTCGCAGAGTGTATTTTTTCGTCGCTCTTTTTTATTCCTTCTGAAAAAATGTACAAAAAATTGTTAAAATTTAAATTGGTTTTTGTTTCTTTTAACTGTAATTAAATTTATTCTCAGTGTCAACGACAAACGCATATACTATCTCAAAGCAAAAGTCAAAGAAAAAAATGTATACGAATGTATCTAGATACATGTATATAAATTAAAGTGAGCCACTGTGTGCATTTGTATTGTGTGTAATGAATGTGAATGATATGATGAAGCCTAGTGCCCTACAAATAGTTCTCTTTTCGAAAATAGTTCAGCATTGCTAAGTTCGTTCGTTTTTCGTCGTTTTTCTATCGTGTGATGAAAAAGTAAAGTTCTTTTTTTCCGTTTTCTTTTAAAATTTCGAGAACAGAAGACACTTGTGAAGAAAACTCCGAGACATACCTCTTCTATAGCTAGTCTACGCATTTAAAAGAAGAATCAGTTTGTGTGTGGCATTATTACAAAATCAAGACAAGTCACAAGAAAAACTCGACCAATTTATTGATTTTCTAAATAAATATAAATTTTGTTTTTTAAATCAACGAATCGTCAACAAAATCTTCAATCAACGATATCATTTGTTTCTGTTTTGCAGGTGTTTTTATTCCAAAATACGAATAAAGAAGAAGTTACTATGTAAAGCGTAATACAAAGTACCTTAAAAATCCATCACCGCAATTCAAAGAAACACACAAAAATCAATAATTTCAAAAATACAAATCAAAATAAATGGATTAAAAGTGCAATTTATGTTTAATATACACACAAAATCGCAAAAAGGTGATTACTTCAACTTTGATATTCTATTTTCTTCAAAACTTCTCTCAACCAAATTTTTATGTATATTACCACCACACCACACAATTGCTTAATTTTCAAAAAAAAAACCGTATACAAGAACACTGTTTCTTGTATGGTTTCATTCATCATATCATTCATGATCATCATCCACCTATCATCGCATCATATCTCAAAATTTTCTTCCAAAAAACTATAACGGCAAGTTCTTCGCTAAAAAAATAACGAAAAATAATAACAATAAATTTAAAAACTAAAACGAAATGTTATTAACAAATAAAACATCATTTTAATATTCCAACGATTTTGTTTTTTAACTTTCATCAAGAATCAACCAATCAGAACTATCCCCCCATCATTATTCTCATAAAACCACGTTTTTTGTTAAACTTTTCGACATCATTGCTAACTTTTCAACTAACATTTCTTTTATTTTTAAACTTAAAATTAAGTTTTTCATATATAAATTTTTCTACTGTATTATTAGCGCAAATTTCTCTGTATATTTGTATTTTTATTAAATTTATGTACATAATTTTATATATAAAAAAAAAATACTTCATAGAGGAAATGAAAGACGAAAAAAACGATTTTTTGCCGTTGCATAATAACTGTAATAAAAAAAAGGGACATGCGTCAATTTCCCGGCATTGACCTATATTTATGTATGTATGTACGTATGACAAATATAATAGAGGTACCCAGTACGACGATGTATACTCCCCTTAACACTTACCTACCTTTTTGGCAGTTAAAATGTACCCAAAGCAACTGTGTGCTCGGTGGAAGTTGTCAGGTCTATGTAGTTTGAGTTATAAGATACACAACGTAGATGATAGAACACGAACCATCATTTCAAACCAGGCCCGGAATGGGGGTATGATGGGTCTAGCTGATTTCTGATGATTGCGAAACATTTCCTGTTTAGGATAAAAGGAACTCATTATTATTGTAACCCATTAAAAATTGGTGTAGTTTTGTTTTTCTTCTTTCTTTCCGTTTCCAGCCCCCCCTCCCTTTAAATGTGTTTTGCAAAGCTCAAGGCATTCCTCACTAGAAAATGACTTTTAAGAGGTTGCGAACTGTCCCCTTAGATTTTGTGACTGTTTGAATCAATCATCTTCTTATGAGAAAAGTCACAAAAAATATATTATTCATTTAAAAAATCACCAACTATGACTTGAGTTCTGTTATAATTTTAGCTCAACTGCTTTTCAGGCGTAAAGAGGCCAAAATTTGGAAGGAGTTAATAACAAGCGATCCGTTTCGAGAATCCCTACTTTTTAAAGAAAAAAACACACAAACAATTCAAATTTAATGGGAAATGTTTATTATCATTTGAAAGAATGTTCTTTGGCATTAATTTTTCGAAGATTTTTCTATCAAAAGTTGGCCGCTGCTACGTCGCAGATGATCCGTTGAGTCTAATTTTCCATGACTCATTCGAGCATTTCGATTGGTAACTGGCGAATGACACACGTGATGTTTTCCTCCAAGGCTTGAATCGAAGCGGGTTTGTCCCCTTTAAACTTTACATATCCCCACAGGGCAGTTGCCCGTAGCTTAGTTGGTAAGTGCGTTGGCTGCTAAGCAGAACGTCGTTGGTTCGAGTCCTACTCAGGTCAAGTTTTTATTTCATCTTTCACGGGCACTGCCTCTTGCGAAGACCTGACAAATCTTCCAAGAGTATCAATCTGTCATGAAAAAGTGCTTCTCAACTCTGCCGTTCGGAATCGGCGTTAAATTGTAGGTCCCCTCAATTCTTCACACGCACTCAGAGAATTGTTGATGAAAGAAAGCCACTTAGGCCTTGGCCCTTCAAGAACTGTATTTATTTATTTATATCCCCACAGGAAAAAGTCTAACAGTGTGATATCACACGATCTTGGTGACCAATTGACCGGCCCAAAACGTGAAATTATGTGCTAACCGAAGTGTTCTCTCAATAAATCCATTAATTGATGCGATGTGTGGGAATTAGCACCGCCTTGCTGAAACCAAATGCCGGCGAGATCACGAGCTTCAATTTCAGGCATCAAATAGTCGGTAATCATGGCACGATAACGGTCGCCATTGACGGCTACGTTCGCATCGATATAATTTTCAAAGAAATATGGACCAATGATTCCGTTGTTTTTCTGGATGAAGTGGCAGTTCATAAATCTCTTCAGGTTTCTCTTCGTCCCAAATGCGGCAATTTTGTTTGTTAACATACCCATTGACCTAGAAATGGGCCTCATCGCTGAACAAAATTTACCTTGAAAACGTCATATCTTTTTGTAACTTTTCAAGAGCCCATAAAGCGATTTGTTAACGTTGCTAAGACGTAAGTCTTTCTATTATGAAATGCCAAACAATATTAAACAAAAAGAACATGACAGCATGACACGATTCACACATGATCTGTCAAAAAAAAAGTACCTCTACTCGGATCACCCATTATTTGTCCTTTATTGTATAATGTCCTTCCATTTAATGTAAGCATTTCTAGTTCATGTTACAAATTTCATCACGTGTGATTCGCACTTTAGAAGACTTTTCATTCTTGACAATCTCTGACATCTTTCAGTAAAGTTCTTTCCATCAACTGAAAATAGATTAGCGACATCTACACTTTAGTATCCCTGCATAATGCAAATTCACCTTTAAAAGTCCAATCACTCACATAAAATCCCTATAGGGCACGACAAAAATCGAGTATTGATGTGTCAAGTTTTGCTAACATTCAAGTGTTTAACGTTTGAGACGTTTACACGAAGCGATTTTTCCATACCATGCAATATGCACGAAGAGAACACAATTTGATTCTTGGATTGAATTCTTCTCGGTCTCCACACCAACATAATTAAAGTCACTGGAAATGGCCTTTTTAAATTTCCCGAAAAAATGTGGTATTGACGTATTGTCAGTTTTTTACAACCAGGCTTAAAATCCACTAGATCAGCGCCATCTTGTTTTAACTGGCTTAAGAAATTGTCTGCCTATAGTTTTTATGTCAAAACTGATGTCGGTAGCTTCGTACAATCAATTTCAATTCAATTTGTGATTTCAATTTTCTCTGATATACATCAGAAATGGCAGAAGCTAGCAGATGCAATACCAACTTACGTAAAAAAAAACTGCTTCTGTGCAAAGTCTCAAGATGGTGCTACAATTGATTTCCATCTCGCAGCTACATAACAAGAAAATACAAACCTACAAAGGTCGGTAATACACAAGGCACTGAAAAAAAGGGGAGCCTTTAAAGCTCCATCTCGATCCGCCACTGGTTAAGCCATCTAAATTGCCGGACGAGGAAATCTAGCTAAGTACTTAAAAAGGGGAAAAAATATACATACGAATCTATTTACATATAAATATATATTTTTTCCTGCTTTTGCGGGTTTTTTTGTCCAGTAATAGATATGTATGTGGGATAAGGCGCACATGGTTTTTACCCCCATCATCCCCTTTGACAAAATTGACTTTTCTGCGCCATGGGACAGCAGACATGTTGGGGGATATTTGGGGCTGGGATTTTAATCTTATCGAAATATTATGTAGTTTTAGATTTTTGGTTTTCGCAAAGAATCTCAAACGATTTCAGAAGAAGACACATGGTTTGCGAAACTGAGTGCGAAACAAAATTAATTAACCAACTTTAAGCTTATTTTGTCATTTTTTAATGTTCACTTATGTGAGTGTTATGTGAAATTGCGAACATAAAACAATACATAAGCCAATGAATGGCATAAAAAAAACAACAAAATCGCTTTTCAATGTCATTTTTGGTTGTCATAAACTCTTTGAAGCATTTTCTTATACAAAAATAAGCTATCGTTGGCATAATTTGAATACCTACCACAGCTGTTCAAGTATGAAAAAGGTACTTATAGATGACGGTTGTAAAGTATTTAAAAATTTTACCCTTCAACACCTGACAACTGTATGTTTGTTTTCGCCATAAATTTTGTTAACCGCCTATTCTCGGTGTCAAGGATAATAATAATTATTTTCTCATTAAGCAGTGTTTGCCCCATTCAACTAGCCAACCAACTTAAATCCAAATCAAAAGCAAATCTAAAAACTATAAACAGAAAGAGAGAAAGCCAGACTGAGGCATATCAAAATCACACCGTTTGCATGCGCATTAGAGAAAAAGAAATAGAAAAAAATCACACCGTCTATTTAAATACAAAATCCAATGCAATGTACCAGTACCTATATTAATTATAGATGTCGTTAGTTTTTAGAATTCGTTTAACTATATGGCATTGATAGGGATCAAAATCTAATTCAGATCAGAAAGTCATTAGTGTGATTACGATGTATATGCATGTGTTTGCGATGCAGGTACAATTTAACCTAGAAAAATGGTTGGTGCTTTTGTAATAATATATCAATGTAGTAAATGATGAGTTCTAAATGAGTCTTTGATTGACCGTGTTAGTGATGTTGCTACTATTTCATTCCATTAAGTAATGGCCTACATTCTAATGACAGTTGACAGTGACAGCTACGTAACGTAGGCACATTTATTGATTTCCTTCAAACAATAATGTATGTTTTATCTCGATCCCACTTCTGATTGAAAAAAGTCTTTAAACATTTTTTTGAAATAATATCAACACGAACACGTATACTATATTATGGCTATTGTTGTTAGGTTCTGAAGTCAGCTTTCTTAAAGTTTTAATCAAACACTTTTTTCGATAAACATAAAATGAATTCCGCGTTACTTAGAATTTGAAATTTGCAACTTAATCCCATTACTCATGGGTTGGGGGTTTTGTTTTTGTGCTACGAAAATTTATAAACCGCATAATTGAACATACATTGACATACCTACATACATTGACGTTTTCATTAAAAGGTTGATAAGAGTGACAACAAATGCCAGTGGTGTTTATAAAAGTCAAAATTAAATACTGGTATAACAAGTTACTTCCTTTTGTTGATAAAATCTTTTCTACGCCTCAGACAATTAAGATTGGCGAGTTGGTTAATAATTTGATCTTACCATCTGCAGGTTTTCAATACATACAAGATTTTAAAAAATGTCAAACGACTTCAATTTTATTAATCTCCTTTTTTTGACGAGAGAAAAACTCAAGTCTTGACCTAGCCATATCGAATCAAAAGCGAGCTTCATTACTGAACAGAAATTTGTTGTGAAAATCATAATGAACGTTATTTTAGTCCTTTTCATAGGGTTTTAAATTGAAAAATGAGCTGGCTGGAGTCTGAATTGCAGACCAACTCCGAACTCAGCTGTTTGGAATCGTTATAAAATTGAAGGTCCCCCCAATTCCTTACACGCACTCAAGGAATTGTTCAAGAAAAGGTATAAATCACTCTGGTCTTGGTTCTTCGGAGCTGTCATGTCACCCTATTATTGCTTTGAATATTTACTAATGCATATTACGGTATGTACTTGTTTAAGGCTTGCTTTTGCCTAGACTATGGCAAAATCTCCAACATATTTTTCCCTAGTTTGGTTGACTATTTTACGTTTTGCGGCTTACAAACTTTTATATCCTCCTTAACATTGCATTTTTATTCTTTGTAAATAGTTAAATGTTTGCTGGGGGTGAACTTCCGGTCTGTGAATATTTAATTTCAGTCTTGACTACGTTCTTAAATTTTACGTAATGAACACGCTGTAGATGATTCACGAATTATTTATGAAAAATAACTGTCAAACAGTGTATTTAAAGTACTAAACCTAAATAGTTCTAAATTTAGTTAAGTTAACAAAATTTGACATTCAATTTCTATTGGAGATAGAGAATCGGGTTAAGATATGAGTTCAACATGTCACCACATCACAAATTATTGACGTTTTTAGTTGGCAGTCAGGAAGATAAAGTGACAGTTCTGATTCTGAAAGGAAGAGAATTTCTCTTCCGGTTTCAAAAACAGAATCAAAATCCAGAATCACTCACACATTCGTGTAGCATTTTTTGTTACAATTCACAAATAATGCGAACTGCGAAATGATTTCTTGACAGTTAAATCATAAAAAAAATAAGAATCTAAAAAACTGTTCCATTGGGATTCAGAACCGAAGAACAATTCGGATTACTAAATAAACACGTTAGATATCCAGAATCGATCCTTGTTCCTCTATCCCTGTTATAACAATATTGACCAATGTTTGTAGCATTTTATGCTTTCAGCATTAAAGCCTTTTCTAAACGTTGAACTCAATACTGATCTGTTGACATTTGTATACAAAATATTAGCCTACCGATTTACATACATTTAGCTGTCGTCTTTTTGACAAGATCTCTTCTGTCAGTTTCCATCTATCTATCAAGATCTCACCTGTCAGTTTCTATCTACAGATGCTTACGATAGTGACAGATTTAGAAGCCGCAAAGGGATAAAACAGTACTCTCAAATCTCACAACGTAATAGTAGTAGTAGTAGTAGTAGAAATGGCGGCCACGAGCAGTATAACTCGTTTGACCTATAAAATTAAAAGAGGAATTATATAAAATTCTGAGCTTTTATTTTGAGTTCCCTAGCTGGCGATCTCAGGTTCGAACTGTAACAATCAGTTTAAATACGCCTCAAATCCACTTTACTCCGTTTAGAAAAGGGATCAAATCTTTGATCCTCAGTTCGGAAAGCTCATTTAGGTCAATGAAGAAGGACTTTTCCAATGATTTGGCTCTCGTTTCGCCAGCGCAGGACACTTAAACAAGAAGTGAAAAACTGTTTCCTTTTCTCCCCCCACAACTATGACATAAAGTATTGTGGGGAATGCCCAGCTTAGATGCGTGTTCCCCGACAGGCCAGTGTCCGGTGCATGTTGCAACGACCCTGGCTACGTCTTGCCTGGGTCTGCAAATAAGGGATTTATCATATCCTTCTCGATATGATACAGTTGGTTAGGCTACTCCACCTGTGGTTTGATTCAGCGAGAAAAATTGAGAAGATCTTGCCCTTCATAGCACCAAGAGGAATGTTGACTCTTTCCGCGAGTGAGCTATGAAAGGCTGATCCTTGCCTAGCCAGCTCGTCAGCCCGTTCATTACCCTCAAAGCCACTGTGACCCGGCACCCAGAGACAAGAGGGACCCTGAGTCCAATGTTCGTGCCCGCGAGCTCACTTCGGAATTGTTGAACTAATTTGGAGCATGATGTGGACAAGCCAATCGCTTGAATGGTCGCCTGACTGTCCGAAATGATAGCTGTATTGCGGTTTTTGATTTGGATCTAGTTTTAGTAATTTGCTTTGTATGCATTTCGGTATTTTGCGCAGATTATTTCGTAATCATATGAAACGTCATTCGGAAAAACTTTTTGTTTTAATGTTATCTATGTTTTGTTGGTTGAAAAATTAGATCTGCATCTTGATCCTTCACTAACTCGAGAAGACGCCCTTGCTGGTCAAATGCACAAAGAGAACTGAACTTTTTATTCCTGTTACATCCACCGACAACGAGCTGTGAAATATGCAGTCCTACACTCATACTTACACACCTTATAAGCAGGAGTGAAGTGATTTGCCTGGTAATGAAAATTTGATCGACTTTATTTTTTTTCGTCGGTTAACAGTTTATTTCTTATCCCCTTGAGTACCATTTGATTCGCCAGTGATACCAAAGTAATGCTTTGGTATTATTTCGTTACTGAGCAGGGAATATCCCGATATCCATATCTATGTAAGGAGTTAATACTGTATACGAAGCAGGGCTATTACTACTACTCGTTTTCAGCCCAACAATTTCTGCTCTCCTTTTTTCGGGTCATTCTCATTAGATCCGTAAGACCTTTTTTTGAAACTACGTAGCTTCTCAGTAAATATTAAAAATGTAGAAAAAAAACAAACTCTTCCAAGAGCAAACATTCCATCTAAACATCCAACTTGAACTGCGACACTTTTGTTTCCTTGTTTGCATTATAACATCTGATGATGACCCTTTGTCATTCCACTGTATCTCAAAATATAGACCAACGACCTCACCATGCTCAAAGAAGACCACAGAATATACATCCTCCAAAATTTTAAGGTACCTTTAACCTAAACATGTTTGTTTTGTGTTCCTCGTCAATGTGTTTGTTAATTTCCAATTCAAACTAATTAGTCAACAAAATGCAAACTCTACAAACAACATTTCGTAGGTTTTAATAGAGAATACCGTCTAACATCAAGTATACCAACATATTCTCATATTTCACACATTTGTGGGTTAAGTTTTCGTCAAATTTAACATTTTACTTCGAGTGCACTCGAGACTCGTAGTGTTTGACTGTATTACTCCTTAATAAGAGCTTATCAGTGTAAGGAAATCTTTCGATAAGAACAAACCTTAGTATCTGGAACGAAATTGATAAGGGTGATTTTTTTTTTTAATTTACTTGAATAAAAAGAAATGCCTGTACATAAAAATGTACATAATGTCAATAAATTAAATGGTTTATGTAAGCAATAGGCTTTTCGATAAAACTTCCTATGAATTTAGCAAGAAGTCGCGTTTCTAGATCATGTTGTTATTGCTTGTTCAAGGAGCTCTAATCTAACAGAAAACAAAAAAATAATCACTGAAAAGAATATGAGGAACAAAAGAAAATTGATAAAAATAAGAGAATGACAACTAAGGCGTGTAATAGTTGGCACGAAATATTTACGTCACGTGTCACTTCTGAAGCAATGTGGTTTTTGGTTTATTGATTGTTTTCTCGCTTCGAGATTACTGAATTCTCTTTTCTTCTTCAGTCTTTTTCTCAATTGTGTCTTGTGTAAGTGTGTGATATCTTAAGCTCTTAAGTAAAGTATCTTAAAGATAAGAAGACGAACTCGTACTAGGGGTAGTATACTTACTTTTTTTTAAGCAGTAGTTGACAAGCGCCTCTTTCAAACGCCTTAACCTAAAAAACACAAACTTAACCCATCGCCATGTTGGAGATTAAATTGGAAAGAGGACAGACACAGACACAGAGGAGAGTTAGAAAAAAAAGAAACCACCTTAAGAGAGAGGGTTCAAGAGATGGAGAAACAGAGAGTGACTAGCGAGCGAGTTTTATAGAAAGAGAGTATAGGGTTAGAAGAGGACGCGCAGAGTGTAGAGACAGCAGAAATCCATACAAGAAAAAACAAATATTATGTTGAATTTGTGTCAAGTCAGCTCAGCATAGAAAAGCCTCTTGGCTCCCCACATTTAACCCCCCTTTGCACCATTCGACTCCTTCATCAACGAACATAACATGACGAATATTTGAGGACGAGTGTGTGCTTTATAGAAACTACATACCTTCATATGTATACATAGAAAATATATTATGTAAAGTCCATTTCATTTGCAATATTGCGTTATTGTTATATTTTGTGAGTAGATATGTTGTTTGTTTCTACCTACCTATTAAATGTAGCACGATGGTGTTTTTCGTTATGCTAACAAACATTCCGGACACTTAATTTTTTTTTTGATATCAAAATAATGTATTTTTAGAATTTAGGTGGTTTATATGTGTTTATTTTTTTCTACATACATTTACTTGGTTTTTGATTTATTTTCGCTGTTAAACCGCAAATGTTTGAAGTAAAGAACTTGAGCTCATTTCACATTCGACTTCATTTTCTATGTCATTTGCTTAACTTTATAGGAACCTGTTGTTGTTTTTAGTTGGTCATTAGCTCACAATATTTAACAACAATTAATGGGAAACAATGACATGCCGGTGGCTGTCTTGGATGAAAGTGTGAAGGTAGCCTTAAAAAACTGTCATTACTTCTGAGATTACTACTAAAACTCTGATGTCAGTGGTAATTATCTTTTCTTGGCTCGATAAGATATAATACAGTTTCCTGAAGAGAAAATGTAACAAGTAACAATTTGACTTTTTAAGACTAATTCAAGTGCTCAAACTTGCTAGAATCCTTACACAAGTACGCTTGACAATTGCTCAAGCTTCAATTTGTATTAGACTTTTGATCAATGCCTTTTTACAACTGTTTTAAGCTTCTCACAAGAAATGTCAACCTTACAGCAACTGTTTTAAGCAAGTTAAAGCTCCATCAACTTGTTTAAGGAAGCTGTTTCAATGGTGCAATAATGCAAGCCTTAAACCCACTTTGCTTGTATCTATTGAGGTCGCACCTTAAAGCAAAATAAAATATTTGAATTTGTTTCTTTTGGCATCACTTTTGTAATAACTGTAATCTAAGTAGGCTATGAAATTTTGAATTTTATAGGGAATTTCCCACAGTATGCTTTTTGCTCTGCTCTTGCGTTCTTATTCATTCGTTGTGCTAAAGTGATTGAATAAACATCACAATTGATTGAACTGAAGAAGTTTCTCAGTCATATTCATAACCAAAACTTAAAGTCCGCTTAAATTTAAGCGAGCTCTAAGCAGTACTTAAGCAGACAATCCTTATTCATAATCAATTTCCTGATTTAAGCAAGGTTGACTAAAGGTACGCAAATTTGTGCGTGTAAAGGCTGATTAAATCCAGATAAAATTTTTAGATCTGGACCCATGTTCCAGCAATGAAAATATCCAAAAGAATGCAAAGCGTTCATCCTTCGCAAGGGAGCTGTTTGAACTATATGCAGAGAGCAAACGCTATATCGGAGCAGTGTATCGTGTCTAGGCTACCACTGAGAAGGGTTTCAAAATCAAATAATAAATAAAATATTTTATTTTATTTTCAACGTTGTTTTAATAAAATAATCTCTAAAGAACAAGAAGCAGCGAAGATGTTTTGACTTTTCTGTGGGAGTGTTCAGTCTGCACTCATTTTCTTTTTTTTTTTCATCGACATGGCTGGTTCCTTCCGTCCATCTCTGATAATTATCGAACCTTTGTCATAGCCTAGGGCAACATTGTTGGTTCCTCGCATGTAGGCAACGCATTGGCGGTAGGTTCCCGAATGCTAGATCCTCACGGTTCCGTCCTCGGATCCGGTCAACACAATAGGCAATTCAGTGTATAAACAGACAGTGGAAATGTTTTGAGCGTGACCCTCGAGTGTTTGTACAGCTTTACTGTGCGATCCAATGACACCGAAGCGAATCCGAATGTGTTATTGTCTTTTGGATTGAATACAATCTGCATCACATAGTGCGTGTGTTCCCTAAAAACGCGCTGGCAGGCCCAAAACTTTTCCCAATTCCAGAGTTTTATCAACATGTCATCTAGAGTTCTAGATAAACAAAAACAATTATTAAAATTCAATTCAAGAATTAGCAGAAGTTCATCAGCAATACTTACCACTACTGGTCACAACCAAAGGCTGAGTTGGATATACGGCAATGCATCGAATATAATCCGCATGTGTTTCAAACGAATGCACCTTCTCCAGTGAGTTATAGTGGAATATTCTGATTTCATACCATCGGAAGCGTTGATAAGCCAATTCTAGCGAGCCACAAATCGTAGGAAACTCACCGGAACTTCACAAACTTCGAAATCTTTGACCAATTTTTATTTTATTTACAGTAACCCACCGGGATGCTTGATGATTTTTTTTTATTTATTAGCTGCGTTCCTTTGGGAACATTTTATCTACTGCTTAGTACTTCTGGCTGCTTTGAACTACTTTTCCCCTGTGGTCAAAGTAGTTCTTCGAAGTAGTTACGAAACTAGTCTATTGTTGTTGTTTGATTTGACGTTTCTCAAAAATACATAATAATTTTGCGAATGTTTTCGGGTATGACGTATAATTTTGGAGGTTAGATTTTACTTAAATATTAACGCGTTCCATTCAACGTCTACTGCGAAGTACTAAAAAGTAGTTTAATTTATTTCAGTTTGACAACTAAAACGTAATAGCATTCAGGAATAGATTTTCAGTTTCTATTACATTTTTAACAGTGACGTTAATTAGTTAAGTAAAGGTCGCAAATCACTTATGAATAAGAATTTTTAGTACAGCTGCTTAAAGGCCGCCTAAATATTGAAGCCTGCTTAACGAAGTAACCTTTAAGAGCCTGCTTAAGAAATCATTATGAAAACGGCTGTCTGTGTTTTATTTTAATATCCAGTTGTATTAAAAATGAGAAACGCACCGTTTTCCTTTCTGAACAATCAATCTAGGCCTAGGCTGTGGTTGTATAGATGAACGGAGAGATAGATTTTTTCCAATTTCTCTGCCACCGTAATGTCATATTTGATCAAAATCAAGAATTCTAAATGTTCAAGACTGCAATTGTCATTATTGTTAATGTTTGTCACAAGAAGAGGTACTAATCTTTGGGATTGTTCATATTGAAAACACCCTTTTCTCATATCAGCCACCTTACAACCTCCATGAGAAATATTGAATGTCAAAATTTTTCAAAATAAAAATAAATATGGCTTGTCCCTTACAAATTTTTTGTGAACTTTTTTACTGTCCTTAACCAAATAAATAAAAAAAAATAAAAGACCAAAAAAAAAACTTCTGCATTTTGGCAATGTGACTTCAATGTCCCTCCAATCTATTTGCTTGTTTGCAGATGCACGTACCTGGCAGAATAAGAGTGCACAGATGCATTTAAATAGATTCAAGGACAAGTAGTTATTGCACACTAGAAAACTAAACAACAACAATGAAAAATAAAAATAAATAACACAAACTGAAAAAAAGGTGCAGTCGAGAAAGAGCTTTCTACCTAGCTAATAAAAAAAGACACGTTTATTCTTCTGTATGTCAGGGAAAGAGAAGAGTCATCTTTGTCGATGATTCTTGGCACGAGTGCTAGGTGAAAATTAAAAGAAAACAACAAAATACAAAAAAAAATAAACCTTAGAGTTTATTATTTCTGAAGAAAAAAAAAATATATTTTTTTCGTCATCATAAAAATAATACATATCTTTGCTCGGGGATCTTCTGCATGCCAAGTCAAGTCATCTACCTACACAACACAATACATACCTAGTTAAAGATGGTACCTTGCTGTATTCTACAACAATCCTTTTATGGTTTGGTCTTACGTAAAGTTTTGAAGCAGTAAAAGGAGGTGGAGGCACCCTTATAAATTAGGTATAACCTCCCCCCTTAACTGGAGCATCCTCTGCAACATTTTTGTTTATTATTCTTTATTGATTCAATCCTTTTTTCATTTTTGTATCTATCTATTCATTATGCTTGTGATGAGTGGGTTTTGTCTTATTTAATCTAAACTAAAATGTTTGGCAATGTGTCACAAATTTCTTTTTCAGTTGACAGTTTTTTTTTCTTTCTTCGAATTCTTGACACTCTTCCTAATTCTTAAAATAGAATCCTGCTTCTACACACGAGTCTTTTTTACAGGTGTCAAATTAGACATGTCCATGCCCATGCAAGTTGTCATAAAATTATTTTAGTTTTATTTCATAGCAGTTCAAGGCTGGTGTAAAACTGGGGCTGCTCCATTTGGACGAGTGGTGTAAGCAGGTACTTCTTCTATTTTTTTTTGTGCTGGATGCTAGAAAGTGGTTTTTTTGAGGAGTGTTTGAGAGGCTTGACTTAAGGGCTGTGGTTTATTTTGGTTTTAAATGGGTTGCACATATTTTATTCAGAGTGGTATGGTGGTTTGAATAAAATGTAGCAAAGTATTATTGACACACATAATTTTTAATTGTTTACAGGGTGGCGCACGAGTTGTGTTATACATTCAAAAATATTTGTTGAACAGAAAAAATGGTTTTGGGTTGAAGTTCGGATCGTCTCAATGGCGTTTAAGTCGAATGCTTCAATTCGTTGAAACTCTGAACACTAGGGTTTATTTTTTACAACCCTTGCTTGGCTTGAATTTGACTGTTTTGACAAGGTTCCAATTTCCGTCTTTCGTCTTCTTGACAAGGTAAAACATGGTAAAGATGGCTCTATTAAGAAAAGGGTAATTCGTTTATCGACTTCTAAAGTATTCATGTTGTTAAATATCTGAAATTAGGCTATTTCGAGTATTCTCGAAAAAACACAAAAAGTAGGTTAGTTTGAATTGCTACTCTCTTACTTGCTTACTTACTTAAGGTGGCGCTACAGTCCGGGGTGGACTTGGATCTCAACCAACAAACCTCCTCAACCAGCTCGGTCCCTAGCTAGCTGTCTCCAGTTTCACACGCCATCTGAGACTTGGTCTTCCTCTACTGCGTCGTTCCTCTGGGGTGGATTCGAAGACTTTACGGGCCGGTGTATTGGTGTCCATTCTCTCCACGTGACCAAGCCATCTGAGTTTTTGGACCTTCACTCTTTTAGCTAGGCCAGTGTCGCTGTACATCCCCTACAATTCATGGTTCAATCTTCTCCTCCATTCACCTTTTATGCACACAGGACCAAATATTTTCCGTAGAACTTTTCTCTCGAACCGGCCTAGCGTGCTCTCCTCCGTTTTTGACAGGGTCCATGCTTCTCACCATATCGTCGTCGGCGGTAACGTCATTGTCCGTGTTGATAGCGGAGCCAAGGTAAACAAAGTCTCTAACCACCTCGAAATTATATACGTCTATCGTGACATTTTGTCCAAAACGTCGGTATTGGGTGTCCTTTCTTGATGACAGCATATACTCTGTTTTGCCCTAATTGACCGTTTATTTTTTCAGCCTCTGTCTGTATACGCGCAAAAGCACTGTTGACAGCACGCTGCGTTCTCCCAATGATATCAATGTCATCAGCGAGTAGGTCCATAGACTTCTGGAAGGTAGTGCCTCTAGTGTTAACGCTGGAGTCCTGCAGTATTATGTTAAAGGAGTCGCATGGCAGAGCATCACCTTATCTTAAGCCTTTTTTGATATCGAAGGTGTCAGTGAGGTCGTTGCTGACTTTAATGGAGCAGCGAGAGTTCTCTATTGTCATCCTGCTCAGAAGAATGAGTTTTGTAGGTATGCCAAAACAAGGCATGGCTTTATATAGTTCCACTCTACAGATGCTTTCATACACGACCTTAAAATGGATAAAAAGATGGTGTCGATTTGGAGTTCTTGAGTATTTCCAGGATCTGCCGTAATGTGAATATTTGATCGATGGTGGACTTTCTTGGTCTAAAGCCACACTGATATGGACCTATCAGTTTGTTGACAAACGGCTTCAGGCGTTCAAATAGTACTGCAGAAAAGATCTTATAGGCGATGTTTAGGATGCTGATGCCTCTATAGTTATTGCAGTTTAGCGGGTCTCCTTTCTTCAGGATCGGGCAAACAATGCTGAGGTTCAATTCATCGGACATGCTCTTTTCCGACCATATTCTGCAGATGAGTTGGTGCATGCACCTTACCAAGTCATCGCCGTCTGCTTTGAAGAGTTCGGCAGTGATGCCGTCAGCTTTGTTCTTTTTAAGCTTAGATATTGCTATCTTTACTTCCTCAAGGTCAGGTAGACGGGAATCTTGGCTTGCGTGTCGTCTTCATCGATACTCTTTTAGCATGTTTTAATAATTTTTACAAATTACTTGATGTCCAAAACTATCTACATATTATGTTCGGGATCAGAGAAAATCGAACTAATGTTTTGACACTTTAAATGGTAACAGAGTTTGACAGATGTCAAATGTCAGCGCCACCAACTTGCAACCACGAAATGAATGACCCTACATTTTTCGATGCCAGTATTGTAATAGTTATTTTGATATGTATTAGTATTTAAGTTTTTCAAAAACTTCCTCTACTGTACCTGAAAATAGAGGTAGTGTTTCTTGTACATTACATAATGAATTCCTTTTCAAGTTCTAAAGCATTGAAAAAGAACCAAAGAGCTGAGAAAAACAACAATCATGGTCCTAATATTATTACAGGTAAATGTTCGAATGTTGCAGCTCCGTCAAAAAGTAAACCTCAAAAAGTGAAAAATTAACTGGTAACTGAAATCATAATGAAACGACAAATGGCCAAAAACGAAGTTGCATAGAAAACATATAATACGAAAGCTTAATTAACTTAAATATCTTGTACCGAAATTGTTTAAAACAATAAATTAAAATTTAAGAAAAAAGACAGCTGTCATGTGCAGGGTATGTTCGCGAAGAAACGTCCGAATTGTCATCTAGAATTAAGGTGGGTTCACAGTGGTATTCCCATTACACGTGTTCCGCGAAAACGGCAGAAGTTGAATGTAAAACCCCTTAAGTGAAGAATTGACGCACTCAAATTTCGAGAGCTGGGTTGACTAGTAAAAGTTATTACGATAAATTTTTTTAAGAAGATTCTTGGGCCACCCTGTTTTTTCATATGTATTTTCCATACTTGTTATCCAATCATTACAAAGGCAGAAAGAATTAGATGGTGAAGTATTTAAGCAATCATGAAGCTAGTTTTTAGTAAAAATTTTTAAAATAAATTAATAATACAATTTTGAATGGTAGAATGACAGCCGTGTTCTGAGTAGACTTTGCTTAAGACTTAAATTGTAGTTTGCAGTTTTTAAATGTGTTCGATTAGTATTTGTCCCAAAAAAAGAATTATTGTTTTCAAAACATTCATCATCATCAAAAATATTTATTAATTTTAATGTTAAACTTATCTTCTTTCTTATAAATATTACTAAAACCATTTTAACAAAATCTATATCCGTAAATATTGTGATCAACAACCTCATGTAATCATATTGTTTTCTTTTTTTCATATCGTTCTCGCACATCATTCGCACCACCACCACCACCACCACCACCACTACTACAAAAATAAGGACTAAAAACCAAATTCAAGTACATACTACTATCTATCTAAAAAAAAAAAAACAAACGTCATATTCAGACGAGTGTTGCATTGCTTATTTGCGACGAAATCACAAAGATACAAAACTGTACTTCTCTCGATTATTTTAACCAATAACAAAATAATCAAATCTTTAAATAAAAAATTGTTAAAAACTAAGCAAAAACAAAACAAATCTCCTATTGTTCTACTTCTACTCTCAAAGCCAGATTAGAAATTGTATAAATACTTTTTTGACCCATAAACGAGACAAAAAAAAAGTATACAAGAATGTTCGAAGATAACATGGGTGAAAATATGGCTGATGATGCAGTTTTGGCGAAGGCATGTCCAAGCCCCGATAACGGCGATTCTCGCAAAAGACCACTTGAATCCGATCCGGAAAATGAACAATCGAAACGCTCACATTTTAGTTCTGGTAAGTCCCATCATTTATTTATTATTGTCGATCGTTTGATTTCGATTTCGATTTAATTTATTATTAATTTAATATCACACACATACATGCGCATTAAAAAGAAAATTAAGAGAAACAGTTTTTTTGGGTTAACAGATCAAATCAATATTTTTTTTCAATCTCACAAAATTAAATTAGTTGTCTTACAAGATTTTGAAAGTCATGTATATTTTTTTTTAATTTTAAAACTATACAAAAAAGTGTGCATTCATCAAATTCATAAAAAAAAACGGGAAATATTTATTTTTTGGAAAGTCAACAACAATCATAATTCATATTTCTCAATTTGTGTTAAATTACCGTCATGTGATGCAGAACATATTTTTTTTTTTTTACCGAGAAAAAATGTGTAATTGTGTCGGTTATCACTGCAACATTCTTATGATTTTTTTTTTCTGTATAGAGCAAATGAAAAATATAACATAAAATATCCAATTAACTCAGTAAGTCCATACAATATCATTGCGCAGGTAATTAGAGTTGCCTTCAAAACACACATGACGCTTTTAACTTCTTAAACCATTCTCAACCCATGAGCACTTCTAATTCTTAATACATTAAAAATTTCTCAAATAATAGAGAATTTAACATTGGAAAATCATTAACGTATTGAAAGGTACATTAAGATGTTGACTAGGCACTTTGCGAGTATACTGCAGATTAGAATAAATTATGTTGGGTTCATGAATAAATTTGTTATTTGAAGATACTTCTAGTCGTCGCACTTGTCTGAATAGGCTCTCGAAAAAAATTAATAGTTTAGTAATGGTTGGAAAATGGTTATAGACAAAATGCGTCTAAATGCATTTTTTAAGAACGGGTATGTACTTGAATGTGGGAAGTTTTTTAAAGGCGCTCTTGTAGTTTTAGTCACACTGTTGAGAGGGGGTAAAACTCGTTTTTGCTGTAGATATTTGAAGCTTACAAGGAATTACATTTTGTTATAAATATGAAAACGCTGAACTAGAATGTTTGATACGTTAAAGTCATATTTTGTTAATGTCAGCGTTTCAGAATGCTACAGTCACGTTGCCGGTCCTTTTCCGACTTTGACAGCTCGTAGCAGCCATATTGTTTCTCTTACTTTTTCTCAAAGTCATTATGGCAAGTGACAGCGTCGAGCTACACGTGCAAACTTTATTATCAAAGTGAGTGTTTTCTATTAGCAACGATGCACGCCTTGCTCCTTTTTTATGGGGTACATGATCATCCTTCCAAGTCGACTATTCAACGTTTGGTGGCCAAATTCGAGTCCACCGGCTCAGTGAACAATCAGCCAATACCCGTATGTCAACGAAACGCTAGATCTGACGAAAAAACATAGATCGTCGTCGCTTTCGTGTACAGTCGAATGCGAGACAGTCGATTCCACGTCACTCACAAGTAGGTACTTGCCTTTCGCAGACCACAATATGGCGCCGTGATTTGGGTCGCACAAATACAAAATGCAGGAGCTGAAACCATATATCTAAACGCAGCGTCGTGTGTTCGCTAATTGGGTTTTTGAGCTGTTGGAAGCTGGCCCAATTTTGGTCGAAAAATAATCTTTAGCGATGAGACCAATTTTTGGATCAATGGATACGTGAATAAGCTAAGTTTCCAGATTTTTAGACGACAGCAATTCACGCGAGATTCACGAGGTGTTGATGCATCCATAAAAAGTAACTGTTTGGTATGATATTTCGGGCTGGAGGCGTCTTCGGTCCCTTCTTCTGTTTGCAAGGCCACCACCGTAAACGGCGATCACCACCACCATATGATTTGACCCCTTTAGACTTTTTCTTGTGTTTCTCAAAACGCAGGTCTATGCGAATAACCGCGGCCTTCAAAGACAACATAACCAATGTCATCGGTCAAATTCAGCGTGATTTATGATTGCAAACTGGACCTCTCGAATGCACGCCTCCCAGCGAAGCCGTGGCGGCCATTTGAACGATGTTATATTTCACACATAATAGCATTTATAAGGCTCTCCAAGATAGAACGTTATTGACATCTCATACAGAACAAGTTTTATTCAATTTTAACATCCAACACCCGCCCTTGATCGAAAATCCTTTGCTAGTACTGAAAAAACTGACCGTTGGTTGCTAAGCACTGATTTATGCCTGAGACTCTAGGCCTAGTTAATCCTGATTCTTAAGCTTACTCCCTTAACAATTTGTCAATAAAAAGTTAATTATGATAATTTATCAAAAAGTATTTAAAACAAGGAACAATTAATTCTTATCAAAGGTCTGACTTTTTGCACGTTGCACCTAGGTGCTTTGTTATACATGATTGACTTAGTCTTGTTTGCTGCCTGATTTCAGATGTATTCTTTTTGGACGAATTGTCGAATCGCTTAGAGAAAATTATTAACAATGTTATGTGCAACTTTATAGTTGCAATTTCGTTCACTATGGCGTATACGTGTTTTTTTTTATTGAAAATTTGTACCTCATAAAACAAAAAATCCTGATCCCCGATATATTCAATATGACAATTGTATTGTAAACTTAAATTAAGTTGGAAAAAGTCTAACCATCTATAGAATTAATTATTTTCCGGGCAGCCCTTAGGCTAATTAGGCTGCAGCCTAGGGCGCGTGGATCGAGGGGGGGGGGGGGGGCGAGGATCGGGGTGGGGGAGTAGCGCGCGTACAACAAACACTGACTTGTTACTCGAATCGGTCAGTGGTTGAGCGAGTGGGTGCGCTGGCAACAGAGTAGTGCGAGTTTTTTTTAATCCGCCTCGCAATAACGCACGTACCTAAATTTGTACTTCATTTTGGTGCCGTGTCATAAGGCCATAGGTCATAAGGCCATATACTCAAAAATTTTGAGTATATGGCCTTATGACACTTTCAAAAGCGTCATAAGGCCATATTTATTTGCGACTTTATGCCATATGGTCAAATGACACTTTTAAAAGCTTCAAATTGCCATATGATGGTAATAACTAATAAGGAACATTGTGAAAGTCATGGGGCCATATTTACTTGCGACTTTTTTGAATAAATGGTCACTATAGAAAACATTTTGAATTTACAAGAATATACTTTAATTTATTTAGGTACTTGATATAAAATTAAGATTGAGAAAAAAAATACTCATTAGCGCAAGGCGTAGTGAGCGAAAAAAAATGTTTTGCCTCAGAGGGAATCAATTTGGGGTGTGAAAATACAAAATCCGCGTGAGCGGAAAATTTTTTTTGGCCCAGAGAGAATCAATTTGGGGTGTGAAAATAAGCAACGATTTATTTTTCTCTTAATTTAATTTGTAGGTATATCAAGTAAATTGATTAAAATCGATCCTTTGAAATTCATAACTTTTTCAATACATTAACTTATGTAAGAATAACAACAATTCTCTGTACAATTTGCAAACGAATTCTATAAAATATCAAAACTGTTTAGAGCTGAAATGCACGTTAATGTATGCATATCTCCTTTAATTATGGTCATTATATGAATATTTAATTAATTTGAATAAACATTTTATGTACGTTATTTAGAAATGTTGTTTTTGTTTATTTGAACTATGGGATTTCAGGAATAAAATTATTTAAAAGCGTCATAAGGCCATATGGCGTTATGACACTTTCAAAAGCGTCATAAGGCCATATGCTCAAATATGGCCTTATGACGCTTTTGAAAGTGTCATAAGGCCATATACTCAAAATTTTTGAGTATATGGCCTTATGACCTATGGCCTTCTGACACGGCACCCTTCATTTTATATGGAAAATTCGGAATTTAAACAGTTCAACCCAGTTCTTGCGTTTGCCGCTAAATGACTTTCTACCGATTGTATCGTATTCTATTCTTTATCGTCTAGGTTGCATTGTTTAAATTCAGATACAAAATAATCTTCACGTTTACGCGCGTTTCTGTGAGGCGAATTAAACAAAACTCGCACTAGGCCAAAGATTAACTAGGGCCGTTTGTGAATTGCGTTTAAATGTGTATTAAAACTTGACGTTTGGTTAAAAATTGACGTTTGGATAGAATGGGAACAAATTTAGCCATTTACTGTGTGAATTGCATTAAAAGGGATTTTTTTAACAAACATTTCTGCGTAGAAGTAAGGAATTTCCCCCACGATTAAAAAAATGTTTATATTCTTGTTTGAAGGCAGGAATACATTTAAAATGACTGAAACGTCATTTTAAGCTAGTATCACACTAAAATAGTTTATTAGCGGACTATAATTTTGCATCATTGAATTAAGGACCTTTCAGCTTTGTATATGGAGACCTAGTAGCCGCACCATTATGAATCGACGACAGCGACTCACGCGGGCCCACCACGGACTATTCTGAGGCGAATATTTGTTGTGGAGAGAGCGAATTCAATTGGGATGGCTGAAATTTGAGATTTCAGAACAGCTGAGAAAAAGAAGAAAGAAGAACAAGAAAATGTTTTACAAAAAATGACAACATCGCAAATCTTGTATAAACTCTGCGTCTGCAGTTCTCAAATTTATTTTGTTTCTTGTTTGTTTTGCTTTTTCTTTACTTTAAAGAACAAAACAAAATACCAAAATGGAATTCGCTCCTCACTCATTTTTTCTTCTCCATTCTCCATATTTCTCTTTCCTCTATCCTCCCTCCCGTCATAGTCGTCAATCGTCATCACAGATTCGCTTTAAAATATAAAAATCGGGCGAATAACTGCTAGCGACACTCTACACTCTAGCGGAGGCACCACCACCTAAAAAGACACTAGAGCGTGCGGCTACTAGGTCTCCATTTACAAAGCTGTTAGGTAATTTTCATTGTCAATTTGATTCTTGTTCTCGCAAAATAGAAAAATAACAATAAAAGCAAACAGGGTTGCTGTTTTTGTTCTCACCTGGAAAAAACGTGAAAATATTTGTCTTCTTTTATTGCATTCCATAAACAACCACCCTAAGGTAGAATGTCATGTAGATTAAAGGACAACGTTAGTTTGGCTTGCAGATCGATCTGAAAACTTTTATAAGTAGTATGAACCATGTTACAATTTTAACACTATATTCTACTCAGCTACTACTTTTTAGGCCGTCCGTAACACACCTAGCGGTGGAGCGTTCTCATAATTAGCCTAGGGCGGTCAGAACTCTTGATCAGTCGGTGCTTCCAACTCACGATTTTTTAATAGCTTTTCACAATTTACAAGTAAAACCTAAGCTTTCATATCAGCTGAAATAAAGCGATATAACACAATGAAACTGATCAAATTCACACTAAAAACGGTTGCTTTCTCGGAAAGGCAATCTTAATTTTCACATTGCTTTGTGGCCATTTGGAAAAACGGGTATGCCGCATAAGTCAAATATCATTTTCTATTCTAAATAGCAAACCTTCCTTGTTACAATGAACTAAGCATATATGTATTTGCTCGGAACGAACCTTTATTTCTCGAAACAGTAATATATTGTAGTATTGCACGTATTTCACATTAAACACGATCCTAGTTAGAATCGCGTTCAGGGGACAGTTTTATTTGCATGCATTTTAAAATTTGTCACGACTTCTTATAATATGAAGACCATTCTTCCTAACTATGAAACATACTTTATGTAGGAAATTGAAAGAAGTAGTCTTTTTTCTTAAATCGTTGTAATTTCTTTCCAACATTTAAGTTGAACTCACATAATTTTCCCAATAAAAATCAATAAACCAAAAAAACGACCCTATCGTACGGTACAAATGACTCCATATCAATTTCTATAGACTTGCTCTGGATTACATAGAAAAACAAATAATACACAAAGCAATAATTATTAGAACCCACGAAGGAACGTTAAGGCTATTCGAACATCGATTATATCGTGAGAAGCTTATCAGACCCATTTAAAGCAAACAAAATAGGTTAATGCGACTATAAAACACATTTCCAATACATAAAGCTTCCCTATACAAAATCACCGTAAAAATCGAAAAAATAAAATATTGTGTATAGTTGGAAAACGTGTGGCACGACATTTGAAATAACTCCAAAGGGTTTAATGTTACGTCGTTGATTTTTTCATTATGATAGGTAATAAGTGAGAAAAATATAAGTAAGAAGAACTATGAAATAAAAAGCGTTTTTAATTGGTTTGGATACAATTACATGAGACACGCGCGGGAATAAAAGAACATAGTTTAGGGGGAAACAATAAGTATTAATATTTTGAAATTGGGGTGAAGTCCCAATCGAAAATATAGCAACGAACCTTACATCAAACTAAGGAAGAATATTACGGTCATTAATATTTCATATATGCTCTAAATTTAGCTATAACTTAATTTGTCTCCTTTCTTTAATTTGAGGCAAAATTTAAGGTGAGAGTTTGCGCATTCCAATTGCTTTTGTTTGTTTTGCGGCAATATGTCGGAAACGTTCAATAGTTCTTGCTGCATAACTTGCGACTAAAGATCAAAGTTAACTATAAAGGAACTAATTAAAGAAGATTTGTTAATTTAAAACAAAAAAATAAAAACATGTTTTAAAAGCTTTAAATGTACAAAATTGTATGTTTTAAGCAATAACCTTCAAAAACCAGCTTAAACAAAGCAACACCAACCTGCTCCGCTAGTCAAGACAAATGGACATGCAATTACTTGCACATTCCTAATAACTAAAGGTTAAATTTAAATCAAATAATCTTCCCAGTTGCTTAAAACGTTAATTAATTATTGTAGCAAAGCAAAACCAAAAAAAAAAAAACAAACATTTGTGTGGTTTATCTCTCTTCATCACTTTTGAAAAAAAAAGAAAAACAAAATTTAGAATGCATTAATATTTAATGATGTCAACTGGTTAAGGCCCAAGGACAAGATTCAGGTTTTCATTTATGTTAATTGTTATTTAAAAAAAAATTAAAGAAAAAAACTGAAAGAATAGGTTAAGAGATAAATGTCGGTATTTTTTTTTTTACTAATTATTGTCATCTGTTTGCTTGTTTTTTTTTTTTAATCTCAATTTGTTCGCATCTAATGTTTTACGAATTGGCACGGATTGTTTTACATCAGCGGATGCACCAATTGTGATCTGGCAGACTTATGCAATCTTATATTGCTGATAAATTAGTTCATATCACGAATAATATTATCGGTAGTGGTTTCACTATCTATATCATAGGATGAAGTTATTTGTGATACTTAAATTATGCAAAGATGACCGATTTTTAAATTTTCATATTTATAGCATAAGGAAAGGAAACAAAAAGCAAACACGATTTGCTCATTAACACTTTTTTTTTTTAAAGTGAAAGTAAATATGAGAACCGACACGGTGAAGATGTCTTAGGAGTAGATCTCCTTTCGTTGTCTAGAGTTTAGAATCAATACTGCACATATGTAGACTTGAAGTGAAATGATAGATAATTGTTTGGTAATTGTGTGGTTTATTATTGAATTCGATTGTATTTTGCTAATTTCATGGTTAAGATAATAGTTTTGCTTTCAAAATTAAAACCTGTCGCAATTTACGTTTACATTAAGTTGTCAAAGCCGTAGTCTTTAAGTAATTTATTAGTTTCAAAGATGAACGCATGGCTAATTTTAGATATTGAACTTTACGTTAAGTATGAAGTTTTATTTCTCTCAACTTCGTGATAAGTGGTAGCGGATTAAATTTAAGTACTGAAGTGATAATTTGCCAACAAGACAACTAAAATTTCTTCCTTCTAACTCCACTAAACTGCTCCAAGAGGACACAGTCCTTCGCTTGCCTCCTTTATCCCCCGAAACCAACTGCTCTGGCACTAGATGCTGTTTGGTCTTTGTTGTTGAGGTTTTCCGTTTTTCGAGCCAAAGTAGTCAATCACAACCTGTTACAACTTTGATTGTTCCCGATTTAGTCTTCTCTTAAATTGAATTCAGTGTTAAATTCTGTTCACAAATCCATTTCATATTATTGTACCAATGAAATATTACTGAACAGCTGACCGTCAAATTCACAGATAATAGAAGAGAGATGGGAAAACAAGCTGTCAAAATTGAAAATCCGAGAATGTTGAGAATGTATTCAGCCATATCGTCAATTTTATGGGAACTTTTTTTCCCAGGGAAACAAAAATTACCACGGAACAGAAGTTTCCCATCGAGAATCTCCCAAGAACTTTTATTTCCCAGGAAAGAAATTGAACCAACCTCAAACAATTTTAATGATTTTCGAAGTTAGTTTGAAAGATTCAAATTTTAATAAAATATTTTGATTCTGTCAAATACAAATAAAAATTAATGAAACTGTGGATTTTCATATAAAAAAATCGATTTCACTAAATTTTACTGTAAATATTTCATAGTTCTTAGTATTCCGAGCCTACTTCTGAAGCCAAACTCAATTGATAACTCTGGTTACCGAGGTATTTGCATCAGAAGATATACTTTATATGGGATATTTGGATTACAAGAAGCTAAGGACATAAACCAGGATGGTTTTGGTCCTAAATGGTTTTGGGATCATAACTCGGTAACCAGAGCTTGAATATTATGTAGTTTTGGTTTTCAGTGACTGATAGAGGGCTTATTGATCTTTGTTTTCGTGTATCATTTGCTATAGCCTACCGGGGAAATTCGTCAAAACGTATTTTAGCTATTAGCTCTTGACCTATGTCGGTGGTGTTTTTTTTTGTATGGGTCTCTTCTACTATGCGCTATCGTCAGTCGTGCTGATTCCTGTTCGACTGTTATTCTCCAAGCCAATTGTCTGCCGGCTCACTTTTCTGCTTTCTTGTGTGAGCGGGTACCACTGCATGGTAGTCGCCTTTCGAAGCGTGTGGCCAATCCACTGCTATTTTCGTCTTCGTGTGATAGAGTCTATGGGTTCCTGACCTGTTCTCGCACGAAGTTCAGCATTTGGGATACGGTAAGGCCAGATAATCATAAAGATGTTTCTGAGATATCTATTAACGAACTTTTGAAGCTTTTTTGTGGCAGCGTGTCTGTAATTTCCCAAGATTGATGATTAAGTTCCACGGGTGATCGATTAAATTTTTCCGAGTTGATCTCTAGCCCCACGACTTCTGCCTCTTCCTCTCCACCAAAAAAAAAAAGAAACAGCCTTCCAATTCACTTCATGTTAAAGCACAGCAATTTTTTCCGTTACGACTAACTAACTATTCTGCTCTAAATAAGGAAAAAGTTCCCTTGAAAAAATTATTGGCGATACAAATTTTTCGAAATTAAGTTGTTTTCCTTTTTTTGAAAATTATTCACGTTACCAAAGTTCCCAAATTGGGAAAAAAACTCCAGGGAAAATTTATTCGTGATAAGGCTGGTTATGTTTTCACGAATCTTTTGTTGCATTACACATTGATTATGTACAAAAATTAAATAAAAAAGAAAAGAAAATTGTGTATTTGCAGGGTTAAACGTTTTTCAGATTCTCATCTCTTTTTCTCTAATCTGTGGCCATATGCCAAATTATTTTTCGTTTTGCTGCTGGCATTTATGTTTATGTTCGGAGGGAATCACTAAAACAACTTTTCTGCATGAAAAATGACCGGCACTGAATTTATGACCTCATGTGTAAAATACCTTTTCTATGGGCTTTACTGTTAACTCATACATAACCGAAATTGAGGTTAAAGATTTTCCTTTTTGACACAACTGACAAGCAAAACATTTTCGCCCGTCAAGGTGGGCACACGCAATTTGGCGTGTTCTTTGATTTTTTCTAATGTCTAGGTTCTAGGAGCATTTTTTCAGTTTTTTTCGAATGAAAAAACTAATTGTATTACGATTGCAAAACTACTTTTTGCTTAACGTCAAAACTACTTTTTGTCAAACGTCAAAAAAATGAAATACAATAGGTCCGCTCTTCTATGTACTTCAACGGGAGTTTAGTGAAAACTGTCAAATTAAGAGGAGCATGAAGTTGATAATAGAAAAAAATATAGGCTTCTGTTTGTTCGTTTGACGTCAGAGAAAAGAGTGAGATAGGAAACTAAGCTATCACAAAGGGGGATATCACACATATTACATATATTCTTATCATTCGGCAATTCACTAAACGGAATAGTTTGGCAGTAACTCACATTTATTCATGTACATGGAATGAAAATAATGCAAAAAAAAAACGTAAGGCAGTTTCCGACCCACTTCTCTCTCTTATCTCTGTTTGACGTCTTTTAACGACTTCTCTTGCTTCTTCAAAAAGAGTTTTGATATTTGGCCTCAGAAGTACCAACTTCGTAATACAAAAATTCACATTGTTGGTATTCCGGTTACAGAGCTTAATTAAATTGCCTGCTGACAAAAAAAAACGTAAATTGAGTGGGAATCATTCAAATGTTACAATTCACAATTTTTGTATTATACAAAAAATGCAGTAAACTGTACAGAACCATTGCATTTGACAGTTCTGAAAAAGTAATGCCAAATAGCTAGACAATAGACAGATTAGCTAGCACACCAAAATTTCCCTTGGCAAATAACAACATTTTGGATTGCAGTCGATAAAAAAGCCAATAAAAAAATGACACTTGTGCCGGCCGGCGATGGAACTTTCAATTATTGAAATTAAGACATCGCTGATGGCGTTAAGAAAGAATTATTTTGCTACGCGGATCTAATGATCTGAATTATGAAACTCTTTGGTTCAAGTATTTGCTATTTTTTTTCTTGTATAAATGGAACAACCAGTATTATCAAGATTGGTTCTCTGCTTGGTTTGAAAGAAGATCTGTCAAAGCAGAGAACATACAATACAAACTTATGTTAAAAAACTGTTTTTTTGAAAAGGTCTCAAGATGGCGCCACCATCATTTGCCATCTTGAGACTACTCCCCAATTGAATTTGACAGATAGAGTGAGTTGGAGCGTTTTATTCGCACTTCAATACTGTGCTGACTTCTGAGTAGGGAAAACAACGCGGCTTTTTCCTCATGTCGTTTTTTCGATGGGGTTTATGTCTATAAATAAGAAGTTCGTGTCAAATACGAAAATTAAATGTTCATAATTAGTAGTTCTAAACCTTATAATAAAAAATTAAAACCAGGCTTAAGTTCTGAAGGTTAACCGGAATTGGAACTTAAATCACCGGTGAACATTGTCTAATAAAATGCAATCGTTATGCAATTCCTCACTAATTATAATAAATAATTAAAATTTGTTTCCATTTTTAAAAAGTTTAATACAAAACCTTCAATTAAAAATGTTTGATGAATACATTTACTGTCACGCTACAACCATTAATGACATGATAATTTCCATTAAATAGTAAACACCATACCGTAAAGATTAATTCCTGATAAATGTATTTGTGTATACTTAACTTAAGTAGCATCGCTTCAAAGGTTTTTATATATTTCTTGAAATCGAAATTCATCTATTCAAAGTTAAACCCATCTAATAATAACACTGGACTACCTTCAAACCCAGATCGAAGGGCATTAGAAAAAAATATGGTTTCCCCCTTCACAAAAAATAAATAGAAACCTTATAATGTTCAAGAACAAACTTTATCTCATTTCATAGATAAAAAAGTTTATGTTGAAACTTGATTCATAGCTTTTGTCTTCTTTTTTATTTTTATTTTTAACACACATACCTCAGTTGTTCAATAAATTTCCCTCAATATAAAAAAAGGGAAATAAAAAAAATATTGATCATCAACGAAAGTGCGACTAGTTAGTAGGTACTTCACACACCAATAGATACACCAATTGAAACCAGTTGTATGTGTGTTAGTTGAAAAATTAGCGCATTCGGTGCATATTTATGCCAATTGCAAAGTATCTGTCGTATAGGTAGAGGTATGTTCGTATGCATAACATCAATGACCAAACGACGCGGCGACAACGAATGTATTTGTAGTCACACAAAACCGCCTTCGCCACCGCCACCACCACCGCCTGCCACAGCCATCGCAACCGCTAAACTCGATTCAATTTCGTGTTTGTTCATCAAACGCAAACACGAGTCCAAGGTGAACTGGTAGCTACATTCATATAAAATGTATAGAAGTATACATTACGATACAACACTCAATCTAATACGTTAGGTGTGTGTCGTTGTGGTGGACCTTTTAGTAGGTATACTATTATAGATGTAGCTATAATTGTCAGGGCCGTGGTATAGGGTTCAAGGCACCTGGCGAGATTTCTGCTGGTTGTTGCAATTTTGTGCATTTAAAAGAGAACTAACAACTGATGTAGTAATAGAGTCCAAGTTCATTGAAGGCCAATTGTACAATCATGGTTTATTCTCAAACCAACAATTAAACAGATTCCATATCAATTAAAATTGAGTTTCAGAACTTATCCATTGTTGTCATCGTTGATAAGTTTATGTTTTTGAATAAGAGAAGTGAGGAAAATTCTCTGTTTTGATAAAATCGTCAACAGTTGATAGTGTTTCAATGGCAACAGGGCACAGTGACATTCAAGGTAATGAAATCGCTGATGAATTGGCCAGACCGGGATCAAACCTTCAAATATCCCTAGCTGAGGAAGTTAGGATTCCCTTAGGAGTAATGAAAACTGATATTCAAAACCATTTTCTTAAAAAATCTAACGTTGGATGGAAAAATCTCACCAACTGCAATATCTCGCGACAAATATGGCCCACTTATGACCAGAAACTTACCAAGGAACTTCTGAATAAACCTAGGTCAGACATTGGCAGGATAGTTGTTACTTGCACAGGCCACTGGTCAGTCGGACAACATGCCCTGAAAATCGGTATTATCCACAACGACTTTTGTCGAAGCTGTAGAGATACGGCGCAAAGGGAAACACTCTATTTTTGTGTGAGTGTCCGGCCCTTCTAAATGCCAAAACAATAGCTTTGGGTGTTCCCTTCCTACAAGAACTCCTTTGCGAACTCGCAAATATTAAGATTTGGAACTTGATTCTCTATCTTTACAAAACCAATTGCATTTAAACACTCCAAATCTCTATTATGCACTGTACTGTGTGTATGTTCTTATAATTTATTCTTTTTAGGTAACTTCGAGTTTATGGTATCAAAAATGTTTTTGAAGCGCTAATTGTGTTCTGGGCAGAGGTTGCTCAGAACAGCCATTCTAATCTACCTAACCTGATACTGGTTCAAAGTTAACCCTCGATTGTTAAATTGATTTCTTATAATTAACTTTCGAGTATCATTACGAAGCTTAACAAAGATCAGCGTTACTTTTGAAAAAGTGTATGGGAAATTGTTAATCCTCAATTCAAACAAAATTTACTGAACAGATTTTGGCTCCCGAGAGGTGGTTTTTTATCTTTTTAGAAGTTAAGTTCAGTCCACACAATTTTATCTAGAGATTAAGCTTGATGCCACCTTACTCCTGAGCTGTCCAAAAGAAGTAGAAATCGAAATTCGCCATTGCTGCAGCCATTTTCATCTCGTCTTCTGTCAAGTGTCCATTTCGCCGAGCTGTCACAAAATTTGACGTTTCGTAACAGAATGTCCATTTCGCTTAGCTGTCACACAATTTCCATTCGCTGATCCGTCATAAAATTTTAACATTTCATAATAGTAGCTGTGTTTTATTGGGAACTTAGCTTAGCTTAGCAATAGGAATTCCAATAAAACTCTATAGTCAGTTTTGAACTAAGTTTCGTTCACCAGAATGTCAAAAATCGAAACATTCCAAACGCCATCTTTACACCTATCTGAAAGCAATTTTTTTTACATTGAGTTGCTATGGTGAAAAACTATTTTCTTCAAAAGGTTTTGACATTTGATAAACGAAAAACACAACGAAAAACTGAAGTGTCGAATTGCTGAAACCTTCAGGAAATTCCTAACTAAAATTCCTAACTTATTTTTACTCAGCTTTCGGTTGTTGTTGTTTGACATGTAATTCCTATTGCTAAGCTGAGCTAAGTTCCCAATAAAACACGGCTAGTATGTAATATTTTGATTTGACGGATAGATGGCGCTGCTGGCAAATTTTTTTCGTTTCAAATCATTTCTTAAAGAACCGGGATATCTCTAGATGTTGCCTTTATCGACTACAATCGAATGAGCTAAACGTTGAATTGCCATTCGTTGCCAACGGCACTATCCCCTTTTTCTACCTGAAATTCCGAGCTAAGCCGCCCTCCCACCTCAGTCAAATTCGGCAAGATCCCGTTTTGTGTCACGCAAGCTCTTTTATTTACTCGTTATTTGTTCTGAGAAAGATGTTGCTGTGTATGATGAAAATGTTTGGATTATAACCTTGCTCTAAGCCTAGCCTGTTCCGTGAACTCATCCAATCCAGCCCTGTGTAGTACCCGTTTGAATTCATTACGTGTACATCTCGACTATTCGTCGTTATAGGTTATCTTTCGTGCTGGCAGAGTGTATATACATTTTGTTGTTGCGTTGTTTTGTATTTTTATTATTTTTAATGACTTTGTATTGCTGAGCATATTTTTATAATAATTCAAGTTTGATCAGAAATATGGGTTTCAAACTTGTGTTTTGTTCCATCAACGCGGCGACCCTGTCCAACGCTGCCGCTTCTGCGGCTGTCTCTCACCGTCCGGGCATCTCTCTATCTACTCTATTGATAGATACATTTGTGATGTTTAATTGAAGGATGATGATGATACTTGTTTCACATGATGATAGAAAGATAGTTATGAAACAACAATTTTTTGTTGTTTCCTTCCAAAGCGGCACAAAAACTTCTGTCAGTCAAGAGAGACGGTTTGTTTGTTTGAAGACAACAAAATTACCATAATAGAGTCTCTTAACGTTCGGAACTACTTTAGGAATGAAGTGCATCATCATGTGTCTTGTTATAGTGGCATCATCGCTTGTCTTGTTTCGATAGCGTGTCATGTCGAACGATTCGAGTCGGGTCCCTCATCTGTGTGGCATAGGTACTTTCCCCTTGGCATTCGATGATGTCATTTGATTAGATTTAGCGCGAACTTCCACTACAGCGAGAATTTTAGCCTTTGTTTTTATTTTTGAATACTAAAGTATCTGAACAAAGTACGAGTATCGCCCCCAGAGTCGATCTCAGGTAGGCATGTATATGATTTGTGTTGTTGCATCATTGGCAGACTTGAACAAATTTTGTTAGACAGGTTTGGAATTTTGTATATTTGCGCTGATGGCGTGTTTCGTTTTTAATCCGATGGTTATGTAACCATTTATTTGTTTGTTCATCTTCGGATTGAAATGATGTTTCAAAATTGATTTTTTTTCATCCCCAAACCTACATTCCATCATTTGTCTCTGAGAAATCCCAGACCGAAAGCCAACCCTGGTGCTGAGCCAAAATGTCATATGCAACTGGCATATCTAAGGGTAGCTATGTGTTTGCATGTCTTGCAGATATTTATATTGCTTCTCTGCTTCTAGCTGGTTTTGGTAATGGTTATGGTGAATAGTGGTAGTGCGCTGCTGGGCTGCTGGTTGAGCTGCCATTTTACTGACCTAGTTAAATTTTTGCTTTATTGTGATCATTATTGTTGTGTCCTGCGCACTGGCTATGACGCCAAAAGTATTTTCGTGTTCCCAAGGAGCACACTTGACCAAAAGTGCATGGAAACACGATACCAACAATTTCAACATTTGACAGTTCTGGCGCACTGGCTATATGTAACTTAAATCGCATTCAAACTATTTTTTTTGTTTTTAATGCAATTATGCTATAGTTTTAGTATATAATATAAGTAACACTACATATGTACAGCACCCGACATTTATTGTCGTTTGCTCGTTGTGTAAATGAGAACATGTGGCCTCCCAGATTCCAAGGATTTTTCAAAGTTACCCGCCACTTTAATCAGCAATTCTAAATGGTTGGTGGTGTTTTTTTTTTGAGAGCAGAACAAAAAACATGCAGAAATTTGTACCACCAACACCTCCCCAACGCCTCCCACTGATATGTGTCTGAGGCTATGTCGTGAATACAGCTTATGTTGACAAAAAGAGAAAAGACGAAAAGGATTTAAATCTATCCTAGAAAAGTGCATTTCGTATTCGTATTCCAATCCCGAGACAGAGAGTCGAAAAAAAGCAAATAAAATACTTGTGCATCCCCCAATCCATATATTTCTTCTTTTATGAGGATGCAACTGAAACGAAATGAAAAAGCAAAAAAATGTAAAAGTACTTCACTGTCATCTGCTTAAAGTTTTGAATTATGTAGCAATCCTTCATTTAATGTGACCTAGATACACCTTGGGATCTAGTTTTGATTTCGTCTTTTATCTTTTTATGAGCTGTGCATTTTTATTTGGCTTCTGCAAAATTATTGAATTATTTATAGAAGATAAAGTTTTTTAATGTGTCGACTTTATAACTTTTTTCCTTCGTGGTGGCAACTTTGAAAAGCGTTTTATTGATTCTTCTTACTTAATATTGAATAAATGAGACATTTGAGTGAATGAATAATAATGAATGTAATGACAGGGGAAGAAATCACTGAATGCCGAATTTATGGAGAAACCTGATACAATATTAAATTCAAATATTAAAGTCAAACATTGAAAAAAGTTAAAAGTGCACACAAAATGGCAAAGGGTTAACCCTTTTACTGTGAACTAAGTGAATAATGCTCATAACATAACTTTACTTACTTACTTACTTAAGGTGGCGCTACAGTCTGGGGTGGACTTGGGCCTCAACCAACAAACCTCTCCAGCCAGCTCGGTCCCTAGCTAGCTGTCTCCATTTCGCACGCCGAGTTGGTTGAGGTCGTGTTCAACTTGCGCGCGCCACCTGAGCCTTGGTCTTCCTCTACTGCGTCTTCCCTCTGGGGTGGATTCGAAGGCTTTACGGGAGTATTGGTGTCCATCCTCTCCACGTGACCGAGCCATCTGAGTCTTTGGACCTTCACTCTTTTAGCTAAGTCAGTGTCGCTGTACAGCCCGTACAGTTCGTCGTTAAATCTTCTCCTCCATTCACCGTTTATGCAGACAGGACCATAGATCTTACGTAGAATCTTTCTCTCGAAACAGTCAAGTGCGCTCTCATCCGTTTTTGACAAGGTCCATGCTTCTGCACCATATAGCAGGACGGGGATGATGAGGGTCTTATAGAGCGTCACCTTAGTTTTTCGGGAGAGGGCTTTACTGCTCAATTGCTTTCTTAGCCCGAAGAAACAGCGATTAGCAAGAGTTATTCTTCGTCTGATCTCGGTCGTTGTCCGTGTTGATAGCGGAGCCAAGGTATACAAAGTCCCTAACTACCTCGAAATTATATGCGTCTATTGTGACGTTTTGTGCAAGACGTCGGTGTTGGGTGTCCTTTCTAGATGACAGCATATACTTTGTTTTGCACTCATTGACCGCTAAACTCATTTTTTCAGCCTCTGTCTGTATACTCGCAAATGCACTGTTGACATCACGCTGTGTTCTCCCAATGATATCAATGTCATCAGCGTACGCGAGTAGTTGCACAGACTTCTGGAAGATAGTGCCTCTAGTGTTGACGTGGGAGTTCTGCACTATTCGTTCCAATATGATGTTGAAGAAATCGCATCACAGTGCATCACCTTGTCTAGCCTTTTTTGACATCGAAGGCGTCGGTGAGGTCGTTACCGACTTTGATGGAGCAGCGCGAGTTCTCCATTGTCATCCTGCTCAGGCGAATGAGTTTTGTAGGGATGCACAAAACTGGACATGGCTTTATACAGTTCTTCTCTATAGATGCTGTCATACGCGGCCTTGAAATCGATAAAAAGATGGTAGGTGTCGATTTGGAGTTCTTGAGTTTTTTACAGGATCTGCCGTAATGTGAAAATTTGATCGATGGTGGACTTTCCTGGTCTAAAGCCACACTGATATGGACCTATCAGTAAAAGAGTAGAGTTTTCCATAACAAAATCGCAGTGGCTGACCTATGTCCTTGATAGCCTCACGAATTCCATCTTTGAGGTCGACGCTTGCTAGGCTGTTGGCGTGGACTTAATCTTTCACGTGGCCCCAAAGGAAGAAGTCGCAAGGTGTTAAATCACAAGATCTAGGTGGCTTATTCTGATCACCTCTTCGAGAGATAGCACAGTCCGGAAATTTTTCCCGTAAAAAAATCAATGGTTTCGTTGCTTGTGTTGCACGTAGTGCCATCTAGTTGAAAGTTAACGTTGTCCAGATCAATAACATTCAACTCTGGCCATAAAAAATCATTTATCATCTCTCGATATCGCAATCCATTCACCGTTACTGTTGATCCAACCTCATTTTCGAAAAAGTAAGATCAAACGACTCCGCCGGACCATAAACCGCACCAAACAGTCACATGTTTAGGATGGAGATGCTTCTCAACAATAACTCTTGGGTTTTCCGATCCCTAGATGCGACAATTTTGCTTGTTGACGTAGCCACCGAGGTGGAAATAGGCCTCATCAGTCAATATGATTTTTCGATTTAATTCCGGATGATTTTCATGCAAAGACACGACGTTGTTGATGATAAGCTGGCATGAGTTTTTTTGTTGAACTTTATGAGCCTAAAGACCCAAGTTTTTATGCTGAATACGGTGTAATGACGTTTGTGGAATGCCCAATTCCAAAGAACGACGAGGAACGGAATGCTTTTATCAAGACTTTGGGCTACAGCAGCAATATTCTCAGTATTTCTTGAGTGACATACAATGGCTTTATTCTTCACATTACTAACTCGTCCCAACAGTTCGAATTTTTTTCACCAATTTCTGTATTTCGGTCCGACAAGGTACTTCACGAACGACCCAAAAATGCTTTAGTTTTGCGAACTGTGACTGCTAAATTTTCATCATTTTTGTAATGAATTTTAATGCGTTGTTGAAGCGTGTATGGTTCCATTTTAAGTAATGGCGTGATTTCTTCTTGTCAAATTTCATAAAATAACAGCTTCAAAAGTGACACCTCCCAACCGATGGCCTCAGACGCCAGTGCTACAATGTGTCTGTAGTTCGTTACATTCATGTGCGAAGTACTGTAATATCAATGTCAAAGTGACACCTACCGAAATAGCGGGTATTTTAAATAACGCCTCTTACTGGAAGATTTTCGGTCACTGCGGTGTATACGTAATATGATTTCTAACTAAGTTGAAAAACCCCAAACTTAAGTCTACTAAGGTAGTGTCTGTGGGTTGGTGATTAGGTGCGTTGGCTGCTAAGCAGAACGACATCATCTTTCACGGGCATACTGCCTTTTGCGAATAACTGACAAAACTTCCAAGAGTTTCAATCTGTCATGAAAAAGTGCTTCTCAACTTTGCCGTTCGGAATCGGCGTTAAATTGTAGGTCTCCTGAATTCTTCACACGCACCCAGAGAATTGTTGATGAGAGTAAGCCACTGAGGCCTTGGCTCTTTAAGAGCTGTAGCGCCACTCTATTAATTTTTTTAAGTCTACTAATAGTAATAAGTAATCTATTTAATGAGAGGATCCCAAAAAATGCCGGTCTCCTATCGAAATAACGTTTTCGCAACCCATATCTTTCCTTAGAAAGGGGGGAATGAATGAAAGAATTAAAGAATAAGAATGTATGTCAAGTATTCAAACCTAAACCTACTAACAAATCTTTTCACATTGTAGTGTGTTTTAATTAACCAAAATACATTCTTTTTTGGAACACGTGAGTGAGCCAAATAATTTAATTCCAACAAATTCAAACTAGAAGTTGTAGGTGTGCATAAATTAATCCCACGATCTCAAAAAGTACAACTTAAACACGAAGTGCATTACAAACTCAATACCAGATACATCCTCAAATATGTAGGCATTTGTATGTATTCATATGCATATAGAGCCAATAAGACTTCCAATTCATCCCACGTAGTTCTTAAAGTGATCAATTATCAATTCATTTTTTAATGATGATTTAATATCATCAATTGCATACTGATGTCATTCCTTCCATCATTGAGTAATGAAAGAGGATGCATTCATGTTGCTAATCAAGTTTCCTTAAGAAAAATGAGGATTCAAACGAGTTTCGCAAAATAAATAAGATTTTCGGCCACTGCGGCGTATACGTAACATGATTCCTTTTCCTGATAAAACATAATTGGAGCAGTTCTAGTGCAAACAATTGAACATTAGTTGACGAGAAATGTAAAATGCTATCTGTGAAGAAATAAAATATTTTGGTCACTGTGGCGTATACTTAACAAAAAATTTGATTTTCTTGCAATGCAATATTTCGACCTTTCCTCATCATTTCGACATTTGAAAACAATCAATCCTTAAATAAAACATCATTATTTATGCTTCAATAATGCAAATGTCAAAACAAATGCATTTCAATCATGTCGAAACCAACTGCGAGAAAAAAACGCCCTTACCATAAAAAAAAACGTTATTAACATAATATTTCCAGGCATTCAAAATTAATGTCAATGTCGCCGTTTAACTAATTTTAGTTTCAAAATGTTATAATGGTGAAGTTTGGAAGCATTATTAAATCGAAAGACTCATAATTAATGACTCTAAGTCTTGCACAAAGAGGTATTGTGTTTGCTTATCTTCTTTGGTTGCATGTAACGCAACATTGTTGAAGGTATTGTCGTCGTCGTTTGTCCAAAACCAGAAGTAAAAAAAAATTATAGTCAGGGAATTACGATTGTCAAATTTCAAGCATTAATTCACAGGCACAGGCATTTTGCCTCCTATACTATTTTATTTTTCCACAAAAAAACCCATTTAGCTGAAAAGTTAATATTAAACACGCTCATAAGTTAGTTAGTTGTCTACGAACTCACTCAAGTGAATTATAAATAAATAACAAAACAACATCCCCACTCACAAACCTGAAATTGCTTGTACAGGTGAATCGAATCATTATTTTTTTTCCTCCTCTAGAGATTCTATTAGATACAGAAACAACTAATCAATTTTTGCTGTTCTCATGAACAACTGAACATACTTAAATATATGAATGATTCAGAAATTGTTTAAAAATTAAAAAAAAACATCATCCACTCTCAACGAAGCAAACGTGTCACATTCGAGTTTTTTGAAAAAGAAAAAAACCAAAAAAGCAACAAAAAACTTAAGTACGAGAAAGAAAAAAAAATGAATCAAGTGTGTGCTTTATTCTACTTGAAATTTGTTCGCCAGAACAACAACAACATCAAAATTCTGATTGTGGTTAAACAACATTTGGCTAATATCATTTTTAAGCTTCGTGCGCGTGTTTTTTGCGCAGGTTCTTTATTTTTACTTCTCTTCTCTCCATTTCTTTCGGTTTTTTTTGTTGTTCATTCATTTTATTTGCTTCTCTTCTTCGACATTATAATTTTTTTTATCGCTGATGAATACATATATATTTATTATTTTGCACCATTGATTGTATGCGTGAATTTTGTTGACTGTCTCTGTGCACGATCACGATCGAGACTCATTCTCTCAGACCTTAGAGACTGTTGTGCTTAACGCCGATTGCCGCACACTCACCAGAGAGTTAGAGATAGAGATAGCTTTTTCACCTCCCAAACGAATTTCAATAGAAATTCAACCAGAATGTATATTCCATTCCATCAAACTAACATCTATATCCGTTATAAACGTGTCGCATCTCTTCCATGTTACTCTCGATCTCGACAACCGTAACCATACCACGACAATCGACCCACCGGCGGGGATCTAACTAATATCATTTATTTCGTTCATCAAAAATAAAAAAAATTGTAAATTTTCGTAATTATTTTACATTTTTGTAATTAAAAAAGCAAAAAAGTTCTCTTTAAATCAACATCCATGAACAAATGAGATCAACTATGTGTATGTTTGTTGCTTATCACTAAAATATTTCATAATATTTCCATGACTGTTTAGTACGTTCTCGGGGCGGAAAATAACGCATGCCTTACTCGTCTAGTACAGAACCGTATCTGTATGTTCGTTTCGTACCTATAGTCAGTCGTTGGTTGCGAAGAACTTCTATTATAGTTTGAAATTGAAATTGAAAAAAAAACACACAACACACATAGCTCATCGAGTTGACTTTAAACAACAAGTCAAGTAGTATCTGCGTATCTATTGCTGTCGTATGTAACTTTAGTTCGTCGCGGTGTGTATGGTGCTACGTTTTCATCTCAAAAATCCATCCAAAGTAAACAACAAATAAAAATCCCTCGATCACCCTTAAGTGTATCCTTTCGAACCACTAACAGTGAATTATCTATAGAATTGTGGGAGTTTCGTGTCTGCACAAATTAATATAATTTTTTTAATGTGTATTATTATGATCTGATTAACCTTGACATTTCTCCGCATACCTACTAAAAACCACGTTTTCATTTTTTCTTCAAATCAAGTTGATGTACATTTTTTTTTGTTTTATCTTCGGTGATTGAGAATAATAATAAGATACAAAATGTACTGCCCAATATTTTGTTGCCACACATTTTGTGGTCAAAAATAAGCAAATATAACAAGTGTACCCGTCCGTCCATTGATTTTTTGAGAAACGAACTAAAAAAACCGGTTCGTCAAGTACGAGATTTTTGGCTTTAATTTTATTGTATATCTTCAATTCGAATTGGTATTTTTTTTTGTGTGAATTCAATAATAGAAGAAAAGTAGAGAGAAAAAAACACAAAACACATCACAAATCTTACATCAAATTGCTGCGGTGTCACTTCGGTATATGTTAGTAAAGTTTGTCTCACTCTATAGCTGGTTTGCTGAAGTGTAGATAATATACCTACTGCTGTTGAATTTAGTTCAATGTCAAACGTTGCTTAGTTAAATGTTCGTGTATCAACAGTGCGGGCTCACTGATTCGAGCTGATTATGATTTATTTTTGTTTGAATTGAAAAATTGATCTTGATAGTGGAAATTAGTTATGTATAATGGAAAATTGACAATACTTCACTAGTACCATTTGTCAAATTTAAAGACGTTCAAAAAGTCTTTTTTGTTGCAATAAGATCAAATGTCAAAGTTTAAATTGTATTGACGAATCCATCATAAAATGTCATTAATGAAATCTTAGAAATTTATGATTCAAGGGTTGCATTTTTTGACAACTTTTTCAGAAGGAAATTGAACATTCTTAGCGAACGTGTGTAAGCAAACTCGTTCTTCAAAGTATTCTACTACAATTAGAATTCTATTGCCAAACCTCAATTTGGAACAAGCTGTCAAATTTCAGGTTCAAATAGCAGAAGTGGTGTCAGTGCTGGAACTTCAACTTTAGTACTCTGTTTTGCGCCAACATTTTTAAAGTCTGTTCCTAATACGGCAGCCTGGCTAACAACATTCAACATTGAACTGTCATAAACATAAATGTCAAAAACTTGAAGTGAATTTTCCACTTCTCAATGTTTACTTATTTCTTTGACTTATACTATGTTCTCACTCAACAAAATTGTGCAATTTCTCATACGATGACACAATTTCAAAATCACATAAAATTGCCTCAATTTCAATGAAATTGCCTCGGAAATTGGGATTTATATCAGTTTATACCAGTTTTTCAATAAAGTAAACAAACAGAGCTACCGAAACTGACAGCAAATGCTTTGAAAAGTCTCATGCAGATTCTGACAGTGCTATTGTTTTTAGCTTACCTGTCAACCGAAATTGTCTCATGTGTAGGACAATTCCCTACATTTCGAAATTGACAATGACGTTGGAGATCAGTTGACATTTGACATTTCCTTCTACATTTTGACAGATTCCAAAAACTATTAAGAAACTGTAATACTGTCCTTTTTTTGCAGCTATAAATACCAACACCTATGAAGTGCAAAAAAACACCTACAACTTTTTGATTCGAGACTCGATATTTTTTCCTTGAACCCTCGAATTTGTGAAATGAAAGCATTCACTGGTGCACTAGATCCTTCTTCAAAATCTTTGACCCTTTTTGAAAGGCAATTGGCAGACCAAATTTTTAGAGAATTTGGCACAGTTATAACAAATATAGCTGTCAAACGGAGATGTTATAGCGACAATGTCATCTTCATTCGCTTTTAAAGAAAAACAGTTATACTATGGAGTTCTTCACTGTTATACATAGAGATCATTGATTAGACGTTTGGGAAGTGTTTGGAAAGTCATGACTTTGTTTTATGCTTTAATTTTTGGAATTTATGACTTTGCATCACAAGAAAAGTTAAGCACACCGGTCTCAGAACTTTTCCTTCTCCCAACACTTAACGTCGAACTGTCAAATAAAGAATGACATTTGTTGAACGCAAGGAAGCTTAAATTTGGGATGCGTTTGGAAATTTATGACGTTGTAGCTTTTAATTTGAATATACAAATACAATTAAATATGGTTTTGAAACTTCAAATTGAATTATTTAATGTGAAAGCGGAAAGTCGAATAATGGATGCGTTCAGAAATCCTTGATTTTCTGTTTTTCAACGTCTAACTGTCAAATGCGTTGGAAACTCTTTACACGTAAATGTAAAATTGAATAAAGGATGCGTTCAGAAATTCTTAATTTTCTGTTTTTCAACTAAAAGCGTTTGACATTTCAATCTTTTTACTGTAAAACTTATGACATTCCATTTTTTGAGTGAAATTGATACAGAAAATATTTCTTTATGTCTCACAATCGAAAAGAAAGACATTTTCAATTCCCTATACAAATACTATTTACAGTCGACATTGAGAATAGCATCAATCGGTCTAACCAAACTGTACCTCCGTAACGTAAGCCGCCATTCAATTTGTTGGTTTATTTTAGCCTACACGGACGACTGACTACTTCCCAACTTTGGTCGACCGTAGAAGGAAATCAACAACATTCACAAAATGCAGATAAAGTTATGGTTTAACATACATACATATGTACATCTATTTAGTATAGTATGAGGCAATCTTTTCAATGATGGTCTAAACTAAAAACCACATCATAGTAGTTTGAACTATAGCTATCTGCATAATTATACTTGCCTACCAAATATACTAAGTATGCTTGATGTTTGTTGATGATGATGATGAAGATGATGATGTTGATGTTGATTTTTTTTTAGAGTTTCTTTTCTCCTTGGAAATAGTATATGAAAGAACACCAAAGAACATGCATTGTAAGTCAGAAGGTAGCTCTAAAGAAATAAAAGAAATATATGTACTGGCGAGAGGGTCTATTCAGATGCAAAGAAAACAAATCTTAACCTTGAAACAAAAGTGTTTTGTTGACATAAAAGTTTCTTGAGAATCTTTAAGACTTTTTTAAGTGAGCTTTTGTTTGGGATTTCAGTTTCATAGTCGACCAAGTTGACATGCATTTAAAACAAGCTTTCTAATTTGACATTAAAACCGAAAAAAGTCATAATCATAAACGTATCAAAATTTTATTATCTCTCACAGACTATTTAATGGCAAAGAAAAAAACACAAATTTAAATATTTTTTGTCGTCTCTATCAATCGCAATCCATCTCTATAACTTAACACAATCGTTTCTTGTGCAACCAGCAAACATTTCTTAATAACCCAGCATCTTCGACTTGACCTGATCGTTTTTTCTCACATCTCATAATACAAAAAAAAGAAATAAAAAAATTAAGCAAAATTTAAACTTCTTGAAGAAAAGAGTGTTGCAAAATCCAAAAATTTCGTATTCATAGCGATATTTCGTCTTTCAAATATTTCTCTTTCTTTTTCTCTCTCTCGCGCTCTGGCCATATCAAGAGACACCTCAGAGATCATAGGCCACCATACCATCATCATTTTTATGTTAGCCCAGGTAGTAGTTGTTGACATCTTTATCGTAACACAGCGGTGTCATTATTAAAATACTCCACACGATCTCATTTGATTTTTTTTTCTTGGGACTTAAAAACAAAACGATCCTCAATTTTTATTGTAACATTAAAAAATAATCCTTTCTCGAATATTTGTTTTTGTTTTTGTTGTTTTTTTTTTATCTCTCTCAACTTCATTCTGTTTATCTTTGCAACTATCTTAGAAAAAACAAATGCTTTTTCTCATAACGCAGGAGCTTTTTTCTCAAAACTTTCGTTCCAAAAAATTTTGTTTTAACATTCTTTTTTCGGTTCTCGAAAATCACGCAACAATTTTGAGAACGAATGTATTATAATGTTTTGTTTTTGTTTTCGTTGTTTCTATTTTCTTTTTTTTTATTTATATTAATTTTGTGCAGAAACATTCCCACATAGTTTGTTTTTCGTTCGATCGTTTTACATATAAATAAAAACAAAATCAATCAATCGTGCGTCAGTTTGGACATATTGAACAAAAGTTATAAAAAAGCTGTGATTTCGTCACTTATGTTAATGAACTGATAAATAATATCAAAAAGGACTCAAAAGCAAAAAAAAAATAATATAAAAAACAAATGTACAATTGCCACGAAACACAAACAAATAACAAAAATAATAATTCTAACTTATTACTCAAAAACCAACAACAAAAACAATTTCACTTCAATAATAACAACATCGAAACCATTGCAACTGCGGAACTGCATCGAATTCTACCACCTTCACCACCACTACCACCACAACCACAATTATTATCACAACCACCTCAGCCATCATTTAGTGCAGCAATAACGACACCGTTATTGTTTGATAAGAACATCCTCAAGGATAATACTAATGATGATGACATAAGTAGTTTGGATCTCGATTTTAAGTTGATCAATTTGAAGAATTGCAACAATTTACCATCATCGACGACATTGCCGACATTCGAAACACCATCGAGTCATAATAGTCATAATAGGACGGAAGTAACATCACAAATAAAAAATAACAATTTATATGATCATCGGAATAGTAGCAATGATATAGCAAGCACAATAAAGCAATTATTGCAAGAATCCTTCGCGCCTGAAAAAAGTTACTACAATTCAATAATCGATAAAAATAATTTATCTTCAAATCGTTCATTGCATTCCGTGAGTTGTGCATCATCATCCACCACCGACGCTACCACCGCCAACGCCGCCGCCGCCTCTGCTTCCATAACAACAGAACACAAACTCTATACACAATCATTCAATATCACAACCAGTTCCACTTTTCCCAATCCCACAACCAATATCACAAATACCACAGTCACTATCACAAACAACAAAACCAATAACGAACACAACAACACTACTGCTGCTGATGTTGCTGTCGCAAAATTTATCGACAATTTTGATAATGTCAATGATTGTAAAATTTTTGAATTAAATTATAGAAGTAAGACTAAAAATAATTATCTAGCGAATAGCAACACACCATTTATTGATAGCTACAATAATTGCATAAATAATTATAATCAGCCACCACAACCACAACATCAACCACTTTTACCACCATCAATTCAATATCAACCACAATCATCAATAGTATCGTCGTCGCAATCGTCCATTTACAATTTATACGGCAGCCAAATTAATAATAATAGTTTTAACTTCAATCGTCATAGCACAACGTCATCATCTTCGTCTTCGTCAACGTCGTCGTCGGCATCATCGTCAGCATCGTCGTTTGCAACACTCCTCGCAACATCATCGCCATCCAAATCGAAATCGACTGAAGAGGAGCACCAACACAACCAGCATATTCATAGCAACAAAATCGATTGTGATACGATCGCCAACATTAATTCGAGAGAACATTTCTGGGAAGCCACCGATAATTCTGTCGCCATTGATCACGAGTTTTTGTTTCGTGATATTATCAAGATGAGCGAACAACATTCGGCTTTGCAACATCAAATGAGATCACCGTTCCCATTGGGTACCGGTGTTGTTGATACATCCGGTGGTTTGTTGTTGAGTCAAAATCATACAATGGACATGTATAGCCAGCAACAGCAACATTTGCAACATCATCTTCAACAACAGCAGCAACAACAACAACAACAGCAACAATTTCAGCAACATCGTCAGTCGCCTTCGTCGCCCTCGTCGCCGTCTTCCATAACACAACAGCAACAATTGAGACATTCCATGTCATCATCGCCTTCGCCGATACCGTCGCCAACATCATCGACAATTTCTCAACAACAACAATTGCAACAGCAACAACATCAAAATTCTGCGCAACAGCAACATCATCACAATATGAATCATATGCATCAGCATCAGCAGCAACATCAACAACAACATCAGCAACAACAGCAGCAGCTTAATTCAACAACAATGACGCAATCAAATACGTCACCATTTAAGTCCTGTTGGTGTTTTGGTGAGTGTGACTCTCTCTCTCTCTCTCTAGTTCTAAAATTTGTTGCTTAAAAATTACCATTTGAATCCAAACATTCTATCGTTGTGTGTGTGTTTCAAACAAAAGAATCACATTAATTTTAAAGCACATGTTAAACCAAACAAAAATGTTTTGTGGGAACGTTTCTATAAATTTTTGTTTTTTTCTTTTTGTTTTTCGTTTTTGTTTTTTGTTATTTAACTTTTTAAAAACTATTTTTCTGTATATTTAAGGCAAAAAACAAACTTTTACTAGGTCACTGGACTACGACAAAAATGTTTCCCTGTTCTGGTTCTCTGGTTCCTCTCCATTTTCTCAGCCTTTGGTTTTCATTTTTATCTAGAACTCTTTTACTTGTGTCCTTCTTTCGAGTTTTTTGTATATTTTTTTTTTGATTTTGTTGAAAAAGGATATTGTGCACGCCCCTATTTTTACTTTATGTTTTTTTGTTACTCAAGTAGACACATGACCCTTTAACACTATTACAGAGAGTTCTTTAGTTTTCTTACAGTTGTAGGTTGTCCCCGGGTGTGTATCTATGTTTGTATGCACATTTTTTTTGTTTGTATGTTCAATAGGGCTTCTTTTGGTATACATCAATATCCTGATTACTTACAACAACGACACAAAAGTCTTGGCAACTCACAAAAAAAGCTTAATTTGGGGTCAAGTCAAGACTTGTGATAAGAGCGCCTATTGTGTTCTTTTTTTTTGTTGTTGCTCCCTCTCCGTGATGTGTGCATAAAAATAGATGAAGAGAAATAAGGTCCACTTTACCCGGGTTACTTCCTGGCGTGATTACCCTTTTTTGTCTCTTCTCATTCTCTTTTTTTTTTTACTTTTTTGTTATATTTTAAGTGAATGGGTGGGTAAATAATTTAAATTTAAATATTTATCCTCGTTTTTTCCTCTTTTTTGGGAGTTGTTTAAATGTCACTTAGGCATTTTGCCCATTAGGGAAATATGTAGATGGAAAGCCGGTGTTTGAGAAAATATCATGGCTATAAAAAAACCGTGTCCTTTAGGATAATTTTCATAATTTCCAGTTTAAACAGGTCAGAAGGGCAGTTAGGCATTATTTTGTAGGAAAAGGTTATCCGCACTGCTGTGGTTGTATTTTCTTCTTGTTCTTAATGTTTCAGCGGAAATATGTTCTAGAGTGTCCCCAAAGTTGGTAATTTTAAGCTTTGTTCTAAATTATGCGTTCTTTTGACATTATGATTGTCCTTCTTGTCGGTTTTGCATTTTAATGAAAATTAATTTAATTTGCAAACAGAAGATGATTTTAAATGAGAGTGCATCTTATTTTAAATAATTCTTTGTTTCTTTAGGGACTTGCTTTTGTAATATTTGGGAAATTACCTGTTTAGAGACTCGTTTGTTTTGAGCTGAAAGGGGTAAACTTATTTTAGTAAAGTGAGATTTAACACGTATTATAAATACAAACTCTTCACTAGGCTAAAAGTAGAAAAAGGATCCAAATAGGGATAGCAATTAACAAACCTCAAAATGCTCGAGTCTCAAAAATTTAAGTTTGTACAATTTATTGAAAACTCTTGTGAATCTCGAGGGTATGTTCGTAGAGATCGATAAACCGGTTATTGTTTTGAACACTTACATACTTACTTAACCGGCACCGAATCTCGAACTGAGAAACTGCAGCCTTCCATCGGGAACGGTCCCTCGCATGCATTTCCCTGTCGCCAAAAGCAAGAGCTCTGTCATCCGAAGTCACTTGGTCCTTGTACCGTCGCGTAGATTCGGTCTTCCTTGCCGTCTCGAAAATGGGGGCTGCGATGAGAAGACTTTCTTGGATGAAGCGTTGTCGTCTATTCACTCGATGTGGCTGAGCCAATATAGTCGTCTTTACTTGGCTTTCTGGACTACATCCACATCTTGGTACAGCTCGTACAGTTTGCGGTTGAACCTTCTCCGTTTTTCTTTCGAAAGTGCCCAGTATCAATTCCCCTTTTTTACTTATCGTCCATCACTCTGTGCCGTAGAGTATAGGACTGGTAAAATCAATGTCTTGTTTAGCACACACTTTGTCTTTCGAGTGAGCAGTTTTGAACCCAGTTGTTTTGCCAAACCGAAGTATCAGCGGTTTTGTCCTAGGCGGTGAACTGATGCTTTTTTGTTTGTTGATGTTGATGTACTTTGTTATGTCCTTATTCACTTCAAGACCAACGAACTTCGCTGTTCTTCAATCGCTGTGAAGGCTTCAGCTCTCTTGGATCGACCGATGCTGTCTATGTCATCCGCATAGCCTAGGAGATGGGTGGATTTGTTGAAGATAGTGTTTTCCGTGCTCACACCTGTCTTGCGCAATATCTGCTCCAGGATTGTGGTAAAGAAGTCACATAACACTATAACAGCGCATCTCCTTGTCTTAACCCTCCGCATGTTTGAAACAAATTGGATGAGACGTTACCCATTTGTACACTGCAATGCGTATTGTTTAGCGTCATGCCGTATCAGTTTATTCGTGATCCTGAATTCAGACATCGCCATCATAAGATCTTGGCGGTGGATACTATCATAAGCGGCTTTGTAGTCCATTGAACAACGCTGTTGTAATATCCAAAATCTAACTCAAATCTGCAAACAGAATTCTTGACTTTTGTTCTGATATTAGTCAGCATTGTATTTCTTCAAAATTCGACAGCTTATATCTCACTCTTTTTGGTACCAAATCTTGTGAAGTAGTAGCCGATGGCCTCAGTCAACAATGCTTTTTAAAGCGGGTTCAAAGTTTACATCTTCTGCCTGCCATGTTTGCGGAACATGTGTAATGTGAACACCACTCTGAACCAATCTTAATTCTTAATGACATTTCCGATTTTTAATGATACTCTGTACACAACAGCTATTTGGCACCACTGCGGTTTGACTTTTCCAATTGTTTTTATTTGGTAACGTAAAATCATGTCAAATCACAGTGATGCCAAGTAGATGTTGTGTGAAGGGTGTGTTCGCGAAGAAATGTGAAATGAAAACCCAAGCTATTTAGGTGGGTTCACAGTGTTGTTCTCATTACAAAAATCCGCCAACACGACATAAGTTGAAAAACATATTATTGGGTGGGTTCAATCACGTAACCAAAACGTATCGGATAGCTTTTTGTTGTTTTGACCATAGTAAAAAATAGCAAATACATGAACCATTCTCTGTCAAAAAAAATCCAAAGGTATCTGAGAATTTTTGTTATACCTCTGGTATCCGAGTGATCAGCTGATCAACACATGATTTTTTGTCCTGGATTGTTTGGAGCGCTCTTTTATCAGCTTCCAAATTAAAATAGAAAGAAAGAAATATAAACAAAATGACGATCGATGTGATTTTGAATAATACTTGTTATAATATAGATGACTCGGAAGAAGTTTGCCGTTGGTTTCATAGCCATAAACAATTTCCTGTTCTCAAGCGTTTGATATCTTGATTTTTTCATAGACGTTTTGACAGCTATCTGGATACAGGTATCTGTCTCGTCCGAAAAGATATCCCAGATACGGGTATCTCAGATAGCCTATCCGATAGGTGATTGAACGCAGCCATTGAATGAAGAATCCTATCAAAATATTAGGCGTTATTGTTAAATGCAAAAATAGCAAAGTGTCAAATAATACTATTGTGTGAGGGGTGTGTTCGAGAAGAATTCAATTTCGAAATTCGGAGTTCTCTAATTTTTATATGTATATATTTTTTCAAGGGCCTGTTTGGAATAAGTAAACAAAAAACACATAAATTGGCAAACGAATTTCGAAAGCTGGGTCGACAAGTCCGTTAAACTGTCCATTGAAAGTTTAGATCCCCTATTTTAGGGGATATTTTTTTTACACATTCATGTTGAACTGTTCCTTTTTAGAGTGGTTCCGATTCATGTCTACTAAATGTACAAGAACTGGTAACCTTACTTTTAAAGAGTTTAAGGGTACCCTTTCGGCATTCCTAATGCAAATGTGTCAAAAAGGGTCTTTTGAATCCGATATAATGATAACTAGTCTTAGAAGAACCGAATATTTAAGTTTTTCCATGAAATGGGAAATATGAGTTTGATATTCTTCTATGCCCCTTTATATGCAGATATTTCCTACTTTTACTGTCCTTAAAAATAAAAACGACCCGAAAACTTAAATCCCGGTTTCCATAAAAAATTTCTACAAAATTTTTCTTAGGATTGTGAAACATTAACATTTACATATCAAATGAAATATCTATATACACTTTTTCATTTTCCCGGAAAATTTCTCTTTCCACGTTTACAACCAACCGAAAAAAGAACCTTGAATAAATGTATTCTAACCTTCAAATTTCCCTACCCACGCCGCGTGTGTGTATCCTTCGATGGTTCTATTACGTGCAGGAAAATAAATGTTCTTATCGTGATTGAAGGCAATTATTTTTCGCAATGTTTCCGGTTAATGGGAAAAAAAACGTAAATAATAAAATTTAAGGTACGCGATTTTTCATTTGCGTTTTTTTATGGGAATAAAAATGTTTAAAAATTTAAAAGAATTTCTCCACATTTCCCCTGCAAGATGGTAATAGCAGGATGGAGTGCTGCTCAAATTGTTATTTGAGTTGTTTCCGGTAAAATTTGTATGTGATCTGAGAGAGAAGCCTTATGAATCAAGGATCATGTGCCAATTTGGTATTCATCTATTTTTAGGTGTAAGGAGAAAATTATTCCTTCAGCATATTATAAAACAAAAGTAGAATAAGTTCTGAGAAAGACAAAAAAATCAAATCGAAATCCCGGAAGTATTTATATAAAAATTAGGTTTAGAGTTCCTGAAAACAGACAAAAAAAGTGTCACCCCCTGAGAGTAGCCTCTTAAAATGGTTTTATCAACGCGAATGCGCCAAAAACCAACTCAGAGCCTCACTCTCAGAGTTAAAACCGAGCTGAAAAATTACTACACAAATACTCCTACACTTTACGTAACAGCAAATTCAATAAAACAAGACTCTCATCCAGAGAACAGAGAGAAGCTATTCTAGTTCAGAAAAAATGGGGGGTTGGAAGCTTATTGCCGTACCGTTATATACATCTGCATATATGAAAAAACTGACAATAGTTATGGTGTAGTTTGAATTGCGCACAAAACTAGCTGGCAAAACTAGGGCAAGCTGCAATTATTGTATTTTCTTTCAACTTGTTCAATAAGCACTAGCAAGAAAACAAAAAAACACACACAAAATGCTTGTGTTCGAAACGACAACGGCATGTACCTACTATGTGGGTATGGTATAAGAATGACATGCAAAACGCAGTGTGGTGGAGGATTAAGGCTACAAAAGTAAGAAATAAGTCGATAAGGGGGGTTGTATGCGGGAATATGGGAGGTTTAAGGGGGAGGAACCTTAAGTGGTGGCTTCAGTTTGCAAATGAAAGAGTTGATGTGTGTATTATAACAATGGGGAGGTTTTAATTTTTGTGCTTTCAAAATACGTGAATATTGCTTGCTTTTTACTCACAAAATGATGCGAAATCAAAATTTCCTTGGAGAAAACCTTGAAAGAAACTACATATAGAAAAACATAGAATTAGCGATTAAAATATTTGGGAAATTGAAAGAGGGTAATTAACAGGGGGTATTTGGCATCGAAATGTCCTTTATTCAAAATTCTGATATCAGTTTTCCTTGCAATAATGTCCACCAAATGGAAGGTGACATAAAAACAAAATGTGAACCGAAATGAAAACTAACTCAAGACCTTATTATGCAAGATATCACACAAAAGTGTCACAAACCAATTAAATAGCAAAAGCTCAGCACTTATGTATGAAACAAACGTCTTATACACTCAGATATCTACCTACCCAATCCAGGGCATGTCTAATTGTTCTTGAAGGACAATCTCCACTTGGAATGCGTTTTTTTTTGTTTTCAAGTAGTGCAAAAGAAATGAGACAAACATTGAACACGTCTAATTAAACGTGTGCTCAAAACCATGCACTACAGCTGCAGACGACTGCATAGAGATTACAATTTTGCGAATAGAAAAAGGCTGACGATTTTCTCACATAAATTATTGTGATGACTCTATAAGTTCTTTCTTCTTGTCTAGAGTCTAGAACATGTGATAGGAATACTTTCTTTTAATTAATTATTAAAATAAGATCGATTGATAGAGTCTGTCAAAGCCGACTGACACAGTTACCTATTTTATTAAATTGCAGTTCACCTTGCAAAACTTGGGGCCAAGTGTTGGTTGGGTTAATAAGGTGAGGTGAACTTTACAATAAATTGTACCTACTACTTTTATTTTGAAAGTGATATTTAGCAAGTGAGTCAGCAAAGGTACATAATAATCATGAAAAATTTGAAAAGTGTTGTGGAAAATTTTGTATTTCGTGTTTTCCAAACATCCACAAAGAATGTCAGTCTATTCAATTTATTTTTGATGCACGTTCGGTCGTTTGTATGTGCCTCCAAATGCATTCTATTCACAGATAAGATCGTTCGTTCCCTTGCTTGCTAATAGCTTTAGACCACGTAATGCTCCAACTCGAGAATAAAATAAATAAAATATGAATGTCACTGTGACAATAGTTCAGAGATAACGTGTGGGTGACAACAACTGGCAATACAATGATTTAGGTTAGAAAAGGCTATTAAAAAATTGTTCAACTTTGTTTTGTTTGAACAAATGATCATAAGAATTTAGTTTGCTTCAGCAAGTTTAGAATTTTTTGTTTGTTTTGATTTAGAGTCGACGTGGTGAATTTATTGTCGATGAACAAAAATCTATCTATACTATCTGAGAGTATCTACGTCACAGAGGGAGTTCTCACACCGCTACTCTTTTCTTGTCATGAACGGCATACTCTAAACTGAAATCAAAATCAGTTATAATAATAGCCTACGCTGACTATAGCATAATCGGCCTCTAGTTGGTAAGTAAATGGACTAGGAACTGTGGGCTGACAGTCAATCTAGCTAAGACAGAACTAGTGCTATTTGCTAACAAACTTAAAATACCCGATTTAGAAGGCTGTCCTCTTAAGATCTAAGTTCCATAGGACATGCTCAGATCCTTCATATAGTTATGGGTCATAGACTACGACAGAATATAAAATACCCGAACTTGATTTTCAGAATCCATTCCAGGCTGCCATTCCAAGCAGAGAGGAATGGATAGATAACATACCATACTCTCGTGAGTCGTCAATAGCTATCTATACTGATGGCTCTAAGATGGATACTGGTGTAGGTGCAGGTTTTTATTCTGAATCCCTCAAGTTAACCGACTCACTTAGGCTTCCGGACTACAGTAGTGTCTTCCAAGCGCAAATTCTGGCAGTGAAAACAGCTGCTAAACAGGTATTAATGATGGGGATACCACGGGCTGATGATAGCCAAGCGGCAATAAAAGCGATAACTGCAACTGAGGTAAAATCAAAGCTTGTTTCATGCTGCCGCCAAGAGCTTAAGATTCTTTGCGCACAGCTTAACATTAGACTCTGGCCACATCGGTATACGAGGCAACGTATTAAGATCAACGCTTGACGCAAGCCAAGCTCAGCTAGGCAGCACCCACTCTGTTATTTAAAGCAGGAAATATCAAATAGAATAACTGTTAAGGCCGATGAAAGGTGGAAACTTCTTGACACCAGCGGCACTACAAGAAAGATCTGGAAAAAATTATGCAATTACGGAAAGGATCACTTCGATCTATTGTAAGCATAATCACCGGACATAATCTGTTAGGATATCACAAGAAAAAGATGAGAATCACTTAAGATGATCTATGCAAAGGATGCGTTGAGTAGGAGGTGCATGAAACACTTCACACTCTCTATGTCACTGCCCCGCACTTTCCCATCAAAGGAAGAAATTGCTCGGCAATTATTTCTTCGGGGATTAAGAAGAACCCTCTAGTTCTCCAGGTACTTACATTTTGAACTTCGTCAATGCCTCCAAATGGCTTGATTAACTGAACACATAGGTTTTGATTAGCTTGAGCAGCAATACTCACGGGTATCACAATGGATCTGTGTTGATCTAAGTGTGACGGTAACGACATCAACTATCAGCACCTCAACGCAACCTAACCTTTACTATCTGAAAAGGTCTCTTAAAAAAATATTCAAAGTCAAGAGGATAAGAAGATAAATCTGACATCTTGCATTTTACTTGCAGACTCAAAAATAATGTCCCTTAAATCAAATCAAAAATAAGAAAAATATGATTTTTGAAGGACTGACATTCAAAATATGTTTTAGACAATTTATTCGTCTGGATTTGAAACTTGACAATTTTTTTTACTTATAGTCCCAAAATAGACACAATTCTTGATTAAAACTTCGCTTCTACAATTTTCTGTTCTCATTGTATTTTTTTTTATGAATCATGTGTGTGTGGAAGTAAAACCTTTCCTGTAAGAGTTCTCTTTTGTGCAACGTGCTTAGAATACCGAAATTCAATAAACCCAGCCCTGATGGCATCAATGACATTAAGCATAAAATTTTGATTTAACTTTACTTTTTGCATTCTCATTCCATCTGACCCAATTATTCTTTTCCAATGAACAATGAGAGGAAGTATTTAAATAACAAAAAAACTTCAATTAAACTTTTTAAATAGTTTTCGAAGTGCTCAGGTTGCAATGATGACCACATTCAAACACACACACAAAATTCACAATCTGTAACAAAAGAACAAACAAAATGAAACTATTTCCGGTCTGCTGGAATTTAATGTTTTTTTTTTTATCTGAATTTTGTAAAAAAAATTTTACAATCAACTATAATCATAAATGCACGCACCAAAACAAATTGAGACAAACAATAAAAATTACAATATGTATTTTTGAAATTGGAAAAAACTTGTTAAAATATTTGTTTCTCCATTTTTGTTTTTAATTCCAGGTGAGTCAGATTGTTCTGGAATTGAGGTTGAAATTGAAAATAATAACAATAATTTTCATCATGGTAAGCTAAGTCATTATATCATCTATCTCATCTCTACCGTCAAAAATTGAAACGAAAATAAAATAATTACTTTCAAATAAAGCTCCTATACATTAAAATAAGAAATTACATAAAATAAATACAAAGAACTTTTCTATATTGTTTTTATAGACTTTTACTGTCTAAATGTTTAAACTTGTAAAATATATGCGCTTTCAATATTTTTACATATTTTAATGTTTACAATAAACAGCTATTGTTGTGTATATATCTATGGAAAATCCTTCGCTGTACACGTTGAACAACTTTTAATTTATTTACTTTGCAACTTCAAATACCTGCACTTTTGTTTTCTTTTTCTTTCTTTTTGTATTTGTCTGTTTGATTTTTTTTACGTAAAAAAAGTTGTTTTAGTTTCTTTGATTTCCTTTTTTACGAACGCTTCAATATCTTTCGAAAACTATTATTCTTGCTATAGAGTCAATCATCAAGCGCAAAATTCATTAACAAATGCAGAACATCAATAAATAACGCAAAAAAGAGGTCACTCGATGTTATGAGAATCATGGAGAACCAACCATGTTCTTCGGTGATTTGAACTCCTTTTGATTTGCAAGATGAACGGTTTTAAAAGAAGTTTTTGAATTAAATGAGATTCAATTTTGAAAATTTACTTTTCGCGATTTCAAGAAAATACAAAACCTATTTTGTACTTGTTCTTTATGTCATTAAATTCAACGCTAAAACTATTGTAATTTTTCAAGGAAACAATTTCAATATTGTTACGATTTTAACCTTATTTCAATTCTTTAAGATAAACTCGAGCTGATCGGTGCTTTTAGAACATTGAACCAAAAAAACAAACATGCTATCTCGCATCACATTAATCATTAAAATTCATTATTAATTAAATTATGATTTCTCTGGGGTGTTATTATTTTTAATTTTTCAACATTGATTTCCAAAACAAAATGATTAAACTGGTGTGTTTTTGATGTAATGTGTCAATCAAAACTTTACAAATATTTTGAAAAAAATTAAACAATTTTAACTAATTTACTGTGTGTTTCCAAACAATGTTTGTTTGTTGTTCTGTTTGTTGTCATTTTAGGTGATTCAACCTATCACATGAAGATCTTAGTGCCTGCTGTGGCATCGGGGGCCATTATTGGCAAGGGAGGCGATACAATTGCCTCCTTGCAAAAGGACTCTGGTGCACGCGTTAAAATGTCCAAATCTCATGATTTCTATCCTGGTAAGTGGATTTTTTAAAGCTCAAATAGTATAGTAGTGAGAATCAAGTAGTTTGATTAGATTTAGTTTAACATTTAACATTTCCCTAATAGGAACCGCTGAACGTGTTTGCTTAATCACCGGCTCCGTTGAGGGTATAATGAATGTTATCGACTTTATCATGGATAAAATCCGTGAGAAGCCTGATTTAAATACCAAAATCGTTGACATCGATGCCAAGCAACAACAAGAACGTGATAAGCAAGTTAAAATTCTCGTTCCCAATTCAACAGCCGGCATGATCATCGGCAAGGGTGGTGCTTATATTAAACAAGTTAAAGAAGAAAGTGGTTCATATGTGCAAATATCACAAAAACCCAAAGACATCTCATTACAAGAACGTTGCATCACAATTATTGGCGATAAGGAGAATAATAAAAATGCATGCAAAATGATTTTATCGAAAATCGTTGAAGATCCTCAATCGGGTACATGTTTGAATGTATCTTATGCTGATATCAATGGTCCTGTGGCTAATTTCAATCCTACGGGATCACCATATGCTTCTAATCAGAATGCTATTAATGCTAGTACGGCATCGTTGAATTCGTCGCTGGGGCAGGCAATTAGTGGTGCTGGTAGTGCAGCTGGGCTATTGGTAAATGGTACTGGTATCAATTTGACATTGAATTTGGGTGCACCGAATCCAGCACCAAATTTGGCTGTGGCAACACAACTGTTGGAACATATTAAGGTGAGTTTGAAGTTTGATGTTTTTTTTATTTATTTTTTAATTGGCTTTTTGTATATAATTTCTTATAATTTCTCATTTCATTATTTTTTTTTATATAAAAATTGAAAGATTTAAAAGTTTTACTATATTTTTTTTGACAATTACACTTGAAGGCAAAAATGAATTTTATATTCTGTCTTCGGAAAAAAAACCCTTAAATGTTGTAGTAAACTTTTGCTAAGGGTTCTTTACCCAAAATGGCTACAACAGAACCCTTAAACTCTTTTCATGGCAGTCAGTCTTTATGTTACACTATTGCCACCATATTTAAAGAAAATCACTCCATACACCAAATGATAAAATGTTACCGAAATTGTTTACAACAATAAATTGGAAATTTAAAAAAAGTGAGGTTTTCAAAACAAAAACAATTGGAAATGTCAAATCACAGTGATATCAAACAGCTGTCATGTACTGGGTGTGTTCGCGATGAAAAGTCAGAAATGTCATTGGAAATTAAGGTGGGTTCACAAGGTTGTTCACATTTCATGTGTTCTGACAGCAGCAGGACGGAAGTTGATAAACAAAACATTTTGTTGAATGTGAACCTTTTTAATGAAGAATTGACGCACTCGGAATTCGACTAGTCGACTTGTAAAAAATAATTTCACTCAACATCATCGTGTTACATATCAATCGATAGGTCTTAAAACGCTGCTTTTAAGGCTCTTACAACATCGTTCAATAGTATCAGAAATGACCGTCCCTAAATTCTAAAAACTGCGTTTCCAGCTTTCTTCCAATTTTTTAACAGTGTTCATCTTTGAATACTCAGTCTTTAATTTTCGTACATAAACCTCATTTTAAGTACTGACCCTGCATTACGACATGGTTGGAATTTGTTTGTATACCTATCCGTCTCTTTAAATTTCAGTCACTTTTATTGAAATCATGAAGGGGGAGTCATATTTTTACTGTTCCAACCCCAAAACTTTCGCTTGTAACAGTGAATGCTGAACAAAAATTCAAGTTAATGCTGTTACGATCCCAAGTCTGGACTTCAATCCTCGATGGCCAATAATGAATATATAATTGGAAGACTTAGGACTTTCTTTAGTTTATCAACAGAGCTTTCAACGGCTTGGTAACTGGTTCCCAACAAGTCTTACCTTGAGTATCAACGGAGCTTTCTACGACTTTCAACGGTCCTTCGACCGGTCCTCAACAAGACTTCCCTTGGGTATCAACGGAGATTTTTCCGACTTTCAGTGTTTTAGTAACCGGTTCTCAATAAGGCTTCCCTTCGGTATCAACGCAGCCTTCTCTTGCTTTCAACAGCTTGGTAACCGGTTCTTAACAATCTTTCACTCGGGTATCAACGGAGCTTTCTCCGGCCTTAAACGCTCCTTCGACCGGTTCTCAACAAGGTTTTGGTTGGCTCATTAACGGCTTAGAACCGGCTTTTTTACAGAGTATCCTCTGGCTTTCAGCGGTTATCAACAGAGCTCTCTCCGGCTTTCAACGGCCATTCAACAGTTTCTCAACAAGGTTTCTCTTGGGTTATCAGCGGCTTTGAACTGGCTTATCACCGAGTTTCCCTAGGCTTTCAACGACGATTAACCGGTGTTTAAACGGACAGGGCTGGTAGTATACTTTGACCGAATTATTGGTTTCCATATCGGAGGAGGCATGGAGTGTTAACCCTTTTCAACCTGCTTTTGTCATCGACGTTTCGCTCGCTTATGCACATTTTCTACAAAAACTGGTTGTGAACTTTATTTCATTGAGTCTTAAAAACAGGGTTCGTAAAATATCGATCGCAATCCGAAAAATACCGATACTTCTCACTTTTTTCCGATCTTCTCACGATCCGAAAAAAATAAAATTCTCATACAGATACTTTTCTCGGGATCCGAAAATTTCCGATCTCTCTCGGCACGAATTGAAATTTTTTTTTCTCTTTTTATCATTCGTGAGAAATCGGAAAAATAAAATTTCCCTCAAATTTTGTTCTCTCACGAAGAGAAATTAAAAAGGATCCGAAAAGATCCGAAAAGTGAAAAGATCGAAAAAGATCTTTGAATGTGTTTTGCGGTGTATGGTTGTTTCTTGTTTATTGTTTTGTTTGATCTCGGTTGTTTAAAATGGGACGAAAAAAAGAATTCGAAGTGAATAATTATGTTTTTTATGAACAAGAATATAATATGGCATCATGTTTAAGATGTGATAAGAAATTAAAAAGACTAGTGACTGGCAATATAAAAAGACATTTTACAAAAGTACCTGCCTGAATGGCTCTACATGATACACAACACACTATTTCGCGACATGCGTTGTCGTCACAACAATGGTAAAATATCGTTCGCGATCTGAAAAATATCGATACTTCTCTTTTTCCGATCTTCTCGCGATCCGAAAAAAATAAAATTGTCATTTCTCATGCAAATATTTTTTGCGTACCTGAATGCATGGCTCTACACTACAAGATGCACATGCTCACGTCGCGATACGCATCGCCGTCGGTCGTCGTCGCAACAACAAGTCAAACTAAACAGTGAACTAATTGAGTTGTTAAAAATATAAAAATATTAAACTTTTCATATTGTATGTTAATTATGTTAATTTGAGTATATTTCAATTAAATACATATGCACACAAACAACAACCGAAATTTTTTTATATTTTATTTAACGATTGGTTCGTGAATGGATCTTTTTTGGATCTTCTGTGATAAATTCGTGATCGAATTTAATTTTTCAGTTCCCGAAAAATTTAATTCGATCGTGAACACAAATTTTATTCTCAAAGAACCGAAAAATAAAATTTTCGATCGAATTAAAAATTAAATTCCCGGTTGAATTTATCGATCGCGATCGAATTAAATTTTATCGTTCTACGAACCCTGCTTAAAAACTCATACAAAAACTATTTCATTACAGCGATTCTTTTTGCGGAGTTTAGGCAGCAAGTTCAGCCTAAACAGCTCAAGTAGATCTTCCATAGTTTTAAATATATTTCTCCAATTTAATCATCAAGTCTAAGGAGTTAGATAGGTCACACGTCAAAACACAAACCAACCAATCGAGTTAGGTAGGTCCTCACGTTCCATCAAACCAAAAAAAAGTTAAATTAAAAATATTACTTAATAATACTTAAAATGCTGACAACTTAAATAAACCTTATATAATTAGAATTCAAATCAATTGAACTTTAGAACACTGGACAATATCCTGCCGACCTTAAGATGCTCTATGATCTCTACGACTCATACGACAGATGCATACCTGAGGCCTTCAAGCCCACTGCTGTACGTATTGGTCAATTTAAAAAACTCATGACGACTCATCTCAAAGTTAGACTTAAATAAGAGCTTTAGGCTTATTAGTAAGACTTTTAATCGTTTCAAGTTAGTTTGTTCCATTCGTTTGTTTTATTTGCATTCAATTTCGCGATAGTTTGTGTGAATAAAAAAATCCTTGTCAGTTGTGTTGTTTTTAATCAAAAAAATTATGTTTCCTTACTAAAAAGATTTTATTTATTTTCTCTCCTCATTGAAACTCATTTATTTGTTAACAAAATTAAACAAAACCAAAATCACTAATTGAACAAAAATAAAATTTGTCTCTTAAAGGTTGCTATGAGAGGTTCTGGCTATTCCGAACAAGCAACAACAGAAGTTTGTGCTGCCCTCGGTGTCCTCGCTAAATACGGTGTTCTAGGCATGGGTGTTGGCGTGCCCCATACAAATGGTGCACACTCAGCGGCCGCCTCTGTTGGTTACTTAGGTGTATCGGCTCTGGAGCAATCGGCGGCTGCAGCAACAGCGGCAGCGGCAGCTGGTAATGTTTTCGGTGCTGTTGGGCAAGTTAATTTAGAACAGTACACAGCAGCTGCAGCAGCTGCTGCTGCTGCCGCCCGTCCATCGCAATTGGAAGCTGCAGCAGCGGCCGCAGCCGCTCAATTTGAACCGTTGCGTCATTTTGGATCACAAGCAGCTACACCAATTTCAATGAATAACAATAGTTTTGGTTTGGCAGCAGCAACTGGTGGCAGCGGTGCTGGACAAACATTGGGTGCAACAACTGTAACTGGATTAAGTAAGAGTCCCACGCCTGGTGATTTGGGACCAAAGGATACCAAAAATGTTGAAGTTTCAGAAAATATTGTTGGCGCTATTTTAGGTATGCATCCTCACCCATATTACCACCTCCACTACCAACCTTATTAGTAGAACTACTATAAACTATATATTTGCAGTTTTTCTCTTATTCTCTTATGTTTCGTTTTGTGTTTTATTATAATTTTTTTTTTTTATGAGAATTCAAATTTTTATGTTTTGACGCTGTGTTCGTTACACAAAGATGATGATGAGTCTGTAGGTACCTTAAGAATTATGTAGGAAAACTGTTAATTTTTTTTTTGTTATTCAAGGTGACTTTTGTTTAAATAATAAAAAAAAAATATAGAATAGGTTTCAAGTCACAAATCACATAGGAAAATATTAACATAGACAAATAAATCACCCTGTCAAATTTTTATTTATATACAAAACACAAACGAGAAGAAAAATGTCCGCGAAAATTCTGAGCGACATCGTTATATAGATAAAAGTTTATCTAGTCAAAATCTTGCCGTATTTGACCGCATTCAAATCCACTGTTGAATAAGCAAAAACAAAATCTTCAAATATTCACATAAAAGTTAACTAGCACCAAGAGAAGTTATAATGATATTAGTTAAAGCAATTCTTCTATAACCAACTTCATAAAAATGTCTGTGATTGAACCACCTCAACTATACTTATTCAACAATCAACATTCCTTATTTTTCATAAAGAAAACATTTTTATTTCTCAAAATGCCTTAATTTTATCTCTCCGTGTGCTCAAAATTTCCTTATTAGATAGATAAACATATCCTTGAAATTCGAAAACATAACATTCCAGTTAGAGAAGTTTGATGATTGAATGCAAAATTTGGAACTTAGATTTGCTGAAAAAAAAATTATACAAAAAACGAAAATTATTAAAAATTAACTAGCCGACACGAAAAACATCGCATCGTTCTACCAAACGAAAGTAAAATTGTATTTCACTGAATGATTCCAAGATTTTTGACCATATTACAATATTGATTACATATGGCCACCCTAATAAGCTTATTAAAAAAAAGAGATCTTTGTAGATGCAAGAAACAACGTTGTTCGGGACCACTAGTTAACAGAATTATGAACCATTCTGTCAATTCATAGAGAGTCGTTACATTTTTTATTTTTACATGACTCTCCACAGAACAACGAATGTAAGGTCTGCCAGTAAATTGAAAATGTGTAAAACAACGTTGTTCGGCGCCGCTAGTAGACTGAATTATGAACCATACTGTCAATTCATGGAGAGTTGTTGCATTTCTTAGCTATGCATTAACGACTTTCTACAGAACAACGTATGTCAGATCTGCAAACATATTGAAAATGTGTAAAACAACGTTGTTCGGCGCCGCTAGTAGATTGAACTATGAACCATACTGTCAATTCATGGAGAGTCGTTACATTTCTTAGCCTTGCATGACTCCACAGAACAACGAATGTTAAGTCTGCCAGTAAATTGAAAATGTGCAAAACAACGTTGTTCGGGGCCGCTACTAAACTGAATGATGAACCATGCTGTCAATTCATATAATCTCGCTACATTTCTTAGCTTTGTATGACTCCACAGAACAACGAATGTCAGGTCTGTCAGTAAATTGAAAATGTGTAAAACAACGTCGTTCGGCGCCGCTAGTAAACTTAATTGTGAACCATCCTATTAATTCAGGGTGTGTAAGTACATATCTTAGATAGCTTTCCATTAAGGACTTTCTACAGAACAACGTATGTCAGGTCTGCCAGTAAATTGTTAAATTGTGAAAATCCGTTCTGACGTTAAAGAAAAATTCAGTTACATACAAGAATACAATACGGTAGATTTGTACATCTATGCTAATATAAAACGCTGAAGAGTTTGTTTGTTTGAACGCGCTAATCTCAGGAACTACTGGCTTGAATTGTAAAATTCTTTTTGTTTTGGGTAGTCTATTAATCGAGGAAGGCTTTAAGTTATACAACATTACTTTGCGACCAATAATAGCAAGCATCAGTGCTAAAACGGGAAAATTTTAAATATTAGAAGGCATACGATACAGAAGCAAAAAAAGTGTTCGAGTTAGAGAGATATTCGAATTAAGGAGAGTTCGACGTAGGGAATGCTGATGAAAACTGAAGAGATTGATAAAAAATGTTCGAGTTAAGAAGAATTTCGACTTGGGAGAGTCGACTGTAATACAATTTTAAAATAAATTCGCAACAAAATTACCACGCGTTCATGATGCACAAGTAAGACCCTACTCTGGCCGGTGGACGAGAGATGGGCGGACGCAGTCGGGGGCAAGTGCTAGTCTATCATATAATAAAACGGCTAACACTTACTTATACACTTTACGCAGCCTACAAACACAAAGGACATAAATTACATATCAAACGAAATCATTTTTTTTGTAGAAATGTGCAGTGACTGTATATCATTTGAATATTCTCCCCGAAATTGTTTAAAACAATAAATTAAAATTTAAAAAAATGAGGTTATTAAAATAAAAAAAATTTGAAATGTCAAATCACAGTGATATCAAACAGCTGTTGTTTGCAGGGTGTGTTCGCGAAGAAATGTCATTATGAATCAGGGTGGGTTGACAGTGGTGCTCACATTACACAAATCCGCAAATACGACAGATAAAAACATGATATTGTATCTGAACCCTCTTAAATAAATGATCAACACACTCGAATTTCTAGAGCTGATCAACTAGTAGAATGTTAAAGAAGAACTTTTTCTTGAACAAACCAAAAAAAGGAGACATTGCAGATTCACTAACCAAAACTGTTTTTTTTTTTGACGAATCAGTGCTTGCCGGGTCGGCTAGTTAAATAATAAATATGAGAGAGGAAAATAAGTATTTGCCAACTGAGTACCAAAAATTTTGCATTTCAACCATCAAAAAGTCCACTTTTTCATTTAAACAAAGGAAAGAACATTCCAAATTTCCAAATCCAAATTTCAAAAAACAATTCAAAACTTAACTGTTCCATTTTTGTATAAAAAGTAGTTTATTATATCAGGGTTCTTCCAGTTTACATAAAAATAATACATCGGTCAAACAATTCCAAAATTCATTCCATCACAAATTTTATATACATTTTACATCATAAAATGATATTTTTTTATAAGTTTATATAAGGAAAAAAAATATTAAAATTAGAAGTAAGAAAATAGGGCTTAGAAAAAAAATACAATAATTGGAAATCTACATATACAAAAAAAAATATATTTAGTCGATATACCTCAAATTAATTATATTATTATCCATGTATATTTTAACAGGAAATAAATAAGTTCTTAAATAAAAAAAAAAAACATATTTTAGCGATAATTCCAACTAGGCATTAGGAGGTGTATGCAACGAATATTAAAAATCAAAAAAAAATCTATACATTTTTATTAAAGATAAGAAAAAAAAAACACATTTAGTAGATAAAATTAACAGGTTCTTAAAAAAAAACTATTTCACAAAAAAAAAATCCAATGAAAACAAACTAAACCACAAATTGCAGGTCCAAATGGTCGTAGTTTAGTTGAAATTCAACACGTATCTGGCGCTAATGTACAAATATCTAAAAAAGGCATATTCGCTCCTGGCACTAGAAATCGAATTGTTACAATAACTGGTCAACAAAATGCCATCGCAAAGGCTCAATATTTAATTGAACAGAAAATCAACGAGGAGGAGAGCAAGAGGGCGCGCCAAATTCCATTAACCACTGTTGTGAATTAAAGAGACACATTTAAAAAAAAAGAAGTTTAAATATAACAAAAAATTATTTATACAAATCCCGTGTGTATGATGGCTATTTACATACAAAAAAAGAAAAAAAAAACAAAAAAAAAACTAGTATAAATCTGAAACCTAAAAAAATGATACATACACACAACTACACACACTTCTCTATATTTTCAATTGTTTAAAACTTATCGTTAAAAAAAAGAAAAAATCTTTAAAATTAAATCTACCATCTACACAGAGAAATATTCAAACGCAGTTTAAGAAAAAAAAATTGTTCTAAGTGAGAAAAAAACAAGTAATATATATTCGTCTATATTTCATGCACGTAGTTCAATTTTTCAAATAGATAAACAAAATATTTATAAAATTTTATTGATTTTAGGGCACTGGAGTAAAGCAAAAAAAAAAAAAAATTAATAAGCCAGGTGCATAAATAAAAAAAATTAAGAACATAAAAAAAAAACATTTCCAATAAGTTGTGAATCGAAAAAAAATGTAACTTTTAGGTTTTTGATTAAAAAAAAATCTATAAATTTAATCAACATCTCTTCTACTTTTACGGCTATCTGTACACTTTCTTATTGAAGTCTTAATTGAAAAAAAAACTAAACGAAAAACAAAAAAAGTTTAAACTATAAAAATAATGAGCGTTTTCAGTGATATCCTCAGGAGGAACCTGTAGTCCTTTCTGTGTGTCTGTTGATTAGAGTTAGATAAATACTAAAAAAAACTATATTGTGATTCAAGGTAAATATACGTTTACATAATAATTTACCTCGTATATTTTTTTTCTGTTCAATAATAATTTTATTAATAAAACTTAGCGTAGGAAACCCTTTTTTCTCCTCATTTTGATTTGTTAAAATAAAAGTCAGTTATTCCTTTTTTTTTTAATATTTAATTTGTAGTGGTGTGAATCCTTTATAAGTTTTTTTTTGCATTGCTCTCAGTTTGTTTCTTGCTGCAACAAAAATAGAGTTAAATTACACAGATTTTTGTCTTTTCTTTGGATTGAAATCAACAATTTAACAAAATGGTGACTAACAATAAAATAAAAAACAAATTTACTACAAGCATGTATTGCAAATAATAATAATAATGATGATGATGATGATGAGTCGAGTGATAATGAAGGAGACATCTTTAATGTAAATCACAATTGGATCGTTAGTGGTAATGTGTGCGCGCCCCTTTTGTCTTATTCAACTTGATTAAGAGAGTTTAAAAAAAATAAACAAAAACAAACAAACTCTCAAAAAAAAAATGCTTCTTCGATTTCGATTTCTATTTCCATAGATTTGTTTTGTTCTTTAACATTGGCTTTTTTTAAATAATAAAAAAAATAATAAAAAATATTTTCTTAGCGTGTATCCACCGCCAGGGGTAAACGAATACGATTTTTTAGATTGATTTTATAATTTTAATAATACTTCCTTTTTCCTGTGTATTATAATATCGCCATCACAAATTGCTTATAGCTTATGAAGTCTTTTCTTTTTAATTTTTAAATTAGTTCTTAAGAAAATAAAAAAGTAAAACTCTATATTTTTTTGTTATTTTGTGCAATTTTAAAATTTTTTGTTATATCTTTGGTTTTGTTCTTAAGCAAAAAAAAGACATTTCAGAGTTATAACTAAAAAATATTGTTATATAAATAAATAAAAATATAAGAACCAGGGTTAGCCTTATTTTTCACATCATAAATTGCTAGATTTATAGCCTTTATCTTTGTCATTAGATAATTTTTTTTTTTCATTTTTGTCTTGTTATTTTTAATGTTAAATAAAATTAGATTAAAAACAAAATACCATTGTAAATTACCAACACACCTTTTGTTTTAATATTATTAGTTTTTTTTTCATAGACCATAGTTTTGTTGATTTTATTAAATTTATATATTTTTATGTGTTAAATAATTAAAAATAAAATAAATAAATTTTAATATTTACAATGCTAATAGTGCTTGTTTTTTTTCTGTTGTTATTTCGTTTACGGAATTCTTCTCTACTGTTTTTTCATGCTGTGAGATTATTTTTTTCTAGTTTAAAAAAGAAATCAAATAAAAAAACCCACATACAACCATTTCGTTCCTCAAAAAGTCAAACAAAAAAATCCAACAACATCATCATCATCATTCGACATTCACTGAAAACGCTCATCTTCAAAATGAATATCATGAATTGTTTATATTTTTTTTTGTGTTTCTTCAAGCAAGTCAAAGTTATTACGTAGAAGATAAAGTTAATAAAAATATTCTATAAAATTGTTAACGTATTTTTTTTGTTTAAATATAATTTATGCATATATAAACACATTGTTAAGGGTCTAAAGTTTATTGTTTAATTTTGTTTATTTGCTTAAGGTCAAGTTAAAAGGTAGACATGTGTGTATATATGTATACTGTGCAATATATAATTTAATTATCGTTAATAGTTTTAAAAATCCATAAATAATTATTCCTTGTGTGACTAATAATATTCTTTTGTTTTATATTTTTCTTTTAATGGTATAATTTCTAATTCGTCAACTTTCTCTCCTTTTTTTTTTTAATTGTATAAATTCCTTCAAAAAATTAAATACATAATAAAATAGGTGCATATGTATACATTGCTATATAAAAAGTTATATATTATTTACCTACATCACATCAATTGTTAAACATACACACTCGATCACACACATATATTATGTTATGTATACACACTTTTAAACAAGTTAAATAAATGAAATAAATTTTAAAGAAACCAAAACGACAATAGTACACTCAATTGAATGAAAAAAAAAAAACGAATCCTTTTTCAATGCTTTTTCGAATAGGGAAACGGTTGTTGTTATGTTCGTCAAACAAACAAGAAAATGTACGTGGTTTTGAAATATTTCAATTGTCTGTTGTTGTTCCAAAAAAAAAAAAAAAACATGAATACACAATTTTTATTTCATTTGTGTTTTCACTTAATTGCATTCGAATCAATCTCATCAAATTAGGAGCACGAGCTTTCTGCTTGATTGTGGGCCTGTGTTGCATTGCCGTTGTATGTGACTTTAGTGATTTGTATTATTTTGCATTTTGCATGGGCTTTTTTGGAGACAAATAGTTTGACACCAATTGGCAGGTGGCTCTCGGAATACCTTCATTTATCCACCACACTTTTTGAAACCAAAACTAAGGACTAAAGGGAGACAAACTAATAAATATTCATGCTCAAGGAGACATTTGAACGGGACATGCTGAAATTTGAAGGAAGCATTTGTCTATACAAGGCCCAACAGTTGTGATTATATTTGGTGAAATGAGTAAGAAAATTCTTAACGCTGGCTGTTCTTGGAGACGAAAAAAGTATTTTTCGAATACTAACAAGCAAAATGAAAGCTCAACTGAACGTCGGACTGACGTCTAAATACAAAATATTTTTAACTTAGCTGAAAAGTGGACTGAAAACTTATGTGAAATGACAAAAAATGATTGAATGAAAACTAGTTTCACTTTCTTGAGCGTTTCGAACGAAGTACAAAAAAGAATGTGGCAGCATTCTGGACCAACCTCAAAGCGTTAAATTGCTTTACGAATTGGCCAGCTGTGAAAGGCTGATTTATGGATGTTTTATGTCTGAAACACAAACACGTTTTAGCTTCATCTTCGTCTGCTTTACAATGCACGTCCTCGAGTTCCCTCCAAAAATAAATTTATTTTGTTTGTTGGCTTTCTGCTGTCAGACAAAGCAAATGTTCAGCATATTGAACTAGAGCTTCCGTTTGGAGTAACATTGCGTTACATTACGTACGAGACGTGAGGTTGAAGCTTCAATGTGATAGCATGCATTGAATTCTTATGGCTGAACTCGTAAACGTAAGGCGAAGGCAAAGCTAAAAATTGAAAATGCTATAAAAAAAACTACTGAATATTTTCTCAAATTTCTTTCTTTAGTTGAAAGTTTAATTCTTCCGGTTAATAATGAAAAATAATTTCATTCAAATCGCTGCCTCGGCTGGCCATGCAGTAGCCTACACGATCGGTCCAATTTTTAAGCACTTTATCGATTGTGTGCAGCTGTTTTTTACCAATGGCTTCACGAATATTGTCCTTTAAAGCGTCAATTATCTCTGGCTTGTCGGTGTAACACTCATCTTTTACGGCACCCCACAAATAATAGTCCAACGGTGTCAAATCACAGTTCCGAGGTGGCCAAATGACATCGATCTCCAAAAACAGGGCGCAAAGCATCGAGTGTAGGTTCGGCTGTGTGGCACGTAGCGTCGTGTTGAAACCAAATGTTGCGAATATCCTCCTCTCAATTTTTGTGAACAAAAATTCGTTCAACATGGCCCGATAACCGATCACCATTGACTGTAACGGCCACTCCTTGCTCATTTTCGAAGAAAAATGGCGCAATTATGCCTCTGGACCAAAATCCGCACCAAACAGTGACTCGTTTTGGGTGTATCGGCTTTTCAATGTATGCGTGCGGGTTTTCTGTGCCCCAAATGCGACAATTTTGCTTGTTTATATACCCGCCAAGATCAAAATGAGCTTCATCTGAAAAGATGATTTTTTGGCAAAATCGGCATCTTCTCTAAGTCGGTTGCAGGCCCACTTAGCGAAGCAAAAACGCATTGGATGGTCAGCATATTCGTTGAGCGGAAGGATAAAACTAATTATCTGTCAACTCAGAGCTAAGTGTTACCATTCACGAAATAAGGACAATTTGAAAAAAAAACGTTAGATGGCGGACCCTTTATAAAGCGTGTTTGTGTTTCAGCCTTTATGTATCGAACTAAAGACACATCACAGCACTGGCGACTGAAGCAATCATGTTTATATATTCGTTCCCTTATGGCCGCCCGACTTCTATTGAATTTTGTCTGTTTAGCAAATCTGTATAGACTGAAGTCGGCATGATTTCTTAGGTGATTTTAGGCAAGTTTGTACAAACAAAAATCAAAGTCTGTGGCTTGTGGACCCACCATAAGAGTTTTTGAATTTTCTTAGAGGTGTTGAACAACAGTACAAATTCACTATTCCAGACATTGAGTAAAGGTGTGCAACCAAATAGGAAAAATTACCGACGCACGTACCTTAATAGGAAACGCATTGACACCAGTAAAACCGATCCTTGTAAAAATTACCTTAAAATCACAAAAAGTACTTTTGTATTTGGAATAACGCCATTTCCATCCACTTCCGCAGACAGGTGTACATCCCACACCCTTGCAAAAATTATTTCAAGGCGGATTCTTATGCCAAAAGAATGAACACAGTAATATCTACACGTGCTCTGCTACCTCTGTGCATTTTGAATTCTTGCACGTATGAAATTCATCTCAAGTTTTTTTGAGTGCTTCTTTATTTCTTTCTTCCCATAAAATTACATCAGGAAAGTGCTATAAAAATTTGATAGAAAAAAGGGGAATCTTAGCATGGTTTGCATAATGCAGGGTAAAATTTGGAAGATTGATTTTTTGTTTTGAAGGCGACCCATTTCCAACTTTAAATCATAAAATGAATGGTTGTTTTTATTTGAATGCAACTTTGACAGGTCATCAATCTAAAGTCATTAGAAAGAGGTCAGTCCGAAATCGTTACAAGTCGGAACAATTTGACAATTCAACGATGATAAAAGCTCATAATTGTTAATGACCGACCAATATTGTGATAAATCAATGAATCCTGCGCATATTAAAGTCTAAATTCAGCTGTAAACCGTGGGGACAATAGAAAAAACTGTTAAATTACTCTCTGAAATAATCTCGAGACACAACAACAACATCTGGGGGAAATTAAGAATAACATAAAATATTTCCAGTAATACAAACAATTAACAAATTTTTAACAAGTGCGATTAGCTTTATTTTTGTTTATTTAAACTTAAAATATTTTCAAAATTAAACTTTATTTAATTTTCAAACATTGACTTCATTAAAAAATCTAAATGGTCATTCCATACAATCGCACCCCATTTCATAGCTCTTTATCACACATGCTTTAAAAAAATATTTAAAAAAAGTACTGGATCTGTGATATGTAACTTAAAAAAAAAATTGTATTAAAATAAAAGAAAAAAAAATGAAAATCACCAATAAAGATGGCATATACTTTCGAAAACATCATGAAAACAAAAAAAAAACAAACATTTCACATCAATCGAGATACAGCATGCTGTTTTCAATTCAACTAGGTCACACAAGGATACCAAATTCAGCTTTTTAAAATTCTCCCTTTATTGATTCTTCATAAAAATATTTCACTTTTTGTTTTCATTTAGATAAAAATCAGACAAGTATTTATTCAAAATAACCCATTTTAAAAGTATAAGCATTAATGTCTTAATCTATTTCAAATATTCATAAAAAAAATAATACAAGCATACATTACATATTTAATCTCATATAAACTTAAGTGTTATTGAAGCAAATAGTAAGCATTAATACATATTTATATTATTAACTTATACGACAAAAAAAATTAATTAAACTAGAGTTAGAATGTATATTTCAAAATGAAAAAAATCACGGTTTTAATATTTCTTCGTATAACATAAAAGAACGTTTTTGTTTTTCATATATAAAAAAACAGAAAAGAATAATTGAAATAAAAAATAGAAAAAAATAATACCAACTCAATTTCTCCAAAGAAAAAATGTTCTATTAAAAATTCACATATATCTAATTTATCTATAATAATTTTCAATACTAAGCCCTAACTTTAAAACAATGAAGAAGTCAAATAATTTAACTGCGTTACACTGTTTCTAGTACCATAAACAATCAATCGAGAGATCCTATTAAAGAAAAAAATTAATAAATACAACAAATTTGAATTTCAGAACAATAAGCAACCTTTAATGAATTTTTATCTTTAAAACAAAACAAAATTTACTTTAAAAAAATGTAAATTTTAATATTATTCAATTTGCTAAAGCAATATAGTTTTTCTTCAATATTAGCACACAATTGCAAATTTAATTTCTTCTACAATTTTAGTTTCGTTTTTGAAAATAGGTTCTCTTGTATTTAAAGAGCTATAGCTATATCTAATAAGAACACGTTACATTTAATCAATAAATAAAATATAAAAAATCATTTAATGTACCTTACTACAATTTCCATTGATTCAATTAATTAAAAAATTAATCATTATTATTAAAAAATCATAGCTACGTATGTTCAATTTATAGTCCCGTAGAATTAAATATAATGAAAATGTGTTTAAGAGTAGTGGAACATAATTACATAAAGTTAAACAAAAAATGTTTATTTAAAAAAAAACAAATAAAATTAAATAAACAAATGAATAAATACATTTATGTTTCCTCTACAATGCATAAGAAAATTTGTCTTGGGATAAGTTACATACATACATACCGACATTCATTCATACATATTTAAAGTGTATTTACAAGAAAATGTTTAATTCATATAAATCTATATATACATACAATAAAAACTGTAGATCAACAAATAACAAAAAAAGAAATAAAACAATAAGAAAACAAGACACTTTAATACATCCTTTTATTAGACGAATATTGCTGTGCAATAAATAACAAATAACACAAATGGAAAAATATTAATTATTCTTATTTAGAATTTCAAAGAAAAGAAAATAAAAAAATTTAGATAGTGAAATTGCATGTAAACGGCGTGCTTTTCGCCTCTCAAACGGCGAGAGTGTTTTACATAGATATTAAATATTTATATATATATTTAAAAAAACATATTTACATTCAAGGAAACAACATAACAAATATATATTCAAGACACAAGAATCAATTCGGGGCGCATAAAATTTTAACAGATCCCCTTATACAAAAAATACAACAAAATGCGTCTTGATAAGGTACTCTTCTCGGCATAATTTTGGCCAAAATAAAATTTCATAGAGAAAAATTAATATTAATATCCATAAATTAAAGTCATAAAACAAAAATTGCATGCAACATTATATCGTCATTACCTAAGTACCTTTAGCAGAGTAAACAAAAATTAGAAAAAAAAAGATTTAAATCAACTTCATTAAATAAAAAAACAAGAAAATTTAACAAAAAGGTGTTCCTTTCCAAGATTTATCAAAGAAATCTAATAAATATATATTTAAAATCTTTCTCCTAGTCTTGTATGTTTTCCAACACTACTAACGGAAATTCAATTCTAACAAATTTGCCTAATAATCTTAGAGTAAAAATACAACTTTTATTAAACAAAAATTCAACTAGAAGTTATTCTCAAAACAGGAAAGACGGGACATTCTTTATGGCAAACATAACAAATACGAACTTGGAACAAGACAAAACAATTTGCTCAAAAACAATAAAAAAAAAATTAGGTACATGTAATCCAGTCTTTCTTAATTTTTCCTTTCTTTGATTTTCAGCGTTTATTTAAACAAAAAGATCAAATACACAGTTGATATTTCGTAATCTTCCTTACCAACTAAAACAAATATTCAAACGAAAAATTAAACATCTTCATGTTAAATATAAAAAAAAAACAATTAATTAAAAAAAAAAAATCCTATTCTCACATCACTCAGACTCATAATTAAAAAAAAATCTAAAGAAAAAAACAACAAAAAATCTATTATGATTCGACTGTGATAATAATAAAAAACAAAGAAGAATAAATTTAATTAAAAATTATAAATTATATATATATATATATATATATATACATGCATATATATACAAGTTAAAATTTGAATAGTATTACGAAGAAATAAGAGATAATAAATTTTATTAAGAACATAATTAAGTTTTAAAAAATAATTAAACAAATTATTAATGAACAGAAACCAGAACAAAACAATTTAATCATTATGCCGTCTTGACGATCAGTTTCGAGATGAACGAAATATGCGCATTATTTTTTTTTTTGCTAAGAAAAAAGAGAAAAAAATTGTTTGTCGAAATGCGCCCTTAGGCTATATAAAATTAATCTTAAACAAAAATAACAACTTAAAAGGTTTTTTTTGCTTAAAAATTCAAAATTATTAATTACCTTGAAGCAAAGCTTGAAAAAAAAAACATAAAACATAAATAAAAATTTTAATCATCAACGAATGCAAGGAAAAATTTTAAGACATTGCATTGAAGAACGGAATGAGATGCTTAGCACAGCAACACGTTAGTTGCTAATATATTATGATTTTGCAAGGCTAAATAATAGAACGCGTTTAAATGTTTGCATATTTCATTTTGATCTGATTTCGTTAGCCTTTTTTCTACTACTACCACATTTGTCATATTTAAAAATCCCAAAATCAACTAGTTTCCCTTTTTTGTTTGTTTTTTTACCAAACCAAATTGTTTAACTGATTAATTGAGAAAACAAATTGCTTTGATTCAATTAGGAAAAAAAAAAACTGAAAATCTCTTGAGAGAACGAATGAAGTTTAGTATGACAAAAGAAAAAAAAATTTAATAAAATTGTTGAGAACTAATAAAACATTAATTAAACAAGAAAGTAACAAAAAATAGAAGGAAATATATTTGTGAAAACTCGTATATATATTTTACCGTAATAATAAATAAAGTATATAAGTAAAATTGTTTGTTTTATATTTGTAAATGGTAAGAGAATACGGTGAGTAAAAATTAATTCTAACATCAATTTTACTGGCAAAGAATTCTGCACAATTCTCATAGCTAAAATCGAGTAGAAGAAAAATTGATCAAAGTGCAAACAGGACCGATTTAATGAATTAAAGGAGGATGAGTTTTTTCTAAAAAATTAATGAGATATTGTGACATTACTATGTAGTATTAACAGCTGAAGGCTGAAGGCAGATTCATATTCCATGCAGGACACCGCATCCGATTTTTTTCAAAGTCCTTACAACACACACGGCGATGTTGTACAGTTTCACGGAAAATCTTAATTTTCGTGCAGAAAAGGGCATTTGTTTTGCCTTAAAAGAAGGAACTCGGTTCATGTTGAATTCAATTCAATTCAATTCAATTCATTTATTTACATACAAAAGCCTTAAGACAACATCTTTTTCGTGGCCTAAAAATTTACTATGGAAATATAATAATGTATACATATTTATATTAAAAATACATACTTAGAAAGAGATAAAAAAAACAATAGATGAGGTGATTTAAGATAATGAACTTATAGTATTAATTAACAAACAGAGAGTGGAAATGTTATGAAACGTCATGGTTCCGTAGATAAACGGTAATGGAGGAGAGAAATTTATTCAAATTTACTATATATGTACTCTTAAAATCAGCAGGACCTTCGTGTTTGTAACACAGAAGATCTTGGAATGTTTAGATTTCTAGTACGAAATGGTGATGAGAATTCAAGTTTATCAAATAAATAGAATGGTTTTTTTAAGATGCACCAAGTTAAAAGTAAATATACTTACAAATCTCAATAACAAAAAAAGACATTAAAGGCATACCAAAAACACTATTAGACAGGTTGGACACATGGTCATATTTTCTTTTTTTTTCGATTCCGAACGGCAAATTTGAGAAGCACTTTTTCATGACAGATTGATACTCTTGGAAGTTTTGTAAATTCTTCGCAAGAGGCAGTACCCGTGAAAGATGAAATAAAAACACGAGTAGGACTTGAACCCGCAACGTTCTGCTTAGTAGCCAACGCACCTAACGACTAAGCTACGGGCAAGTAAGGCTTTAACGAGCGTAAGTCTACTTGATTGCGGTATGAAGTACGAAATTCTCCATAAGCGCCTGAGACAATTGTAAATAGATCGAAAAATTTTGCTTACAAGGTTGTTCCAAGTAAGGGTTTTATTGAAAGTGAATCCTAGGTTAAGTACAGTTGACTTATAAGAAATAATATTTCCATTAAGATAAATATTTGGAAAATACGATTCATTTAAACTTTTCCTGTAAATAATAAAACTTTGCGACTTACTAGGATTAAATTATTTTTCAAAGTCCATTTATTTAGTCCATTTAATTGATCCTCATTTATACTATAGACTACATCTTCTAGTAGCCCTAATTAAAAAAATAAATAAATTTGAAGATTATCTGCATACAGATGACAAGAACAAAATTTTATTACATCCCCAATGTCATTTATGAAGAAACTGTATAAAATACGACCTATCAGAGAGCCTTGGGGTATTCCTCGGAACAAGAGAAGAGGATGAGAAACACAAGTCCCAATCACAACAGCTTGTTAGCGTCCAGTTAAAAAACTTTTTAATAAAGCGATTGAACTTGAAGAAAAGTCAAATTAATATCTAAATTTTTGAATGAGTGCATTGTGATCGACTGAGCCGAAAGCATTGGAAAAATCTAATAAATTTAAAATTGTAACCTTGCCTTGATCCATTGCAATTCGTATATCATCTGAGACTTTTAAGATTGTTGAAACACAACTATGTTTTTTACGAAATCCATATTGGAAAGGAGAAAGTAAATTATAGGTCTCAAGGTAATTGGCAATATGCTTATTGGCCTATAATTTGACAAATCCTGTCCGCAACCCTTTTTTGGAATGGGTACAATTTTCGCAAATTTCCAAGAACTTGGAAAAACTGACCTCATCAGACAATCATCTCATACAAAGGGTGTTAAAGCTGGTAAGAGTAAGCGTATAAATTTTGGAGAGACTTCATCAAAGGCTAACGCATTACTAAATCAAGGTCAGCATTACTTAAGTCATTAGAAGTTTTGGTTGCATCCAAATTTCTTAAAGTATTCCATATTATTTTAGTTGAATTTTTAGAAACATCCAGATGATTAAAATAAAAACGTTTTTTTGCATCTCTGACAGCTTTAACTGCAAGATTTCTACAGGCTTTGTGACTTTCCCAACCACTAATAGAAGGATATGCTTAAAGACACTATACAAAAAATTACGCCCACATAAAAGATTATGAATATACTTTGACATCCAAGGACAAATATAATTCTTACGCTTCTTTGTAATTGGGACATATTTGTCATATAAATACTTGATTATATTTTTAAGAAAGTCCACTTTAAAATCCACTGATGAGAAAAATCTATTAAAGGCATCATATCTATTCCAGAAAGTTCGTGAAAAAGTTCACTTAAATTAATGTTTTTGAAATCGCGATAGAAATAAAAGCTAGATATTATTTATATCATAGTTTTCTTAAACATCATATGAAAGAAAAATTAGATCATGATCTGCGACACCACGGAGGGGTGGGAATATAGGGCCAAGCTGCGCCGCCGTCACCTGCAGCCCTCAAGTGTGGTGGATCATCAGTGGTGGTATCGCTTTTTCGTTTTTTTTTCGATCTCTCCCGGCATGATATATGTTTTTGAAATAGGAGGAGGTCCGTTTGCGAGGGCAAGATCCCCCCCATTCCGGCGAGCTCAGCCGAGCACAGAGCAAGCATGCCGCGACCCTCGCAGCGGATGGCTGCGCATTCTCTCCCTTAGGTCTTCTTTCTTGGTCTATCCTTTCTTTCTCTTTGTCCATTTTCTTTCGAGTCCTTGGTCTTTTCCGGGTCTTCCTCTTTATCTTCTTCTCTCTCTTTTCTATTTCTTCTTTTCCTTATTTCTGACATCTGTCAAATCTTTCCTTTTATTCTGTTTCAGCCTAAGGAGAACTGTCACTGCACCGACATCAGTAGTGACAGCGAGGAGTGCCAGCACATCGGTCTGTCATCAGACGGCCCGATGAACATCGTCTTTTCAACATCTTTCTACTTATTCTATCTTTTCTTCTCTCCTTCCTCTCTCTTATTTCAAATGGCTTTGGTTGAAAGCCTGCAAAAAAAAAAATAAAACAAGAAAAGTTAGATCCCCGAACATTTTTCCTTGCATGATTTGGTACTTTTTGGACAGAGAAATAAATTACTTTCTAGTATAAAAATATTGATTATAGACTTGTATGATGTTTGGTTTACTTGAACAATTGTATACGGCTTAACAATGAGATGTATAGATATTTTTGTTTGGGGTCTCAAAATGGTTTGGTGGTTCAAGCTTTTCTTCGTTATATAAAACGAAGAGAGTCTACAATTCTACATTCAGTTTTCGAATAAATTAACAAATTTTACAATTTTCTTGTCTGAAAATTTCAAAATGATATGAAAAAAAACTAGATAGAGAATGGAATATTTGAGAAAAATTTAAATATCCCTCTTTCGCACTTTAACCAAGCGTAACAGCTAATTTATATTGTTTGACAAAATTCAGGAGCGATTAAAATTAAAAAAAGCCTAAAATAGACAACAGCGCCCTTGAAAAATAATCGATAAAGATCAACGATCTACCCCTGGAAATAACCGAATAAACAAAGACAAGCAACAACCGGTGCCGTGCAATAACGCCGAGCGAAATAACGCCGAATTCTGAAATTCGGCCTTATTTCACTTTACTAATGTGTAATAACGCCGAATTTTTGCATTCGGCCTTATTTCACTATGGCAAAGTGAAATAATGCCGATTCGGTGTTATTCACTTTGTCAGTTTTAATTTCTTAAAGTTTTCATCAGGTTTTCTATACTTTATAATAAAAAAAGACAGTGTTGTTTTATAGGTTATTAGGTTACCTTCTCATGTTTTGAAATAAATTCGCGAAACAAAATTTTGCTTTTCACAAAAATTATTTTATCAAAAAATTAATAATAGGTATATACTATGTACATTGTACATATTCCTGCTTCATAAGTAGGTATTTTCAAAATACTTGGTCTTAAGCTCAGTTAAGTTAAGCGAAGTGACATGAAGTGAAAGTTTCAGTGTTGAAGGAAATTAAAAACTATTTAAATAATACCTACGCAGGTACCTCTACAACATCAAGGTTAATAACTAAATATTTCAGTTTCTTTCAAAACCATTTAATTACCGCAAATGAATTCGATTTTGAAAACGCATGTTGGAGCAGGAAGAAAATTAATATTACATTTTACGTTTCAGTTAACACTACATTTTTAAGATATTGATCAAATGAAAATTAAAACTGAGTAAGGATTTGGAACTTGAAACAAAATATATAGTTCAGATACAAATGCCAGCGAGCGTAGCGAGCGAAAAAAATTTTGCCCAAAAGAGAACCAATTTGGCGCGAATTTTTTTATTTTCACACCCCAAATTGATTCTCTTTTGGGCAAAAATTTTTTCGCTCGCTAGTAAAGCGACTTGATCTTGAATGTTCCGAGTCGGCATCATCCTCAAATTAGAGTGAAAAAAGGAGCTCAAAATGAATCATTGAAATGCAGCTTCTGCTTTCAAGAGCGTTTAATGCCAAAACAAGATATGTGGATGCCTTTCCAAATTGAAGGAAGTTGCAACAGTTTTGAAAAATGAAATGCTCTGACCATTTCGTCAACAAATAATGAATAGGAGTGGTCAAATTAATTTATTAGACTTCGTGTTACACGATTTTAAGATAAAATAAAATTTGTGAATTAATTTTTTTTTCATTTTGTCCCATAAAATATAAAAAAAATCTGGGAGTCATAAGGTTATAACAGTGATCTTGTTACCTCTTATGTAGCTCTGGAACTTGCGAATAGCCCAAACAACAGCTAAAGCTTCTCGATCCGTTGTATTGTAATTCCTTTCAGCTGAAGTCAAGAGTCGACCGCTATATTCTACGGGTCTTTCATCGGAACCCTCCCCTTGTAGTAAGGCTGCACCAATTGCATAACCACTGGCGTCGGTTTGAATAATGAAAGGTTTGAGGATTGGAGCGGTAGTGAGTCGATTTTTGAGTTCATCGAAAGCATTTTGTTGGGAAACTTCCCAAACCCATTTTGCGTTCTTCTTTGTTAGGTCGGACAAAGGACGTGAGATTCTTGCGAATTCGGGAATAAATCTACGAAACCACGAACATGTTTGTAGAAATGAGATCATCTCTTTCAAGTTCTTTGGAGCACTGCGGTCTCTAATTGCTGATACCTTATCAGGATCGGGGCTTATACCTTGTTTGGTTAAGATGTGGCCAAGAAACTTTACTTCACTTCTGCAGAAACTACATTTTTTTCGGTTGATGCGTAGATTGTATTGATTCAATACGTTGAAAACTGTGGCGAGATCGGTCAAATGTTGTTCGAATGATGCTGAGAGTATGAGTAAATCATCGAGGAAAGCAAGTAGGCGTACATTAGATAGTTTGATTTTTACTCTATCTATCAATCGCTGGCAGGTGGATGGTGCGTTTCGTAACCCGAAGGGCATGCGGAGGAAACGGTAAATACCAAAGGGTGTTATAAATGCTGTCTTGTCCTTGTCTTCTTCTTTCATCTTTATCTGCCAGTAACCTGGGGCCGAATTACGGCATCCGTTATCGAATAATACGATACTGAATTGTGAGTGTTTGTGTGCTTTTGGCATTGCCTCTCACGTTATCGAGTTCAGTATCGAGCTTCTAGTACAAAAATTTTAAATTCTCTGCTCAGCTATCGAGCTTAATTTCATTCGACACACAAACAGCTCACTGATGGGAGGAAATTTCTAAGAAAAAAATTAAATTTTACTTATTTAGAGAACTTGAGTTATTTTATTATAACATTCTTTGCCAATAATCTATTTAGGTCGAGTTATTCTGCTCCAACCCTTCATCAATATCATCTTCTTAACATTCAAACTTTGTTTTTTTCAAAAAATAAAATTCATGAAACAAAATTTATATTTTTGCCTTCACTTTTTCACTCAAGTTTTGTTTTTTATTTGTCAAACCTCTCAAAATTCCTTCAAAATAATCGAGACTCGATAAAAACTACTACAATTTTATATTCTCAAACGATACGAGACCTATCGAGTGCCATAATCCCAATGGGGTTACTCGTTCGTTCGATAACGGATGAAACTCACTCACTCGATAGCGGAAGCGATAATTCGGCCCCTGACCTACCATACTCGGTAAGTTTTGTTCTACAGTTGATTTTGCGTTAAGTCCAGCTAAAATGCTCTTTCCAAAAGTTAATTAAAACTGGCTTCCTTGTTTTCTCTTTCTCGGCTTTATTTCTCAGTTGGCATTCGGCGTTATTTCACTTTGTCGAAGTGAAATAAGGCCGAATGCTGAAATTCGGCGTTATTTCGCTTTGGTAAAGTGAAATAAGGCCGAATTTCAGAATTCGGCGTTATTTCGCTCGGCGTTATTGCACGGCACCGCAACAACCGGAAAACACCGAATACAACAATGGGAAGTAGCAAGACGGAAACGCCGAATACTACAATAATTTTTAAGAAATCTATAAGGGGAAATGTTGTCCCCGACAAAAATCAGTTTCTACTGCGCTTCGGTAGAGTAACCACCTGAGATGTTTGCTCTAGCATACCACATATATTTTTGAGGGAAGGCCCTTAGCTTTAGGTTTTAGAGCTGCCCATTAAAATTTGCCTTGGGAATAAATTTTTCAAAATATATTCTCCACCAACCGGCCGGCGGAGCTTCTCTCCGATTCGATATTTTTGCGGACCAATTATTTTGAGTATTTTCCCTTCTGGAAAATATACAAACAGGAGTAATTATTGCTCAACCGTTTATTTCACTGGTTTGACCGTGCACAGACTAGACTCAGTTTATTCTTTGATCCACTACTTCTGATTGTATCAAGGACAGGGCGAAAGCCAACGTTAATTCAGTGGAGGTGGAGTATTGCGATTGCCGCTTGCTGACAAGAGCTTGTAGCTCAACAGCTTATTTCACAACCGTCACTATGAAGAGGAGTTCTACTTCAAATAGACTCAGTTTATTGTTTGATCCGTTAGGTGGACCAACGACAGTGCGAAGGCCATTTATTCAGTGGCAACACTTGTGATGCTTTATTTACTCAGGCTGGGGTATACTCGCCGGAGTCCAGGGTCTGTCTGAGGAAATCACGAAAACTCAGAAAAAGAAAAACACCAAACTCTCTCCAATTAGACTTTAACTGTTCTTTATTGAAACAATTCAACTTAAACCAAAATGAACATATTAATTTATCCTTACGTATACTCTTAAAATTAGCCTTATAAATACGCTAGTGCCACGGCCTCGAAGGGAGGGGGACTCTCGGAAGGAGAAACAGAAATATAACCTGTCGCCACAGCCTCGAAGTGAGGGTGATTCTCGGAAGGAGGGAAACTATAACTTATCGCCTCGGCCTCGAAGTGAGGGGGATTCTCAGATGGAGGTGATTGCCACGGCCTCAGAATGAGGGGGATTCTCGGAAGGAGGGAAAATCTAGTCTATCGCCACGGCCTCGAAGTGAGGGGGATTCTCGGAAGGATATGGAAACTAAACTCAATACCTATAATTTTGAAAGAGGGATTATATTATAAATATGAGTTTTTGATATACATACCTGCATTAAACATTTTGTAAAAGTGCGTTGGGCAGCTTGGTTTAAAAACCAACTATGGAACAAATTGCATCTGAAATTCCATGCAAAAAAAAAAAATTCCATTTTTCCATTAAAAATTCAGTGCAAAAATTTGATTTGCGGTTTTCAAATTTTTGAATTATTTTTCGACCTAAAAATGGCGTTTTTTCCCTAAAGGCAGACACAAGATATAAAGTTAAAAAATCGCGTGAATTTCGCTTCTAAACCTTAATTTAGATTAAAATCGCACGAATTTCAATTCTTAACTTTGCAATCTATTCAATGGCCGTGTTTTCCTTGTAGCATGAACAATCTCGAACTAACTGATTTCACTAAAAAACAACTGCTTGCTTACATAGAATTATTTGAACGAAAATTTTTAATGCTTCGTTCTTCATGATTCTCAGCATTTATAGTCTCTAGAATTTTTGATTTTGAAAAAGGGTGTGGCCTACTTCAGAGCTGTTAGCAAAATTTACCAGATTTCGATCTCCTTAATTCTCATAATTTTGAATATGGTACGAAAAGGAGTAGATTCTTATGAAAAAAGGTAGGATAGGATATAATATGCGGTCGATTGTATTGCGAGAACAATGTGCAATTGACTGCTAGGCCAAACGTTGTGGGCGCGAGCCTAAAATGTTCTCATTTTGTTTTATCTTACATATGGCTATTGCATCTTGCGAAGAACTAACAAAGCTGATATGATTATCATTTGTCGTGGCTTTTTACCCGTTCCAGAATCAGCATGAAACTTTAAGTCCCCTCAATTATACACGCACTCAAGGATTGTTGATGAGTGTTAGCGACTTAGGCTTTGGAGGTGTCGTGTCAAACTATTATTCTTAACAATTAAAATTGTCACAAATAAAAAAATTTACAATATCTTCGAACAAAAACACTCAAACATATTAATGAAATGAGTAATTAAAAAGGGCAATCGCTTCAGTAGTCAGGACAAATAATTGAGCGAACAATTACTTTCTTCGTCCTCTATGATTCTCATCGTTATGTAACAAAATCGAAAACGACATGAATTGGATGAATAAGTAGTATCCGCGATAAATTCGATTGGTTTTATTTCCTCGTTCATGGGAACCTCGCTAGTCGTTGCGATGAACTACAACTCAATGACGCAATACACATTGCGATTTTGAAAGCCCTGAAAAGTTAAATAAATAAAACACAATAAACTCTCTTTTGTTGAGACTTTGTCCAAGTTTATTCTTCTTAATTGCTTAGTTATATGTATTTATGTTTTAATTTCAATCCAATCACAATATCTTTCCATTTTTCTGTAGTTCTTATGTTTTTGTGTATTTTGTATTTCAAAGAATTCCTTACAATTTCGTTTGGCGCAAAATTATATTGAAGGAAAGTTATGATTCTGCAAATGTTATAGTTAGATTTTTCTTTAAGAAACATGATTGTAAAGAGCTCTTGGTGTTTCAAAAAAAAAATGTTTAATTAAACAAACTAAAAATACAAAACGTTGAATTTGATTTGAAAAACTTACGCCAGAAAAATACAAATATCTTCCAAAGTGAACGTGTTTAATGCTTAATAATTTTAAAATACATCAATTTCGAACCATCCGTCCGTCGCGTCGCTTTTATGGATAGCTGACATTTCGTTTTAATGTTAAATGCGATATATTTATTTATTTTAATATTAAAGTTAAAACTAGTTACTGACAATGAGAGTAGCTTTGTTCTTGTGTTTGTATTTATTTTCACCAGGTAGATTGTTTCTTCTAATTTGTAGATTATTCCTGAATATTTAATATTTTTTTTTTTTACACTTATCAAATAAGTAAAATTATTACAATGTTTTTTTTTTTATAATTTTTAAAAATTTGTGACCACAGATATTTATGATTTTAAAAATCCTTTTTGAGTTTTTGTTTTTAATCCGAAAACTTTGTTTTTGTTGATTTAATAAAAAAGTTAAACAATCATTTTTGAAGCATGATATTTTTTTTTTTAAAGTAGTAAGTTAAGAGTTTTTGTTTGTTTGTTGTTTTCCTGATTGCAATCAAATTGCTTACACACTGTTAAAGGAGTTGTTGATTCAACTGCTTGTTGGTTTTTTTCTATTTGTTTGGCAACTCTGGTGGACAATCGGGTTGATTGGATGGATGAGCTGCCCGAAAGGCTGGATTGCTCTCTAATTCACGATCGATGCGCAAAATAATCGGATAAGGACGAAGATCAACATGAAATCTGAAATTAAAATAATGTTAAGCACGAACATGTTTGTCAGTTTTAAACCATACCGTCTGGCATTGAATACTTGAGGTACCAGCAAGCAATCGGCCATAGAGATCTCATCGCCGACACAGAATTTCCCAGCTGACGTTGAGAGTACTTTTTCAACAGCTCGGAAGCCCCTTGTTATCCAGTGTTGAGCCCATTCCTTCTTCTTCTCCTCGCCAACATGAATGAGGACGATTAAATTCTGTAATGGCTGAATTCCCGATGCGATAATTTCACATATCTCCCGAACCTTTGCCCGTTTATGAACATCTTGTGGCAGAAGAGGTCGTTGGGGTCTTGTCTCTTCGAGATAGTGCATTATGGCAACCGATTCAATCAATGTATGTCCATCTAGCGATACAAGATATTTTTTTGAATTTTAAATCATTTCGGAGTGCATGAAAGACTTACCAATTTGAAGAGCAGGAACTTGTTCCATGGGATTGACTTCACGGTACTCATTGCAATGCTGTTCGCCTCCAGATTTGATGAGACTGATTGGCTTGATGTCATAAGGTATTTCCTTCAGATTCAATGCGATGCGAACCCGCCACGAGCACGAACTCCTCCAATAGGAATAGAGTATTGGCTTATCGGAAGAAATAGAAGACATTTTATTTATCTGTTTTGTGTAAATTGAATTTGTTGTTAAAATTCTTGACAGTAATCTTGGTGCTGAACGTATGGCTATGGAAGACATACTGAATGAATATTTTGTCTAATTTGAATAAAATATTTAGATCAGTGTGTTGTAAACTTGTTAGGTAGTTGTTTTTCTTGATAATGTATGCAGTAAACCAGTGGAACAGGTAGATTATTTTGTTTTGTAGAAATTCTTCGTATTCAACTTATATCAGAATTCTTTCTTGATAATGATAATAATTAGAGTCATTGGAAAGTAAACATTTGAAGATCTGTCAGAAAGGAGCTTTTAAAAGCTTCATTCAATCGAAGCTTTGCATGTTGACAAGATTGTGCGGTGACCATTTCATATTATTCTCGTATTAGAATTGATAAATATTATTTGAATCTATGAATGTTGCAGAAAATCAACTTGAACAAAATGGATTTGCATTTCGTAACTAACCTCAGTATAAAATATTTTATATTAAATACTTCTTTCAGCCCATTTTCATTCTCTGAAAACTTGTTAATCTGCTTGTTTTTTTTTTCTTTGAAATCAGGTATTTGAAGTAGAATTTTTTTTGTTTGTTTTTGCGTGTTGCCTTCTTGCATAATGATATGTCAATTTTCAAATATCAGATAATTATAATCAAAGAACAATATTTCATCGTTTCAAGACAAATTTTTTCCCTTATTTATAAAATTATATCTCAAATGCATGCCAATAAAGCAAATTAAAGTTTAAAATCTCCTTTGATTTGCTCGCCGAACCTTAAAAATGGAGACTCGAAACAATGAGAATCATGGAGAACGAAGTCTGTAACAGGAGAAAGTGAACGCTTTTACTCTAACTTTACTTAATTATTATCTATAAAATAAATTATATGCATTTTTTGGAGTTAAAATCTCGGGGTTTTTGAACTTTGACTTTGTATTTAAGATAATTGCTTATAATAACTAACAAGATATCTTTTTTTTAGAGACAACAAACCGACTTGTCAAGGCAGCAAACAAAATAAAAATGGCTTTAATTTCAATTGAATGTCTCAAATAGTGGATTATTTTGGTAAAAAAGCGCGTCTCAAAGTTGTCACAATGATCGAAGACCTCAATAATGCTCTGCAAATATGTTCAAAACACATTAGCACACATTTCGACTGAACACGTAATGCTATATCCCTACTTCACTAAATTTGTTTCACCATCACCCAAAAACTACTAAAATGATCATCATGAAACCTTGTAATTTTTATTTTTGTTTGTTTTACATATTAGAAGGAAAAAAGGCTACTTTTTTTTTTTATTATATGGGTATGGATGGGATAGATTTGTTTTGATTTTGCATAGAGTAAAGGATTGACACGATTTTTTTTGCATAGGAAGTGGTTGTTCAGGTCAGGATCAATAATTCTTTTAAATCTATTTCTAAAGCACATATCAGCCTATACTGCTTTCAAATGAGAATTCGCGGTCCACAATACATACAAAACGCTTTCCACAAAGCTACAAATAAATAATTCTTTCGACTTAAATGTCAAAAATTAAATATGTAGATAAATATTTTCTGTTTGTTTCTCCGACTACTTAAATAGAGTGGCCCGACAGCTCTTGAAGAGCCAAGGCCAAAGTGACTTACTCTCATCAACATTTCTCCGAGTGCGTGTGAAGAATTGAGGGGACCTACAGTTTAACGCCGATACCGAACGGCAAAGTTGAGAAGCACTTTTTCATGACAGATTGATACCCGTGAAAGATGAAAATAAAAACTTTATGGTTGCGAGTAGGATTCGAACCCACGACGTTCTGCTTAGCAGCCAACGCACCTAACCACTTAGCTACGGGCAGCTGCGACTTTTATGAATGAAATAGCAAATACACCAACCATTCGCACTTCGCAGACTCAGGTCGTATCGCTATATGAGATATGAATAGCCCTTATCTTTTACATTTTCATGCTCTCTTTGGGCTTGGGGCTCATGTTTAATAACTGTAATGAAAAGTTAGGGAAATAAAATAGATTGACTATTATTTTGCACTCTTGAAACGTCTAATATCAAGTCCAAACAAATTAAGTAAAAAATTATATACAGGGTGATTCACGCGTGTTGTGCCAAAAAGCTAGAGCGTATAGGTTGGGTTGAGAAAAGTAAAAATCGTATGGGAGAGGGTATATTCCCCACGTTTATCCGGGACTTAAAAAAGAAAAAAGCATTAAAAAATAATGGTAATTCTAACAGCGTCATGTTATAGCATTTTGAAAAGCAAAAAGTCTATTATTTAATATTAAAATAAGTTGTTCGAATAGTTTTTGAAAAAATCAAGATTTTGAAAAATAATTTGTTCTTTTGAAACAATTTTTTTTCACGTAATCAAGTATAATTTTTTCCTAATATACCATTTTTTTTAATTTAAAAAAAAAGTTGAACATTGAATATTCGGTTCGTATTGAAAGCAGGCAAACTAGAATCCCTGAAAACTTTCCATGCCAGATTTGCTACTTTTTGCAGGAATTTTATTCCGAAATTATTTCGAATGGGAATGTTTGATACGAAAAAAGATTTGCATAATGCATTGAGAAAAAAATACGATTCATAATTTATGACTAGAAAACGAAATCCCGGAAAATGTTTGCTTACGGGATTTACTACTTTCTGAAAAAAAGAAATACAAAGTATGTAAGTATGTAAAATGAAAATACAGTACCTCGTTAGTCTCAAAAGTGAGATTTTGAGTCGTTTTTTTTTCTGTGAAGATTTAATTGAAAAATATTAAACTTAATTATTCAAAGTAGTGTTTTTTGGTTTGTATTTATTCTCAGGAAAATAATGAGATATAAGTTTTTTGAAAATATTTTGTAATAAATTAGCTACAAGGAATATAAATTGAGGCAAATACATACGAGGTCCTTTCGGAGTTTTAATTTCAGAAAATTTTTGATACGTACGAGTTGAGTACGAGCAAAAACAGTTTTTTAGTGATTGTGGAAAACACCCCAAAAGTTCTAACAAGGTCCTTCCGTAGAACCAGCGATATCTTTTTTGAATTATTTTTTGTCCTGAAAAGGGTTTTTTTTTAACGGAAGAGAAGACAAATTAACAGCGTTTATAACAAATTAAATAAAATGTAACTTTGTATTTTAATGGAAAAATAAGAACACAATTGACTGTACTGAACTGACTAAAGATTAATCAAAAATGCAATTGCGTGTATGGATTTATGGATTTATTTGAACGAAGAATTATTTTGCATCGTTCCCCATGATTCTCATAATCTCCTAAAATTTCAGTTTTTCAGAAAGAGTGTGTCCTAATTCAGGATTTCAGGCAGAGGAAAAATCGAACACCAGATTTCGATCTGCTTCTTTCTCATAACTTTGAAGAAAAGAGTAAATTGAAAGGATATTTTGCGGTCAAACGATATTCCCGCAAAATAATTGCGGGAAGCTAGTTTGCGGTCATATGGAATGCGCTCTTTTGGTTTTCGAGATTTTGGTTTTCGGTCTTTCGACCTCAACCCGGTTTATATAAATGTAGATAAAGAAAATTCATACTTTCTACTTCATACACGTGCAAGTTTATTTTATTGGCTTGACCATTCACCTTTGAAGAACGCTTCAAAGGCTTTTGTGGGACTAATTGTACAAATGTATAAAAACATCGGCCTTGTTGTTTCTCGAAAAGCACAAAATGAAAGTGTTAGTTGTGATACACCCAAGGAACTAAGTCTCATTTTAATTGAACGACTCCAGGTAAATTTCAGGCAAAGTGATATGAATACCAAAATAGTTTAAAGTGATTTATTTGAATGAAATCGAAATCAATAAAGGAAACAAATTTAAAAGACGTTCTGCAACAAAGTCAACCAGAAACGTGATTTTGACAGTTGATTTTTGAGACCTGATAATTCTTTCTCTAACAAACAAATATGTAGACATGGCGTAAGCCATATAGGATAGTTTCATATCTTCTACACACAAGAATGATGCGGAAAACGTTTAGTTATTTATCAACTGAGAAAAGCTTGGTCGATTTAATTTTAATATTTGTTCAGTTTTCCTGAAAGAAACGTTTGGGACATATCTCTGAAAAAGTCAAATATGTATATTTTAAAAATCAAGTCCTCGATATTTTTTTCGTTGTGAAGTAAAGTAAAGCTAAGTATACACTATTGGAGGATCTTCTAATATTGGTCAATTTTCCGATACAAATTTTCTCCAATTTTCATTCAATCATGTAAACACCTAATTTTTTTCCGCAAAAGTGAAAGAAAAAAAATTGGCATCTAATTTTCTTCCAATTTTCTATTAAGAAATTGTCCGACTTCTTCCAATCGTGTATACGCGTCTAAACACACAATTTTTCTAATTTTCAAACTATTAGACGGTTGTCGACAAATTGGTTATTGGATGAAGTGCTTGCCAACGATATCGTCCAAGTTTTAATTGGAAGACTATTTTTCAGTTGTAGTTCAGAAGAATCGAAAAAGTATTTATTTTTTCAAACAACGAGAATGGATGAAATGGGTAAGGAGTTGCAGAAAATAGGAAAGAAGTTGAGAAAGACTGGACGCATGAAGTTATTTTACAGATTTTTTCGGGAGATCGAGACCGGGCGATGTTTTTAAATGCAGGTTGTGCAGAGTATAAGCTTCCCAAAAACACAGTTTGGCTTGAAGTTGGTTGGAGACGTCATTGGGATGACTGTCAACGAATGTAAGGCCAAATGGGCCAGGGAACAATCGACAATGTCTTGATCTCTTGGAAGTTTTTTAGGCCTATGTTGTTCTCAGAAACAAACACTTAGTTCTGCAGTGGACCGAATCAACATCATCTTTAGAATTGTTAAGTTCGTTGGTTTGGCTTTTTATTAATTTTTAAAGTCGTGTAAGATCGGTCTTTTCTTAAAGAATTGGGCGGACAAGACACAACATGTTTTCCAACAAAGGCAACAGGGAGAAAACGACCCAGAAGTGTTGCATTTAGAACACCTTAATCTTCATTGGGGGAAAATCATGATATAAGAGAAATATCGGTAGATTTGATGGAAAATATATGAACCGACAACACGAAATTGAAATTATGTTAGGTCTGGACTTGGAGACTTGGACTTGGATACTATTCTTTTGCCACTCTTAATCACCTTTTTTGAAAAAGTGTGATCTGAATACTTCTTGTATATCCTTGCCTTCAAATTGCGTTTCATATTTTCTATAATTTGTCAAAAAAATTGTCTTCCAATGAGTCTACCAATTTTTTGTTCTCAACGCCCGATTTCTTGACAAAGTTCTAGCCCTTAAAACTCGGTTTAGTGAAATTTTAGAACTCACTTGAGTTCTAAGTCATTTTTTCACCAAGTTCTAGTGCGTTAGAACTTCGATTTAGAACTTTGTTATAGATAGAACTTCGATAAAATTAGACCCTCGAATTTGGGGGTTTAGTGCCTTAGAACTTCGATTTATTAGAATTTCGTTTTTTCAACGAATTTGTTGATTTCATATTGGACAACGGCGTCGAGCGTTCGTTGGGAAAAATTGGTATTTATTTGTAGCATTTGTTGGTAATGAATTATTGTTGGTGTTGTCAGACGACCGCGGCACCGTTGTTTCGGTGGACAAAGCTGTAGACACCTGAGCTGTCGGTGGAAAATTGACGGTTTGAGATGGCGTCATTAGGGTTGTAGCTTTTTTTTTCAACCAGAGAGCATGGGATATGGGAATCGTCTGCAGGAGTCATATTTAAGACGTCGAAATCTGGTGGCATTGCATCAGAATCAAATGATGCTAATCTTGTTGGCAAATGGTCAGTGAAGTATACTTCGGCGATGGCGACAGCTTAACGAAAGCCAAAGCCTAAGTGTAAGCCACTTATGATTAACAATTCTCTGAGTGCATGTGATGCACAATTAAAGGCCGATCCTATATTCAGTTAGGGGACCACTCGTCCCGATTGGGGTACTCAAGAGGAAGATAGACCTTAAATTAAAAGAGAAAATCAATAACTCGTGGAAATCCAGGGACGATTGCGCAATCTCTAGAAGTTTATGGCCTAACACAAATGAAAAGGAAACTCGGTATTTTCTATCGCTGAGTAAAAAGAACATTAAAATCCTGATAGGTGTACTAACGGGTCATTGCGCAATCCATTTGCACAATGGCCAACAAGATAGGGGCATTTGCACCTGATTTCTGCAGGAGCTGTCGGGATGAGAAGGAAATAGAAACCATTAAACACCTGCTCTGTGACTGTCCGAACCTTCAAACTAGCCGACTCCGTCATTTCGGAAACAGGTTTGTTGGAGAACTGGATGATCTAGCACAGGTCTCAATGGCAAACATGAGGAAATTTATAGATAGCAAAGGCTAGTTCGTTAACGAGCCAGTCTACGTTAATTGAATTGAGGGGGATCGATGTTAACTTTTATTTCTTTTATAGGGGATAACAATGGACCAGTAGGCCCCCGTGTACGCAACAGCTTCATGCTGTGAACACCCCTTATCACCTAACCTAATCTAACCTAAAGGCCGATCCTGAACGGCGAAGCACTTTTTTTTGACAGTTTATGGGATATGGGCACGAGTAGAGGGCTAACTATAATGAGCGGAAGCAAGCAGAAGCTAGTGTCAGAACCGAACGAAACGCTCCCTTCCGAACTGCCATGTGAACACTTTACCCATAATGAACGGATGTGTACGGAAGTATCTTTCAAAATGAAATATAGTTTTTATTTCCAATAATTTGTGAATTTCGGTTGCCACGCAACAAACAAGCAAATTTCAAGAAATTAATTACCTGAAATCAACAACAAATTGAATTCCTCTTCAGAAAAATCAATAAAACAAGTCAGCTGTCAAATTTTCGTCCGTAAAAAGCGAATGGGAGCGCAGTTTACGTCCGTAAGCAAAACTGAACGAAAATTGACGAAACGGAGCAATCCGCTATTTAGGGCACAATATACGAATTCCTTGTATTCGCTCAGTTACGGACGGCTCCGTCCGCTTCATTACGTTCATTATAGTTAGCCCTTAGGATTCGATTTCGCGTAACAGCTAACAGCCAACACACAAACTAATGGCGTTTTCAATTGGCAATCTGGAATCTGAAAAAAAGCATTCTGGTTTTAAAATCACAACTGTCACTTTTGCAAATTGAGCGCATTCAGAATGCTTTTTTTCACTTACAGATTAACAATTAAAAACGCCATAACACGCCACGGACATCACCAAAATAAACATACATATAGCTACACCGTACACACATATGTACAAACACAAACAAAAAATTAGCGCAACTTCAAAAATTATATTTATTTTGTTTTGAAATGAAGGAAATATGTGTCAAAAATTACTGCCGGGTGACTCAAAAATTTTAAAAACATGCTAGAACTAGGTTCTAAAAATGACAAGTTCTAAGCTAAGTATACCTACACGATTGGAAGATCTTCCAATATTGGCAGATTTTTCAAAATAAATTTTCACCAATTTTCTTTCAATCATGTAAACACCCAATTTTTTGTCTCAAAACTGACAGAAAAAAAAATTGAAAGCCAATTTTCTTCCAATTGTTTATCAAAATATTGGCTGACTTCTTCCAATCGTGTGAACGTTTGTAAACAAACAATTTTTCAAATTTTCAAAAAATTGGACGTTTGTCGACTAATTGGTCATTGGATAAAATTCTATCCAACAACTTCGTTCAATTTTTAATTGGAAGACAATTTTTCAGTTGTAGTTCAGAAGAATTGAAAAAAGTATTAAGTTTTTTAACAACAAGAATGGATGAAATGGTAAGGAGTTGCTCAAAATAGGAAAGAAGTTGAGAAGGATGGGACGCATTACGTTATTTTACAGCTTTTTCGGGAGATCGAGACCGAGTTATGTTTTTTAGATGCAGGTTGTGCAGAGTATAAAAACACAGTTCGGCTTGACGTTGGTTGGGGACGTCATCAACGAATGTAAGGCCAAATGGGCCACGGAACAATTGACAATGTCTTGATCTCTTTCAAGTTTTCAAGCCTATGTTGTTCTTAGAAAAAACAGCTAGCTTCTGCATCAGTCGACCGAATTAACGAACTGTTAAGTTTGTTGGTTTGGCTTTTTACCAATTTTTAAAGTCGTGTAAAGAATTGGGCGGACAAGGCACAACATGTTTTTCAACAAAGTTAGAAAGTGACCCAGAAGTGTTGCATTTTGAACACCTTTATCTTCATTGGAAGAAAAACATGTTATAAGAGAAATATCGGTAGATTTGATGGACCAAATATGCGCCGACAGCACCAAATTGAATTTTTGAAGAGTATGTTGCATCTGAGTTAAATGCAGTTCCAAAGAAATTAGCTAGGTCTGGATCTGGACTTAGAGATTTCATCTTCATTATTTTTTTAAATATCTTTTATTTTTTGCAACTCAATCACCTTTTTCGAAAAAGTATGATTTCAATTCTCCTTGCATATCCTTGCCCTCAAATTGTGTTTCATATTTTCTATCATTTGTCAAAAAAAAATTGTCTTCCAATGAGTCTACCAATTTTTTGTTGTTCTCTCAAGCCTTCCAATCGTTTAAACAGGCAATATTTAATTGGATGACAAAAAATTGTCGACAATTGACAGCCAATTTTCTTCCAATAAATTGATTAATTTTTGGATAAAATTTTCCAACCGTATAAACAGAAAATTTTCATTTAAGAAAAGTATCAAATAATTTTGAAATTCATTGTGATGATATAGTTTTGAGTAGATTTTGGTTTAAGAAATTAACGAGATGGATATGCTGCATTATCGCTTTCATCCAATTAACGGCGTAAACTTACATAAACATAAATTGTGAGGAATATTTTCTGCATTGTCATTTTAAGTGAACAATAATGTATTTGTTTGTATTTACGACCTATGAGTAATACCTAAATACAAGAGATCATTTATGAAAATGAGAAAGAGGTCCGGAGACAAAACGGAGCCCTGGGGCAAACCAGCATTTATTTTGTGGCTTTCAGACACAACCCGTCCAATACAACTTGTATAGAACGGTTCAAAATAAAGTTTCTTATCCAACGAAGGAGGAGTTCATACATACCGAAAGCACTCATTTTCGATAAGAGAGCCTGGTGCCAAACTCTATCAAATGCCTTTGAAATATCAAGTGCAACAATCTTACTTTCTCCAAAACGATGTAAAGATTTGTTCCACTGTTCGGTGAGATATGCCATCAAATCACCAGTGGACTTGTTGCTGCGAAAGCCGTATTATCAGTCATTAAGAAACTTTCGTTTTTCAAGAAAGCTGATAATTTACCAGTGTTTCCATGACCTTAGAAAGAAGGGACGTAAGTGAAATCGGACGATAATTGGAGGGAAAGAGGATTCGTCTTTATTGGGTATAGGCTGGACAAATGCTGTTTTCCAACTAGTATAGGATAGATGGAACGCTTACGCAAGAGTTTTGCCAGCGTTGAAGAACACTTCTTCAGAACAACAGCGGGGATACCATCCACGCCAGCGGATTTGTGTATGTTGAGATCTTTTATTAACCTCGCTACCGAACGAGTGCGAAAGAAGATTTGTCCCATTGACGCGCTCGATAACTGGGGGAGTCATGACATTCTCTGTCAGCAAAGAGTTGGAGGCGAACTGCCTAACAAAAAGGTTAGCTTTCGCGAGAGAGCCAACGACTGGAGTATCATCATCAACGAGCATTGGGACTAGGGATTGCAATCCCGGGATCCCGAATCCCGGGATCCCGGGATCCCGGTACATTTTTCAATCTCTTAAATCCCGGGATTGTATTATCTAATCCCGGGATTTTCGGGATTGGTAGATTAAATCATTGTATATAAAGACACCTAGTATAATCAAGAATGGGTTTTTCAACTTTTTGTGCTACATCATAACCAAAAAAAAACAAAAAATCCCAATACCAAACTTATGTAAGAAAACAGCACTGTGTCAGGTCTCAAGATGGTACTACAATCGATTTCCAAGTCGCGGGTACTATCTAAATAGAAATACAATGGATTAAATATTCACATACAACTTTTTTCCTTATTTCATTTTAAGGCCGTGTGCGAATTCAGTTTAAAATGGGTTAAAACTTGACGTTTGGTTCAATTTTGACATTTCGCATTCAGTTTAGTGTTGCATAGCCTATCTTAAGGCTGTTTCACAATAGAGCGGTCGCATTTGTTTCGCGTTGACATTTCATATAGAATACATGCAAGTAGATGCTTCCACACAAAATAGAGCGTTGAGCGCTCTCGCGGCACGTAACGTACGCTTGAACGCAATCCTAAATAGAATTGTGTTCTATTTTTCATTCGCGTCTTGAGCTTCATCACAAATTTGTTCGCTTCTGAGAATACAAATAATTGTTTTTTGACAAATAATAAATGATAACAAAAACACTAATAAAATAATAAATGAAGGAAACTTTTATATAAATAAGAAAACGAAAGTGTAATACAAATGCTGATAAAATAATCTGATGTCACTTGCAAGAATGAACGCGGTATTGTGAGCTGAAGTTGAAAGCACATGCGTTTTACTGTCAAAACTGCCAGACGCTTACGTAAAGCTTGAAACACACGAACGACTGAACGCTCTGTTGTGTAACAGCCTTTAGATAGGCTATCCAACTCGTTTTTCATGAACGAGTTCGATAGCTAAATTTGGATAGCTGTGAAAACACGTGTACAAAAATCAGCTGTTTACGAATTCCAATGGCTGTTCTGTCAGATAGCCACCTATACCAGAAATTGTTGGATAGCTTTGGGTTTGTTTGGTTTGAGCATCGGCTATTTTTTTTTTTACATGGAAAACAAAAACAAAAAGCTATCCGGATAGCAGTGTTACCGCGGGTTCAAATTTTAGTGAGTCCCAGAGGTTGAAAAAATGAGTCCTTTTGAAAAAAAATGAGTCCCTTCTGTTTTTTTTTTTAGTTGATTTTAATATAAATAATACATATAATTAGGTGTGTTTTTTTGGCAAATATATCCGCAGTGCAGTAGGATTTACCAAAAAAACGCATCCGCAGCTGTTAAATTTTTGTATTTAGAAGTTGGTCGCTGCTATCATCAGATGTGTTTTATTGGCAAAGCTATCTGAATCCGCAGTAGTAGACTACATGTATTACAAAAACAACACGACACTGCCGATAAAAGTAGAAGTAGAATCATACTGCGGATAGAATTTAGAAAAATTAAATAATCGGATGAGAAAAAAACAGCAACAAAAATCAGGTGGTATGTCGAAGTTTACTGAGATAGTATTGGTAAAAACACGCATACTTTTGCAGTAAACTTGGACTGCAGCTTGGTTTCCCATCTCCCTCAGGTTCAGAGTTCAGGTGTTCAGGATAGAAATAAAAGCTACGTTTACACTATGCATTCTTCTCAAAATTAATTTTCTCTACAAAATGGAACAAAGTTTTAGAAAATATTAATTAACATTGACTTCAGAGTCAAGATGAGTGATTTTTAATAAGAGGTAACTTGGATTCGTAAAAAATGAGCCAAATCTAAAATTTGTGAGTCCCTGAGTCAAGTTAAAAAAAAATGAGTCCCTTTTGGCACTATAGTGTCCCCGCGGTAACACTGCCGGATAGCCTATCCAAGTCAAAGTGAACGCGCCCAATGTGTTAAAATTTGACTAGCTGAGGAGCAGGTTAAAATATGACAATAGTTGTTAAAAATTCATCAATTTTTAACCCAATTCATCCAATTCGCTTACGCCCTAAATACCTTCTAACAGCAACCATAGAGAAATTATTATAAAGAAGACAGTCTTGTGGACATAGACAAGAGAAGAGAACCACATGATCACCGATGAGTTAAAAGGGAGATGGGAAACCAAGCTGTTAAAATGACAATAAGGGTATTCACGTAACGAGATAATTTTCTACTTTGCGGAAAAATAGAAAATTCTGCAAAAGATTTAAATGAACACCCCAGCAGCAAATAGTTGCGTAAACAAGGGAAACAAACAGCTGTTTGTTAAACGTCAAAGTGAATTTGTTCAATTCACGTCATTCGATAATTTATGTTAAAGTGATTCTTTTTTTTTATTCTAATTATATTTTGATTTTTGCTCTTCAAGATGCCAAGAAGTAGTAGGGGGTGAACCCCCCCCACAAAGCTGAGCCTAACTCGTCCAATTTTACCCAAAACTGAACTGAACTCAACAGGAAATCGAATCCAGCCGATTTCAGCCAGCCGATTCAGCCCGTAAATCCGCCACTGTACATATGTATTTCCAGATCGCGGTTTTAATTCAATCGTGACATTACGACGAAAGAGAAGTTAAAACAGTGGATCCGACGATTAAGTCCTTAAGTCTCCTGTCACTACGTCTACAGTCTAAGTGGGTCAAGTGAAATTTGTTTAGGACACTTTTGTGACATAAAAATTGTTATTTGGCATTGGCGATTCATAATGAACGCCCGGAAAGTAATATCCCGGAAAATTTTACCTTGTTGAATTTACTACTTTTTCGAATAAGAAAAAGTCCTTTTTTTGTGCTGGATTAATCAATATTTTGGAATTATATTCCGCATTTATTATTTCGTATTGTTATGCATTGAGGTTAAGGTTTTTGGAGAAATTCAAATTTTTTGTTTGAATGAGTAGGTATTACAGATACACTCTCTCAATGTGGAACAAATATTAGGTATTATTAATAACAATTTAAAGCCAAATCACTTTTTGAATTATCCTTCACACTATCAGATAATCCTTCGTTGCTAAAAAGGACGTGTTTTCTTTTGCAGGAAGAGAAGACACAACACGTTTATAAACAAAATAAGTTGAGGTTTAAAGTAAGAAATTTGATCAAAATTTGCACTTAAGGCCGTGTGCGAATTAGATGAATCGCGTTAAAAATACTGGTTAAATTTAACCACTACTGTCATATTTTAGCCTGCTCCGCAGCTAGTCTAATTTCAACACATTTTATTCAACACAAAGTGTCAAAATTTAACCAAACGTCATGTTTTAACCACTTTTTAACTAAATTCGCACACTGCCTAAACCCTTAATTCGTTTTGTTTATAAACAATTAAATACAATATAAGTAAATAGTTTAAGATTCGCGCGAATTTTAAACTATTACTTTTAAATTTTTTTGAAATTTAAATAAATTTGTATTTTAACTGTATTTTATTTACAAGAAACAAGCATTCGACGTGTTCCCTCCCTGGCATGAACAATCTGGATTCTGGAACTAACTGATATCCCAAAAAAGCAATTGCTTATATAAAAATATTTGAACAACGAATTTAAATGATTCTTAGCGTTTGGTGTCTCATAAAATTTCTGTTTTTGAAAAAATGTGCGGCCTGGTTCAGGTCTGTTAGAAAAATGGAAAATAGTAGGGGAGCCGTAGAAACAAATGTTTTATCAAATATAATTTATAAACAAATATGAATATGATAGTTTGCCTATCGAAAAGTGTGCTAGGCTATATTAAATTTAACTTTATTTTAATCAATAACTAACTACTCCTTCACCCATCTGTTAAAATAAAACGTTGTGCCAAATAGGTATAGCGTGTAGGTAGGCTTGAGACAAGGAAAAAATTGTATTTGAGAGGGGGTCTATTCTCCCCGTTTAGCCAGGAGGGGAAGTTTTCCAAAAAATTTACTTATTTTGTAAAAAAAAATATTAAAAATCAACGGCTTTATCTACAACACCATTCTACACATCTGTGCAAAGCCACGAACTTAGTCTTTCATTCTGTTTCTAAATTAAATTATTTTAAATAATAGTTTCAGAAAAATTAATTTTCAAACTCAAAATTTTGAAACAAAATTTTTTCTCTTTAATCTCGAACTAATTTTTTCAAAATTGTACGTTATTCAGTACTAATTCTGTTTTCAACATTCAATGCTGTTATTAATTTTTCCAGAAACCTTTCTAAAAAAAATAAACAAACGAACAAAAAAACTTTTCGAACCTTATCCCCAAAGACACACATTTTTAGATACCTACTTAAAATCCTCCTCAACCAACACCTTCATCAAGATTAATGTGGGCACCTACCAATCATCAGGTCATTCACCTCAGCACCAAAGTTCAAATTGAGCAGCACCAAAAAAACAAAAACATAAGGAAACTTGCGTATCCATCAGCAAGATTTATATACTTTGTATTTCTTTGATCTAAATTATTTAATATCTCCACACACAAAGATACCTAAATTCCCTATAAACGTGCCCTCTTCCTCTTCAAAATCTTCATATCATACACGTATACCAGCATTTTTATCAACCAACATTGAGATACCTACTAAAGGCGAATGAACTGATACTGATTTCAACAATTGAAAGGCATGTATAAAAAATTAAGGAGCGAGGCACGTGGCACCTATTTGCCTCCCCGAAAAGGGCAATAACCTCAACACAAAAAAAAAACATTAATTCGTCGAAACTCTAAGCCGTCAAGGACATTATATCCTTGTTCCTTCTGCACAATATACACAAAATGATAAGGAACGACTAAAAAAGAAACAAAATTACTATGACAAAAGAGGAAAAAAACTGCCGGCTTTGGTTGTCATTGCCGTTGGTCATGTCAAAATTCGCGAATATGACGCACGCGCTGAGGTTATTGTGGTATCCTTGTGAGAATCAGAGAATCCCTCTTCCTATATTCCAAGAAAAGCTAACCACAATTACACATACAAACGCAATTTTTTCGATTATTTCTACTTATTCACACATTAAATTAAAATATATCCCTCCGTGCCCGCATTTCGCCACTAAATTCAATCCTGCAGCTTCAGCTTCGATTAACAAAATGCAGATTACAGACGGATTGTAAAATGAAAAAAAAACTGACGCTTAAAATTAAAACTTACCTTTGCAATGGCCGATAAGGACATAGCATTGTGATGATACTTTGAGTAATTAATTTTGAAGCCGTTTATATGACCTTCCAGGAACGACAAAGAAAAGCGAAAGTTGTCTGGGGTTTTGGAACACCTTTTTCTTTTTAAAGGGGCAGCTGCAAAATTGTTGAGAAGGGTCGCACAGAATATTTCACTAAACTTTGATATTTTAAGGAAGAAGTGTTTTCGGAGTGTCTCACTATCGCGAACTCTGTGATTATTCTAACGCTGTGAGATGAAATACGATTCTTTATAAAAAGTAAAAGTGCTGAAGAAAATACAAGTTCCCCGACCGACGCTTAGCGAAAGTTCACTTGAAGATTGTATGTATGATGGGATGGTTGGCAACACACTGAACTATATCCTTACTGGGAAAAGGAATGGTTCCCTATCCAAGAAGAGGCTTTCACTGGTTCGTGTGTTCTGTGTTCTATTTAGGATGTGTTTTACTTTTTTGTTTCGTTCCAAGAGATTCACATACACTTACATGCACTAACTTGACTAGGGTTTCCGGGGTTAGTTGGTATTGTTTGGTTGTATTTGTGTATTATTGGCAAGGGGTTGGAAATGTGAAGCTCATTTTAACATCCTTCCAAATGATTGAGCTTTTTTTATGAAAGCTGTGTTGGGTTCTTATAAATCCAAGTAATCTTAACTTAATTGGTTTGAAGCTATAATAGGTTCATGTAAAGGAAAACATACTAACCTTTTGGCTTTTGATGAAAGCTTTTGAGCATTAATTTATACATATAAGATTTTTCGAAATTTGTGCTCAAAAGTTTAAATGATAACACTGGTGTTTGTATATGGACATTTATTTAGATTTTAGACCTACAAAGGAACGGTAAAGTGATGTACCTTAGTGTTCGGTTTTGTACCTGATGGTAGCTCTTATTTTGATTTATGGTTGCCCTTCTATAAAGTGTGATGCTTGGTTTGTGAAATTTGTGAAATAAACAGGAACTGTCAGTGGAACTTCTCCACTGCATAAGCTTTGGTTTTCGCCCTGACTTTGATGCACTGACACTGAGGTAGACTGGATCGAAGAATGAACTGAGTCTGCTAGAAATAAGACTCCTGTTCACAGTTAAACCCCTTGAAATAAACGGTTGAGCTTGTACTCCCGTTTGTATATTTATGTTGAAGATATCGTCGCAAAAAGACCTCAGGTGCACTTTTTTGTGATTTGGACATAATGATGCAAGTGTTCCAAAGTTCATAGTCTATTATCTATGCTGTGTTAAAAAATGCCTATGTAAATCAATTTTATAGTTAAAGTATAAAAACAATTAATTCTTTGTCCAAAACATCCAAATGTGTGGTGCAAAAAGATCTCAAGTGGACCTGGGTTTTTCTAACCCTTTTTTTTCTATTTTCTATACTTTTGATGCAAAAAAAGCTCATTTCCTCAAATTCAAATATTCCAGTAAAAAAAAATATTTCATAGTCTACTTCAAAAATAGTTTTGAGGGGGTTTCCCTAATGTCTTTAAAATGATATCCTTTGAATTTACATGTAGGGAAATGATCATTATTGAATGTTCTCAGTGTGAAAAGGTTGAACATTTAACTTTGCGTGAAAAAAATGAATACTTCAAGTCGAAGCGCTGTTCTTCTACAGCATGCATTAAGAAAAGTAGTTATATTGTTTCAGTATAGCATTTTTTTTTTAATTTAAGGCCAAAATACGTTACATTCTGATAAAAACAGGTTCAAAGAATATTATGTTTTCATTATTTCATATTCAAGAGTCAATTGTTGGATGCAGCAAACAGAATATGGAAAAAAAGCATGACTCAAGCATTTACCAAAATTTTTCTAGTGAAAACGACGACCTGAACTTATGCTGGCTTACTATGTTCCGACTAGCACCCGACAAGAGGCTTAAAAGCAAAGGAAGTCCGTTTAATATAACCAAAATGAGTTATACTGATTTTCTGGATTTATCACAACTATTGGAGATTGTAAGAAAAGAAAATTTAAGCGAAGGTAGAGAAAAAGTAAATTGGTTGAAGGTAAAATATTTTAGGTACCGAAAGATTTAACCTGATGTGATCGAATACAAGAACGATCACAATGTAACCTAAAAGGAAATACGAGTTTTCGGTAAAGGTAGGCCCATAAATCTAAAAGAAGTCAAAACCAAAGTGTGTATTAAAACAGTCTTCCTATAAGTATACAAAAGAAAAAAGACTTACTTAATTTGAGCAAGTCAAAGTTCTAGCAGAGCGCGTGAAATGAAGCTTGGAGTACAGGTAGTCAGGCGTTTCTTACGAATTAATTTAAATAGAAATAAACAGTTTTTAATGATTCTATGCTGTTCCAATGTGCAACCTAAAATATTTGCCATCAGGGAAATTGCGTCGTATCTACGAACTCGGTAAATGTATCTTACTGCATCATTGAAAGCAACTTGTAACTTATGGCTTGAGAGTGAATCTAGATCACTATAGACGAACTCAGCATAATTAATAATGGGCAAGATAAGTCTTTTTCGGGTTTCGAATGGAGTGAAACAAGCGGAAATACATAATCTGCGAAGACAAGCATAATAATTCTCCCAACTAGCGTGTTAATATGGTTGTAACAAGATAAGGTACGATTGATGTAGACAATGAATAAATACAATCTTATCATTAAGAGATGTAATATTTGCTGGGACCGGGCTGTTGTTGACGCTGCTGGATTTGCTACTTTATTAAAAATAATTTCTTTTATCGAAGCTTTTCCTCCCATCTTGTTTCCATCCACTGATCTATAGTTCGTTGAGTTGATTGATCAGATTTGTCTTCGTTTTTCCTTGCGAGATGTTAATAAATCTCTGAAGATCGGCACACTTCCTCTGAAATTGCCGTTTGCGTCGTTTTCTTTTTTTTCAATTTTACTAACAAATTCCTTACTTTGCACTTATACAAAAATTCTATCGGAACTCAAATATCATATATCATGTACTTTATGCCATATCAATGTTTGTCATCAATTTGGTGTCCCTTTTAACAAAACAATTAAAGGCATTCCAACCCAATATTGTAGGTATAAATATTTTTGTATAGATATATTTTATTTTTCCTATTCTGCATTCTCACATTTCTTACACAGTGATCGACAGCGGCCAGGCCCGTAGCCAGGATTTCGGTTCGGGGGGGGCTTGTTCAATTTCGAAGAAGTAATTCTTTATACAAAAATTAAAAAAAAAACTACATAATGTAAATGTTTTATTTTTGTTTGTATTTTTTTTTTATTTAATTAAATTAATAGTTTGGATTTTTACAGCAATAAACGCCTTGTCTTTTTTTTAGACATAATGTCGATCACTTCATCTGGATGAACATCAATACCTGAGTGAACAGATAGCATTGCAAGTGCGCTTAGTCTTGGATGGCCCATAACGCTTCGGGATACTGTTTTGATCCTTTTCATCGTTGAAAAGGTTCTTTCAACGATAGCTGTTGTAACTGGTAGTGTGGCCAAAATTGTAAGCAAGTAGCTTATGCTTCTGAAGTAGGTCTTGTCACATATATCTAGCAGTTTCAGAACATCGGAAGAGGGATCCTTACTTACTTTACTTACTTACTTAAGGTGGCGCTACAGTCCGGGGTGGACTTGGGCCTCAACCAACAAACCTCTCCAGCCAGCTCGGTCCCTAGCTCGCTGTCTCCAGTTTCGCACGCCGAGTTGGTTGAGGTCGTGTTCAACTTGCGCGCGCCACCTGAGCCTTGGTCTTCCTATACTGCGTCTTCCCTCTGGGATGGATTCGAAGACTTTACGGGCCGGAGTATTGGTGTCCATCCTCTCCACGTGACCGAGCCATCTGAGTCTTTGGACCTTCACTCTTTTAGCTAAGTCAGTGTCGCTGTACAGCCCGTACAGTTCGTCGTTAAATCTTCTCCTCCATTCACCGTTTATGCAGACAGGACCATAGATCTTACGTAGAATCTTTCTCTCAAAACGGCCAAGTGCGTTCTCATCCGTTTTTGACAAGGTCCATGCACCATATAGCAGGACGGGGATGATGAGGGTCTTATAGAGCGTGACCTTAGTTTTTCGGGAGAGGGCTTTACTACTCAATTGCTTTCTTAGCCCGAAGAAACAGCGATTAGCAAGAGTTATTCTTCGTCTGATCTCGGCGCTGATGTCGTTGTCCGTATTGATAGCGGAGCCAAGGTATACAAAGTCCCTAACTACCTCGAAATTATATGCGTCTATCGTGACGTTTTGTCCAAGACGTCGGTGTCGGAATAAAACCTACAAAATTTTCCCGAAGCATACTTTTCGTGGGCTCTGTACAGCAGTCAACATATCGGACACATATTGAAAGTTGCTCAGTGCCAGAAACATCCATTGTTTTATCAGCCAGAATGCTAAAACAACTCGATCTTATAACCCGGTTAGATATTTTTCTGGTGATAATATCAGAGCATATATCCAAGATTTCGTTTTGGATATCTGGGCTTATATAGGTTGCATTTTTTGAACTGGTTACGATGTGGTTACATAAGTAGTGAGGAACTAATAAGAGAATATACAAACTTTTGTTCAAATATTTTTTTTAAAAATCATTTCGGGAGGGGCTTGAGCCCCTCTAGCCCCCCCTCTGGCTACGTGCCTGACAGCGGCGTAATGTAATATGATCGGTTCAACAAACGCTATTATCGTTTATTGCTGACCGTCCACATTTGACCAGATGTGGTTCGCAGTGCATGTGAGTACAGTTTGTTTACATTTGGATTTCTGTGTTTTGATCGTGTTTTGGTTGGTATACACGACACTTCTCGCCTCGTGTCTTTAAAGTTGTTGTTTAATCTTTCCCAGGTAGGTAATAGGTGTGTTTTTTTTTGGCAAGGCTATCCGTATCCGCAGTAGTAGACTACATGTATTACAAATAAAACACAATACTGCCGATAAAAGTAGAAGTAGAATCATACTGTGGACAGAATTTAGAAAAATTCAATAATCGTCTTTAAAATGATAGCAGCGACCAACTTCTAAATACAAAAAAATTAACAGCTGCGGATGTTTTTTTGGTAAATCCTACTGCACTGCGGATAGATTTGCCAAAAAAAAACACACCTAAATACTGCCCCTTACGAAAAATAATAAAACTTCCAGGAAAATCAAACTCTTGATAAAGTGCTTCTCAACTCAGCCGAGATCGGCTGTCGCTCCACGAATTCTCTTTCAATAAAATCATTTGAACGTAGTCAGCAAATTTGAAAGTTCTAGTAACATTTAAAACAAGGAATACAAATTTCAATACAAGAACTAAAATCACCAAAATCTGTAAATATCACCTTATTCGGGTTATTTCGTCTGTTTCGAGACATCTTGCTAAGTCTTACAATTAATTAAAAGAATTAAGTTATTTCAATCACTCAAAACCATGAGAATTAAGGAGAACGAAGCAAATCACTATGTTTCGTTTTAGAGAGAGCTCTGGCATTTCCGCCATTCAGATGAGTAAAATGGTGAGATTCAAGGAAGTGAAGCTAAAATAAGAAGTTTACGCTTTTAACTTATAACGTTGTTATTAAAATGAGTAGATTGATGCCGTGGAGATATGGAAACCGAAGTGCTGATTTCATACTAACCTCTTTTTTGAAATTTTCCCCAAACAAAACTAAGAGGCTCACACAATTTTTTTTTATTAGATTTCTCTTTTATTTCCAGTTGAAGACTTGTATTCTTGTTTTACAATATTACATATATAAATTCATGCATATTATAATGAGATTAAATTTCCCCTTCTCTTTCTTACATTTTCTTTCTCCATTTTTTTGCTGTTTTGTTTGAAATAATAAACACCATAAACCATCCCATTCAATACATCGTATTTCTCGGTTCATAAAATTTTGTCTTATTATTTTTTCTTTGTTTTTTATTATAGATCAATATAAAGTTTCTTATTATTTTTTTTCTGTATGCATTCAGGTCTTATTGTACATCAAATGGTTGCGCCATTATAAAAATAAAATAGAACAGCATCCAAATGATACACCAACAAAACCAAGCAATCTAAATTGAACAATTTTACTAGATACAATCCGACAACACACCCATATTGTATTGTAAAATTAACTATTATAATTTTTTTTTTGTTTTTCTTTTTTCTTTCGGCGGAATCATTTTTGTATTTACATTTAGAATGTATATATAAATAGTTTACAATATAACTAATTTATTATAATACTTTTTTTCACATTTATATATATATTTTTTTGTTTGTTTTTAATTCAAGAAAAGACACCTTCATCTCAATAACATTTACATCATCATCATTCCAGATTGCTAGATGTAGAAAAAGAGAGTTTTTGTTTATAGTAGATTACAATATTATTTTTTTAATATTATATTTAATCACAGAAAAACTAAATTTACATATACATTATTATTTTTCACCTAGAAAGTACTATTTTTTTATATCGAAAAGTATTGTTAAAAGTTGAAAATGGTGTTTTGTTTAAGATTTGTTTTTTTTTTTGTAATTTTTTTTTTACCATAAATACTAAGCACCTGAATTTTCTTTTCATCTGTGTACATTCTATTGTAGGTTTTGGTATATTTTCTATAGGTTTATGTTTTTTTGTTTAACACAATTTATGTGGTTTTAATTAATACATCGAATAGTAACACAGTTTCTACTGGAAAAAAATATATATTTATAGTGATCCTACACACTTTACAATATTTTAATTACTTTTTGTTTGTGTAATACTAAACAGGGATGTCGTTGGCGGTGATACGGAAAATTATTTCAATTTTTGTTGTGTGATTAATTTTACACTCGAGTGAAAGGAGACGAAAATAAATATTTTATGTGTTAGAAAACAGCCTTGTGAATAAGTACACTCGTTTAATTTTTTTTTCTACTCAAATCATGAAAGGAATTTAAAGAATTATTTTGAAGAAAAAAAAAGGAAAAGAAAATGATGAAAATCAGATAACGCAATAATGATGACAGTAAATATGTACAAATGCGAAATATAGTTTTATGATGAGCATAGGCCTCATTTTATTTAAATTTGTTTTTTGTAAATATTATTTTATGTTCAATACCATATTTTAGCACAACAGTTTGCACTAAAGTTGTAGTAAAAAACATTTTTTTGTTTTCAATTTTATCATGGTACACCATAAAAAGTTAAAGATTTCTTGTTTGTAATATTTTATACTTGCGATATTTTTCGTTTCAGTAGAGAATTTTGTATCCGTTTTCATTATGCTATTGTTTTTTTGATTTTGTTTTCGGAAATGCAGTAGGAATAACTATATACTATTAATTAACTCGATAGCTTATGCGTTTTTGTTTTTATTTATATTATACAACCATAGAAAAGTAAATATTATTTACGTTTGTTTTTTTTTCTAATTTTAGGTACCTATTTATTTTGAAAAGAGATTTCATATACATACGTATAATCTTAAATATGTATATTATATATATATATATAATTATTTCTTTACATCACGTTTAAGTTCTCTACAAATACATATATATAGATATATATATATTTAGCAGAACATGTTCTTAAGATCTAAAAAACTGATATGTCTAAGAGCTATTATCATTCGTTATCAATTTTTTTTTATTTTGAAAGTGGTTTTCATTTATTCGATTTTTTGTGTTTCTTGTAATTTTTTGTGTTTAAAAAAAATGTTTGCATTCTTTCTTAGATAAAATTCAGAAATCCAATCGCATCTCAAGTTTTATTCTTTATTTGATGGAAAAACAAACTATAGATTCAGCTTAGTTGTAACTTAAAAAAGGTTAGAAAATCATAATTTGAATTTAGTCAAAAATAGAAAAAAACAAAATTATATGGGCTCCAAATGGTTAGAACTTAGAAATGTAACGAAATTACAAAATTTTTTCTAAAGTACATTTGTATTTTCCTTGAAAACGCAACTTATGCATTGTAAATAATGAAATTAAAATAAATTTTTTGTGTATTAAGAATACTTCTTCCGTGTTCAAATGCTTGGATTAATTTTGTTTTATAAACAAATAAATTAATGATAAGAATAATAAAAACGGCTTATTCGAAAACATTTACCCAAGAGGGAGAAAGACAAAAAAGAATTGGATTGCATATTTTTAGGTGTCCTCTGATCAATGGCGGATTATACTAGAGTTGCGCAAAACAGTTCCATGACCGGAACGAACATGGAACGGTTCTTTTGGTAGTCGGAACTAGTTCCTGGAACTAGTTCCTGGAACTAGTTCCGCGGAACTGTTAAGGTTCTGTAAATGCATAAAAACTTGAACATGGTAACATGAACTAATAAGCGAAAGGCAGAGTTGTTTTCTTGGTTGGTTTCTTTCAATCCACAAACCACAAACAAAAACCAACAAAACAATAACAAACAATCAAAGATACACTACACATGCTTAATTGCTAATACCAATACGAATAAAATGCACATCATTTTTCATTTTCATCTTTCATGAACGAAATAAACTAGAATCCAAACCAGTTTTGTCTTTTAATGTTCATAGTTCCGACTCCGATCCAAAGGAACTATGTCATACGCGAGGAACTACGAACCTTCGGAACTATGAGTATTAACAGAGATATCAGACATCAGACCGATCAACGTTCATTTCGTTCTAGATCATATTAACAATACAAACACGCTTCAATCAATCCATCTTCAACCTACCTACACATGCTAATACAATGGTGGTTGGTTTGGTATTTCACATTCATTCGTTCCATTTGTGTGTGAATAGTGTTAGTGTATACCTACAAGCACAAGAGCGCGATTCTTTCCACTTTCATATCATACATATCCATATCCAGTCGGAACTATGAACTGTTCAACAAACATTTGTTTTGTTCTTTCTCTTTCCACTTTCATACCATATCCAGTCGGAACTATGAACGAACATGTTTAGTTCGTTCTCTTTCCATTTTCATACCATATCCAGTCGGAACTATGAACATATTTAGTTCTTTCATGTCCATGTCCGGAACTATTTAGGTTCAGACTTCGGAACGAAAGGAAATGTCTCCGGGAGAGGACATAGTTCCTGGAACTATACATGTCCGGAACGACTCATGTCTAGATTATACGTTGAGGGCGCCATAGGCAAGCATCTCATCGGCGCCCCAATATTGAAAAATATCTCGTAGGGGCTTTACTTTGATCGATACCGATGCACCGTTTCTAAGGAAAACGCGTTGAAATGGGGGCCAAGGAAAAAGAGACTAAGTTTACATTCGACCGATTAGTATTGTCCGAAAGATCTTACGAGTTCGGTTTGAAATATTTTAATTAATGATGTGCAGAACCGTTAATTTGTGAACCGAATCTAGAAAATACTTAAAAAACAGAAAGCTTAGGTTTTTATTCCGTCAAATTCTTTGCGATCCGCTGATGAATTTCGACCACTAGGCGATATGCTCTTACAATAATAAAATTCGAAAACACTTACGCCTAATTTCTTCACAAGGTTCTAAATTCCTTTTTAAACTTGATCTACTAAATCTTGGATTAACGGTAGAACTTAGTTTTTAGAGAATTTGGAACTCGGGCATTTCTTCACTTCTCTAGAACTCGATCTAAAATTATCATTGAGATCTAAGCGCTTAGAACTTGTTATTTTTAGAACCTAGTTCAAGAATTTTTGAAACTTTTCAGTCATCCGGCAGTATTTTTCGATTGAAATTTCCCTCAATTCGAATCAAAATAAAAATAATTTTTGCATTTGCGCTGTTATGTTTTGTTACGCAGCACGTGGTGTTCGAATCCTACTCGTGCCCATAAACTGTGCATCATTAATTCATTCCAGTTTTGCCGTGGTTGTGGATGTTGAAGGTCTTCTACCACCAGTTAAAGGACTGCTAAAAACGTTTGCTTTGTTAAACGGAAGCGCCGAAAAAAAATCGGTGTCGTCCCATGTGTTAGTAGTGGCACGTATCGGCATTCGATAAATACGCCGTTCTTCATCATCAAAAATTAGGTCTATTTTCGTATATCTTTGCTTATTATTCTCTTGTATTTTATTTTCCGAAAATGATTACAAATTCAATTCATTTCGCTTGTTGAAAAAACGAAATTATAAATAAACTGAATTTTAAGGCTCTAGAACCCCGAATTCGAAGGTCTGTTTTATCGAAGTTCTAACTATAACAAAGTTCTAAATAAAAGTTCTAATGCGTAAGAACTTGGTGAAGAATTGACTTAGAACTGAAATGAGTTCTAAAACTTCACTTAGCCGAGTTTTAAAAGCTAGAATTTTGTCAAGAAATTAGGCGTAAGTCGATTGCCGAGTTGGCCGAGAGTACTGTACTCTGTACTGTGAAGCGAATTACTGAGGACCGATTTTTATTTTAACAAAAGTGGCAAGTGCGGTTTGAATTCATAACTTTGCTACTCAACCACGTACGAACTTGCATTATTTGCTACTTGTTAAAATCACTGCGCCCGCATGCCCTTTGTTGCCTCACGCCCCTATTCACATGTCTAGTTTGCACTTAGGATAATATGCCACTGCCTCTGATTAGTTTATTGATTTTACATTTTAATTGCGAAACATCTTCGCCACACTTTTAAATTTAAAACTATGCAAAACAACAATGCTACATTAGGTTGTCAATTATAAAAGTTTCGCTTTTCTTTTCGCAAACAGTTTTTGTTGAACAGTGCAGGGCTGAGCCACTCATGGAACATCCTTAAAGGGCCGTCCATAAAATACGTTCGCACTTAAGGAGGAGGGAGGGGTCACGCTGAACGTGACAAGATGTGATAAGGGGGGAGGGGGGGGGGTCTTTGTTTTGTGACGTAATATTTTAGGGGGGTTAGAGCAAGTGTGACCAAGCCTGACACCGGGGGAGGGAGGGGGTCAAAACAGCTAAATTCAGCGTGACGTTTTATGGACGGCCCCTAAGGACCCTGATTCCTTATCAATTAAATTTTTTTTGTTAAGGGGGGGGGGGCTCTTTGTTTTGTGACGTAATATTTTAGAAGGGGTTAGAGCAAGTGTGACCAAGCCTGACACCGGGGGAGGGAGGGGGTCAAAACAGCTAAATTCAGCGTGACGTTTTATGGACGGCCCCAAAGGACCCTGATTCCTTAGAAAACTTTTCTAGAGTTCAGATAGCTATTGATATAGAAGAATTAGGCTGCGAAAACTAGGGCTTGAGCGATGTCGTCCTGATTTTATATGACTACCTATATAAAGGGTCCGATATCTAACTTTTTTTTTCAACTAGTGCTTATTTCGTGAATGGTAACACTTAGCTCATGTCTGATTTGATAGAGTTTTATCTTTCCGCTTAACGAATATGGTTGTGTTTACGCTTGAACAATGTTGGGAAATATTGCGACATTACTTTGAAAATCATGGTAATGTTGCAGAATGTGTGTTAAAATGGCGTTAGGATTTTGGAACAATTGAACATTTCGGAGACATCATTGAGACGAATTTTGCATAAAGTGGGCCTGCGATCGACTTTGAGAAGATGCCGATTTTGCCAAAAAAATCATCTTTTCAGATGAAGCCCATTTTGATCTTGGCGGGTAAGTAAACAAGCAAAATTGTCGCATTTGAGACACAGAAAACCCGCACGCATACATTGAAAAGCCGATACACCCAAAACGAGTCACTGTTTGGTGCGGATTTTGGTCCAGAGGCATAATTGGGCCATTTTTCTTCGTTTCTTGTTTTGTGTAAGCAGTGGCCGTTACAGCCAATGGCGATCGTTATCGGGCCATGTTGAACGAATTTTTGTTCACAAAAATTGAAGAGGAGGATATTGGCAACATTAGGTTACAACAGGACGGCGGGCGGCGGCGCACAATGGGGCAGAATGGCCTAAATGCTGGCATCAAATCAACCATCAAAGCTAGGAACTTGAAATTTGGCATGATTACACCTTACATGATTGTAAGCAAATTTAAAGTTTTTGTTGAGACCACGCCCACCAAAAACGCCTACTTTGAAGAAAAAAAAAAAATAGTGTATACCACATGGTATGTTTCTTTGTTGAAAAAATTGAAGGATGTAATTATTAATTATAAAACTATACCAACACAACAACAAAATATATGTTAACGAATAAGAACATATATTTTTTTTTTAAATAAACTTTTTTTATTAAATAAACTTTTTTTTATCAAAAACAACAAAAAAAATCGCAAACAAAATAACATAAATTTAGTTTTCTTCCTCTTCATCACTCTCATGTATTTCATATTCAATGCCACTTAGGCTAGGTGCTGGAACATGTGGAGACTTCAGCAAACTGATTGCTTCTTGTGGTAAATGTTGAATTTTTTTTTTCGGAACTCTTCGCAAGCTTGTTAAAACGGGGTCCGATGATAATAGAAACAAATTAAAAATGTCAGCGTTTGTGTTCTGACGGCTATTTTTTCGGGAGTGGTGCTCTCTGTACTTTTTGAAGTCTTTTTGTTACGGGCTTCTTGAGCTTCTTCGCTCAGCTGACCGATAGGCAATAAAGCGTTTGAAATAATTTCATTTCCATGAATAAGATATTTGTGAACAGTAGGTGGCATATAGTACCAAGGGTACTTAAGAACGAAATATCTCGCAGTTTCATGTGCAAATTCTCGAAACTTGTCAGCATCAACCTCATGACCACATGCAACTACTGTCATTATTACATGCATTTTTTTTATCAACTGAACATCTACTTTTGTTATTTCAGCTGAAGTTTCTGCATGTTCAAAAAAACGGCGGGCTGTATTGCCATCATTGGAATTTCCGAATCCCGGCTTTGGTTTGTCAACGATCAAACCCAAACGCTCTCGAAACTTCTTTTGAATCTGTTTTTTCGTTTCAGCAACGATTTTTTTATGCTCTTCTTTCCTAGCTTGCCATTGTTTTATTTCTAGTTTATATGAAAGGTGTAGTATACATTCGAAAAAACGGATCCATCCATGCAATACAGATAAACCAAACTGCAGATTTTCTGTTTTAACTGGCCTTTCTATCATGGCATCAATAGAGTTAAAGTTTTTTGATGTGGCATTACAAATGAGACACTTTTGTGTAGAAGAATTTTCAGTGATGGCGTTGCAAACCTTTCCATCTATCATAGCAAATATTAAGTTGTGGCTAATGTTGAAAGTATTTTCACCAACTTCAACAAGACTATGCCGGAGCTCTTTTATTTGATTATCTACTCTTTGTTTTTCTGCCACGGATACTGCCGTAGATTCTTTAATAAACTCAATTTTAAGAGGCCTACAGTATCTAGTTGAGCTTGGACGAGGATTTTGCCAAATTATTTTTTCACCAGATACCAAACGAAGTGGAACAACGCAGGTAATGAAAACAGAAGAATCATCGGCATCAAATCCATGAAAAGCTTGCTTATATGAACTGTGGCCTGAGCTTCCGTCAAAGCCCCACTTCGAGTATAGGCTCATAGTTCTGCGTTCCTCAAGCCCTAGAGTTTCGATAACATCTTTTTGAACAGTAAGCAAACGATTCACTGTAAGGTTGAGCAAGCTTTGTAAATCAGTGTATACAGAAATTTCTGAGATACTGAGATTCGCAGGCTCTGGATAGCAACTTTTTTTGCATTCTTGTACAATTTTATACGACGGAAATACTTTGGGAGCTTTTGATCGTATAATTTCATACTGAAAGCGTGACAGATCTGCTTCAATTATCATTGCTAGAGCTTCTTCTCCATTCATTGAAGTTGGTTCAATTGAATCTCTTAAAGCTTTTCTGCATTTTTCAGCATAATTAGGGTCTGTTGTTGCTTCACGTATTAACTTTGCAGCATTTGACTGCCCAGAAGCCCTCAAACCCATTTCAGTCGCATAAGTCAACTCAGCGAGAGACGTTGACCTCCTCAACTCTTCGGTTTTTTGTCGTTTTGATCTTTCTGATCCTTCTTCAAATGCCACTTCCGGGCGACCACGTTTACAATCTCGAAAACATTTAAATAAAATAGGTGTTTGCAGCCACGCAATGTTTGCTTTCAAAAATTTTGTTTCTATGCGACAAGCTTTTTGCCAGCGCACTTTAAATTTCGATTTAAAATCCGTTATTTGATCATTAATAATATTTTCATTAGCACCTCTACAAAGGACCCGTTTTAAAATTTCTCCCCTCAAAAACTCGATTTGCGTGTCTATTCCATTAAGATTTGAGCTCTTCATTATATCATATAGCTCTTGCCTTGGAAGCGATATAGTTTTAGAACATATTCGGCCTACGAAGTAATTAAAATTTAAATTAAAAAAAAAAATTGATTTTTTTTCGAGAGTGACGTCACCAACAAAAAAATTAACTGCTCAAGAAGTAGCAAAAGGTAGCAGCTACAATGTGCAGATTCTAAGACTAGACAAATCACTTTTCACAAAAAGATATAACACTAAGCGGCAGGTCACAGCCAACACATCTAAACACCTTAGGATATTGGGTAAATACAGAACAGACACAGTTTTCTAACACATTTTTTTATCTTTAACCACAGATTAAAATTACAAAAAAAATTTTTTTTTTAATTGAAAACTATACAATAACACACCTGAGCTTACTGATTCCATTGCAATTTTTTTTTTTTTCGATGCCAACAAACTGTAAAAAACAGCACACAATTTAAGGTAATCACTCAAAACAAAAAAACACGTCTGGCTTCGATAGAAAATATTATCAAATGCTCACTTTGTAACGATCTGCTGAGGATCACGTGGTCCCAATTTACTCTCTCATTCGTTTTTTGCATTCTCTATCCTATTTAAAATAAAAATAAAACGGTAGTTTAGTCCAAAGCTCAACTTGAAAATTTGATTAAATGCCACGTTTAGTAGTGTTTTGCCCCAGTGTGCGGCGGCGCTACGTGCCACACAGCCGAAGTTAAACTCGATGTTTTGCGCCCTGTTTTTGAAGATCGCATTATCAGCCGCAGAGCTGATGTCGTTTGGCCCCCACGGAGCTGCGATTTGATACCGTTGGACTATTATTTGTGGAGTGCCGTAAAAGATAAGTGTTACGCCGACAAGCCATGAGACAATTGACGCTTTAAAGGACAATATGGACGTGAAGCCATTGGTGAAATACAGCTGCGCAAAATCGATAATGTGAATGAAATTATTTTTCATTATTAACCGGAAGGATTTTACTTTTGAATAAAAAAGAAATTTGAGAAAATATTCAGTAGTTTTAAAAAAGTAGCATTTAAAAAAAAAAAGTTATTTGGTGGACCCTTTATAATGACAAGCTGACCCCACCAACCTCGTCTCGCCAGTTATCAGATCAACTCCAAAATAAAAATTATATATTTCCAATTTCAAAGTTATGAAGTTTTTCTAGCTTGACAACGAATTTTCTACCTCTGCGAAGTTAAAATCCTTAATGTTTCGCTCTTTTCCTAAATTTTCCGAGTTTTCCACAAAGAATTTTCTACTTTTCCATTTTTTCCTTAAAACCAATTCTGGAACAATTGCATCTTAAATTCTATGCAAAAGTTTGGTTTCAGTCTTGAAATTCTTTGTGTTCTTCCAGAGTTTTCCGAGTTACCCTTCACAAATTTTCCAAGTTTACATTTGAAAACCAATGAGTTTTCCAAATTTTTCATCAAGGACTTCTATTTTTCTATTCGAAAACCTATTTTGAATAAAAAAATTCCAAGAAAAAATAAATAAATTTTCGATCTTTGGTTGGTTTTTACATAATGTTTTCCATTTTTTTTCCACAGGAACTATCCCTGAATACAACAGTATTTACGATGAAAATATCATAAATATCTATTGTGCCGTTTGAGAGTCCATAGCGGACATACAAGCAAACAAAAATACACAGGTACATCCATTTCTTTTTGTATAGAGATTACCTCTACAAATTAAAAGCAGTTGATACTACAGGCAATACTGAAAGAAGTTTGATTAGACAAAATAAAGACTCGTGAACCAAAAGAAAATTCTATTTTTTTGCAGGTGGCTGTAACATACTATTTATATTAGAGCCACTTTTAAGGGGGTATGGTTTATTTCGCTTTTTTTATCTCGCTTTTGGTCGTTTCGCCACGGTCGTTTTGCATTTTGTTATTTCGCATTTCATTCGTTTGGTCTTTTAGTTGCTTCGCTTTCGATTGTTTCGCTGATTTTTTTTCGCCTTTCAGTCTTTTCGTTTTTCGTTTATTTTGCATTCGTTTATTTCTTTTTTCGATTATTTCGCTTTTTTATTATTTTGATTTTAATTGTTTCGCCTTCATCTGTTTTTTTTTTCAATTTTAATTTTTGTGTACGTAAGGATCCTGAAGACTTTAAAATTCGCGCGAATTTTAAAGTCTTCAGGATCCTTACGTACACAAAAAATAAAATTAAAAAAAAAACAGACGAAGTACATAAATATGTACTTGAATTGACGATTTTTTCAAAATAATGGGAAAATCCTTCACGACTTAGTTTATCCTTTCCTCAAATTGATTTAAAAGTATCGCATATGATTTTACTTTCTATTTTTTTTAATTTAAAGACAATATTAAAATACTTCACTGTATTCTAACCTTACGCGGGCGGTTTCAAAGACTAAAAGCAAAATTAGATAACAATTATTACATTCCCAAGAGAATTCAGAAAAAAATGCGAAATAACCGTTAGCGAGATAACCTGTGGCGAAACAATCGTATTGCAAATTAACAATTTTGCGAGAGAGTTAATGGCAAAACAAAAACGGCGAAACAATTTTGGCGCGAAACAGGAAAAAACAAAATAAACAAAAAACAAAACAAGTTTTGCGAAATAATTGAAAATCGAAGAGAGAAAAGCGAAATAACAAAATGCAAAACGAAAATGCCGAAACAATAGGTACCCCTTTTAAGGTTATGCTATTTCAACAAGTGTAAACAATTTAGTTTTCATTTAGAATTTAGAACAAACAATCGACCTTTAATAATAGAAGTACCTACATGATTCTTCTTCTTGTCTTTGCACTTTCAATCTCCTTGCCTTATCAGTTTATAAGCTGCAGTAGCAGTGACCTAAAACTTTCACAAAAAACTAGCAACACCAACAAGTAAAAATAATACTTTACAAGTACCTGTTTCTTGTAACGTAAAACGAGAGTTTTGTTTGCTTTTGTAGAAGTGTAGTAAACGAAAACTATAAATGTGAGTTTTTCGATTTCCTTTTGTTACATGAACACAAAGCTACTTGATTCAATCGCAGCTACGATCCTTAATTTTACAGTCAACTTAAAACATTGTTTAGGTACTTTCACTTTGTTCAATTCCCTTATTGCAAATAAGTATTCATTATTTTAAAAATCGGAAATCAGTTTTTAGGCATTATTTTGAAGACGAAGCGAGATTCAGTTTCTATTGAATTGTTGATGCGGCCGGCCGACATAAATCTATACCCAAGAATTCACCTTTGGTCACTTCTTCCAGTAAAGCAATGTTTTTAATAGAATCGTCAGTTCAACAAGAAAACTGGTTTAATGCTAAGAAAGAAGATGTTATGCGTTTAATTAATTTTCGTGTGATGCAATTTGTGCGATTTTTGAGTTCTTAAAATTTTCATTCAAGTCTACGTGTAGTTTTGTGTTACAAAGCTCTTCACGTTATCAATTCTAAATACAAGAAAGTTATAAGCTATATTAAGAAAAAGGTATACACTTTCTCTTCTCTATTGGCAAATGTTGATGAGCGATTAATTTGACTAAAAAAATATAAAAAATAAAGGAAATTATTTATCTGCTACATTTTACATTCGGTTGAAGATCCTAACGAGTTGATCAAATCACACATTAAATTAAACTAAAATACGTGTATTGCTTAGAAGTTTGGATTGTCAATTTATATATCAAATATATATAATGTGTGTATAGTATATAATATTATAAAATACATACTTAACACCAACGGTTTGGTGCAACAAAGTAATTTTATATTTTTTAGAAATATGCAAAAGTCAATTTTTTGTTGAAATTGTTTTTAAATGTTACATGTGTGCGTATAAAAAGGGAAAGTTATTTTCTTTTAATATATTATTCTTGAAATATTATTTCTTCGATATTATAAAATGTTTGCCAAGTAGAGACAAAGAGGCAACTTTGATGATTTTAAAAACAAAATAAATTTTTTAAGTTAAATAAATTTTTAAAATCAAACACAGAGGCACAAAAACAAGTGAAAGAAACAAAAAAAAATGTTTTGGAAATAAAATAAAATAAAAATATGGAAATTTTGAAAAAAAATGTGTTGACTAAAAAGGTTTTTTCTTCATTCAAAAGTTTTTGTCAAGATCGAGCTATGACATTATTATATTTGATGTTATTTTTTCAAATTACTTTTAATAGTTTGCCGTCATTAAAAAATTCATTTAATAAGATTTTAATGTAATTTGGGCGAGGTTTGCTGCTGTATGAATGTTTGTAACATTTTTCATTAATTTTCCGTTGCTATTTGGTGCAAAATGATGTTCAAATCGGTTTTCGTTTATTATTCTTCAATGAATAAGGTAGTGATTATATAAATTACCAGGTTGTTTCATATTAGTCATCAGAGAACTACCAAGGAAGCCACGGTCAGCAAATGAAAAATCGTGACTCGAAAATCGCGATTTGACTAGGTATGAACATTCAAGTGGGAGTAGGACGTAAGTTTTTTTTGAGAAATGAAATTGGCGTTAAACATTTTTTATTCGACAACTTAAACGCTGATTTTTGTCGATGACAACTTTTTAAACGACTCGTTGCAAATTATCTAAAAATGTTGCTTCTATTGTTGCTTATCCGTAGCAAATGAAGCTTCTGGAAGAGTTGATGGAATGAAATCCATCTCTTGGAACAAAGTTTAATAGAGGAGTCGCTCGAAGTGCTGAAAAAAAATTATATGGCAGTTGGGATTCCATAGCCAATACTTGAACTCATAGGACCACCTATATGGTCTGCAACAGAGTGCAAAAAAGGTTATTCAAAAAAAAAATTTTTTGTACCAAATAGAAATGTTGCTTAAATAAATCAATTTGACAGACTTGTTGAAATGTAATGAAAATAATTAAATTTCATAGGTTAAACTTCCAGCAATCGGTGTCTTATATAAGCTTTGTTCAGCGAGAAAAAAGACAGCACAGTACGCACAGATTCATGAGCAATGTCAGAACAGTCTTGAACAGTTTAGAACACAAAAAGGGTTCTACCTTAAAAGATGGAACATAAAATCCTGCCATAAACTGTTGCAAACTGTTCTAGACAAACTCAATTGACACCAGGTTTGGAACAGAAAATGTGCAGGACAGTGTCATTGAACTGAACACACTTAAAGGTTAATTTATTCTTGTTTTGCTGCAGATATATTTTCCAAAACAGGACTTAATTGCGTCTCAGATTTTGTGATCTTGTGTGCGAACACAGGTGTATCGCAGAACATTCACAAATTGAATAGCTCTTCTTGGGGTGGAAGAAGCCAACGGAAACGATTTTTAAAAACCTCAATTTTGTTCCTTGTTTTGGTATGCCGTATAATAAATGAACCTTATCTACTTCTTCCCTCTGTTCTTCGTTTGGTTCTTTCCTTGAATTTTTATTACAGAAGATATATTCCTACAGTATTCATTTTGAATCTTATAAAATTGAAAATAGATTTGTTGTCTTGGATCGCAAGTTAATCGTTAACGACTGGCTTTTTATTATCTTAGGCCGTGTGCGAATTGGATGAATTGTGGTTAAAAAATAAAAATGGATGAATTTTTAACCACTACTGTCATATTTTAACCTGCTCAGCAGCTAGTCAAATAATGCGATGTGTCAAAATTTAACCAAACGTCAAGTTTTAACCCATTTTTAACTGAATTCGCACACGGCCTAACACTTAAACGCCTAAAAAGTTTCTAGACCAAAAAATGCGTTTAAGATAAACGCCAATTACAATAAAGGTTTCGGTGTAATTCTTGTAGACAATATCTTAGAGAGACGAAATCCGGTTGACTTTTCTCAAGTTTCGCTCATGGCATCATGAACTTGTGATCAAATATAACACCTAGATCTTTTTTCTCCAGTATCTTAGAGAGGGCTACTGAACCTAATTAAATATGATCTGAGCCGTTCGACGACTGAAAGTTAAACTTTGACATTTAGATACATTTAAATAGAGATTGTTTTTACTACACCAATTCGAAAGATTACGGAGATCACTTTGTAATTTGAAACAATCAGATAATTTCTCGACCATTTTAAACAATTTTAGATCATCAACAAACTTTGAACATTGAGAGTATCTGGAATATCATTCACCACCATAATGAAAACCAACGGGCCCAAATAAATACCTTGTGGAACCCCAGATGTTACATTTATTGGTTCAGAGGCACAATTATCAATACGAATAACGAATAGCTTACGATTACACAAATAAGATTGAATCCAGTTGAAGAGATAACAAATCCACAGTTTACAAGTTTTTTAACATGAATTTGATGATCAACTCTGTCGAAAGCTTTTGCAAAGTCTATATAAATAACATCACATTGCATCCAATTTTCTAAAGAAGATACCACAAAATTTGAGAACAATGCAAGGTTAGTTGAAGTGGATTTACCACTGAAGTGGAAAAAAATAATAAGTATTATTGGAAAACATTTTGGAACTTCCTTCTTAGACTTTTCAATAAGACAAAATTTATCAGAATTATAAAATGACTTTTCCGACTTCTATGCTTTAATAAATGTTTGGACATTGCAATCCCAAAATGCTCATTAAAGTATTAGGACTGCTACCAGATTTGGCTTGACTATGTATATTAAAACAATAAACCTAATGATTCTATTCACTCTCAAATTTCTTACACTTTTCACTATTTTTAAGATTTCTCATGGGAGCTCATCTATTCTTCTCATATTTCTCACAATCTTTCAAGGTTTGTATTGAGCGAAGTTTAATTTTCTTTTTCAACAAAACTGTAAATCTTATGACTTTGTTTACACGAATAGTGGCATTATATTATTGTAAGCGGATAAAAAGAAGCTGATTTTTGTTACCTAATCTATGAAAGTCTAGTTCTATTTCGGAAAAAGAAGACAGATTTATGCACTTTTTCAAAAGCAAATTTGAATTTTTGAACCAATTTTATCTGAGTCTGTTTTCTGCAAAAAATAAATCATTTGGTATCATAACAAACAAAACTATAATGCAATACAAAAAGAAACAAAATCAAATAAATAATAAATTTCTGTTTATTAACATAAAATTAAGAAATAAATACATTATCAAGTTTAGCATCTTTTAAGGTACTTAATACAAAATCATCGCACGTATATAAATTTTTTTAAAAAGATTTTTCTTCATCAAATATTTCTAAGAAACATATTTAATTTTTGTTTTAAAATTTAATTTTAAACAAATATTAACAATAAAAACTTCATGTTTATAAGTCTAATTCAACTAGTTTCTTCTGGCTTATAGGCTAACAAAGACTGATAGATAAAGATGATGATAGGAAGATATAGCTTAAGATGTACAAATAGATAGAGATAGAGATAGAGAAAGGGGGAAAGATTGTGATTTTTATTTTTCTTAAAGATGTGCAGTGCATGTTATGGGATTAAACAATTATGTAGTTTTTTGTTGTTTATGAAATGTGTTTGTGGACGATCTTAGATTTGAGAAGATACAATTGTTACAGGTTTATTCTACGGGTATATGCATAAATATATATTTAAATTTTCTTGTAATTTATTATAACAAACACTTAAGACTACAATACAACCATATTGCTAAATATATTTTATATAATTTATTACCTACATCAATGAGCAAATGTATTGTTTTTTTTTTGTAAAATTAAATTATTTCAAAAAAACATTTCACTCAATCTTATTTTAAATTTAAATTATAATTTAGAAAAACGGAAACTTAACTGTACAATAACATTTAACAGAAACAGGAAATTTAGAAAACATATGCACATTTATTTATTTTTTTAATTAATAAATTATTTCTTATGACACATAGATTTTCTTTAATATTATTTAATTTATGTTTATGCATAAAACTAATAGTTTTCATGTGCTTGTGTAGATGCGTTTTTAAATTCTTAATTCTTTTGTTTTTTTATTTTAACTTTTAGCTAAATTAATGTCGTTTTTATCTCACTCATTATCACTTTTATTTTTTACTTAGAAAGAAAAACAAGTTTAGTTATATTTTTATATTAATATAATTTTTTTATCCAACAAATTAATTTAATAAATAGAAAGAACAACAATACATTTATTTATAAAATAAGAACTGAGAATGAAAAACAACACATTCATAGAAAAGATAAGTAAAAAAATAGTAGGACGTCTTATGCTTTCAAAATGTTGCTTTGGTTTTTTTTTTTTTTTGAAAAAATTTAATGCACACTTTGTTGTTTTCTTGATTTTATTTTGTTTGTTTAAAGTAAGTTTTTGAATAATACATTTTTCGATTGTCAATTTTATAAAGTAAGTGTTTCTTATTCTCCATTTAAAAATTTGAATTTAAATATTGAAAAGTGTCTTGGCAAAATGATGGTTTTATGTGTTTTGGATTTTAATCGATCCATTTTTTTTTTTTAATTTTTAACACTTTTGACTCTGGTTTTCCAAATAATTGGAGCATTTTGGGTAATTTGATTCAAATTGTTTTAAATTTGGCTTTTAAATTTGGCTTTATAAAGAATTTGTATTTGGTTGAGACAACTGCTGTTGATGTTGTTGTTGGTGTGGAGTCGGTGATCGTTGTTGAGGCTGTTGGGAATTTGTTTGATCATTTTCCTGAGGACGATGCGACTTCATATGAGCACTTCTGCTTTTGACTTTGTTGAAAACTCTGCAAATGGTTTTGAATTAAGGTTTGATATTTGCAAGCTAATTATTTTTATCCTAAAAGAGAGAACAATGCTTTGTGGCGAACTAAGATAAATAAGCGTGCAACTATAATGATATAAAAGATTTATTAAAAATAAAAACTATAAAAGCAGATTTTTTCCGCTGGAAACTTAACGTTGCACTGATTAGTTTTTTGCAAAGCATATCTTTTGCTATTGATATTTTGAACTCGAGATTTTGAACGAACATAATTTTATAATGTCGGGGAAAGCTGGGTGCCCTCTGTTAACCTTCTTTCTGTAATATTCTCAAATATTCTCTAATAGAGCTCCATAACTAAGTCTTTGAAACTATGCAGATAAAACACTTGTAAATAAAAACAATAAGACCAATTATCTACACACAAAAAGAAATTTGGTAAAAATACGAACCGGTTACCTATAGCCAACCAAATAACTTCCTCCTCTTTGCGCAAGGCATGAAAAAATGTTTCCTTACGATCAATGGTCTAAAAGTCAAGCAGCAGTATATTTCTATCATGTTTTCGACAACTTTACCAAAACTAAAAAAAACTTGTACTAAGCCTTCTTCTTTCAATTCAAGTAACTCAAAATGGTGAGAATCATATAGAACGAACTAAATTAATTCTTCGTTAAATTTGGTCTACTCCGGCGATAACTTTTAATATCAGTTATTTGAAGCCGAATATAAGGACAATTTTTGGGAGCTGTTTACTTTAAGATTAGATTTATTTGGTTTAAAGCAATCGGTTAAATTGTGAAGAAATTGTTAAATGCGCGTTCAGTCGCAAATATTGCTGCTGCAAGCAAAAGTATTACTGATGATCCGAATTTATTGATTTCCAGGCTTTCGCAGCAATTAAACGTGTCGTACACCAGCTCACTATGGCGTATTTTGCTTTTGGATTTGCATCTCCATTACATTACAAAATTCAAATATAGAAGCCTCCTGACCATTTCAACACCACCGTAGGTACGCTTAAGGGTGTGGAATAACCGACAGTAAACAACTACTTTTTTAACAACATTTCTCACTCTCAGAAAACTTACAAGTGATCGAAGAGGTTCCATTGCATCAACTAAAAGTGACTGTTTGGTGTGCTCTATGGACGAATTTCTTCATTTCTGGATTTCTTCGAAGATGCCAATAGACCTCTTCAATGGGCAGTGGAAGTGGGTTGGGGTTGAATAACTGGAAAACGAAATACCAGAAAATACTACTACACTACTTTTGCTCATGTAACGTTTGCATAGAAAAAATCATACCTTTTTTCATGAGAATCTAATCTTTTTTGTCACTCAAAGTTATGAGAACTAAGGAGATCGAAATCTGATACCTTTTTCGATTTTTCTAACAGCCCTGAATTAGGCCACACCCTTTTTCAAATACAGAGATTTTATGAGACACCAAACGGTGGGAATCCATTAAAATTCTTCGTTCAAATATTTCTATATAAGCAGTTGCTTTTTTGGGAAATCACTAAATCAGTCAGTTCAAGATTGTTCATGCTAATAAGAAGACACGTCCATTACTTTTTTTTTTTTTTTAATAAAATACAGTTATAATTTAAAATGAGCGCGAATTTTAAACTCAAATTTTGTATTATATTTAATTGTTTATAAGCGATATGACTTCTCTTCATTTAAAAGAAAAAAACGTACTTTCGAGAACGAAGAATAATTCAAAAAGAGATATGACCTTAAATTGTAAATAATGTTTGTTGCATATTGAGACAATGACTGTGATAATCATTCAATTGAATGGCTACAAAAGTTGAACTTTTTCCAGTACATATTGTCCTTTGACGTCTGTTTTGGCGACTTACGTCCTCCGATTGTTGTTTAAGCTGTATATAATGGTCAATGTGCCAGTAATTTGTTAACATGAAATCTTTCTTCAATTTTTACTTGCGACATATAGAATATATGGCAAGTATTGAATTCGTAAAAAAAAAAAAATTGAGATGATGATGAGATATGACATTACGATGATAGAGAAGTCGAAAAAAGTGGGTCCGGCGATTCCGTCCGTCTGTCTGTCGGGAAGTTTACAGGCACCTACAGCCTTAACCACTGGTCCGATTGACTTCAAACTTAAAAATTAGAGGTTTGAGCAAAAACTCATATCCCAGTTTTTTTCATTTTTTTTTAAGATCAAAATTTAGGGTAGCCACCATACGATTTTATGGCAAAAAACCAAAACTTTTAATTTTCTCCAAAACGGCTCCTACGATTTTTTTTAAACTTCCTCGAATCTTATTTTTTTAAACACTCATGTATTTTATGTAAAAAAAATTTTTTGTATTGCTCGAAAACGGTACCTCCCATAGAACCGTTTTTTTGTTATTAGATTTTCTCGAAAAATAAAAGTCTGATCAGCGTAATTTTTTTTTCTGAAAGTATACGCATATATTGCCCAAAAAATATTTTGTATTCAAAAAATTTTCAAATTTTTTTTTGGATTTTAAAAAAATATTTTTAAACTTTTTTTTAAAAATTGTGTATCTCAAAAACGGATCAATATTAAAAACCGAAACTTACTTATAAAATGTATATTTACATATGCTTGAATACTGCATACCCAAATTAATTTTAAGACATTTTTGAAAAATTTTATATATAAAAAATTAATTTAAAAAAAAAAACGGCTCCGACGATTTTCAAAAAAAAATTCAATAAATCAAGAATAAGGTTTGAATTTGTTTGACATTTAAATTTTTGGAATTAAATGTATTTACAAGGTACATTTTCAAATTTTAATTTTTTTTTTTAATTTGAAAAATCAACATAAAATTTGGAATACAGGAGCAAGTTCGTACGACCGAGTCGTGCACATTTTTTCATACTAAAATTAAAATTTTGCTTGAGCAAATGATTTGCGTTCTTGTTGCAAAACAGTCGCTTCGTGTGCGGAGGGTCTAAAAATGTAGGTACCTACTTACAAACAAATAAATGAAATTAACACAAAGTTAAGATAGTTTTCACGAGTCTTAAGCTACAACTTTGTATTTTTTGTATCTTTAAAAAGTTATCAATTCAAAAAATGAAGGGCAGTAAAGAATGACTTTGCTTCGTTCTCCATGATTCTCATCTTTTCGAGTCTCCAAATTTCCTAGACATAGAAAAGGATGTTATGGCTTTATTCTGGGCTTGTAAACAAACTTGAAAATAAAGCGGAAACTTCGTTCTCCATGATTCTCATTATTTTGAATGATTTAATCCAGAACCGTCTTATATCGAAAATGCGAGTTTTACTTCTGATTGGTAATATGCAGGCAGCAATGCAAACAAAAATTATACGGCGAGTTGTGGAAGAAGGTAAAAATTGAAACTGACCACGATCGGCTTCGTTTGATTTTCACCCTATCTTCCATTCCAAAACATCAAAAATATAGATATGAAAAAAAGAATAAGCAATTAATGTTATGCCCTAGAATACCCTTGAAAAATATGGTGCTATGGAAAACGTAGGAATTGAAAAGTGATTAAAATCTTAGCTAAGAAAATGAAAGCAAAAAGCAAAGGAAATAAGAAAATAAATATAAATAAAAAACTTACATAAATCCAAAAGAACATTAACGATATTACAGATGAAACGAAAACTTGAATGCAGTTGGTAGATAATTTGTAGCTTTAACTCCTACACACAGGATCAACATTATCCTAAGGCTTTCTTCATTAAAGAGCCTATATGCTTACAACAATCTGTCTAACGTCATTTTGTGATGCTTGTTTTTTTTTTTTTTTGACAATGAACAATAATATAACAGTAACATTAACAACAAAATAAAAAGAAAAACAATAAAAATATAACATTAATAACATTTAACTATCTATGTATATAGGAACAAATTTTATATCCAATTTAAGGAGATGAGTTTAAGAGTAGATTGTTGTTTAACTTTTAAATATTTTAATTATGTAACAGGTATAAGGACGTGCGTTTGTAAATATTAATGTTTTTTTTTTTCTATGTTGGCTTGTTTTTGTGTGTGTGTGTCTGTAAGGACTTATGGGGAGGTCTTACTTGCCGCACACCTTGCAGGGGAAGTCATCTTTGATATTTGAATGTGACTGCAAGTGACCATTATTGGCCATAATCATCGACGAGTTGTTGTTGTTGAGTTGATTCATATTACGGCCGATGCAATGGATTCGAGTGTGACCGTGCAGAGCTGCTTTTGATGTGAAGCTCTGGAAGTTGAAATTATATAAAATTTCGAATTCCGAAAGGAAGCCGTTTTTAAACTTACAGCTGAACAATCGGGCATCTCGCAAACATGAGGGCGGTGTTCAGAAATTTGCGAAGAGAACTGCGACTGGTTGGCGTCGTCATTTTCTGTTTTTAAGTGAGTCATCTTGTAGTCTACACACAGCTTCTTCCAGAAGTAGTAGAGTTGTATGCATTCACTGGTGGATTTCGTTATAATCTTAAAAGGATACAATACAAAAGTTATGCTGAGTATGAACCTTATTCACTATGAAGAACTTATTCGCAAGAATCGTGTACTTAGAAGTACTGTATACTAAGTGCTTTTTTAAAATACTATAAAATACTAGTATTTACAAGTACTTGCAATCCGCAGTTCTAGTACTTAGATGCACTACTTTACTAACAAAATATTTTCCAAGCATTAGTAATTTTTTGCTCAAGTATCAAAAGGAAAACCAAGTATTTGTACTTGAAAAATTTCAAGATGTTTTTTTAAAGGCACGATTATGTAAATGCTTAAAGAAAAATGAACCTAATACTTTGAAGCACTTGTATTTGTAGCAAGTACCTGAAGTATTTGTATTAGTTTGGATTACTTGTAGTACTTAAATCACTTTAAGTACTTGGAATATTTTTCTTTGCAGTACCTTAAGTAGTATATTTTTGAAAATACTTATACTTATCCTTATAGAACGGTACTTAGAATCAATTAAAGTAGTTCTTGAAAGCATTTTAAGGCTCAATAGAACTACAGTCTTAAAATACTTAAGGTACTTGAAGATATTAATTTATCGTATAAGTTATTAGCAAAATCCTACCTCTCTGGAAATGGTATAGAAATCTTTTCCATACTTCTCGAGACCCCTCAGAAACATTTCGACCTCCAACGATGACCATTTCAATTGGAATTGACTCGATTGTGATTTGAGCAGATTCAGCACAGCTATGGGCGTGTCACCTTGCACTTGAAGCAATGCCTTGAGAGCAACCTCCTCCGAATGATAACCAAGTGGAATGGCTGAAGACTTGCTAAGCTCAACATACCGCGTGAGAATTTTCTCGTCACTGACAACACTCGGATCCCACATCTTTTCCTCGTGATCTGTTATCATATTTGCAGGAATCTGTGAGTACTTGCCTGATGTTTCCATGGGCGGAATAGTTGCTTGATATGCTGTACCGATGTTGACTTTGGATTCATCAAGGAACGCCATCAAGCTGGCAGCCTCTTCGAATTCATCATCCAAATGCAATGTGTCTTGGGCAAAGGTGGGTGGTTTGGGAAGATTGGAATAAAGACCAGTGCCCTTGCGGCCTGGATTTAGGATTGGTTGCGGGGTGTAGTGGGTGGTTGATGGTTTTCGCAGTTTAGACTTGTAGAGTTCATATTTGCGGGGAATACTATTTGAAGAGTGCAAACCACTGCTGTCGCCACTCATCGATCCCTGACGCAGTCTCCTCTTCAGAATGGAACTGGTTAGCGGGGAAGCTGTTGCAGCTGCAGCTAGAATGTTTTGGGGTTGTTGTTGTTGCTGATTTTGTTGTCCAACTGAGATATCATTTGTTCCGAAGAACGAAGACTGTGTCTTGATGGCAGGTGCTTGAGTTTCTTTATACGGTGGGGGTGGCAGTTGCGGTGCTGCTAGCTGATTGTCCTGCACACACATCTGGCTGCCAGTTGTTGTTAACGCTGCTGATATAGTTGGCTTGGATTCAGTTTCGTTGTCTTGCTTAATTTCCTGCTGATTCTGAAGTGTGAAATGGTATTCAGTACTTCCATCTTTGGAGGTGCTTGTGGCGACTAATATGGGGAAACTTGGATCTGGATCGGGCTTCTTGGGCAGCGGGAGCAATTGTCCACCTTGGATGTTGCTTGATGTCTGGGGTTCTATTCGGATCATTTGGGTAGGCTGATGAACATTTAATCGGTGGCCAAAATCTCTGGGAGAAGACGACAACAGAGGGTCTTCGGAGTTTGGCATCATCTGGGATTGAAGACCTAGACCCGGCAGATAGTACAAATCGATATCGGTCGAGTTTTGCGGATCGCAATTAAGAGTCTCGTCGGGCAGGACATCGCGCAGAACTTCTTTGACCTCTTCGGCTGTGCCAATACCACTGGTGAAAAATGACTCCGAAAGCGGCGAAGTCGCATTGCGGGAGTCATCGAGGAATCCTTGTGCATCCTCCAAAAATGACAGATTCTGATCGGCAAAGTCTTTGAGATCACAGTTTGCCGCATCGTTGGATTCGTTGAGCAAGTCTTCGACCTTAACTACGGACGTGTCGAACACATCATTCGAATTATCATCGCCTGATTTGAAGAACTGTCCACTGTCCTCGAGGACACTCTTGAGTTTGAGGATTTTCTGACTATCGGTGAGAGCTTCGTTGGAACAGTCTTTGAAGAAAGTTCCCCCAGCATCGTCGATGAAATCCGAGGTGGATTTCTCTTGGAAAAACGAATTCGCTGCATCCGAAAAGTGGTGGGAATCATCGAGGAATGGCGAAGCTTGGGCAACTGTTTCATGACTTGCCGGTGGTGTGGGATAGGCCAGCGGTGAGGGTAGTGGCGATACCGACTGTTTGATTACAGGAGCCAGTGACTTGGTTGCGTTGTTGGCGGTGGCAAGAGAATTTCCAGCATTGCTATTTAAAGCCTTACACGTGCCATTGTTATACAGGACAAAATCCTTGGAATGAAGAGTTTGAAAGTCGGGCAATGCATCTTGCAATGGGGAACTGAACGCCGTTTGCATATCCTTGCTGTTTCTATTCACCACAAGGTTTGACGACGAGCTGCTGGTGTCATTGTGGAAGTCACTCAGTGAGTTCATCTCATCTAAGTGATCAGCTTCTTCTGATTCGTTGAGCAATTGTATCGAATCGACCGTTTGTAGAAGCATGTCGGTCTCCGAAACACTATAGACATCACTGTCCTCAAAAAAGGACGCTGCCGAGTCTGTGGAATAGGTGAGAGTGTATACGTCACCAGATCCATTGGATGCCTGGGATATGGTGAGTGAGACGGGAGTGGTTTCGCCATTTGGAAGTGTTATTGCCAGTGGTGGGTTGGATGTTCCCGAACTGGAGTTGGTGGAAAGTGACAGTTCAGAGGGCAGCATTAGAGTCCCACTGCTAGTGGTGAATATCTGGCTGGAATCAGTATTCGATGTTTTTCTCACTGCTACTTTAGTGCCACGCTTGAGAAGTTCAATCAAGGTTGCGTCTTTGTGATCCATGGTCGATGTGGCCTTCGATGTGTTGGTGGATACTGTTGCCGTTCCAACACTGACGTTTGATGGTTTCTGCTGGACCGGTATTGTTTGCTTCTGTATTTGCAGGCCCGAAGGCAGAACAGCGTTACCGAGCTCGGGCAGGCTGTTGTTCCGGTCGGATGGAGAATTTCCAGACGACTGTAGGACTACAGGTGATTTGGGTGTTAGAAAATTTTCAAGATCGCTTGCTGCTCGTCTGATTGAAGCTGTTATGGGTGGGGCAGGAACTACAAAGGCACCCTGAGACGAGAAGAGAATTAATTTTCATACACCAAATAAATTGTTGGGGACTTACCTTCAAATCCTTACATCGCTTACTAATAATTTTCTCTTCGATCAAAGCTCGTACCCCGATACTTGCCGTTTGAAGAGGTGGCCCTCCAAGGCCATCCTTGCGGTCGCATTTTTTCGTTTCGGCTTCTTTTTTGAAATAGCCACCATGCAAACGCATGTGACCGTTGAGGGCTGGAACGTTCTTAAATTTTCTATGACATAGATTGCACTCTACAGGTTTTTGCTCTATTTTAACAATGTTTAAAATTTGTTGATTTATTGCGGCGGCACTTGATAGATTTTGTTGTTTTGCCTGCTGCTGTTGTTGTTGTTGATGGGGACCACTTCCGTTGAGTAATTCATTTATGGAGATGGATGTTATTGGTGATGTGGAATTGTCAATAACGGAGACTTTTGATTGTGTTTGCTGTAACTGGGTCTAAAAAGTTCAAAATTTTGTTTAAAAGCGATTAAAAGATGTCATACACTTTATTTAAAAAATTAAAATTAAATTAAAATTTAAATATTCAAAAGAGAAATAGATTCCTGCTTATCTCATGCTCCATTTTTATGCTTAATTGGGGCCTTGAAAAATTATAGCACAACAAATAGCAACTCCAGTTAAAACTTCGTCTTAAATTCATCACGTTAACTATGGTTTTTCATTTTTTAAGCGACAATCTTCTTATAACTGGTCGACTTGTTTTGCAACCACTTTCTAAAGAAAAAAACTAAGAAGCTCTGTTTGCGGTTTTTGATAGTGTAACGCATTGTGAAAAAAAACGCGAAAATGCAGCAATGAGACCACCGTCCGTCGCGTCCCCTCGATAAATAACCTACGCCGATCCGTCCCTGGGAACTACCAAGAATAACAAGAGAATGCGACGACCGAAAACCACCGAATTCAACAAGAACTCATTTTTTTGTGTTATATAATTCACACTCAGCGCTGACCGAAAAATGTATAAGGGGAGGAATTTTCGCTATGGAAAATCAGTTCCTGATCCGCTTTCGTTTGTTTGCATTTACATGCCACAATATTTTTGGTGGAAGGCACTATTTAAGAGCTGTCCATTTATTTTTGCCGTGGGGATATATTCCTTTTGATCGGGGCTTCTCTCTGATCTCATATTTAGTCGATCGATAATTTTGTGCATTTTCCTTTCTGGAAGAAAAGAGGGTTACTGCTCAACCGTTCATTTCACTCAGTTTATTCTTTGATCCACTTCATTGGAGTGTATCGAAGACAAAGCGAAAGCCAACGCTTATCCAGTAGAGTAGTGCCGTTGACAGGCGCTCGTAGCTCAACCGTTTATTTCACAAAGACTAAGTTTATTTCAAAAACACGCGCACTGGGTGGATCAAAGACAGGGAAAAGGCCCCCTTTTCGAATAGTAAAGGGCTGGACGTGTTATTTGGTTTTAGTCTTCAACTCGACGTTAGGAGCTTAGTCGAAAACTTCAAAAATAAACATCACAACAGGTAAGTAGTTCTAGCTTCAGTACACGGTTAAAAATTTTGGGATATTTTTTAATACAAGTCTTGTATTACAACTGTATGCAATACACAAAATATTACTTTTCAATATTCTCAAATTATTACATTTAATTTCAATATATTTTGTATTAAATTTTAATATTTTGGTATTAATTTTTTCGTTTTTAATTTATTTTGTATTAAATTTAAATATTTTTCTCTTAAAGTTACTATTTGTAATACAAAAAGATTTGAATTTAATACATTTGGAATTAAAACCAAAATTTAATGCCCGTTGGCCCTACATTTTAATAAGGGTGTTTATTGAAAAACAATACAACTTTATTAAAAACAAACCCTCGTGTATTATATTTTAATACCCTTGCATTAAAATGTAATATCCGTTCGTATTACATTTTAATATCCTTGCATTTATATGTAATACACGTTTGTATTACATTTCAACTGTATTATCATGTATTACATTCTAATACCCATGTATTAAAAAGTAATCGAATTTAATTAAAAACAAACCCTCTTGTATTACATTTTAATACCCTCGTATTGAAATTTAATAAAATTTTATTTAAAAAAAACACTTGCTATACATTTTGGTGTTTGACATCTGCCTGTAGCGTTTTTAATACAATACAAAATTGTATTAAAAATAAATACCGCTTTGATTAACTTTTAATACTCTAATATTAACAATTCTAATATTTTTTTATTAAAATCTAATACAACCTTTATTTAAAATTTAATAAAAGGCGTATTATTTTTTTAATACAAAAAGTATTAACTTTTAATATCTCCTCAGTATTAACTTTTAATATTTGCTTTATTACTTCTCTGCTTTTAATATTTGCAGTTTATTAGATTTTAATATTTTTCTGGTGTTGTCATATATGTAACCCTCAAAATATTAAAATCTAACCCAAAATTTCTAACCGTGTAACAGTTCAGATATGATTGAACTCCTGATGCGCTTTCACGAATTTGTGAACATCCTGTCAAAAATTTATCCAAGCAGACCTACATATGCATGGAGGAGTCTGTTAAAACCAGTTGGCTGAAGAGCTCTACTCAGAAATGTGGTCATCCTTTGTTTTCGATTTCTGATTTACTTAGTTGATAAAATGAACAGAAATGATCATTGTGGGACTACTGACATCGACCGAAGAACGGAATCTATCGTGAATTGTTTTACAGGTAAATATTTCGCATTGATCCCATAATCGAGGGTGCTTTCATAAGCCAGGACTTTTCTATCATGTAGGAGATTATCGCAGAAGGCTATTGTCGTGTCGAATACGGATCTGAATTGTATGTTTCTGTTTTGACCATGTGGAAGCGGGGGTGTGCAATTCGATCGGTGATTTGATTCTTTTTTTAGGAAGGGAAATAAATGAAAGAGAGTTCGAAACTACACTGTCATAAGTCTCCTAAACATCGCCTTCAAGTTTAACAACGTGACCTTCTCAGTGTTGCTTCAGCCGTCAGTTCAGCATCGATCAAATATTTACTCTACAGCATATCTTGGAAAATACCCAAGAACTTTTAATTGATACCTACCGTCTTTTTAAGAACAGATGTCAGTAGATCTGTTGTAAGCCCTGAGACAGAGGCCAAGAAGATGGGTATAGCGCTTAATGAGGGCAAGTTAAAGTTAATGCTGTCAACGTCTTGCAATAATCGTCACCATAGACAGATAAAACATCGAGGAAGTTAAGGATTTTGTCCCTCTGGGATCCGCTATAAATTCAAACAGCGATACCAGCACTGAAATCAACCCAAAGAACAATTCTAGCAATTGCTGTTTCTTGACCTTATAGAAGGCAATCTCGGACATTTCAAGTGGCACCCTAGAAGACGGTCATCCTAACAGTATTTGTGTATGGAGTAGACGTAGCGGTAAGGATTTGACACTTGACAACGTCTGCTGAAAACGCTTTGGGTTGGTTTGAGAGAAAAATTATTCGCGTCATTTTTGGTCATGTCTGCATGGGGAATAGAGACGAAGGTTCATCTAGCAAAGAAAAATTATGGTTGAACGACTTAAATGGCTGGGTAATCTAGAGCGAATAGGAAAAAGTGGGCGTACCGCAGAAGAAGAAGCCTGCTTCTAAAGTGGAGCATTCAACCAGCATATCCCAAGTGAATGAATTGACTAAATCAAAATGAGAAACTGAAGCTGTTTCACAGAACGATTACTTACAGGATATTGCCCGCAAACAACCGCAAACGACTAAAGTTTATCACTCACATCCTTGAGAATAGATTTACATTCTTTTAAAATTATATCACCAGTTCAATACCCTTGAAAAATACAACTCACTCTTTTCGAAACAGAAGATATAGGAGCCTCGAAATGATGAGAATCATGGAGAACGAAGCAAATTCATTGTATGATTTCTTCTGCTTAAGTCGCTGATTTCTTGTAAGTTAAATTTTTCATAAATTGCGATTTGATTAAAAAAGGGCAGCACTATAGTTTTCGTTTGCAGCTTGTCAACGGTGTTTCCAGCTAAGTTTTACAAGTTTCGTTGTATGTTACGATTTCGCTTGTTAAATAATAATAATTTAACTTTGACAAATCTGTCAATTGTAAGTGTAACTTATTTTAAAATCAACTCATTAAAAATAAGTCCCTGAAATTCTTAATGCTATTTTCACCCTTAACAACCAACCTGCATATTCCATGTCCGTGGCCTCTGCAACTGTTGTTGAATATTCTGTGCTTGGCTCTGACCCTGATGGGACGATGACGGTGGTGGTTGGTTAGTTATTTTCAAATTCGCAGTCGTCGATCCAACAGTCAACTGGGTATTGCCCTGCTTCGTCTGCTGCATAATTTGACTAATGAGATCCAGTTGCTGTCTGGTGAGTCCGTCACCAGTAGCAACCGACTTTATCGAAGCACTCGACGATGGTGAAGAAGCAGGCGAAGAAGTCACTGAATACGAATTGGCTTGTGTCGACGATGACACAACTGACACATTCACAGCTGACGAAACTTGTTTGATAGAACTGTTACTATTGCTGCCACTTCCATCGTCACCGCCTCCCATAGTTGTGTATTGAATACAGTTTGCTCCGTGAGGTGAACTGGCGTCTCCTGCAAAAAAAAGTTTATTTAACAAAAAATATGATTGACAAAAGTTATTTGAAAGTTTTACCACTGGCAGTTGCTGGGGATAAACTTAATCCTGTTGGCGGTCCTGTCGACGGCGAAAGGGATGATGCCTGATTTTGGGGGGTTGTTGCGGCTGCCGCTAGTCCACTATGGTGATTCTCAGTGTGTCGTCTTAATGATCTTGCGTCACAATAAGATTTGCCACAACCTTCAGCCTTGCATTCGTATGGTTTCTTATTTCTATGAGTCATCATATGACCATTTCTGCATTTGAAATTCAAAGTAAGAAAAACAAAAAAAAATACAAAATGGAAAAATTAATTTGGCAATCGTTATAATTCCGCACGTGGCGTATCTGTCATTCTGTAAATTAAAGAAAAAGTTTTGTTTTTGTGGTACTCACAAATGGTCCTGTCTTTTGAACGCTTTTGAACACATCACACAGACATACTTTCGCTCATCGCTATGCGTTAATTTGTGCTTCGCCAAGGCAGATGCATTTCCGAATACTTTACTGCAAACCTGAAAATAGTTGAAAGATTAAATTGACGGATTGGTCTGGACAGTGGGCGGTTGATGGGAGTGAGAGCGAAAAATGCTTTTTTGAAAATTGCGCAACGCTTTGTAGTGCAGTTCGGTTGCATCGATAGCCACTATTTTTGGCTCAATATTTTTGTTTGAACATTTCTGTTTTTTTTTCCATTTCATTTCTGAAATTTGGTATTTGAATTTATATAACCAGTTATCGTTAATTTTATGAAATCTATGAATTGGATTCACTTTGAATTGTGGCTGGGTGGATGCAAATTGGAGAGGGGAAGGGGGAGAATTCTATTTGACGATGGACATTCTCACAATTTTATGATAAAGTAATAAAATTCAAAGAAATAACACACATGGGCAAAAATATACTTTAAAATAGTGCTCGATTGAGGATTTTGTAAACATTCGACAGAGCCATTAAATTATCTTATGGAATAATGGGCAAACTACAAACACTAGAAAAACAATCTAAAGTTGTAAAACTTGTTGATTTAACGAAGGACAATTAAATTTGATAGAATGTAAATATTATTGTGTTGATATTTTGGAAAATTTTGTAATAGATCTGAACATGTGTTGAGAATGAAGGAAAAACTATTAATTTTGCTTCATAAGCCAAATAAGTTTTGAAATGGACAATTCAAATTTTGAGGTTAAGCATATTTCCCTAAAAAAGTGGTCTTGTTCTATTTCTGGAGTCTCATAGTCCTATTCGTTTTATACAGAGACGGCTAAAGCTAGGAAAAATAGAGTTTTAAAGAATATATTTATGTTTCCAGATAGGCCGCAGATGAAAAAAAGATGTCTCATGTAGTCATGTTGATAAATCGCCGAAAAAAAGTCGATTTTATCAAGATAATTACCTACGCTCATTTTGAAGTCTTGTTGGTATAATCTTCCGAGATTCGATTGTCAAAAGCAGAAACAATGCATCCGCTTATTAGGCTCTAGTGAACACTGCAGCTTTGTCCAATGAAAACACCAGTTACACCAACAGCCATGTGTTTGGACTCGGCGTAGAAAAACTCGACAAGAGGTGCAGGTAAGACCCGGACATGTGCCAAAAATAATGGCATAAGTTTCCATTGGTAGAAGTTCTACCAATCTGTCCGAAACATGATACAATTTACTCCATGTTGAACTTCAAAGGCGTTCTAGAACCCCTTATTGAATTTATAAAGGGTGAGCTTGAAGAAGAAACTGTAAGATGAAAACCTAGTGCAGCAGCAATCAAACTTGGAGGAACAAAGTCACAGGCATCAAAAATTAAAAGCTTAAACCATGAGCATGACCAACTGCTATTCAAACCCAAAAACATTTTTAATGGACTTTGAAAAGACATCCTCCTCACCTTGGAAATAATCCTTCTATCAAACCCTGATGTGACCTAGTAATGATTATCAGTTTTTCATGTGCGATGCCAAGAAGAGGATCAGCTAAGTTCAGGTTTATTTGCCGAGTTTAAACCTTTTAAACCTTCAGCAATGCAATTTGACCATAGATACGGGGTCGCTAATTTCCATTGGTGGTGTATGCGATTTTCATAATCCGTGTCGGAGCAATGGACGGCTGGGAGGCAAACTGTAGTCGCAACCGAGCTCATTCTTGTCTTACTCCGGTAAATCCGCCCTGACGAAGCTGACCTTTCCCTTTCAGTACTACTTGTGGTTGCCCTGCGAAGAGTAGGTGAGTTATTTAGAAAGTGTTGCTTTGCAATATCGAGTAAATATTTCTCCAAGCTCAAGTGCGGAAATACCAACCTCCGCGCTGGTGCAGGGTGGAAACTAGACTTCGGTCTAGGCAAATGTTTTACGCTAAAGTCATGCAGTCTTCCAGAATTGTTCAACCACACTGACAACTGGCAAGAGGCTGCATGACAAGGACACCAGTGAATCCTTGTTAATCCGTGGTAAGAACGAAAGCTGGGAAAATTCCTATTGAAGAAGTGTACGTGAATTTATTCACAGGAGTACATAAAATCAATAGAAAGACTACCAGGTCTATTGAATAAATTGGTGCTCTGGGGTAGTTGCAGTCCCATCCATAAGGTCCTATATGGATGGCATATAAAATGGCGGTAGGCCCCCTTGTGGGAGTTTCAGAGTGGCTGTGGTTGAAGAGAGATTCCTTCTCGGTAGTTGAATAATTATTCTAAGTTCCAATTATATAGATAGAAAAACATTTACCATTATGGTTTCTTCATGGAAGAAATACAATGGTACTTAAGATCACAAAAGAAATTAATTATATTAGATGCGATAAAGAATAACATACGCATAAGTTTGATACCAATAAATTTCAAACAGTGTGATTAAGGGTGAATATCAACACTCATAAACAGATACCAGTGTGAATGGTCACATGTCAGATAAAGCTTAATTGCTAGGTGCTGACGTAAAACTACTCACACATCTGTACTACTTGTGGGTTAGGTTAGGTTAGGTTAAGGGGCTGACAGTTGATGTCATTACCGTCACACTTAGATCAATACAGATCCATTGTGATACCCGCGAGTATTGCTACTCAAGCTAATAAGAAAAACCTATGTGTTCAGTTAGTCAAGCCATTTAGAGGCCTTGACGAAGTTCAGGATGCTAGTACCTGGCGTGCTAGAGAGTTCCTCTAAATCCTCAAAGAAAAAGTTGCCAAGCATTTTCTTCCTTTGATGGGAAAGTGCGGGACAGTGGCACAGAAAGTGCGAAGTATCTTCATGCACCTCCTCGTCTCCGCATCCCTTGTGTAGCTGCATATTTTTTCCGTTCTTTGTTTGTTAAAACAGGGCCAGATCTTTCTTATTGTGCCGCAGGTGTCAAGAAGATTCCAGCTTTCATCGGCCTTGATAGTTATTCTTTTTTAGATTTCCTGTTTTAAATAACAGGTACACTGAGAAAAAAATCAAACAGATTCATGGTTAAATCAAACAAAAACAACCCCATTTTGGCACTAAAGCGATTTGAAGTTAATTTAAAAGGAAATGTGTTTAATTATTGTTTAAAAAAATTGAACAGAATCATGTTTGATTTAAATTTTATTTGTTTTAAATTGAATTTGTTTCTATTTGCTTTCATTAACTACGTTCAATGTTGACTTAAATAGAATTATTATTATAATATTTTAAATATTTGTGGGTTTGATTCAAAGACGTTTCTATTTTTTTCAATAACCTTTAAACCATTTCAAATAGAAACAAAGTTGTTTTAAACATAATTATTTTTATTTATATTGAACTTATACTTTTCAAATTAATAAAGCTGGAACTTGGAACATTGTTGAGTTGGAGAAAAAAAATCTTCCTGCCACATCTTTTATTGAAAATTTTCTTTGTGCGGCTTTGTAGGTGTTGCTAAGCGGGTTGGTGTGATTTCACTGATGTTGAGTAGTTCAGGAACTTATAATCGGAAATATCTAAAAAACGTTAAGAAGAAGTAGGTTGAATGCATATTTTATTGTTTTTTACTATACTTACATCTGCAAAGCTCATGTTTTAACTTTGAGGAAAATTGTAGTTTTGAATCCAGTTTAATCATAAAGGCTGAACTGAGAGAATTCTGTTTTATATTATGTTAAAAGGACAAACGAAATGGTTACCTTTTCTATTTTGTAAATCGGCAGCTTTTCTTGAAGTTCTTTGTATCCTCCGGGGTAAGAAATCAGTCTGTCTTGCGTGATATCGTTCTCTAGAATATATTACACATGGCTTGAAAAACGAAAATCTTATTGTCTAAAAAATACTTACGATTAATAACGAAGAAAAAGTCGAGTAAATTCCATTGTTTTATTTGTGGTTTTTGTTCACTTTTTTTTATTACACCCGATTTATACCTATTTTTTATATTTTCCACGCACTACTGACTATCTCTCACGAAAAATATCTTGAAAAGATGAGGACAACAAAATCATCGACGACGCCAGTAATTTACAGTTATGCGGTTATAATTACTTAAATTTTACTTCGATTTTACTTCGTTTAGGTTCATTTTAAGTTGCTATGAGTATGAATTAAAAATCATTTGTCCATTTTTTTTATTTTGGCAAAAAATCTGAAATTGTTCGGGATCGTTTCAAATCGATGTGTGTTTGAACTTAATACGGGCTGTTTGATATTATTGTTTTGCAGATATTTTAAATACGTTCTTATTTGAAACAAACTCATTTATGTTAATTTCATGTTCAAGAAGTAAGGCAAACATAAATCCTTTTGATTTAAATAAACTATGCTTAAAAAAAATCGTTTTTCTTGTATTTAAATAGATAAGAGGTTGGATTAAACCGAGTTCTATTTGCCATTCCTAAATAGATTTCAAATATGACTCTTTTTGAAAAAACTCATAGTACAGTTTTCTCAGTGTAGGGGTGCTAACTAGCTGAGCTTGGCTTACGTCAAGCATTGACCCTAGTCTTGCTAATTCATCGGCTTTCTCATTGCCTAGTATATCGCTGTGGCCTGGGACCCAGCAGGGTCCAATGTTGTGCTGTGCGCCAAGAACCTTAAGCTCTTCGCGGCAGCATGAAACAAGCTTTGATTTTACCTCAGCTGCAGTAATCGCTTTTATTGCCGCTTGGCTATCAATGTAAAAGGTGATATCAGCTCGTGGTATCGCCATCATTGATACCTTTTTAGCAGCTGTTGTCACTGCCAGGACCTCCGTTTGGAAGACGCTACTGTAGTCTGGAAGCCTAAGCGTGGCGGCTAACTTGAGAGATTCGGAATAGAAGCCTGCTCCTACACCAGTGTCCATTTTAGAGCCATCAGTACCTATAGATAGCTATTGACGACTCACTGGAGTACGGTATATTATCTATCCATTCCTCTCTGCTTGGGAAGGCAGTCTGGAATGGTTTGTGAAAAACAAGTTTGGGTGTTTTATAGTCCGTTGTAGTACTATGACCCATAACTTTATGGAGGATCTGGGCATGTCCTATGGAACTATTTTTCCAGATTTTAGTTTGACTAAGTCTCAGGGCACTTTTGGCCGCAGATTCTTGAACAAAGAGGTCTAGGGGAATAAGATCGAGTATAACTTCCAATCCCGCAGTTGGAGTGGATCTCATTGCCCCCGTAATGCCAGTGCACGCCAGTCTTTGAACTTTTGTCAAAGTTTTCAGGTTCGTGCTCTTTTCTAAAGCTTTCCACCATACCAAATTACCATAGGTTAGTATTGGTCTAATTATTGCCGAATACATCCATCTGATAATTTTTGGGTTTGGTCCCCAGGTTTTCCCGAAAATTCTATTGCAGGAGTAAAAGGCTGTCGATGCCTTTTTGAATCTATCTTTGGTGTTCAAGCCCCAGTTTAGTTTTTTATCCAAGATCACACCGAGATACTTTGCGTGATCGGAGATCTTAAGAGGGCAGCCTTCAATTGCAGGCATTTTAAAATCAGGTATTTTATGTTTGTTAGTAAATAGCACTAGTTTCGTTTTAGCTGGATTGACCGTCAGCCCAGAGTTCTTAGCCCATTTACTTACTAACGAGAGGGCGTATTCTGTTTGTTCACTGATAGTCGGTAGGAACCTGCCAGTCGCTAGTAATGCAAGATCATCAGCGTAGGCTACTATCCTTACTCCACTTGATTTCAATTTAGAGAGTATGCCGTTCATGACAAGAACCCAGAGTAGCGGTGAGAGAACTCCACCCTGAGGGGTGCCCCTGGATGTGGTTACTCTCACCCTTTCCTCCGCTAGTTCAGAGTTAATCTGTCTCTTTCTGAGCATACACATTATCCACTGCGTTATTGCCTTTTCGACTTTGTGGTCGTCCAAGGCTTGCTTCACTGTTTCGTTCTTCACGTTATTGAAGGCTCCCTCAATATCCAAGAACGTTGCAAGGGTGTATTCCTTGTCATTCAATGATTTTTCTATGACGCTGACAACACTGTGCAATGCCGTTTCAACGCTTTTTCCTTTAATGTATGCATGTTGAAATTCCGATATACAGTCCGGTTTCAGGGTGCTTCGGATGTGTATATCAATTAGCCTTTCAAACTTTTTCAAAATAAACGATGTTAGATTAATGGGTCTAAAGTCTTTGGCCTCCGTATGGCTAGGTTTACCAGCCTTAGGGATGAAAACTACCTTTACCTCACGCCACGATAAGGGAACATACCCCCATTTAAGGCTATTGTTGAAAATGCTAGCTAGGTGTGGGATGATAAGGTTTATGCTCTTCTGAAGCATCATAGGGAAGATTCCGTCTAGACCAGGGGATTTGTACGGGGAAAAGGAGTGAATGGCCCATTTTATCCTTTCTTCCGTTATAATATCCGATGGTACTAGAGTTTCTGCATGAGACTCTGATTCTGGACTGCGGATATCAGCTACGCAGCCAGGAAAATGAGTATGGACAAGGAGTTCAAGTGTTTCGCGACCGGATTCAGTCCAGCTGCCTGTAGGCTTTTTAAGAGAACCGAGAGTGACTGAATCCTTGGTCAGAATTTTCCTGAGTCTTGCCGATTCATTTGTGCCTTCTATTTCGTCGCAAAAGGCCCTCCATGAGCTACGTTTTACTCGTTGTGTTTCGGCCTTAAACATACGTTGACTGGTCTTATAATGTTCCCAGTCAGCTTCTTTCCTAGTTCTTTTTGCAACGTTGAAAAGTCTTCTAGTTTCTTTTCTTAAGTTGCCTAATTCAGTTGTCCACCAGGGTGGTTTTTTCCTACCTTTTCCCATATGATTGATGGGACAGCTTTTTTCTAAAGCGTGGTTCAGAACACTTGTGGGACAAACAATTGATTTTCATAATTTTTTTTAGGACGATCAAGACATGATGAACCTAGAACCGTCCGGCAACTTGGTGGACGAGCTAGGGGACACAGGGTAAATAAATGTTATAGATTAGCAATGGCTGAAAAAATTCAAATTTGGTTGCCCCTCATGAGTATGAAGCCAAACGGACAGTAGCTGATAAGCGGTCTTCAGAGGTTAAGCCCACTGGTTCCGATTTGCGATTGGACAGTTATCAAGGCTATTACAACGGAGCCAGCTGCTGTTGTCTACAGAGGTCGCTGAAGAGTATCTTTGTCATCAACAGACGCACAGTGGGGAAAACGTGGAAATAAGTCATTTCCAAAAAGTTTTTTTTTTTTTTTTTTGGTAGCGCATTTGGATAGTCAATTATTGGTATGATCAAGTTACAACTTTATTTCGTCAAAAAAATATACATATCAAGAGAATTTTCCACTCAAAGTTGATAATTGATTCAAATGAATAAAATCGGAGTCATTTTTAAACCATGTTTTCTCAGTTAATTATGAGCCGATTTGAAAGATTTTTTTTTTATTTTCTTTAGGTATTCTTATAGAAAATTTTAAAAATAAAATTTGATGAAAATAACCATTTTACATAAAAAAAAAATAAAGTAATCAATTTCAGTGCTCGTCCATTTTCTCTGAATGATTTTAAAACTAGCGCCATCTGGCGCTGCTTTATTTTTAGTATGAGCATATAGTGTAGCCTCTAAGCTACAATAATCAGTAAAAACCGTATCCGGAATCGTCCGGATTCGATTTTTAGAGCAATTTGAAGCTAAAAATGTGTGAAAAACGTGTTTTAGTGTTTTTTTCCTCTTTTTTCAATAACTTCGAAACTGTTTATTTTATAAATATTAAAATAACATTTTTAGATAACTATTGAATTCTTAAATATGGGTACCAAATTTCATTGCAATCGGCTTAGCAGATTTGAAGAAATCGCTTGTGAAAGACGAATGAACAGGAAACGCAGTTATGTTATAAGGGTTTCGTTTACACTCTGTGTACGGAACCTTATTACATATTCGTAATTGTGCTTATTTACATCATCATTGTTATTTGTTGTATGTTTTCTGTAATCTATACATTTAAACTATATTTTTTTTTTTAAATTATAGGCCCAGCCCTTTCGGAGATGAGGAGGGGGTAAAATTGAGTGTTTTTAATATTTCTTTTTTGTTGGGTTTTCTTGAATAAATTCAAAACCATTTATCTTGAAAATATATCCTTATTTACATTATTACTGTAGTTTTTTTCAGTTTTTCTGTAATCCATACATATGAAACTAATTTCTGAATTTTTTTTCGAAATTCCAGGCTTACCCTTTTCGGTGAGTAGGAGGGGGTAAAGTTTAGTTTTTTGCATTTTCGACCTTTTTTGTTGTGTTTTCTTGGATAATTTCAAAACTATTTGTCTTAAAAATACAAAAAAAAATATGTTTGTCTTTGCAGGCAATTACTGAATGATTGTACTTAATTTGAAGTCAATAGGGTTACCACCTTTTCAAAAAAATGGTTTTAAAATTAAATGAAATTGGATATTAGTGTATCGAAAAATTTTCTATGTTACATAAATAACTGTGACTTCAAATTATTTTCCGGTAATATTCATGTTATAGACGTTTAACTCAATTTTTTTTCAGAATTTTAGATCCACTAGTTTCCGAGATTAGGGAGGGGCTAATGCCCTATTTTTGATATTTTGGCATCGTTTTTATATATTTTCTTAAGTAACTTCAAAACTTTTTCTCTTAAAAATACATATTTAAAAAATATGATTGTATTTCTACTAAACACGTTCAATTAGACTTGAATAAGTGAAGAAGCTAAGCTAAACACTTGTTAATATAATGATAAAGAAAGCAATCATTACAAAGTATCTAAGAAAGATTTTTTTAAAAGTGGTTCTTTTGAGGGCCCCAAATATTAAATAACAGATACAAATAAGATTTCAATTCCATAAAAAAAAACATAGACTATGCTTCTTATTTTTTTTTTTTCAAAAATTTTAACTGGCAGCATGTTACTTTTTTCAAATATTAAACTGACTAAAAAAGTTATTAATTTCAAAATAAATTTAAAAACTTTTAAACATTAGTTGTTAAGGTTCATAGTCGTTTTTATACTCCAGTTTATCTTAGACTGGGGTTTATCCTATGTTATTTGAATAGGATAAGCCCGAGTCTTTCTTATTAACGGTCTAGACAGCCTCTATGAATACGGCCCATTGTATTTGCCCTTTTCAATGTTGGATTTAAGAAAAAACAAGTTTTGATTTCTTTTCTTGTGGGCGTGGCAGGGGGTGGAAATTTATGGAGTAGATTCTTCTTACTTTAAGCAATCTTTTCTGAAAATTTCATCAAAATCGGTTCAGCGGTTTGGTTTTTACAGAGTTTTTTCCACTCTCCCATACAAGTGTCCCCACTGTGAGACGTGGGATCATTTTTGGGTGGCCTCCTGAGAAAAGCCGGGCTCTATTCAAGTGCTGAATGCTGTATTGGTGACTGTGACTGCGCAGGTTTGCTGATCATAACGGATAAAGTTGTCTTTGCTTTTGTCAGTATGGCGTGAGTTTTGCGAAATACAAAATAAGATGTTTCTAACATCATAACAAATTATAGACTTTTTTTTAAATAATTTGCATCCACTCGGGGGTTCTTTATACTCTTATTATGCCAGAGGCACAGCGAGTGCTTTAGGAAAGAATTAAAGGGTTGGAAAGGAGGTGTCGGTGTACATTGGTTCTAAATTCATTAACATTGCAATGATTCGGAAAGACAGAGCTACCAAGGGAGTTTAACATTCGCGTAGTACGGATTAAGAACAATTCTCTACTTCAGAGTACGTCCGAAATTGGGCTCGAGGATAAACTGATGGGCATTCCTCGAAGCGTGGGTATTATAGTTAAATTGTTTAAGGGGAGGAATGCTTGTACTTATCGTAGAAGTGCTCTAGTGAAATTGATGATTAGACATAGGCAATCTGATCCTATGACAGTAAAGTCTTACTGAGAAAAATTAGCCACTTTGTGAGGACGTCGATTTTGGAGGCTTTATGCATAGCCTACATCAACTTACAGCGCAGTCAGATTTCGGTAGACACATAGCTCTTATAAAGAAGAGGGTATAAATCATTGTAGGAGAAAAGCGTCAGATCAAACTTATGCTGAGGGGAACAGAGGGTTTGAATCGGACTTAATGATAAAATCCAAAACTTCATTGGTTAGGTCGACTATGATTATGATGCTGAGCTGATCTCAACTAAGACCTCTACTTGAGTTAAGTTAAATGGACAACAAAAGTTTTGTGTGTCTCAAGTCATATTTTGGTCGTTTAAGAGTTTATAAAGCTGTTCTAAATATTTGGGAATAAAAACTCTTCAATGACTCACAAAGAATGACAGTGCAGATTCAAACCCATGCGGTTTGCGTACAGCCAACACGCACATGGCCACTACGTGTGTAATTGCTCTTTTATAAGAAATTTATGTATAGTCTGCACTCCTATGCACCTATTTATTTTCTAACTCAGCTTTCAAAAAAATGTTTGCGACTCTTTGCTAAAAAAAAGGATATAAGTGAGAATATTGAACGCTCAACATAAAAAGAATGCATACTCTATCACATATAAAAAATGACAATAAAAACCAACAAAAGAAATTCAATTTACCTGACATTGTTGGGGTCCGTGTCGCGTAGGGGATGATGTTTTGGGTCTTTGTTTCTTTACAATCGGTGGATTTGATCCAGGAACTGATACATTAGATATACTCTCATTACTGCTACTACTACAACTGCTATTACTTGTTGTACTACAATTACTGCTACTGCCACTGCTTCCACTACTACTACCAGCAATGCTGATTATTTGTCCACTAATCGGACTGTTCAGCGATATATTACTGCTACAGCTAATAAGGCTGTTATTGTTGAAGGTCTTACTGTTGTTGTTGTTGCTGCTGCTGTTACTGCTATTGCCGTTATTGCTTTTGCCACCATTGTTATTGTTATTATTGTTGTTTGGGGTGCTGTTAATTGCTGAACCAATATCATTTAGTTTACTGCCATCCACATTCTCCAACGTAATGGCACTAATCATTGTGTTATTACTGTTTAAGTTATTGTTGAGGGCTGCCAAAGAGAAAGAAAAAAAAACAATAATCAACATAATGTAGCTCCCATATATTTCTTTTGAAATCACTTACAGGCCGTTTGTAGCGAACCAAGCACATCGGCTAGCATGTCCGGATCGGGATAACCAATTGTGAGGGCATTGTCTAGAGATGAATAACCATCGACCGATGAGGAATCTGAAGAATGTATAGCTTCTCTTAATTGCAATGTTACTGATCCTTCTGCACCCATAGAGGCACTACACATCAAAACTCTGGGTGGCGAGAGTCCAGCCAATGGCAAATGAAGGCCACTTTGAACCTGTGAACGCAGAACAGATTGTAAATTAATTAAATCTTACATGTTGTGGATTTATGTTGTTTGTAGTTTTCATGTAAAATGAAATCAACTTTTTTTGTTTTTGCTTCAAATAAAATCTAATTCTGTTTATTTTTAACACACCGGGGCAGACGTATACATTTCATGAGAAATGAACAAAATCTATCTAGTTCTATGGTAACATGGTTGTTTTGCATTAATTAAAGTGAAATTTCATTAGTGTTGAAACATGTGTGAAGCAAATATTTTACATATCAGAGATTTGGGCCACCCTGCAACTTTAGATCGGATGATGCTCGTCCGTCAGAGGATGGGAAAAGAAAACATGAAACTAATAAAACTCTAAGTAAATTGGAATAAAAAGTTGTGAGCAAATGAAATATTCTTTAAATTGATGTAATTTTGCTTGTTTTTTTTTTGTTTTCAAAATTTGAAGAGGATGTAGGTATTTGATGGATTTACAGAATTAACAACCCAATATGTTATGCTGTCTATACCTCTTGAACTTGTTCATGAATGAACTTATTGTATGTAAAAGAAACAACATTATGAGCTTAACCCTAATATTAATTCATAACGATATGCAGTTTTTTTGGAGCTTTTGGAAAAGACAAGGCATTCCAACCTCTGCTTGATATCTACATACATATTTTTTCTTGTAAAGTATCCGAGTAGTTTATAGCATGGCCATTGCATACGAGGGCGATTAACTTGAAATTTGAAATTACCTACTTGATCGACAAATATTGAAAAAAACATAGGAGGTTAAATAAATTTTAATTTGTTAATAATTTTTTTTCTCATGACAGAGTTGAGGTCGAAACAAAAGACCGCAGGCCAGGTGATATGACCACAAATTACTTTACCGTAGTATACTTTTCCCCGAATATCAAACTCAAAAATTCCTGACTTTTTTCATGAAAATATACTTCTTTTCGTCACTCAAAGTCATGAGAACTAAGGAGATCGAAATATGGTACCCTAATTGTTTTTGCTGTATTCCGTCAACGGTATTTTGGTATTTAGGCTGTCGACTAGCGTTTAACGGAACGAGTTTTTGAAAGGAAGCGTAGAGAAAGAGATACAAAGGAATATTGAAAATTTACCTAAAACAACTAACAAACCAATTAGGCCAGTTCCACCTAGTAATATCTAACTAAGATCTCAATCACACGATGCTTTTTTTTACTGCCAAAATTGCTTGTTATGATATTAATCTTACTTTTTGTCTTGCAAGCTTTACCCCAAGCTGTAAGGACTTGTGCTTGTTTTGATATTTTGGCGTTGCATAATGTTAGTTCAAAGCTGTATTTGCTGCTTGTTTTTTGATAACCTTGTATTTTATAAAAAAAAAAGAGAGAACAGCAAGATAAAGACAGCTTTAGCAAGCATCCTCTAACGACCAATAGACCTAACCCAATAAAACTGTGCTCACAGACCGGCTCATCACTTACTCTTACACAAAAAATGACAAAATTATACAAATTAAACAAATAAAAAACAATACATTAATGGACAACTAAGAACATTTAGGAGCGTGCCACACTGGTTTCTAGCATAGTTTTAAATTTATTCTTATTAATATGAAAGTCCAAAAGATCTGTATTACAATTCAAAAGCCTACTCATCCGTGTCAAGAGCTCATGCATTCCGTAATTGGTCCTATGTCTTGGGACTTTAATAAAATCGATGCTGCGAAGGTAATAGCCTCCTTTTCGATAGTAAACAAATATAGTACTATAAGGTCTGGTGCCTTTGTGACGCCTGTTATAAGTTGAAGAAAGGAAACTATATCTTTGTAGGTCCTTCTTTAAGACAACGTTGCTATTTGAAGGGATGATACTCGATCTTCATAAGAAGGAATATTTTGAGGATCATGCCATTGAATGCCTTAATGCAAAACGAGTAAAATTACGTTGCGGTTGCACCGATTCTAACCAGTCAATTTGAATCTCATAATAAGAAGTTCAAATCTGCGAAGCATATTCAAGGTGGAGACGAACTAGGTATTTATAAAGAGCAAGGCTGACGTTAGGATCAAGAAATTCTTTTGACCGACGCTTAATGAACCCCAGCATAAAATAACTTTATTAACGATGTTGTTAATGTGCTCAGTAAATTTTAGGGTGGGCCTTCTGGTGGCTAAATTGCACTTCCGGTTGCGTTTTTTGGGTGCAACTTTTAACATGGGGAAATTGGAAAAAGTAAGTATAGAGGTCAATAGACATTTCGTCGAAGATACCAAATCATATGGTCGGACAGAAATAACGCGAGCTTTTCCCCTTATCCGACCGTTTAAGAAACGGTATTTTTGGTGTCATCCTACTTCATCGGCTAAGTGGGCAAATGGGGTATCAAATGAAAGCTTAGAACGTCTACATTATGAATCTACTGGTCGTACAAACTTTGATGCTGAGTTGAGAAAAGCATTAAGGAAATTAACAGATTTTTTTTGAAAAATGCGGTCGGTCGCATGATTGGACCATGTAAAGTTTGTCCGACCCGACCAGTGGATTCTTAATGAAGACGTTCTAAGCTTTCATTTGATACCCCATTTGCCCACTCAGCCGATGAGGTAGGATGACACCAAAAACACCGTTTTTTAAATGGTCGGATAAAGGGAAAGGCCCGCGTTATTTCTGTCCGACCATATGATTTGGTATCTTCGACGAAATGTCTATTGACCTCTATACTTACTTTTTCCAATTTCCCCATGGTATAAGTTGCACCAAAAAACGCAACCGGAAGTGCAATTTAGCCACCATGAAGGCCCAAAAAAGTCTTTCCGATCATTGGTTTTGAAAATTTTATGTCATTTAGCATTAGATGGTGGCTAAATTTTCCACTCTGCTGATGAGGTAGGTAATCTTACGGTCGCCTCCCAGACTATTATATGATTTTTTTTTTAAAGATATTCATATCATCTGCAAAAATAAGAATTGCACATGAAGGTGCGTCATTAGTAGATAAGATAAATAAAAGTAGTCCTATGTGACAACCTTGTGGAACACCAGATTTTGTGGTAAAGGTCTTCGAAAACATGTTTTCGAACTTAACTAAATAAGTTCTTTTCTCAAGGTAAGAAGAAATCCATGAAATAAACCCAAGAGGAAAGCTTAATGAATATTATTTGGTGCCGTGAACGAAGGCCATATGAACTAACGCCATAATGGCTTTAATTCTCATTCAAATGTGAATTAACGCCATAATCCGATTATGGCCTAAACTCACTTTGGAATGAGAAATAAAGTAATATGGCGTTAGTTCATTTTAAGAAGTGGCCCAAGTACTCATTTCAATGTGAATTAAAGCCACTTGCAGCAATCCAAATAATTTTAATATGAAATATATTGTTAACCGAAAAAAGGATGAACGCTCTATTAGTTAAGTGGGCGTAATAAACAATCAGTGACATTGACATTTCACAGCCCTCCGCACATGAATGTAACGAACTACAGACACATAGCAGCACTGAGCAGCGACTGAGGCCATCGGCTAAAAAACAATTATTTTAAACACGATTTATACTATAAATCAAATTTAAAAAACCAATACTGGTCACACATTTGTTTTATTCTTAACTTTTTTCATCACGCTTATAACAAATGTTTGAAAAATTTCTTTGTTATTTTATACTTTCGCGGTCTCCTTTTTTTTGGCTCCAGAATCAAAAATCATCCGATTTCGATATTTTTTTTAAATCTTCGATTTCACGGCGGAGTTATGAACAAATTCACGAGGATGAAAAAAAAATGAAAACGTTTAGGTTATTAATAACCAACAATTGTTGATAGTGTTTTGCAAAGTAATCGAATGAAGTTGCTTTATAAACAAATAAAAAAACAATACAAAAATGTTGATTTTTCATATTTCTATTGAATTTCAGAATGAGTAAGTTTCCTAATATTTTCGTAGATGCTTCATTCGGAAAATTAGTTTTCCAGACTTTAAAAGTAATCAAAAAATCGCGTACAGCAGTACACACCCCAAATTGTTTCTCTGTTTGCCAAATAAAATTCGGCTCTTAGTACGCGATTTTCTTATTACTTCAGAGTTCAGAGGAGTCTAGAAAACTAGTTTTCCGAACGAAGCATCTATGAAAATTATTTGGTGGAACAACATTCTCAAACCTCAGTGAGATTTTTTGAAATTAATATTGTTAACACATGATGGCTGACCAAGAAAACAGAGAAATTTTAAAAGAAAATTTTCAGCGCTCGCTAAGAGTGAGATCTCTTGTTCCATTTTAGAAATATCTGAGGTCCCGTTATGGCGTTAGTTCATATGGCCTTCGTTCACGGCACCTATGTATTATTTCAACTTGATCGTCAATCATGACGAAATAAAGTAGATTCTCATGAAAAAAAAGGTAGATTTTTCCGGGAAAACGTTACACGGTAAGAGTTTTGCGGGAAAGTTCTTTCCGGGATTTCTTTATCTGCGATTTCGATATCCACTCTTATAACCCCAATCAGAGAGCGAGATATCAGGAACAAGCCTCAGATAAGTTGGCGAATTTTGTAGAAAAAGAGTACCTTCGGCAGTAGGGCTTGTTTGGCTTGTCAGTAAACTACACATTCCTCTGTGCCATTGCCCTCTGCAATATACCTTAATCAAGCATACCTTAGCTAAGAATTGGCAATATTAAGAAACGTAAACTTTCCTACTGATTTTTAAGAAAGTTTGAATTTACATATATGTTCTTGAACAGCAGATATCTCAATCAAAACTATAAAAGTAAGAAAGTGACGAGAACACTTACATACTTTTCAAACAAGAAGAACATATTATTTTAAGAACGCCAGGAAACCAATTATTATTTTCCAGTTACCTATCTATTTTCAATCTTGTTAGCGCTTTACATTTATTTCCATCAACAATGCTTGGTTTTACAGGTCTTTTGAATTATAGTTGTATTTTTAGATACCAATTTTTTGGAACAAAAATAAAGTAAAGCTTAAGAATGGTTAAGTGTTTAATACATTGAATAAAAATGGAGTTAACATTTTGCATTCACGGACACGGAATAACAGACATACTCATGCGTCTTCCGGATGAAATGAGATTAGTTCACATTCTCTGTCATAAAAATGTTGGGGAAAATATCATTTTGAAATCTTTTTAAGCAACATCTTGAATTTTAAGATTTAAGAAAAAAATCTCGATATGATTAGACTTATAACGCCCAAATTCTTCACAAAGTTCTTAAGTCCCCTTAATACTCGATCTAGTAAATCTCGGTCTAATTTTAAAACTTAGTTTTTAGAATATTTGGAACTCGCGCATTTTTTTACTTCTCTAGAACTCGATCTCAAATCATAATTGAGTTCTAAGCGCTTAGAACTTGTTAATTGTAGAACCTAGTTCTAGCATATTTTTAAAATTTTTGAGTCACCCGGCAGCAATTTTTGGCCGATTTTTCTTTCAATTCAAAACAAAATAGATGTAATTTTTGAATTTGCGCTAATTTTTTTGTGTATTATGTGTGTACGGAGTACCTATGTATGTTTATATTTGTGATGTCCGTGGCGTGTTAGTTTGCGTGTTGGCTGTTACGCAGAATCGAGTCCTACTCGTGCCCATAAACTGTCAAGATAAAAGTGCTTCGCCGTTCGTGATCGGCGTTAAATTGTGCTTCACATGCACTCAGAGAATTGTTAATGATGAGTGGCTTACAATTCGGCTTTGGCTTTCGTTAAGCTGTCGCCATCGCCGAATTAAACTTCATTGACCATTTGCTAACAAGATTAGCATCATTTTTTGATTCTGCTGCAATTCCACCAGATTCTGAAAAATGACTCCTGCAGACGATTCCCGTATCCCATGCTCTCTGGTTGAAAAAAAAGTTACAACTCTAATGAAACCGTCTCAAACCGTCAGTTTTCCACCGACAGCTCATGTGTCTACAGCTTTTTCCTTCGAAACAACGGTGCCGCGGTCGTCTGACAAAACTAACAATAATTCATTACCAACAAAGGCTACAAAGTAAATATCAATTTTTCCCAACGAAAGGTCGACGTTGTCCAATATGAAATCAGCAAATTCATTTCGCTCGTTGGGAAAAACGAAATTCTAATAAATCCAAGTTCTAAGGCACTAGACCCCCGAATTCGAGCGTCCAATTTTATCGAAGTTCTAACTATAACAGAGTTCTAAATCGGAGTTCTAACGGGTTAGAACTTCGTGAAGAATTGATTTAAAACTCAATTGAGTTCTAAAATTTGACTTAACCGAGTTTTAAGGGCTAGAACTTTGTCAAGAAATCGGGCGTTAGTTATCCAAAAACAAAATTTCTACAAGGTATCATCTTAGGCAAACAATTTTGTTGTACCTCAAAGCCATGAGAATTAAGGAGAAAGAAATTTCTCGCAAATAGTGTCTATTTGATATTAAAGACAAAAAAAAAACCTGTGCCTTTATTTTGTTAAACGAGCAGAGAGGTCAGGCCAATAACAAAAAGTGTACCTACATATGAGTAAACAATTTCATTGCTCTTAAATCTATCCAGTTGCATAAGAGCAGAAATCATCAGAAAAGTAGAAATGTTTGTGAAAAATAGCGGAAAAAAAGTTTGGACGGAATAAATTATATTAAAAATACTAACAGAAACTGGAAAACAAGTAGCCATCACGGTTTTCGTTCCTAAAAAGGGAAGAACAAATTCAAGCCAAAGTCGATGTTTCCTAAATTTGTATGCATTGATATCGTTTATCACGACGACCAACGAGTGGACACACTTTTTTGTTTCCCTTACCATAGTCGACGTAAATTTTGTATATCGATTAGTCTTGTACGCCGAAGGTCTGTGTTCAATCTGTTTGTTTTTCTTTTCGGATACAACCATAATAAATAAAATTTTTGTAGATTAAAATCTATATTGTATAGATAAAACAGTTCAATTTCATTATTCAAAAATGATTCACGGCAGGAGTCATTTCCGGAAGCTGTAAATTGCGCACATAGAAAGTCAAATCCCTCGGAATTCCTGTTTTAAGGCCGACTTGAATCTGTTCATTGAAACAAATGATGCGTTTGTTAATTCACTTAGCGTTTTCTCGCTGTCTTAAAACAAGAAACATTAATCATTTTCGTATTGCTTTAAGTAATTTCCGTCCCGGCCCCTTGGCCTTACATACATTGTAGAAAAAAGTTATTTTTAATAAAATTTAAAATGCTAAAATTTAAACTAGAAATTTACAAAGACAAACAAAAACAACAAAAGATATGTTGTGTAAAGTTTGTGTTTCGAAGAGTGGCTATGTAGGCCACAACACCACCGACCGGCCCGACTATCCTTTGGCTACCAACATGAATCATGTGCATGTCCCTGCCAGACAAACAGACAAACAAAATATGAAAAAAAAAGAGTACAAACAAATACTTTACAATGGTGGCGGCGGAACTAGAATGTTGGCTGGCGAGATGAAAAATTGAAAGTTTTGTCTTCGTTCAGATGCTGTCGCTGCTGGTTTTGTTGTTGTTTCTGAGTTTTTTTTTCTTTTTACTGATTTTGAATTTGAATTTGAATGCATGCTGAAAGATGGTTTCGGTTTATTTTTCATTTTCATTTGTGTTTTGGGTTTTTTTCTTTCATATTCAAATTTTTCATACTGTTTGTCTTTTGTTATGGTACGGAATACACATAAATATCGTACAACATTGAGAGGGAATTCTTAACTCAATACAAAATGTGGCGTTAATATAGGAAACTATGAGCAAAATATGAGTGTGTATACTGTATAGAGAACACGCAGATTTCGTAAATTTGACATGGCATCGCGAACCGAAATCCGACTGTCTTTCGATGTTTTTGCCAAAATTTAAATTGGCTTAAAGGAATTCTTCTCTTTTTTTTGCTTCTTGTCTTGCAGCAAAAAGTAACGAGGAGGAATTCTTTTTTTTTGTCGTTGTTGGCAGTGGTTGATTTGGTTTGTTTCCTTGTGCCTAAGGTATTTTGTATGTAGACTGCTAGGTATATGCTTGTAGTTTGTACGCAGCTACAACAGCGATAAGCTCCTTGTAAATCGTATTTTCTTTCTTTTGTTTTTGTGTAAGTGTGTGCGTATTTATCTTTTAAGCAGGAAGTAGGATTTTGGCGTGACATTTGACTGTTTGAATAATGGATAGCATTTGAGTTTTATCAAACGTCTTATTTTAACGCTGAAATGTTTTATGTAGCTACATTGGTGAACATAAAAGGAAGCGAAAACTTAGGGAGGGATTAGGGAGATGTTAAATTTACTAAGTCGATATTGTGATATTAAAGTAAGTTGCTGGAAGATGAAAGGATTTGAAGTTATACTTGCTTAATGTTTGGAAAACTGTTTAATACATTAGATGAAAAAATATCTCCGGTCTGTCCTTATAATTCTCACTGTAGAGGTCATTTCGTAATTGTAATTTCTTACAAAAAGGGGTTTACCGTTGGCAACAACACAGGTAGAATTATGAATTCTTACAATTATTATCAAATGAACCGCAACAAACATTTCTTTAGAACGGAAATAATCCGGCAAAAGATTTTTAAGATTTGACCTCATTCAAAGCGATGAGAATCAAGGAGAACGAAGTAAGATAATGGTTTAAACGGCCTTTAAGAACTCTATAAGATAAGGCAACTCCTTTGAAGTTAAAATAAACAATCAAGGAAAAGAAAGTAAAAATAAAAATGGGTGTTCAATTGGTCTACTTATTGGTTTTAATAAATAACACCATTTTGCTGCTTAATTTAAACCAGGAACGGCCGCAGCTTATTTGTTTTGAGGATAATGATATACAGGGTTTTCCAATGAGGGTTGTTATATTGAACAGCCCGCTATTTCGGTAGGTGTCACTTTAAAGCTGTTATTTTTTGACATTTGACAAATAAAAATTAAGCCATTTTAATTCACTACAAAAATGGTGCAAATTTTGCAGTCACAGTTTTCAAAACTAAATCATTTTTGGGTTGTCGTGAAGCACCTTGCCAGGCCGCAATACAGATATTGGTGGAAAAATTGGAACTGTTGGGACAAGTTAGCGATGTGTAGAATAAATACCCGTGCACGTCACTCAAGAACAACTGAGAATATTGCTGCTGTAGCTTAAGGTGTTGTAGAAAACCCAGGTTTGTCCATTCCTCGTCGTGCTTTGGAATGGGGCATTCTAAAAACTAAAGACTTGGGTCTAAAGGCTTATAAAGTTCAGTTAACATAAGAACTCAAGTTGGCCGATTATCAACAATGTCGTGTGTTTGCTGATTGGGTCCTTGAAATGATCCAGAATTCCATCGAAAAATCATCTTGACTGATGTGGCTTATTTCCACCTCGGTGGCTAAGTCAACAATCAAATTTGTCGCGGGTGGGGCTCGGAAAACCCAAAATTTATTGTTGAGAAGCGTCTCCATCTTCAACGTGTGACTGTTTGGTGCGGTTTATGGTCCGGCAGGATCATTGGACCTTACTCTTTCGAATATGAGGTTGGATCAACAGTTTTACGGAGAATGGATCGAGAGATGATTAATGATTTGATGGTATTGATCTGGACAGAGTGTTTACTCTCAACAAGACGGCACTACATTCCACACAAGCAACAAAACCATTGATCTTTTACGGGAAAAGTTTCCAGATTATGTTATTCCTCGAAGTGGTGATCACCACCGAGATCTCTAGATTTAACACCTTGCGACTTCTTTCTTTGGGGTCACGTAAAAGATAAGGTCTACGGCAGTGTCGATTCAAGACCTCAAAGATGGAATTCGTGAGGCTATCGAGGACCAAGGGCAGCCACGTTGCCATTTTGTTATGAAAAATTTCATAAAGGACATGGTCTTATACCTAGCCATGGTCGTGGTGGCCATTTCTATGATGTTGTTTTTCATTATTCCTCTTTATTATAAAATAAACATCGGATCATTTATCTCAAAAAAATTGCATTTTTCTTTGAATATCAAAATAACACCCTTTATTGGAAAACCCTTTGTATACACCTGACGTGGCTATTGGAGCAATTCAAAATTTCCGCTTTCCTTACTTCTTAGTGAAGTCCTAGTGATAGATTTCTCCGAATTATTTGTCCGGATCTCACTCTCATCGCTGTGGAAGTAGCTAGTCCCAAAGATTTTTTTTTGCAAAAAATCCTAGCTTTTCTCTTTGAGTGACGAAATGGACTAACCATTTCGTCACTCGTTACAGGAATTAAGGAGTTTAAAATCTGGTTCCTTTTTCGATTTTCCTTACAGCCCACACATTTTTTCAAAAACAGAAATTTTAGGAGACACCAAATGCTGAGAATCATGGAGAACGAAGCAATATAATTCTTTGTTCAAATAATTCGATTTGAGGAATTGGTGTTTTGTGAAATTAGTCAGTTCCAGTTCAATATTGTGCATACTAGAGGAAGGCACGAAAACACCACTCACTTCCTATGCCGCTGTCCAGCACTCTGCCAAACAAGGAAAACATTTTTAGACAACTATTGCTTTAACGAACTAGAATAATTATCCGAGCCGAGCTCCCAGGAAATCGCCTACTGAACTTTGTCAAGTCCTTCAAATGGTTCGATCAACCATAGAATTTATACGTTAAAACACTTTTTCAGGAGTAATACTTCGGGGTTTCATAAGGGATCTATCTACATTGATCTAAGTGTGACGGAAACAATACCAACTGTCAGCCCATATAACCTAACCTAACCATGCTAGGGGAAGGGCATAAAACTTGCCTTTTTAGTTCGTATGCAGCCTTAACATTATTGCAAGTTGTGTTCATCTCTTATATCGTTATTGTGCAATAGAAAATATTGCTTGGATGAGCCCACCTTTACAGTTGTGAAATACCAAGTCAAATGAGACGAAACATGAAAGTAGGTTAAACACGTGTCAAATCAAAATAATTTGAAGTTGAAGGAAGTTCAAAACATATCTATGCATCTTTTATCCACCCGTTGTTGATGAGACATACACCGCATTTCCACCATTAATTTCCCCATAAACTTATGGCTTCTTTCAAGGTCGTCGCATAAAAATCTTTTTCTCGTTCTCAAAGAATTAATTTATTTTTCTCTACTAAACTTTCTAAAAGAATTTCACTCAGATCCCCTTTACCGATGGAAACTTGAAAAAAATATCACAAACTTCTACCAAATGCTCATCCAATTGAGATAGCATACAATTTGAATGCTTTCATAGGCTTCAATAGCAATGGAGAGCATTTTAGTGATGAATAATGCTAGAATCAAAAGGAAAACATTTTTCAAACGATACGGACGGCCGAACACGGATGCGGAGGCGTCACAATACAGAGTGGCGGAACCGTCGACATTTTGTTTTTAAGTGATTTACAATGAACCATAGACAAAAACACTACACAATTCGATTTTGGTGTTTCGTATTTTTCAATGCTTTCTATGAAATCCAATCAAATAAAAAATCCATAAGCTATGAGCATTTGAACGTGAGGAGAGGACTATTAAAGTTTATTTATTTAACTTTTTCTTCTAAATGTTAATGAAAATATTTTTGGTTCATAAAAACATGCGTGGGGGTGGGCGTGCCATTTGATTAAAAAAAAAGAACAAGACGAAATTTAAGGGAAAAATATTCAATTTTGTTAATTATAAACGCAATTACAATTTTTACAACGCTCTTAGATGATCGATTATGTTTACATTTTAGAGTTAAATGTGTTTTTCTCAATTCGAATAATTTATTATCTATTTAGGTAAAATGTTTATTTTTATAAAAAAAATAGTTCGCCGACTGAAAATAATAAAAGAGGCATAATTGAATTATTATTTCTGTCGCTGTATTAAACAGACTTTGGGTGGATGGATGATTTATCGTAGGAGAAACTGAACTTAACCAGGGGGGGATTTTGTTGTTACACGAGAGGTTGATTTTGTTGTTACACGAGAGGTTGATGAAGTTTTGTCAGTCTGTTTCCTTGTATCTATTTTAAGAAAATGAATCCATTGGGGAAACACGTAGCTTAGTGAACTTCCTTAACTTAGCATCAAATCAAAATGAATGTCAAAGGTGTTTCAAATCCGCCTTTCTTCATGCCAAATTTACTCGTTTTTATTCACTCATTACTTATGAGAAATCAACATCTGGTTCTCTTATGACAATTCTGACAGAACAACCTCATTCAAAAATAGAAATTTTAGGATATCCAAAATGATGAGAATCCTGGAGAACGAACTAATTCTTCGTTCAATGTTTTCTGTAGAACGAGTTCCTGTTTTTTGAAATCGATTGATCATGCTCTAGGGTCTAGGCGTTTAATGTTATTGTTAAAAAAATACCAACGATCGCGAAACTTGTCTCACGGGCACCGTATTTTGAGACGCAAAAAGTGACACAACACGCACTATAGATCTACACGATGCTACTACGAACTCAGTTACGGAAACCTTCAGACTGAAGAACAGGGAATTGTAAATGCATTCAAACAGGATTTCTAGCATATTTTAATTGGATACTAGCTGACCCGCTTGACTTTGTACCCGCATTTCATTTTTGTTTGAAAATTTGGAACACTTAGTTTTGCCTGATTTATGTTGCGAAGCCATATGATCAGCGCAGCTTTTTTTAATTCTGTCGGATAATTCAAAACTTTATCTAGATACTACGCTTTCTTCTAACTCGCGTTTTTCTGAAATCTTCTGCCAAAAGAGTCAAAGCACCAGCAAACAATTGTTGATTTCAAAGTTGATCTTTCATTGTTCTATTAAATGCTTCCAATGATTTCTTGTTGACCAATGGACACTCCTCCCAAATAATGAATTTTTTACCATCTCATACGTTTTAATGATATTGCATTGGATTTGAAGGGTAATAAAAATAACAAAAAGTACTGAATAATAGGTAATGGGTGGGCGGGCCTATTAAATCTGTCTTCTTTTTTTTTTTTTAAATGCGCTGTATCAGTCCGTATGTTTGTTAAATATTTCACTGAAGGGTCAGTTTTCATTCTTTTCAAGAGAAAACTGTTTTTTTTTTTTTTTGTTCAACTATTTCGACAAAGGGGATCTTCTTTTTTAATTTTTGCATATGGAAAATTTATTTTGTATGCCATGTCCTGTACACAAAATATTGACATTGACATTGACTTCACAGTACTTCGCACATAAATGTGACGAACTACAGACACATAGCAGCACTGGTGACTGAGACCATCGGCTGGGACAGAAACAAGACATACGACAGATAGATACATAGAAGGGAAGAACACATAACATAAACCTACGTGGCACAGAGGAGGAGACACAGATTTTAATTGTCTCATATCATCGCACAGGTGGCTCAGATAAGCTGGCGATTTTTGTAGAAAAAGAATGCTGCCGAAGCTGGGGCTTGAACCCATAGCATTCGGCTAAGCAGTCATCTACTCTATGCTCTGTGCCATGGCCACCTGCAATACACAAAATATAAAATACCTAGATACCACTTGCAACCAGCCTCGAGGCGCTCCGGAGCTTTTCACTGCCCTGAATGGAGTAGTGGTCGTGGCTTAGCGGTTAGGTGCGTTGGCTGCTAGGCAGAACTTTGTGGGTTTGAATCCTACTCGGGCCCATAAAATTCTTATTTCATCTTTCACAAGTACTACCTCTTGCGAAGAACTGACAAAACTTTCAAGAACATCAATCTGTCATGAAAAAGTGCTTCTCAACTTTGCCGTTCGGAATCGGCGTTTAATTGTAGGACCCCTCAATTCTTGACACGTACTCAGGGAATTGTTGATGAGAGTAAACCACTTATGCCTTGGCTCTTCAAGAGCTGTCGCACCACTCTATTTATTTATTTTTTATTTGAATGGAGCTGTCAAAAAATTCTCTGGGTTTTGTTTCACCTTGAACGCATTAGTAGTTCTATTTTTTCTTTGTTGCATAGAAACAGCTGAATCGAACAACTCCGAAATTTTCGCTCCGAAAAAAACTCGAACACCGAATACACAACGAACATTGTGGAAAAGGAAATGCACCGAGGCCAAAAAAGAGATTGAACAGCTAAGTGCGTAATCAGAGCGCCACAGAGCGACCTAGGGCACACAATAAACACACCTTAGGATATACAGAACACACCTGATGATTTCTTATCCTTTTCTGTTTCATGTGTACCTCTCCATTGTGCTGTCAGTTGAAAATGTTAACGCTGACGGACTGACGGATTCTATGGGTCGGCCCTTTTTTTCGAAACAGCTGATTCGAACAGCCCCCAAAAAAAAACTCGAAAACTGAAACTGAACACACATCGAGTACATCGAACGGTGGAAATGCACCGGGACGAAAAAAGAATGAGATCGAACAACTCAAGGCGAAATCAGAGCACCACAGAGCGACCCAGGGCGCACATGAACATACATACCTGACATTGCCTGCATGAGAGACCCCCTCTTCTGTTTCATCCTCGTATAGAAAATTTCAATTAATTTTTTTTTCGATTTGACATAATTTTCGAGCAAATTTGAGTACGTTTATATTGATCAGCTTAGCTTATTTTTTTGTTGTAGTGAGAGAAGTATGATTTTTTAACATTGGCACCGCTTATTAGAGTTTTCATTGTTTTGAAGATGTATTCTGCTGTTCGGGGCGTAGACAAATCCAACGAATCAAAAAACATGAAAATTGGTCCAGCAGATCTCGAGTTATAAGTGTTGTAACAAACACGACTTTCTTTTATAGATATATATATAGATTAGTAAAGCGTGAGGTTGGAAAGTTTTACAAAAGGGTAAAAAAACCACCAGGGGTTATGCACCCTGAATCGAAGCCTGTACAGATCATCATGTGAACATCGTAGTGGAACCACAGTCAGTGCTGAGGATATAGAAAGACCACTTTTCCACGCTGTATACCTAATGGCGATGACGAGATAAATTCTGCCAGCTATACAGAACCATTCAATGAATGGGTGAAGCAGCCCACCAATTCCATCCACCCGACATTGACGAAGTGAAGATAGCGATATCTAAACCGTGCTGTGTGAACTTTTGTAGCCTTTCGTCAAGATCCTGGTAGGTCTTTATCAGGTAGCTTCAGTCCCGGAAAGACCTAGGTATATTCACTCCGGCAGATCCTGGAGAAGACCCAGGAATTTCATTTCCTAGGATGAAAACGCTTTGCGCTGCTTCGAGAAACAAATTCTTCGAGTAATTTTTGGTTCAGTCTGCATGAATGCAGAATATAGGCGAAGATTTAATCAAGAACTATACGAACTGTTCAGCGACACTGACCTTACCAGAAAAGTTAAGGTCATCTAGACCTAGATGGTTGGGTCATGTAGAGTCTTCGAATCAAACCCGGAAGGACTTCGCAGAAAAGGAAGACCGCGAGTCAGGTGGAGCACACAGGTGGTAGAGGACCTGAACGAACTTGGCGTGCAAAACTCGAGACTGCTAGCTAGGGACCGAGCTGGCTGGAGCCGCTTGTTGGATGAGGCCCTGGTCCGACCTGGGCTGTAGCACTAGCATAAGTAGGTAAGTAAGTATTTATGAAAGCGAAAAAGAAAAATGAAAAAAAGATACGGAAAGAGCAATTCAAGAAGCTTAAAATAACAAATCCTCCGCCTCAAATTATGTACCTGAGGAACTCTTTAAGTGAACTAGAAGTTATGAAAAAAAAAAACATGGGAGGAACAGTTAATGTTCTATAAGCTCCGCATGGCCCATCTTGATGAAGAAAACTGATCTTTTGTAGTCTTAAAAATACCACCAGTTCGTCATCAATCGACTTAGCAGATCGACGATAGTCTTTGCTTCCAGACTTTAAATATATTTGGTGGACTTCAACGAAGCGGCCTTTTTCATCTCACTTCACAAATACGCTTCTGACATATTCATGGTGTTGTCAGCAACACTGGCTGTTATGAGGATAGCCTATTTAATCCAGTTGCCAGTGTCTATAGTTTTGTCAAGAGCACGTGGATTTATTTATTTTCACCTCATGCCTCCATGAATATACAGAAAGACTGAGAATTCTTCGGTTCGATGGTGTCCTCCAAAGTGGACGACTAATTGCTTTTGTTCAATGTTTGTTTACACTTTGAGTCACCGCACATAGTTAGACAGACACAGATAGCAATTTGTTAAACACAAACTTTTCAACAATTTTAAGTATATATAAAACATTGCAACCAGCAGAAAAAAAGTCAATAAAAAGAGAAAAAAATGTAAGCACGAAATTAATTTTCAATTTCAAACATTCCATTCAAAAAACAATTTCCGAAAACAGAGACACAAAAGAATGCCAATTATTGTATCAAAAAAAGCTTAAAGGGTTAACTGAAACAAAAGGATGAAGGGAACATATCATTCAAATTGAACAGATAACTTAAAGGTTTTCTTTTCTCTTTTTTTTTTAATTTTATCGAACATCAAAACACAGATAAAAATAAATTGTATCCATACCTTTTTTCAAAAGGATATTGATTTCCAAATGTGAGGATTCTGCGCGATTTGAAGTAAACTTTTATTGGTTTTTTTTTGTCTGATTTAAGTTTTATTTTTCTGTTTTTGAACTGATTTTTAGAGTTTGATGCTTATTACTGTATTTTGCATGATGTGCTATCATGTTTGTTTTGTTTGTTTTACTTTCAACCCATCAGTGTCGTATAGTCTTTGCTGACGACTTTCAGTCAGTTTAGACACTGCAAAAAATTCAAAAAACAAATACATTTTATTAGGAGCAAAAAAATGCATTAGTTCGAAGAAGAAAGCAAGCAATGAGATTGAATTGAAATGTTGTAATGAGAAATGATGCCGAATTGGTTTTTCTTTTGAAGTTCAATTTGTTGTATGAGTTTGGAAAAAGTTATTGAAACTCTTAATTTCTTTATGATGGCTTGGGGGATTAATTGATTTTTTTTTTGAGCGAAGTTTTTATTTTGAAACATTTGTAAAAATGTATTAAACACAGAATTTTGTGTGTATTTGAGTTAAAAGTAGCAACTGTGGTTAGCGTATATACAAATTCAGCAATTATTGTTTAATGGATAAGCATAAAATTAATGATGCGTTATTGGAAAAGAAATAAAAATGTTTAACATTAACTCAATGAGAACATGAAAAAGTTTTTTTTTTTTACTATCAAATATTATTTTGTTTTAAACGTGACGTATTGTTCTTCTTTTGTCTGCTGAAAAACAAAATTAGGGGTGAGGGTGACTGCAAAGAAGAGGCATACCCAGTTAGATACCTTGGACAGCAATATCGGGGTTTTTTAAGGAATTCACCAACCTGGACACAAATATAATTTCCTCTTCAAAATATATTTGTTGGAATTCAGTGTTTTCTGAGCAGCCACTGCTCCTACAGTTTGATCACCTTTGTTTACATAAAAAGACACTGTTTGAAATCACTCAAACTCATAGACGGGGAGCCCCCATACAAGAAAGTTCCGTCAAGATAAGACCAAAGCAAATAGGATTCGCTTAGTCGGCGTGAATTTAGTTAGGCAGAAAGGCCGCGCATACCTGTTGCAATGTGGCGAATGACGGTGAAATGTCTCCATCATCAGGGATTCTATTTTTGTTTATTTCATTGCACGCGTCCTAGTGTAAGATGTATAAATACTTTGATTTGCTTGCTTTCAAGCTGCCGAAAGTACCGTACAAACCAGATTTTTTTATGAACGAAACTATTTTAGTTCATAATTAAAATACAGTAATTTAGTCCATAATAAAATCTAGCTTGCTCGAAAATCATAAGAATCAAGCGAAGCGAAGTTTCATTACTTTTTTCATTTTTTTTTAACAAACCCTGCATTAGGTCACACCCTTGTTTAAAATCCCACCATAGCCTCGCCGTTTACATTAGAAGTGATATTTCTTATCAGTTTTAACCACAGTTTACTTCCTTGTTGAATTGTTTCTTTGCACCCTCAAACGTAAATCGTTATTTCAGGGGATTTCATATTTCAATGTACACATTGTCTTTTCCATTCCAGCAAGACAACACCCGAAGGAGTAAGTGCTGAGATTTCGTTGAGTGGAGTTGAGCCAACTCCAGTACCGGACATAGACGGTCAAACAGAAAATACTCTTGACTTGTTTCTTACTTCTGACGATCTGACCCTAGATAAGTATACAATTAGTGTACAATCGCCTCCAGGCTGATCTGTTCATTGTGTCGAATCTTCAAATTTCTCCTAAGAGAATCGTTTGGCAATACGAGAAAGCCAACTGGGACGTCTTCAACAAGTTACTATGCCTCCTCGATAGTGAATTGGTTCTAGTGTGGATATGATTACAAATTTAATTCTTCTGGGAATGATAGCTTTTAACCCGAATAGGGGACTCAAAGATTACGCATGGCTTGATTTGAGCTGAAAGAGGTTATTAGAGTTCAAGTAGTAAGTTTCCGTATATAGACAGATCAAATTTTAACATGCCCTAAAATAAAGGCAAAAAAATACTGCAATGTCACAAGGGCAGTAAACATTTTTGGCCATTTGTTAAAAACATGAAGAATTCTTCTTCTTCCTCCAACGCTCGTTGATGATGACACTACAGTCGTTAGCTCTCTCGTGAAAGCTTACCTTTTTGCAAGCCAGTTCGCCTCCGAATCTAAGCTGCTAGAGACAGCCAGTTCCTGAGCGCGCCAATAATTCCATGGGAAAAATCTCTTCACACTCTAGCTGTGGCGAGGGTCCTAAAAAATCTCAACATACACAAATACTCTTGCCCGGATGGTATCCCCGCTATTATTCTGAAGAGGTGTTCTTCCACGTGCGTAAGCTTTTCCACCTACCCTGGGGTCGTTCAGAGTAGTTGGAAAACAGCATTTCTCCAGCCAAATCCAAAAAAGGCGATAATTCTTCTCCCTCCAATTATCGCCCGATACTCCGATTGCATTAACGGGCCTTTTTTCTAAGGTCATGGAAACGCTGATAAATGATCAGCTTAAGAAATATCAAAGGCTTCTAACGGCAGAACAGCATTTGAAGCAGTAGTTTTATAGAATTCATTTTGGACGTGTTCACGTTCAGGTCTGAAACCCACCAAAATAAATGCTGGCTCAGGGCTCCGTTTTGTCGCCGACCCTCTTTCTTATCTTAATTAATGATCTCTTGTCTGTTACTGCTAATCCATTACATTGATTTGCTGACGATAGTACCCTTAGCTTTTTATATTCGTTCCTAGACTCATATCCCACCTCTACGGATGTGGAACTGCAATATGGATAAATATGATAAGCTCATAAAAATATGACTTAAACAGCATTTTACAATGGGGAATATAAAAGCGTTTAAAGTTTAATTCTTCAAAAAACTCAATGCTACCTTGTACCATTGAAGCGAGATCTACCCCCATTGCCACTGTCCATGAGTGGCATTTCCATCAGTGAAACTGAACATCTTTAAATTCTCGGTATGTGCATGAGCGACCACATCTTGTGGAACGATCACGTATGCCGGTATGCGCTATCGCCAAAAATGCTACAAAATGTTTAGGTTTTTTAAGACGAGTAAGAAATTTATTTCCCATTCTGATCTGGCTACCATCTATAAAACATATATACGTGTTCAGCTTGACTACAACTCCCATGTTTGGGCTGATGCTCCAGTGACGTACTTTAGTCTTTTGGACAGTATTCACAACAGAACATTCAAGATAATTGGTGTACAAACCATCGTTGATTAATTTACGTCTCTTGAACATCGACGTAATGTCTCTTGCCTCACCTTCTTTTACCGCTATTTCAGCCTGTTGCATTCCTTACCTGAAGATATTCTACTGCAATACCCGCGCCTCCAGGAATGCCCATCTGTTCACCCTCGTGCCCAACTACTTACTTCATACGTGCTGTCATGCACAGAAAATTGTTCTTTAGCCGTACTACGTGAATGTGCATCTCTTTTCCACACTTCATCTTCCCCAGTCATTGCAATGTTCAGGAATTTAAGACCAACCGACACCTCATATTAACCCCTCTCCGTCTATCTCACTTTACGTAATCCTCGCAATGTGCTTTAGCATAAGGGAATACCCCTTGAGTGCGTGTTCATTAAAACAAAATAAAACTGAGAAACTTTGAAACTCGAAACGATGAGAATCATGGAGAACGAAGCAAAACTACTCTTTGTTAAATTATTTTTGTTTTAGGGATTGTTTTTTTTTTTTTTTTTGATAATTTTGTTTGTTACGATTGGAATTTTCTTGGTAAAGTTGTCAGTAATACAATTCTCTCTCTCCCCTCCCCCGTTTTAGTACGAACGCTTTTAGCAAAATGAGAGTGCTTTTCAGTACAATAAAGAAAAAGATATTTGAATTTCATATTCCATGAATTTGATTTTCCGCAAAGAAAACAAAACCCCATTAAAATTCAAATTGATATGTTGATAATTTAATAAATTTCTTTCTTTCTTTAAGAAAAAAAATCTTTGCAGTATCCAAAACAGTACTTAATGAGTAGTGCCACTTTCCAAAATAAACACAAATCTTCAAAGTAGAAGAGTCCGTCTCAATCCATCGACATTTAGCACGGCTGAAAAGAATTGTGATCATCTCTTTTAGCAATTTCGGTCTTATAATAATGCCGATTGGATTGCATCCACAAATATTTTAAAAGATACCTTAGCTTTTTAAACGACCAAATTTCACGCCTGAAATGTTTTAAGTACCAAAGCCGTTAATTTGTTTATAGTCTTGTTCAAATTCTAAAGAAATGTCAGGTTTTAACTAAAAATCCGAACACATCTTGTCACATGATTGTTTCTTGTTTTATGTCAACTAATTTGTCTAATTTCGTTTTCGTTTTATTTGTTTTTAACGCCTCGCTGTAAAGTCGTTAGCCATCCAACACCCACGCTTGTCAACTAATAAACATTAATCCGGCGGCGGGCGTTGTCCACCACGGCATGCGGTGCATTAATAGAACCATAATCAAATTCCAAACATAAAAGAAACAAACAATAATTAATTCAACAAGAATTCATTGTCCTTGACTCACACGAATATTAATAAACTTGACAAACAAAAACTGCGCCATTCCTCTCTTCTTCGAAAAACCATAACCAACTCATTTCATAACTCATAAGAATATTTAAAAATATACCAACTAACTCATCTACTGAAAACTGCATTGTTTCGAAAAAATAAAAATACCCAAAACATATAAATTCACATTAAATTTATCAACGCCATCTCCAACGCGCCTGGCTCCTGCGTGCAATACGCCAACAGACAAGACAAATGGAACTCGATGGAATGCCACAAACAACCGACTTGACAATATCAGCTGTTAATTGTTTTATATGATTTTAAAAGCTTTTCATCTGCCTCCAAAACTAGAATATATGTATGCGATTGTGTTTCTTTTTTGAAAAATAACACGAACCGAACACAAAAAAATATAAAAATAACATCACACACGAAATCTATGCGTGCTTGCTATTCTTGACTTCCATTTCATTTTTAATTAGATTTTATTTTAGAGCACAACCTTTGGTGACAGGTTGCGCAGTGAAGTAGGTTAGAACTTGGAAATGGATCCAAAAATTAATTTATGTCCATGGTGGCCGCTTCTCATTCAACGCTGTACACAATTTGACTTATGCAACATTCTCACTAGACCTTGAACCGAATCATATTGGATGATTTATGTTAAGCATCTGAGAGGCCTGGAAAGGAGACCCGAGTGTTCGAGTTGGAGCATAAAGTATGCTCCGTGTTGTAAGCAGCATAAACTTAAACAATTTAATTACGGTCGAACAAATCTCAACAAATGTTTCAAATTAAATACTGAAAAATACCTTGTACTTATGCCAAGTTGAGTTGAGACGACAAAATCAGTTATAATTAAAACCAGAAGAGCATATTGACGGATGGGTCTTGGGCCTTTGGGACACACAACACCCAAAAACGCAATTATTTCGACCTCGGTAACACAATTTGGACTCTCGAATTCCGCATTTTTCATAATCCAAATATTGTTGCTGTTGCTGGTTGCCCATCGCAACCACACAAACCGCATTCGACCGAAGAAACATATGTACGAGTTACGAGATACAAAATAGTGCGTCAGAAGTTAAAATTAATTTTTGAAAATTTTAGTTTTGCTCAGGAAGGGGGCGAAACAAACATACAAAACTACGAAAAAGAAAAATAACTAAATGACATTTGATTGATGTCTCAGACAGATGGAGACCTAGAGAATAGAAAATTTCATAGTAAATGAACGAAAAACACACAAAAAACATGACAAAACTGATGGCTAACTGGAACAAACATTCGGAAAAATATTCTTTTGGTTGGAGGTACGCAAAACATTTTTAGAGAGCACCGACGCGACGCCCACCAGCGATGATGCTGACCACGAAAAAATATTTTATCGCTAATTCATTAGCACTTTATCACTTTACGCGAAATGAAAACTCACCTTTTAATTCGATAAAAAAAAATCAGAAAACCAAAAATCGTAGGCAATGTTTTTGTTTGACGAAAGTTGTTTGCTTAAAGTTGGACACTTGTTTATTCTACGGAGCAGATGGCGCTTGTGGTTTTTTTCTGATGTTCTTGTTATTTATCTCTCTTAAGATTGTCCACGTGTTTACTTTTTGTATATAGGTGAGGTTGAATTGTCTAGCACTTTAGAGAAAGTTTCTATGCGGATGAACTTACTTAAAGTAAATTAAGCTTTGTAGCTGTGTCACTAAATGACATTGCAAGATGTCAAAAAATAACGAATGATTAATGTCAGGAAGAACTTTCGACGAATCTTTAAGAAAAAAAGGAACCAGAGAGTCTACCTTGAATTTTTGGAATTGCTCCAAACTTATTATATCAGTCAAATGTTTCAAGGACTCCTTTTTTTAGAAACATAACAATCTTTTTACAGTTCGACCTCTAAACGTTAAGTAATGTTCGGTTTTCGGAGATGTATTTCAGCTCTCTCCTACTCTTTTCAAGTGACGCTGGTTCCTCCTCGATTGTCCTCCGGCATGTGCTTCTCGGTCGCTCAGCTCTTCTTTCTTCTTATTTGAGTGGATTCCACTGCATTGCTTGAATTACCATGCAGTCGTTAGCTTTTCGAAGCGTATGTCCAATTCATTGTGCGAAACAGTCGTAGCTTAATTCTTAAGGTGAGAGAGTTATTCTTCCATACTTTGGATAGCATACCAAATGTCCCTTTTGCTTTGCCGATGCACCAGAAAATGTGTTGTTCGGATCCGCCTTATCGATGGAGACGATACTTACAAGATATTGGAAGCTCTGATCGTTTTTGTTTTGCCGGAATTTATTTTCAGCCCCACGATTTCTGCTTCATTCTACAGTTCTACACCCTAGTTTTCATTTGATGGAGAAGAAAACCCATGGTCCTATAATAGAGTTATCAAATGAGCGTCATCCGCGTAATCTAGGGGTTTGAAATAGGAAATTGAATCACTGACAAAGCTGCGCGCAGTAATTCGCTTATCAGCAGCAAAAACAATATTGGTGACAGAACAGCCTTGATTTACTCCACTTTGGATTTCAAAATCATCCGAAAATCTACCATCATGCAGAACGTGACACTTTGATTCAACATACCTATGTAGCAATTAGTTTTTTTGAGATGCCTCTCCTCCGTAAAGGTTACCAGATGTTCACCCTGTAGACACTATCAACGTCCTTTTCAATGTCGATGAACTGCAGGTGTAGTGGTCATCGATATTCAACGCACTGTTCAGTAATGATCCGCAGGGTTTTAACTGATCAGTACAGGAGGATCCAAAGTGGAATCCTGCTTTTTCGGCATCAAGCGTGGCCTCTAGATGTTCTCTGATGCGTAACAGGATGATTATTGATTATTGCTATTATTTGGCAACAGCTGGAAAACCCTATCCAGTTTTCACACTTTGTACGATCATTTTCTCTTCTGGGAAGCTTTCGGTGGCCCCGACTCCTTTTTTGAGCGGATGAAGCTGAAGCTTGATGACGTTGGTGCCGCTTGTAAAAGCTCTGCTGGAATTCATTCAAGTCCAATCATTTTGTTGTTAAGAAGTGCTTTCATTGCAGCTACGATCTCGTCTTAACTTTGAGGTGCGTGTGCGGTGCGGATTCGGGAATCGGCTTGTTCGGGCAATTCAGAAGGCATCCGCCTTTTGACTTCTTTTAACAGGTATTTTTTTGAGATTACACCAGTCAGCTCCTTGGTTATTTTGTAAATGGTACTGCTAATGCACCTGTTTTGTTTGCAGCCAGATGTTCTTAGACCAATGGGTTGGTGTGATCACGCTTTTCACGGTGTACACTGCACTGGCACATCTCAGCTATTCTCCTTCGATTTGATGAAGTTTAAGAACGATTATAAAGGTAAGAGGTGCTATTTTGAATAGTCCGCTATTTCAGTAGCTGTCACCTTTGAAGCTGTCATTTTGTCATTGACAAGTAGAAACTACGCCATTAATAAAAATGGAACGATACACGCTTCAACAACGCATTGAAATTATTAAAATTCACTATAAAAATGGTGAAAATTTGGCAGAGACGGTTCGTCGTCGTGAAGCACCTTGTCGAACCGCAATACAGAAATAGGTGGACACCGATATCTTGTGATTTAACACCTTGCGGCTTCTTCCTTTGGGGCCACGTGAAAGATAAGGTCTACACCAACAGCCCAGCGTCGATTCAAGACCTCAAAGATGGAATTCGTGAGGCTATCGAGGACATAGGGCAGCCACTTTGCGATTTGGTTATGGAAAATTTCATGAAAAGGATATCGTCCTGTAAGTCGTGGCGGCCATTTGGCTGATGTTGTGTTCCAATATTAACGGCATATCTTCTTCTTTATAATAAAATAAACATCCGATCATTTATCTCAAAAAATTTTTCTTTGAACATTAAAATAACACCTCTTATTGGAAGATGGTTTAGTCATGAGTTATATCAAATCTACAGCGAAGCTTGGCAGACTCGAGGCTGGCCACCTAGCTGATATGAGTGAAGAGGAACCGTCCCGGAAAATCCTTTGTGATACAATTCATGGTAAGAACATCGCGGGAGACTAAATTCGCCCCCAAATGATGAAGAAGACCTGGATGCCCGATGCTTTGGGGTGAGAAATTGGATGGCTGTCTGGAAACTACAATTTGTTGCGGCATTTTCGGTTATAGCGTTGGGTGACGAAGCATTAAACTCCAAGCGGTTTTATATTCCGCATTATACAATGCTGTTTTTCATTGATATCAAAGAATGTTTAACATTGTTAGCATAATCCAACAATATATCAAAATATATTTTTCATTATTGAAAAAAAAAAATGTCCTTTAAAATACAAATCGCATATGCTGACTCTCACGTCCAACTTCAGAAAAACCATGAAAAATTCCAATGTACAAAAAAACCACTTAAACTGCGACTTTTATCTCTTTATAATTTTTTGGACGAACAAAAATATCAACGCACGTAAAATTTAAAATTCAAACTAATTTTTTGTGTCCATCAACTGTGTGAGCACCGTTTTAAGCTACCACCTCACGATTTGAAACAAAAGCAACACCAGAATCGGGTGGTAAAAAAAGGAAAAAAATATGAATTCAAAAGAAATTTGACCCATAAATGGAGCTAATAATACATACACTATCCCTATATCCACTGGACTCATGCCTGCCAGCACTGATAAAGTCATCGTTACGCTAAACTGTTTAAACGTACGTGACACGACTATGAAAATGACGATTGTGTCACATTCGTTATGGATCCCATTTATACCCTACAGGGTATATTTCATTATCTTTGTAGGTACACGTGTATTTCGTGTTCCTTCCACACACACACAAACATGTATGAAGACGTATACAGCTTCATAATAATATCCCTATTTGATGACGACAACACCTTTATGTGCATTTCATTTCTTTAACAAATAAAATCGCCCAGGGAATATTGGAAGAGTAATTCTCGTAAATTTATCGCTGACCTATACGCAATTTTCTTTCTATTGAAAATCAGTGGTACGTGCATGGATTTTAATTTACTGCGGTTTTGCAGATAGATAGATATTTTATCAAAAGGTAGGTCCTTGCACGTTGAAGGTATTGGTTTCTGTATTTTATTCAATCAGGATGATACAATGGGAGGACAGCTTAAGTAAGGAATTATTAAATAAAAAGTTTGTTCACGTGGACATTAAATCAGTTTTGGAATATTCAGAATTGTTTGAAAGGCCATGAAAAACAGTACGTATACGCCGTAGTGTACATCAAAGTATGATTTGAGTTAACGATGATGAATTCCTGAATCGTGTGATGTTAAATAGAAAAACATATTAAAATTCTATAGCAAAAATAATCGTTTAAATGAGTATGCCCTATTTTTCTGCCAAATAATTCTGGCAAATAATGCGAGTTCATATGTGGTTGTAACAAACTTGTGAACTCGAATTGCACTTACATCTTTTGTTAACATAAAAATCGGTCCTGAGCAATTACTCTTACAGTACAGAGTCAACTCGGTTCGCCAACTCGGAAATCGACTTAGCTTTCTTCTAATTTGATAAGCGTTTTTGAATAGGTATTGATTCTACTTATTGTAGGGGCAAATAACCTAATGGTTGATGTTCATCAGCGGATGGCAAAGATTTCGACGTATTTCGGGGCATTCCGATTTGAGAACCGAGCTGCCACTCGGTTTGCATAAGAACCAACTCGAGTTAACTTGGTTTACAAAATTTACGTTGCGGAAGATCATTAATTAACCAAATTCGTAAGATCTTTCGGACAATACTAATAGATCTCATGCTAACTAAGTCTCCTTTTCCTTGGCCCCTATTTCAACGCCCTTTCTTTAGTCGCAGTGCAGCGATTTCGGTCAAACTATAGTACGAAATATTTCTATATAGGGGCGCCAGTGAGATGCTTGCCTATGGCACCCTAAACCTTTGATCCGCCACTGGGAGCTCCACATTCACGTAATACGGCTTAGGAACGCGGGTATTACGGCTGAATTTTTTAAGGAGAGGAGTGCTTTTTCACTAGAGAAGTTACAGTGGAAGTAACGATGGAACAGAGAGATACATTTTACGACGGTGTTCCAATGAAGTGAATGAGTTAGTGATGTCTCTATCACCAATCATTCTTACAGCTCTTTATGGTATACAATCGAAGGGGCTTAAGTATGTAGCTGGAGCACCAGCCCAGAGAATTGTACTCAATTGGACGGATATAAGTCTAATAGCCAGATAAAGCTAGTAGCCAGATGAGACGGGAGACACATTTTTTGCACCGCCTTAAGAAACCCAAACATCTTACGTCATATATGCTCGTTCCACAAGAGGTGGTCAATGACGCACATACCGAGAATCTGGAGATATACAGTCTCATTGATGCAATTGCCAATCATGGACAATGGCAAGGGGGTATATCTCACTTTAACGAAACAAGAAAGCATTGAGTTTTCGAAATATTAAGCTCTACGCGGCTATTTATTCCCCATTGTACAATGCTGTTTAAGTCAGAGTTTAATGAGCTTATCATGTTTTGCCATTGCAGTTCCACATCCGTAGAGGAGGGAAAAAAGGTACTTTCGTAAGCGAAACAGTTTATTGGATTAGAAGTTTAGACAGGAGATCATTAATAAAAATGAGAAAGAGGATCGGAGACAAAACGGAGCCCTGGGGAACACCTGGGTAAAGTTTCCAAACTCTATCAAATGAGTTTGAAATATCAATGAAAGTCTTGTTCGAATGTTTGCTGAGACAAGCCATCAGATCACCAGTGGACCTGTTGCTGCGAAAGCCGTACTGCCTGTCATTGAGAAGTTTTCGGTCTTCGAGATATTTCTTCATTTCTTTCTTCATATTTCCATGACCTTAGAAGAAAAGACGAATGTTCAATCGGACGATAATTGGAGAGAGAAGAAGATTCGCCTATTTTTTGAATTGACTGCTCGGAACGAGCCCAGAAGAATAGAAAAGCTTACGCAGGGGTTTTGACAGGGTAGAAGAACACCTCTTCAGAATAATAGATTGGACATCAACGATTTATGAATGTTGAGATCTTTTAGACTCTCGCCACAGCACGAATGTGAAAAAAGATTTGTCCCATTGAATCATTGACGCGCTCAAGAACTGGGGGAGTCATGACATTCTCTGGCAGCGAAGAGTTGAAAGCGAACTGGAATTAAAATGTCAACGAGCGTAGTAACCATGAAAGATGAAAAACTCTTCAAAAATTTAAGCTTGCTTGACTCCCGTAGACTGGACCCCTAGCTCGTATGAGCAAAGAGAAATTGGCCCGGAAACTCTTTTGCGGTGTAATTCATGGAAGGAGACAGCGCAGCAGACCAAATTTGCGCTGGAGAATGGCGTAAATCAAGATGCCCAATGCCTTGGCGTGTGGAACACTGGATGACATCGACCAACAATCGACATCACTAGACGTGGAAGAATTTGCTGAACGGGGCCCGGAACGGACCCAATTGTGGCATAGAAGAAGGGAGAAACTTCATTGGCCAGGCCGACGATGATGATGATATAGTTGGTAAGTTTTGTGTTAAGAGACCCATTGGTACCTTCAGCAACTTTTTTTTTCACATAAACGTGTCAGCTCCTTGCGGATGTTCTTTTTCATTTCACAAGAACACACAGAAACAGTCTCCGAAGCAAGGAAATTATGAAAATTTTCAACCCAGAATCTTCAAAAGCTTTGTTTGAATTTTTAAGTATTTCAAAGCAAATGGCTACCTGTGTAGCCCTTCGGGTATAATTACGTCTTTTAGCAATTAGAGCAACATAGAATGGTACAGTATCAATCATTTGTCTTATGGAATTCTTATGATTTCTCTAATGATTTCTCTCTATTCCAAGACGATGCGTTTTTCCACCTTTAATGATAGAGAAGCATTTGAAGCCTTTTAAGTTTAGGTATGTTTCGAAAGTACCTCAATTTTTAATTGTGGGCTTTGACAGTTGATGGTGGACATATTTTTGAAGCAACATCTGTAAAATCTACTTTCTGTTCTGTTCGGGGACCGTTCCGCGGATTTGGCCATAATATTGTTTTCAAAATAAACAATTTCCTAACCTGCTATGAGATCTTCGCGAAATATGAATGTTCAAAAAGAGTGAGTATCCTTTTGCAGTTCCATATTTGGCTTTGTTTCTTTCTTATTTCTTATTCACAAAATTAAATAAAAAAAGCTGTCACAATTTTGGGGTTAACTTTTTAGAGCGGATGCTCTATGGATGATTTTTGTGTCTCCGGTGTTGAAATAGCGCAAAAGGATAACGTTTAAGTGGACGGGGTATTAATTTCTGTATTTGTCAAGCTGCTTAAACGATCAATTTATTCTACTGCTTTTGTCACTCAACATAAGGCACCACAAGAACTTTGTCCTCTTCAAACTTTTAATGAACATTTTTCTGAGTTCTTTGAAGAGAGTAGAAAAAACCTTCTAATTGAAAAATTTCACTTCATTCTGACTTAATAAATTTGCAAAATAGTCGAATTCATCAAAATTGTGCCCTCCACCCTTCGAAGTATGCTGAGGCTAAAACATGCGACACCAGTCGTTGTGGAATTCATTTCCGTTTTTACATTTTCATCAAAAAAGAAAAACAACAAAAACAACCGAAAAAATAAATAAACTCTGAGAATTCAACATAAAAAAAAAATCTTATTTAAATTTACTTTAACGCTCCGATGCCGCTGGCTGCTGAGCCTCTCCGAAACCGAACGAGGACGGACGAAAATAAAATACATGTATTAAGGATGAGGGCAAATAGAAGGTTTTAGCATTTCGGCTCACTACCCTAACGACTACTGCCAATCCCGAAGGAGCATTCAATCATTTTATCTGAAAGATAATGTGAACAAACATGTTTTCAGTTCGAGCTGAATTTTAAACATTCCAAAACAACTCATTAGGGAGCTTAAAATGGTTGCGGAGCCTGGCCCTGCCCGGCTGCTCGCTCGGTCGGCTTGTGAGTTTTGAAATTCCAAAATGAAAAATCCCTCTAGCGAAATTTAAGAAATTCAAAAAGAGAACAGCCAGCAAAGAGCAAACTTATTAATGATTTTATGGAGGCAAGTTGTGTTTATTATGGCTTGTGAGTTGTGAGTTGTGCTATGCTTTTTGAACTTGGTTTATTTTGTTTTTTTGCTGTTGCTTGTTTGTTTTTATTTTCTTATCCTCTTTCTCTCGATCTACGACATAAGACCAATTTAATTTGGAAAATGCTTGTTTATGGGTAACCTTCACTTTTTTCTGTATTTTTTGTTATAAACTTCTTTTTGATTAATAAAATATGGCGGTGGTGGATGGAAAAGCACATAGGACACAACATTGGTACTTACAGAGTTTACAGCAGCCATATTAATATTTGGATAAATATCTGAAAGAAAAACAAAAATGGAGGTTAATTTTGATGGTTGATAAAATAATTAATTTCAAAGGGAATTAGAGTGAAAGGGTGTCTACAACTGAATCTTTCAAATAGCCTTTGGAAGCACCTATTCTGTAAATTTTAGTGCCCATAATGGGCTAAATTTCAATTAAAAATAAACTTATTTATCGCGCTTTGAGGCAAAAGGTATTTGAAGGATATTTTGAAACTGTCGGTTTAAGCAATTCGCTTGGATTTTAATGGATATCGGCAGGAAAACCATAAAATAACTGAAAAAGAGGAAGGAAGGCCTTTGATTTAAACATAATACTTGCGAGTTCGCAATAAATAATAGAGGCGGAGTGTCGTTTATGAAAGGGTGGACCACTAACTGCCCTTAAACCAGATAATGAAAAATGTTCCTGAGTGCTTTTTTACTGTACAGTCTAATTTCAAGTTAAGCAAACTGCGCAGCTATAACGAAGTGAAATTATTTATTTTTCTGTTTTAGCACGAACAAAAACTCTTGAGCTGTCAAAAGATAAAGGGTGAAAGGAAAAGTGTGGAGAATTATAAAAAATTGATTAATTTAACTAAAAGCCACAGATAAACAATTTTTCGTTTCATTAAATCAGCGTTGAAGGCTTGCGCTTGCGTCCCCAGTCAGCTATTTCTGTCCAGTTTTGCATACCAAGCTGGTTGAGCTCCTCCACCACCTTTGGTTAGACCTGATATGCGAATATTCTCTTCTGCAGGGGGGACTACTGTCCATTCCTAGGAGACCGAACCCTGACATTCTGGCTAGATGGTTGCACAGCTCGTACAATTTGGAATTAAATCTTTGTTTCTTTGCTTATAATATGAAGAGGCATTTTCTTCTTGTGATGTTATTTTAGGTTTATAGCTGATGTATGCTCAGGGAAGTCCGGGGTTGGCTCAAAATTTTCTTCTTCTTCTTTTAATCAATCGTCAATAATTAATTTACAATTTGTATAGTATTCGGGGTACCACATTGTGTTTCTATCCTGCTTCTGCTGGGCCGTCGATTATGTGTTGTCTCCCTCAGATACTGGTTAGGTATGCTTCCTAGCAACGAGTGTTCCGTACTGCAAATTGAAACGGGTTAATCGCCACTTAACGTGGGTAATCACGGTCGAAACCGGTGCAATCGCCACTGAAACGGATAATCGCCGTATACACAGGCTAATCGTCACTGCATCGCAGCTGCCCGTGGTTAGGTTTGTTGGCTGCTAAGCAGAACGTCGTGGGTTCGAATCCTACTCGTGCCCATAAAAGTTTTTATTTCATCTTTCACGGTTCTTCTTGCGAAGAACTGAGAAAACTTCCAAGAGTATCAATCTGTCATGAAAAAGTGCTTCTCAATTTTGCCGCTCGGAATCGGGGTTTAGTTTTAGGTCCCCTCAATTCTTCACACACACCCAGAGAATTGTTGATGAGAGTAAGATTTAGGCATAGATTTAGGCCTTGTTTGGTTGAGTGTGAACTCTATGCTTGGCGTAGTACAAAGTTGCATGTGCTTTTGTCTGTGATTTGAATTGGGTTGTGAATAAATTTGTAATGCAGAGTTAATGCAAAGCTTATGTCACAGCAACTTTAAACTGTGGGAGAGAGGACTTTAAAGGTACTTAGTTGCCTTCTTAGTCTTAAAAAGCAGCAACTGGCAAGACTGATTTTTTGTTTGAGTTCAACTTTAGTTGAAATCTGTCTATATGCTGGAGGAGTTAGACAGCAATTACTTTTTCTTGCCTGGCTGCTTAAAAAATCGTTTTGACCTCCGTCTAAATAAAGTCTCGCAAACTCTCGCGGATGTCTTGAGTCTTTTCTGCAGCGCTGTTTTGCTCTTGCTCAGTTCGCTGTAAAATCAGGAGTTTCGTAATTATAACTGCATTAAATTTAGCACTTGAGAAGCTGAGTGATGGCTGCATAGCAATGGTGCAACTGGTTGTCAATATTATACGAGCTGGAGCAAAAGATTTCTATGGAAATCCCATCCATGTCGCATGATGATTACCAAGACATCCCACCGCCACCCTGCAACAAAATCATGTGTATGAAACCGTTATCGAAGATCGTGTCAATCAATTTGAGTTGCCTAATAATAAATCTACCAAATTTTTGTTTTCTTCTTTGTCCAGTTTGGCTTGAAAATCTGTGAGAACAATTTTAATGTCATATGGCGATAGGCACTTTTTTTGCTGTTTTGGCGTTTTTCCTAAGTTGGAGAGAGAGCGCAGATTAGGCTAGTCTCCGTAGTAGATGTTAGATGTTACAGTTCTTGAGCTTCCAGCCTGGGCAATCCCATACCATTTCTTGATTGGCAGAAGCAGTTCAGAGCTTCCGATAATTATTGTTCGGCTGCATATGGTCTGTTAAGCTTTTCTTCCGTGAATGTTTCGGAATAAGCTTATTTTGATATGACCGGGCAGTCAACCTGACTTATAACTTCCAAAGTATTGGGCTTCATCTCTAGTTTATATCCAAAGATGTGGAGTCGCCCAAACCACTCCTTATACGCCTCGACTTCGAGTTTGTCGTATTCGTCCGATCAGTTCGTTCGTTTCGTATAAAGTTTGTGTTAATAGATATTGATGAATTCTTCAGAGGAACCGATCTTCTTTCAAATTGTTCGTGAACGTAGTCTTGTAAAGTAGGTCTTACAACTCTGCTGAACACTTTGACTGACATCAATAGTGAAAGAAGGTGATGCAGGATACAATTTCTTGACGTAAATGAAGCGGTGATTGCCTGTCACCAACCATCAGTAAGCGACTTGAGTTCCAGCGAAATAAATGGTAGACATTATTTATCAAGTCAGGTTTTAAATTGGACCACCTTAAAAAATTAGTACCTTCGCTGTTACTTTTATACTTACAATTTTTTCGATAAATTATAACTGAGCTCCAATTCCCAATCTTTAAAAGTGCATTTAAATACCCAACAGAACATAGAATAAAAGCATGAGTTTCGACACATTTGAAAATTTGTAATTAATTTCCATTATTATTTTACCTCAAAACCAACTGTCAATCCTAACTCAAACTACATCATAATCCCATAAAGCATAAACTGTTTTAACCGTTCATCATAAACATCTTCAATGTCTCCTGCAATGTACTAAATGCAATTGAATATGGATGGTGTTTTCTTTTGTTCAATAAATTGAACAATGTAAATGAAATTGTATTTTTATTTCACACAATGACTGCGACGACGACACCCGTGCGCTTCAAAGAGCAAAAGAATGGCATATTGACAAGACCAATTTGTAAACACACTCGTGTCGAATAGTCTCCTCTTTCCCCTAAACCCAACACCCTTGACTTAAACAATTGTAACCAAAGTAAAGTACGAAAAGAATTTTCAACAAACCCCTCAGTCTTTGACAATCTCAACCACCGCAGCAGCACCCATGAATGGCAAAAGCGAATTATTCTATTGTCGATGTTTACTAAAGAACCTATATTTGGTGTGACAGTGGTTTTGATTTTCCTCTGAATTTTTTAAGGCTTTTTTTTTTAATTCTTGTTCCTATTTGTCAAAAAAATTTTGCTATTGAATAAGGCTTGGTTTAATATTCACATTTTTTTTTCAATTTTTTCATTCTTTGTTAAGTACCTCTTGACGATAAAGAAAAACAGTTCTGGTAACCGTTTTTAACACTACCTTCAAATTCAAGCTATCGGGTTTTTGTTTGTTTATTTTTTTCCTTTTTTTATTGTTTTGTGAAAATTTCTTGCATACAATACAATGAATCTGTTTTTTTATATATTTTGTTCACATTCAATTGTTCGGTTAACATTTTTGGCAAGCGGCCAGGTGATAAAACATTTCATCGTAACCCTGATATGGCCTCTTGAATGACGATCAAGTAGTTTATATCGTTCCACCTCTCTGCTGTTGTTATGTTTTTTTTTCTTAATTTTTAAATAGCAGTGGCTGTTTTCTTTTATGTATTTTTAAGAGCATTTTACTCGCATTATTCCGAATTTAATGAATTTGTGTCCAGAAAAACGTCAATAAAAAGTATAAAAAAAACAAGAGACGCGCTATTGAAGACTAGTGATGTAATTATGAAATAGAGTGAGATGTAGTTTTTACTTTTGATGGCCTTATTATTTTTCAATTCATTAAAAGCGGTCACCTGCCGGCCGAGTAGAATTAACATCTTTGCTTTATCACACAGGTGGAAGTGTCACCATAGCCTCTACGAGGCGGTAGGGCAAGTCCGGGAGCAAGTATTCCGGAAACACACTGGATCCCATTATCAAACTATGCAAACACTAATGACAATGTGCACGTGAAAACGGTCGTTACGAGTATCAGTTTCCAGAGTCAAATATCCACATAGTCGCCTGATGAAATCACTCGTAACAGAACAGACCGCACATTGTTTGCGCGCTGCCACTGATATCGATCCCGATAGCAGAAGTCGCAGAGATCGGAGCGACAAATAAAAACATACCTACAAATAAGGCTAGTGTTCTGCGTGGAAGAATTCTGCATACGGCTCCATGACCGATCTCATGAAGATCTCACTGACAAATGAAAACTGGGAAAAGGCATTGCCTTTGAAATGGAAAGAAACTGCACCAGGCGCGGACCAACTGTAATGATGCAGAGGGAAATCTGATAATTGATCATTCTGAAGCGATGGTGTTGTAATTTAATATTATATAATCAACTCAACATTAAAAATCATTCTTCTACTGACATTTTTAAATTTTAATAAAATATTTTTATCATTCGTCAAAAACGTTTCTTTAAATAAACAATAAAATATTCGCTTCGTTTTTGTTTTTTAAAAAAACTTCCCGAAACAAAGGGTTGCGGGCACGGAAGGCAAATAAGTGAAATTTTAATATTGAAAACCTTACGTAATTTGTTTCAAGAATATTTGTTTTGAAAAATAACATTTTTTCTTTTTGAATTATTTTCGTAAGCTTGCATTTTTTGCATCTCCGGCGAAATAGTTTGCCGACAAAATGTCACCAGAATAATGTTTTTTGAACTCCGTAGAAAAATTAACCGGATGTGAAAATAATGGAAAATGGAAATTCGCAATGGAAACGTATCTTGAACATTCAGTTGAAAGCTATAGAAGGTACTGAAACAAATGCTGGAAAACATTCAAAAGCGAAAACGTCTCTGGTCATGGCGATACATTCATACAATTATGTTCCCATTCAGAATAACTTAAAAAGTCCTAAAGGAATTTGAGATCAGCTCTCAAGACTTTTTGAAGATAAGGGCAGAATTCGAAGAATGGTTCTGTTTAAAAAGTTATGCGATACAAGGTCGGAGAATTAGTGTACAATGTACATATGTATTGCAACTGTTGTCAGTGCGACTCAGCAGTTAAATTCGATTGGATTTAAAGTCGACGATTGGCATAAATTAATTCTTTATGTATTACCAAAAAAATGTGATGCAATGGTAATGGCACTTGACAATAATGAAACAAAACTGACGAGTGACCCAATCAAGACCAAATTTTTGCAAGAAAATAGAAGTGAGGTTGCGGGTGGTCCCTTTTTTTTACCAAAAATTCCAAAAATCAAAAGATGGGTCAGCAAAAGGACAATAATTGTACTCGTTGCTAAAGCTGCTGTAAAAAAGGTCATAAGTCTCCTGATTGTCCAGATAAAAACAGAGATGACATAAATTTAAAGAAAGTAGACTCTGGCGAGGCAAACCTGTTGCAGCATTCAGTGCGGTATTTTTGAGTGGTAATATGTAATAAATTGGTGAAAATATGCCTCCTTACAATTCAAGATGTCAGCTTATTGGCTTACATATTCTGGAAAACCGTCGGAAAATATCTTCAATCATATTTATAAGAGATATTTTATGTTATCGCATCAATTGTTTGTGTTTGCTCAATTTGATCAGTCTTTATGCACCAAGTCGTTGTCTAAGAAACCGAAATCTAAACCAATTGTTCGAACAAGATTATCATACTACTAATTATGCCGCAAATGAGCCTATTAATCAAAGAGATTAATGCTGTTATAGTTGAATTTGACTTTCATTTTCACTATACAAGAGAAATGTTCAAAAATATCTTAATTTTATATTTTATTCACAAATAATGTATGTACCTACATATATGTAAACAAGTTATTGTAAATTTCGTAGTCTGTAAGAGTAATTGTAACTCGATTGATGAATAAATAATAATAATAATAATTTTTATAAAGGCGATTCGTACATAGATTCCAGTGCAACACAACATCTAACTATGGGTCGAACTTGGATTTTTGATATACCTACACAAAATCCACAAATTCAAAAAAATTATTGCAAGATCAAGATGAAAGTTGACATCTGCGGATCAGTGAGATGTGAACGGAATGTAAACGGAAAACCAAATTGCATCGATTTACCAATAGCCGCGTTTTATTATGCTCACTAACCCATATGGGTTTATTTTTTGTACACAAAACAAAAACAATCTGAAACCCCGCTAGCTATCGGGGTTTATTTTGTAACTCAAAAACTATGTTCTAAATATGGCGGATAGATGGCGAGTGTGAGACAAAAAAGAAGTTATTGTAGAAAGATTTATTAATTTCAGCCATATTCATAACAAATTACGCGTATTCCAATCTTAGCCACAGTTTTATAATGCCAAAGGATAAGAGTCAATCCAATAAATTAGTAAAAACAAGTTGTTTGTGGAAAAGCAAAATAAAATTTTACTGGGGGTTGCGTCTCGGATAAAAAAAATAGCTTAAACTTTTACCTTTTTAACCCGGATCGTTTTATTATGATGGGGTAACCCATATGGGTTAGTGAGGATAATAAAACGCGGCTAATGTTTTATGTATCCCGGAGTTAACACAGAATCTAATTTCGGTAAGTCAGATAGATAACCAAACATGGAAACAGCGTAAAGTTTTTCGCAGATCGATGTGAAATCCGAAATCAAAACGCAAAATTGGGCTTACGGCAAAAATTATTGGTGTGGTTTGTATTGGCTCAATGGTATAAAAACTTGTGGCTACATCACTGTTGCAGCCTGTGAGAGTTCCGAGTTTTGGCATCGACAATAAGGCCATTTTAATTGTCAGGATAAACGCAAAATGAAATCCGGTGCAGATGATGTCATTTCATTTGCAGAAGATGTATGTGTTACATGCTTCAAGGGTAAAGCAATCCCGTTTTTCGTTTAATAAAATTATTAAATATAAAAAATTGTGCATGCAGATTTGGCCAGTCTCATGGAAGTCGAATCATCTGGTGGACATCGTTAAATGTTTGTTTTGGTTGACGATTTTATTCGGATGACGTGTTGTTTTTTCCTGAGAACTAAAGATGAAACCTTTGAAAGTTCTGTGAATTTAAGTCAGACGTTGAAAAACATACTGGTAAGTAAATAAAGACATTCAGATCTGACAATGGAACCGAATTCTGTAATCAAAAGTTCGAAAAGCTGTTCAAGTCAAATGTCAACGCCATATATACCCTGCAAAAAAACGGCCTTGCCGATAGAACTATTTGGACTTTTGTGTTTTGTAAAAGTGTGTTCAATATCTGTAGCACATTCGAATATATCGGGTTTTCTTTAAAAAAATTTAATTTTAAGTTTTCAACTTTCATTCATCATCGATCTGTTAAAGTCAATTTATTCAGTAAACCTAACATTTTCATCATGGTAAAGTACAACGTCTGCAAATTATACAAATTTTCTACTGAATTTCGGAGTCGGTGCTTTAAAGCGTTAACTCCATTTTTCGGTCGTAATTCTCGCCCTAGTAGAGAGGCGATAACAAGTTTAATGCAAAGACTTGAGTCTACACTTTACATATTCGTTGTGTGATGTTGCGTCTAAAATATCGCTGCCGTTCAGGCGTCTGTAGCTTTACTCTTGAGAATATGGAATACGGAAATAATACAGTTAAATCTTACATGTAGAAAAATTTTTGAAATAAAATGAATGAGTCTCCTGAATCTTGAGTAAGGTCCGATAGGGACTAGCTCTAAAGATTTGAGTTTCGGCTTCGAGCTTCGGGAAACCCTGCATAAGAACCTTTATTATAAATTGCGATGCCTGGGTTAATAAAGCTGATAAAGTTGCAATCAAAGGCCCTACGCAGTAGTTTGACTTCTGCAGTATTCTCTTATCTATATAGAGACATTTAGTCCGGTATTTACCACATTGAGGCAAACAAAAATATTCAGCAAACGCCCACATGTACTACATGTCCAAATTTTATCTTCAGTTATCTTATGCATTGGTTTCTATACTTCCATGATCCACAATAGACCGGATATTTTTCATTTTAACTCAAAAATATCTACTGCTAAACAACAATCCAAATGGAAAATCTTTAGTAAATTCTATAAGTAAAGAATGTTTTGGATCTCTGTTGGATCCTATTTCAGTTGCAATCTTTTGGTATGTATTTATAAGCACCAAACATATACATACATTTATACTGAAACTCAATGCAAGTAACTCGAATAAAGAATAACAAGCTCAACAAAGACATCCATTCAGTCAAGTTCATTGTCAACTTCAACTTAATATCAAACTATTTCAGCCGAAAAAAGGACAAAATTGCAAGCAACTGCAATTTTCATTTGATTTTTAAAGAGAAACAAACTCGGTTCGTCATTTCCTTGCCTTTCTTGCACATTAACAATAAATTATTTCGTCAGTCACAATTTCAAACTTTTGGAGGCAAGAGTGAATATTTAAATTTAGCTTATTCATTTTTGACACTATTATAGTAAATAAGTTTAAAAAGTAAAAAGGTGGAAATCTGTCTGTGTTTGTCCAGCATGAGTGAGAGCAAAAGTAAAGTTCTTACAAAACACGTTATTAACTCGCTAGGCATTCTCGTCGTTTTGTGTTTCACGCTTCCTTCTGCTAGGACACAGGTGATCTTTAATTTTCAAATTATTAAAAAGCATTTGTAATTTTTTTAGTTGCAGCTACTTGCCTTTAATTCAATCAATGATGAATATAACGGATATATTTTAAATATGAGTAACGAGTTTAACAGGGCGTTAGGAGATTCGGCCCTTGAACAAGGTCAGATTTTGGATGTAATCAATAAAGTAAATGAAAGTCTAAGCCTTATATTTCAGCCACTGAATTTGAGTTTGGTTCAAAGACATTGTAAGCAAACATCTAGATCGCTGCTTCTTTACATCAGTGTAAAGTTGGAACTTGAAAAATGTCAGCTATATGGTCAAGACAAAATTAAATACATGCAAAACATCAATTTTGATTCTTCGAAATGTTACTCTACTTGGTCTTATGATTTGTTAAAACAATGCTTGATATGCCAAAAAGTACAATGCTGCAGAAATATTGTACATATTTGAAATTTTATCTCATGTTTCAAATTTAACTATTGACTTTTCGTTCATTGTTCTAGACTGGTATGAGACTCGGCGAACTAACACATTGCTTTGAAACTAATAAATCACAGATAGGGAAAATTTTGGACGAAATCTATGCTGATGAAAAAAGAAGAATTCAATGCTCTTACAACATCGGAGCTGAATATTTGCAGGAACTTGCCGCGTGTGTTAAAAAGATTGCAATTCACATTGAGCGGGAAAGACATGACATGTTGGAAAATATGAACAATAAATTGATCAAAAAGAAGTTTTTGTAGTGCTTTGAATGTATTAATATCTTAATATCGAAAACATTGGTAAAACTTTGAACCTTGAAATGTATTTAAGTTAAGTTTTAATTAATAAACCTTTGAAGAAAAAAATCAATAAACATTGGTAATATAATAACTTAATGAGCAATGACTCTTACTCTTCATTCAAATCAATACTTAATGACAAAGAACAAAATGCTGAAGTCCGGTAACTTTCTGTGCAAACTGAAAGCGGTTCATGCGATTAACAATGCATAGTCATAATTAATAAACCTTAGAAGGAAGATTGCAAAAATAAAAAGACAACCTTGACAACTTTATTAGGTGTTTCTGGAAAAATCTTAGAAGTTAAGAAAAAAGAAGTCTTTTTTGTATGTATCATAAATTATATTGAAAAATAAAATACAGAAAAGCAGGTGGCCATGGCTTAGAGGGTAGAGTAGTTGATTGCTAAGCTGTACGCTACGGGTTCAAGCCCCAGCTTCGGCAACATTCTTTTCTACGAAAATCGCCAGCTATTCTATGTCTCCTCCTCTGAGCCACACGTAGGTTAATGTTATGTGCGCTTTCTTTCTCTGTGTCTATCTGTCTCAAAGAATAATTCTTTTTTCCATGATCTTTGATCTATCCGCTATCCCCATTGCTTTGCCGTCGACATCCTTCCTACCGCAAACGCCCTTCAAGCCAATTATTGTTCGCTTATACGAGTTAAGTGTCCAGATCCACACCACCGAAGTATACCAGGCTTTTTTTTTTATTATTTCCGGTTCACAATAGACTTTTGTTAGATCTCTGAACGCGACCATCATCTAAAATAATCTTCTCTTTCTTTCATAAAATTGTAGGTATACCTTTTTCTCTTTCTTTTTTGTAAATGAAACTGTGAAATAAAATCAAATTTTTTCACAAAGAACAATTTTCAATACCTCGCTTGAAGGTTATACTTAAAATTTAATTTAATTCAATAAAAATGTATGAATTAAAGTTAAAACTGCGAGTTTGATTGTATTGCTAAACATCGTTATCAATGATCGATCTGGATCCAATTTATCCTAAGAACTCAAGACTCAACAACTTCAGATAACTCAAGATTATATATGGTATATGTCTCCAGGATTCTTCACTCCAAACCGGATCAATTATTCTCCGTTCGCCTTTTCTCTGTAACGCGGTTAAGAGTTCAGAGTGCCTTTTTAAAATAAAAACAATGAAAGCTTCAAAGCCGACATTTCTACGTTTTTTTTTACTTATGTTTTGATATATTTTCATAATTCAAACGGATTTTGGTATTGGTTTTATTTTTCACTGGTTTTTTTGTAGGTCTGTTTAATGAATCTTTTCCGCACAGAAAAGAAAAGTACAGAAAAGATCCAAAAAGTACATGTTTGTGTGTTCCATGAGTAAAAACCTTGCTCCAAACTGTTCTACAATCTGTCATTTTGTGTTCCATGAAGTTGTCCATCTCAGTTTAGAACACGTTTTTCTGCCCCTACTTTTTTGGTGGTGCAGCTTTGTGAGAACTATCCAATGTCAAAATTATTTTTATTTTCTTCCAATCAAACAATTTTTTGAAATTATCTCGATTGAAGAGTTTTCCCAGGAAGTAAACATATTACTACTCTACTCCTAAGTAAAAAATTTTCGCAAAAATCTAATAAGCTATTCAGACTCTTGTTTCCAACAAATGAAAATTTGATTTGACTTGGAATATTTATTCAACAGCTGATTTTATTCTGTCAAAAAGATTAAATAGGGAGCTGATCTTTTCTGTTCTTACTTGTTCTCACAGTTTTCATTTTCTTGTGCTGTTCTGATCTGGTTTTTCTTCATTTAACAGTACTTGTATGTCTTCGAAAATGTCTCTTATTTTTTTTTTTCTAAATGCTTTCGCAATTGTAGTGATCTGACCTGACATCTCCATGTGGTCGTCTTATTATGTAGCTTTGTCTTTCATTTGACCATAACGAAGTTGGGTATGAATTGATTTTCGATTTCTTACTATTTGCTTAAAAAACATTTTACCGTCATAAATAGTTGATAAGCTATTTATACCTTTATGTGTATATGTTTAATTTTGTCCGTAAATTGGATGCTTTTACTTATGTTTATGTTTGAAACCTCTGCTTTACTCATTTTCGAAAACAAATAAATCTGAAAATATTCATAAATTAGGTTCGAAGTTCTTTTGTCTAAATGCAGATGAATAAATTTCATCAATCCAACTGTAGTTTCTTGTCACACGAAAACGAAAATAAATAAATTGTTTCTTAACATTCTTAGTAATGCCGGATTAATTAAACAAATTAATGAGCCTCGAAACAAAAGCAACTACAAAAAAAAAAAGAAAAGTTTAATGCAAAATAAATTTGAAACGCAAGAAAAAATAATAATGCATAGTTTTCAAGCCGTCACAATACAATGGAATTAAAATTATTCAAAGGATTTATCTCATGGGTATTGTTGTGTTAGTATCTGTGTATTTTTTTCATAGCACAGATCTTACTAACCCACCGAGACCCCTCCTTCCGACGCGTCGTCGTCTGACTTTCGTGAACCGCCCGTTTTCGTCGTAATATTTTGAGAATTGTTTTTAGTTTTTGTTGTCGTCTATTTGCATCGACAGTGTCTGCTTCTAATTTCGGCACATGCCGCTGTTCTTCCTCTAAATACATGGTGCACATATATTTAAGCAAACATACATATATTCACTAAAAGCATTTGCAAAGTGCAACTTGTAAAGAAAGCAAAAAACAAAAAAACATCTATGAGTGTCAGGCACAGTCGTCGGATTGAAACTTGTGTTGCATCCATCAGCGACGCCACTAATAATAACAAAATGTGTAGGAAAAAATGTTTGAATATTTCGGAAATTTCGGAATCAACGATTCATTTATGAAAATGGTCAACACAAGACACTGGCCATGCTCCCATGGGCAAGGAAGCAATACGATTTTGTTGATTTGTCATACCACAGTTTGGATAGAAAATAATTGGACAGAAGAACCTTAATGTATTACTTATTAGTTGAACCAGAAAGTTCGCAATACCTTTTGTCTATAAAACACGACATGAAAAGCATATTTTCTCAAGCCATTTTTTGAAAAAAGTAAACCATGTAGCAAAAGCTGTTATAATTGAATAACAACTAAAAGTACTTCAATATTTTGTTTCTTTTAATTAAGTTTTTTTGGTGTATATAAGTCTTTTGCTTCAAAGGCACTTGACAAATTTTTAAGTATCCTACTTATCACCGGTATATTCAATTTTGCCTTACTTATTACATCAAGGGTTACTTAGTATTGGTACTTGAGTTGTTCAGGGCACTGGTACTCGTACTTCAAGAAGCAGTAAATGAGTAAAACAACAAATATTAAGTATCAGCATTAGTACTTTCAAGTACCAGTTCTAGTACCGATAACAGTTTTTTCTATTGATATTACTTGGCTAGTTTTAAGTACCTTTACTTGAATTGATTCAAATAACTTCATATTTTAGAGTTATTAAGTATTGAAGTATAAAACTGTTCCTCTAGAGAGAAGGAAACCTTGTTGACATTTAAGCTGTAGTGTAAGCCTTGACGTGGCGGAGCGGCTTACGGTAACTACTACTGCGATGCTTAGAGCTATGCGATCGCGAAACTTGTTTTCGCAGCAGGGCCTCCCATGGTCGACAGGTCGAAGCGGAGTAGGCTGTTACTACTAATTACTCCACAACGAAGGAGTGTTCCCACCAAGGCACTTCCCACGAGGGACGGCAGCGGATGAATTTCTTTTTGGAATGAACGGTGGCGTCCTCAGTTCCAGTTAGGTCGAACTACTTGGTGAACACCTTTACGGGCTACTTCGACATATTTGAAGCTCAGGTCGTAAAAGGAGCGGTTTTCCGGCTTTTGTACTTGGAGTCACATCAAGTACCTGGTACTCCAGGTTGGGGGTTGTACGTCGGGGTGACTTCCCGACTATGTAGAAAAAAAGTTAGTTGCGAAGCGACAACAGGCCTCGGAAACGGACGGATACACTGATGACGACCCAAGCAAACGTATAAAGGACAACGAATTTCGGATATGCACGTGGAATGTTAGGTCCCTTAATGGACTGCGTTCTGCCGAACAACTAGCGGAGACCCTCAACTGCTACAAAGCAGATATTACCGCTATCCAGGAAATGCGATTGGATGGACCGGGCGAAAAGAAGATGGAAAACTGCGACATCTACTATGGGGATTGCTACCGGGAGCAGCGACTCTTTGGATGCAGATTCGTCGTGGGAAGCAGACTCAGGCAAAAAGTCTTGAGCTTCAAATGCGTAAGCGAACGCATCACGACGATCCGAATCAAGGCTAATTTCGGCAACATTAGCTTAATATGCGCGCATGCCCCCACAGAAGAGAAAAAGGACGACACCAAAGACGAATTCTACGAGCTCCTCGACAAAACATATGAGCAATGTCCTAGCTATGACATGAAAATTGTCCTCGGCGATTTTAACGCAAAGCTGGGAAAAGAAGGCATCTTTGGAAGAACAGTCGGAAAGCACAGCCTGCACGACACCACTTCCGACAACGGATTCAGGCTGATCGATTTTGCTGCGGGGCGAAACGTTGTGGTAGCAAGCACCTGGTTCCCACATCTCAACATCCATAAAGGTACATGGAGATCTCCTGATCAATCAACCGTCAACCAGATTGATCACATTGCGATCGACGGGAGGCACTTTTCCAGCATTCAAGATGTTCGAACTTTCCGAGGAGCCAACATCGACTCGGACCACTACCTCGTCGTAGCCAAGGCAGTGCTACGAATATCCCGACAACGGCCAAAACAAAGAAATGCTGCAAGAAAATTCGACATCGGACGGCTACAATCGCAAGAGATCGCCAGATCCTTCTCTGATCGAGTGACAAGTAACCTCTTAAGGAGTCCTATGCCGCCAACATCAAGTATCGAAGACCAGTGGCAACATTGCCAGAATGCAGTTAGAGATGCCGCCTCTAATGTGCTGGGTTTCACACAGCCACCAAAACGAAACCCCTGGTTTGACGAAGAATGCAGGCAGGCCCATGCAGCCAAGCAGGAGGCATACAAAGCGGCGCTGCAAAGAAAGACAAGAGCTGCTCGTGTGCTCTACGAGCAAAAGAGGAGAGAAGAACGCCGGCTTCTCAGGAGAAAAAAGAGAGAGCATGAGAAGCGTCAGATCGAAGATGTTGAGAGAGCTAACAGCAGGAATGAAGTTCGGAGGTTTTATCGGAAGGTAAAACACCTGGCTCAAGGTCATCGAGCAAGAACCGAAGCCTGCAGAGATCATCAAGGGAACATCATAGTAGAGCCGCAGTCAGTGCTGGGGATTTGGAAAGACCACTTCTGTAGACTGTATAACGGCGACGACGAACAAAATCCCGCCGTCAGACAGGAGCCTTTTATCATACACGATGACAGCCAACAATTTCGTGAACCCGACCTAGAAGAAGTGAAAACAGCAATATCACGGCTGAAATCCAACAAAGCCGCTGGAGCAGATGGTCTAGCTGCCGGGCTGTTCAAAGCCGCAGGCGACGAGCTAGATAGGAGCATGCACCAAATCATCTGTAAGATATGGTCGGAGGAATGCATGCCCGATGAATGGAACCTCAGCATTGTTTGCCCGATCCTGAAAAAGGGAGATCCTCTAAACTGCGCCAACTACAGAGGAATCAGTCTGCTTAACATCGCCTACAAGATCCTCTCTGCCGTATTATGTGAACGTCTGAAGCCTTTCGTCAACAATCTCATTGGTCCTTATCAATGTGGCTTCAGGCCAGGAAAGTCTACCATCGACCAAATTTTCACGCTGCGGCAGATCCTGGAAAAAACCTATGAAATGCAAATCGATACCCACCACCTCTTCATTGATTTTAAGGCCGCGTATGACAGCATCTACAGAGATGAACTATATAAAGCTATGTCTAGCTTTGGCATCCCTGCCAAGCTCGTTCGCTTGTGCAAAATGACGATGGAGAACTCACGCTGCTCTATCAAGGTTGGCAATGAGCTTACGGAATCATTCGACGTCAAAAAAGGATTCAGACAAGGCGATGCACTGTCGTGCGATTTCTTTAACATCGTTCTTGAGAAGATAGTCCAAAACTCCACCGTCAACACCAGAGGCACTATCTTCTATAAATCTGTTCAACTTCTCGCGTACGCCGACGATATTGATATAATGGGAAGAACACAGCGTGATGTCAATGGCGCCTTTGTGAGGATTGAGACAGAAGCGGCAAAAATGGGTTTAGCGGTAAATGAGGGAAAAACGAAGTACATGCTGTCTTCGAGTAAGGACACCCAACATCGACGGCTCGGACAGAACGTCACAATAGACGCATACAACTTCGAGGTAGTTAAGGAGTTTGTCTACCTAGGCTCCGCTATTAACACGGACAATAACACCAGCGCTGAGATAAGACGAAGAATTACTCTTGCTAATCGCTGTTTCTTTGGGCTAAGAAAGCAACTGAGTGGAAAAGCCCTCTCTCGAGCAACTAAGGTTAAACTGTACAACACCCTCATCATCCCTGTCCTGCTGTATGGTGCAGAAGCATGGACCCTAACAAAATCGGATGAATGTGCCTTAGGCTGTTTCGAGAGGAAAATTCTTCGGGTCATCTTTGGCCCCGTGTGCATTGATGGGGAATGGAGAAGGAGATACAACAGCGAACTTTACGGGTTGTACAACGACGTGAACTTAGCCAGAAGGGTCAAGGTCCAGAGACTCAGATGGCTCGGTCATTTAGAGCGCATGGACACCAATGCTCCGGCCCGGAAAGTCTTCGACACTATTCCCGAGGGACGCAGAAGGAGAGGAAGACCGCGACTCAGGTGGCGCACACAAGTGGAAGAGGACCTCAATCAACTTGGAGTGCAAAACTGGAGACAGCTAGCTAGGGACCGAGCTGACTGGCGGAGACTGTTGATTGAGGCCCAAGTCCACAACGGACTGTAGCGCCACCTTAAGTAAGTAAAGTATAGTATTAAAAGATGAAGACTAGCGATGGTTAGCCTTGACAATGGCATTCTTCAATGAATATTATAAAGACTGCAGTTTCTCCCAACAAATTAGAAGTGAGCAGGACCAGTTTTATCGAGACACATGGAACTTACCACAAGACTATAATAAATAAGATTTCTGCTAGGCCTCTGAAGTTCTTGAGGAAACCACAACCACTGGATAATCGGGCTACACGACATAATAGTCGACATACCATTTGAATGTTTCGTTTTTTAATCACTTAAGCAAAAAAGTAGATAAGCGGCTTTCGAAAGTAGAAATATAATTGTTCACCAGTTTACGGAAGCCAGATCCTTTTCCGATCGAGGGTCAAGTAACCTCTTAACGAGTCCTATGCCGCCAACATCAAGTATCGCGAACAAGTTGCAACATTGCCAGAAAGCAGTTAGTAATGAACTTATGAGGTATAACACAGCGACCCAAGCGAAATCCCTGCTTTGACGAAAAAATGTAGGCAGGTCCATGCAGCCAAACAGGAGGACCAGATCTGCTCGTGAGCAGAAGTGGAGAGAAAAACACTGTCTTCCAGAAAAAAAAGAGGAGCGTCAGATCGAAGATTTTGAGGCATTCAACAGCAGGATTGAATTTTGGTATTTTAACCGGAAGGTAAAACAGCTAAACAGTACAGTCGCAATCGATGCTGAGGCTTTTCAGAAAAAGCAATTCTTTGGACACTATGATAATGATAGCAAACAATTCCTTGCACCTGATATAGCCGAAATGAAGTCGGCTTTATTACGACTACAAAGGTGGAGCAGGTGGTCAAACTTCCGAGCTGCTAAAAGCAGCAGCCGACGATCTAGAAAGGAGCATGTACCAATAAATCATCTGTTAGATATCGTCGGAAGAATGCATGTCGGATGAATGGAACCTCAGCATTATTTGCCTGATCCTGAAGAACGGAGATTCTCTTAACTGTGCCATTTGCAGGGAATCCTTAACACCGCTTATAAGATCCTCTCTCCGTAATATTACAATAATTGGTCCTTATCAATGTGGCTTCAGAAGAGGAAAGTCAACCATCGAAATTTCTCTTTGCGACAGACCCTGGAAAAGACTTATGATCTCCGACAAGCAAGACCTTTTTATCGATTTTAAGGCCGCGTATAGTTTTGGCGCCCCTGTGCAAAATGACGAGAATTCACGCCGCTGCTCCATCAACGTTGGGAACGAACATCGGAATTATTCGATAACAAAAACGTTTCCGACAAAGCAAGGCGATGCACTGTCGTGCGATTTCTTTAACAGCGTGCTTGAGAAGCTAGTGCAAAGCTCTACCGCCAACACCAGACGCACTACCTTTTATGAGTCTGTTCAACTGCTCGCGTACGAAGAACACAGCGCGGGTCATGCCAATTGCGCCTTTGTGAGAATTGAGACAGGAGCGGCAAAAATCTGTTAGGAGGTGAATGAGGGCAAAACAAGGTATATGTTGTCTTCAAGGAAAGACACCCAAAAACGAGGGCTGGGACGGACGTCACAAGAGACTTCGAGGTTGCAGAGGAGTTTGTCTACCTAGGCTCCGCTATTTACACGGCAATAACACTCTTGGTAATCGCTGTTTCTTTGGGCTAAGAAAGTAATTGAAGTAATTGAGTGGAAAAGCCTTCTCTCGATCAACCCAGTGGCAAATTTCCCAATTTTCACCAAGGAATCACCATGCGATTCACCAAGGATTGGTAGTTCACCCATGAATTTGAAGGTGAATCATTTGGTGAAATTAACACGGGGCTGTCATTGGAGTTCACCAAGTGAATATCTTGGTGAATATGCATCAGTGAAATCATTGAATAAAAGAACTCTGTGTTTTCATTTGTTCTCTAACTCCGATGAAATGTTAAATGATAGCTCATTGGTGAACTCATCTTTTTTTTGAAAGTTGAATTTTCCACTACTTTTTTCATGAATGAAAAATATTATGAAAATGCAGCTGTGAAATCTTGAAATCTTTTTTCTTTTTAAAAAAAGAGTTTTTGAAATAATTACAGTGATCATAAATATCAAAACAAATTTATTAATTTTTTTTTAATTTAAATATTTCTGAAAAGAACACAATATTGTTTTGAAAATTATTATATAGACACAGTTCAAATCTTTGCTGGATCTTCTACTTTTTTTTCAATTTTTGCCGCTAAACGACTCCTTTTAGGTTGCTCCACGTCCACATGCCAGATTCCAGAATACCTTTAAGAAATGTTTAGTTTAATTTAATTTCTATATGTGCCGAAAATAAATATTTATATTTGAATACCTGGTAAATAGTTTCGATTATCTTCTGTGCTGTTTATTAGATATAATTTATTCACTTTAAAAAATAATTTACACTTTCTTCACGTCAACCGTCTTTAACTAAGATTTCGGTTGTACTGATTTAACATAGAACAAAACATTTTTTTGACTATCGCAAACAAAAAAAGACAGTGAAAAAAACCAAAAGCATTGCGTCGACATCGGTCGTCGCGTCTTCCTCGATCAATAAAAGTAGAAAGTACATAATGTTTATATACACGGAATCTTGCAGGTCATTTCCACCCTTAAAAAAAACAAAAAAAAAATTATCAGCTGCGCTAGTAGCTAGAAAATATTTGTGTTTCTGTTTTGTTCGTTTATTCTTCTTTTATGAAAACAACACACAGCGCTCAGTGCCAATTACGAACTCGTGAAGCTGTGCAGGACTTTTCCTTACTGACATCACAAAGTTTTGGTATGCGAAGAAACGAAAGCGTTAATAGAATAGAGAAAATGTACAGAGGAAAAAGGGCATTACTTTGTTCCTATGAAATCATTACTTTATTTTTCCTCTTAAAAGTGTGGAATGAATTCCTTGCTCTTTTCACCGAAATTTTTCATTGAGGATGAAATTTGCCACTGGGAACTAGGAGACTAAGACAAAAACACTAACTACTTTTAAGACAAAAACATAAAACTCCCTCATCATCCCAGTCCTGCTCTATGGTGCAGCATGGGCACTGACAAAATCGGATGAAAGTGCCTGAGGCTGTTTCGAGAGCAAAGTTCCTTCGGATATCTACGGGCTATGCTATGGCCCTGTCTGCATTGATGCAGAATAAAGAAGGAGATTAACAAGTTCTACAACGACATGGACCTAGCCATAAGAGTCCAAATCCAGCGACTCGTCGTATAGAGCAAATGGATACTTTTGCTTCGGCCCGGAAAGCTTTCGACACCATTTTCGAGGCACGATGTAGAAGAAGGAGAGGAAGACTGGGACTCAGGTTGCGCTCTCAAATGGAAGAGGACATCAATCAACCAGGAATGCAAAACTGGAGAGCTGGCTGGCGGACACTGTTGGTTGAAGTCGAAGTCCGCAGCGGACCGCAACGCTGTTGATTGAGGCTCCAATCGGAACCGGACCTCATCACCGTCTGAAGGGTGCAAGCTAGTACCATTTCAAATAATAAATGTACAAAAAATAATATCAACAAATAATTCAAGAAAACAGAAACACATTTTCCGGCCACCACTGTAATGAAGAATCTATTTCTGTCACTAAACATGAGTGTTTCAGTTTGATGGTTGTATGTTTTTTTTTTTTTGTTTTTTTTTTTAATTTCGTGTTTCTAAAATAATTTAGTAGGTCTGCTGAACTGATGGACTATCTTGAGCATCTTCAATGTTCATCATGTGGGGCCACCTGTCGCTGTCCGTTGAGAGCTTCGCTTGATAAGTACTTCATATATCTACTAATATGTGGATTGGTCGAGTCGTGTGGTACATTCGGCGATTTGATTAGTTTCCTTGAGTCGGCTGTAAGGCTGCAATAATAATTTTGGCCAGCCGGCTGCTGTTCGGCACGGTCCGGTTCGATTCGGTCAACAACGGTGGAGAAGAGCACAACGACGTCAACTATAGAGATGACGCACAGTAGAATGTCTATCTACAAATTGCATTCTTGCCGTAACCAGGCAGTCATGCGATGTAAATCAGCAAGAAAGAAAAAAACATTTCTCAAAATCATACAGTGCGAAAATTTTGAGGGTAGAAAGAAGCGAAAAAAAAGAATATGGCGCGCCGGGCAACGATTTGTAACGATCTGATTTGGGGCCATTACAGAATCACACAGCAAAGTCGTATAGAAACTAAAACTCACCGTAGGGACGTTGAGAATGTTTTGCAATAGGTGACGTCTCACGTAGAGGATATTTTGCCCCAAATGCTTAATTACAAGTCTGTAGTTTTGATGATGGGCCCTCTTCCTACGTAGCTGCATGCCGGCTGCTGATGGACGATGGCACCATGGCTCGTTGTTACAACTTAGAAACGTGGCTTGTAATTTGCGTCATTGTGTGTCAGTAAGTTGCTGAACAAGGATATGTGCCTTGTTTCTGTGTCGGTTCGACGGTCTTGTGAGGGGGAGGGGCTGTTCGGCAATATTGTTTTCATAATTTTATTAATGAATGAATTGCGGAAGAAAAGCAATGTTTTGTTTTGCACACAAAAAAAGAGAAAAGAAAATATTTCAGGAAACCACACAACATCGAGAAATGCTAGGTTGCCAAAATCAGAGCCAACCAGCGGACTTTTTTTTATATCGATAGAGCAAGGGCGAGGGCAAGAAATAATTATTAATTGTTTTATGATCCCTAATTGAATCAGTGAATCTTTTATAGGCCGGTAGGTAAATCGAACATGACACGTTCTTAATTTAATTGCCAATTCAATTGAGTTTGATCGGTAAACTAATTTAATCAGGCATCGCACTCGCAGTCGGTTATTCGTTGTCGTTGTTGGTCGTTTATTTTGTATCATTGTATCTGCCAATTGCTAATTCTATGCATTTGATTCAAATTCGAGAGTACACCTACACGTCAAGACGATATATGTGCATAATTTTGTTTAAGTACAACTGACAGATGGTGATTTTGAAAACGTGCTATCGGAGTGCTGACATTAATGGGGTTCACTTGTGAGAGAGAGAGTAAATTATTACAGTTTGGGCATCTTCTCGACTTGACTTTTTTTGGGATTTGGGAATGATTCAACAGCAGCTATGATAAGAGGCAGATGTGTTATAATTGGTAAGAAATTAGTAAAGATTGAGTAATGAGGAGAAGTTAGTTTGAAGAAGAGCGTGCCAACAAAATTGATTGACAGTTGACTTTTTGGCAACATCAGGCGAGGCCAATGATTCAGCATGTTGGTATCAAAGTTAATATGTTAAAAAGCGGAAGAGTAATATCAAAAATCTTGAAGAACGCCTTGTTAACAACAAAATTGCTTAGTAATTAGCTTCTTGTTCCAGCCCTTCGAAATTTGTGACTTAAACTTGGGCGAAAAACCATCAGTTTTGTGCAGTATCTATAAACACTGCAAAAGAAAGGAAGAACAGTCAGTAAAGAACCAGTTGCACTGTTGCAGTCATAGTAAGCTGTAAGGAAGAGGTGTCATATGGCCGTCAAAAATAAAGATGTTCAATTCGTGGGGTCAGTTGTTGATTCAAAAAAACACGAATGTCCGTTGCCTAGTTTATGAGCTCCGTAGCCTTCACTTCCTCTAAAAAGCGATATTTTGAAGTGTTAAACACAGGAGGAAGTATCAAAGCTCAAGGTTAAGTTAGGTAACAAGGGGTATTTACAGCACAAAGCTGTTGTTTACCCGGGGGTTTTTTGATCCATTTTGATCCGCTATTGAGACCTGCGCTAGATCGTCGGTCGGGTTCCCCAATAAATCTGTTAACGAAATAATGGAGACGTATTGTTTTGAGGTTTGGACAATTAGACATTCACATAGCAGGTGTTTATTGGTTTCTATTTCCTCTTCATTCTGACAGCTCCTACAGAAATCTTGTGCAAATGCCCCTATTGCAAATTTATTTTAATTTTAATGTTATTTTTACTCAACGACAAGATATGCCGAGTTTCCTTTTCATTAATTCTAAACCATAAACTTCTAGAGAGATCCTCCAGGAGTTATTGATCTGCTCTTTTGTTCTAAGGTCTTTTTAGCTCTTAAGCACACTAATCGGGACATTTAGTTCCATAGCTGGATGGCTGCTACTACTTCAATTTACTTCTGACCCTTCCCTTGCCAGTTCATCTACTCTTTCATTCGCTTCTATTTTACTATGTCCAGGAACCCATCAAAAAAGGGGATACCCTGTTCACTAATGAGTGAGTTAGGATCCCATCCCTGTCTTTCGGGTAGTGAAAAAATATAAGCTCCTATTGAAATCTACAAATAAAAATTCGTATATACAAGCCTCTACTAGCCTCTGCACCTAGTCCGGTTCTTGATATAGCATGTTTTTTTTTTCAACAGCTTTCCACCATACGATAGGTAAGTATGGGTCGGACAATTGCTGTCGCTGTGTACATCCATTGGATGACTTGCGGTCGCATACCCGACCGTGTTCCGAATGTGTTTTTGCATGTGTAAAGAGTACATAATGCTTTTTTCATTCTTTCCTCAATATTAAGCTTCCAGATTAGTTCGTAATCAAGGACTACTGCTAGATATTTAGCTTCCTTTTTTTTAAGGGAATGCCATTTAGTTTAGGGGGGGCTAAAGTCCTCGAAATTCCTTTTATTCTTGAACTAAACTAGCTGTCTTTTTTGGGTTGACCCCGAGACCGTTCTTAGTTGCCCATGAAGATAATTCTTTGACTTAATTTTCCATAATGTTTTCAATGGTGGTAAGAAATTTTCCCCAATTTAAAACCACTATGTCATCAGCATGCGCTAAAATTTTGAGCCCTGATCTCTGAATTTTGTTGACATGGTGTGTATCCAGTCGACAATGTCAGATTCAACTCCTGCTTCTCCCAAGGCAGCTTTAGTTGTTTCCGTCTTAACGTTGTTAAACGCTCCGAAAAAGCCACCAGGCTGTATTTTTTGTGTTTGTGTTGTTTTGATTGAGAAGTTGTCTAACGTGCAGATTAATGATCCACTCCAGTGTCTTAAGTAGAAATGATAAGAGACTTATTGGTTATTCCGTTGGAGTGAGTCGGCTACCTAGCTTTCGTGATAAAGACCACTTTCATCTGCCTCAAACTAACAGGAACGCATCAGTGCTCAATCTTAGGTACAAGACCTTGTCCAGAACCTGCCAGTGTGGCTTTAGTCCTGGCAATTTTGGAAAAGGCCAAGGGAAAAGCGTCGGCCCGAGTCCAAGGCAATAAATAAAAAAGGAGGGAGTCGCTATCGGGCAGAAAATGCTTCTTTCACGATGTGGGTGTAGTCAATTCTAACATTACAAACAAAAGTTTATTTAACAACCCAATTCGGGAATTAAAACACGGATACTCCAACATGTTTTATTTACTCTAGAAATTGGCCCCTTTATGGTAATACAAAATAACAGTGCCACGACTTGAACACAACTCTTAATTAAGTCAGCCTCGAACAATTTACTCGAATTCATAAACAAAAGAAAAAAATAATATTTTGTTACCAAAATAAATATGTATGTACCTCGAGGACATAAAAAAACATTTATTCATTTACCTAAAGGACATTTTTCTGTTGTTGAAAAATGCCTCGAAAATATATAAATCACACAGGACTTTTTTAGCAAATGGAATTATTTCGGGAAACAGATTCAAAATGGGACAGCAAGGTTGAATGGAACAAGTAAAGGTTGACACAAAATTGATCAGATAACAGAAATAGTCTGTACATGACTTTCTATTTTGAAATATGTAACTTTTTTGAGGGGTTGTAAACCTTGAGATTGCACTAAAAACCGAAGGCTAAAGGGTGATTCACCGTGAGGTTTTATTTATTATGTAAATTATAGCACATAAATTCTTATAATGGGTTAGATGAATAATTCATGCATTTAATTTTTTAAGAACGATATCATTTAAACATTGGCGACAAAGAGTCAGGGGTGATCTATTCGGAATGCCAAATTTTGGACGGCTCGCTCGAGCATAGCGACCTATATCTCGTGAATAACACGAGTTATGTTAGCTTCTAAAACGTCAATTGAAACTTGCCTACTCCCCAAACGTAACATATCTCCAGAGAAAATAGTTTTAAGCAGGATCTAAGATGATCATTTTACCTTAGTAAAATACAGTTTCTGGCCTTTAACATTTCCGCCCCGGTGCATATCCTACAGGGACCGCTCGTAAATTCCACTGTGTTATTTTCTCCTTCATTTGCCGCCGAAACACAAAGCTATCTTTATCCATTTTCTTAGCTTTAATACTTCTAAACTAGAATTCAAGACTGGGATGAAAACTTTTATGACCAATTAAAGGCAGATTTCCCAAGCCTTACTGTGACAATATTTTTGAAGTCAGCAATTTACAACTAATAATTAATATAATAAAAGATTAAAGTGATTTTTATTCAACATAACAATTTACAAAATCAGATAAAGAATGGCATTTCCGTCTGCCAGATTGACAAATAACAGCGCTTACTTGCAGCAATTGAAGAGCCTTGGGACTTCCATTTCGTTCAAGTATAATAACATCTCATTTCGTTTCAGTCGAAAAAGAATCTTCTTTTTTCCTTCAACACTGGACATCTTTAAGAAAGTGGAATAAATCCTCTCCTTCTCTCAGGTTACACAAATTACATAAAAACGGAAGGTCATCTCTATGAGGAACATATAGTGCTGACGCAAAAGTTCTTACCATAATTTCTAATTGATCGACACTATACTCATCTCGGAAATATAGTTTCTAGGGCCGCCATATATCTCTCCCGGTATTTAACGTCTCTATTAAAATTATTAAAACTTCAAATGAAATGTAGTTAAATCCCACACATGTGCGCCAGCTCCAACCACTCCACATACCAACTTCTTCTTCGATCAATGGCTTGAAGCGGTGCTTTTTTTGGTAGCCTTTCATTAAACATATTCAAGACCTTAATCATAATAATGTATGTGTAGCTTAAGTGTGTGAATAAAAAGCAAAAAGAGTCCGGTTTCCAACATAACAATATACTTGAGGGTATTCAACGGAAAACAAAATATTCTTTTCACATTAAACTTCAAAAGTCTTTCAACCGTTCCATATTGTTTGTAACCCTATACTTGTGATCCGTAGAGCACGATTGACTCCGAGACTGCTTCAAAAACCTGAAATTTACTACTATGGGCAATGAAGTTGTTGGCGAAACATCTTTTCATTGTAGCACCAATGGCATTCTTGGCCTTCAAAGATTCTTTATTGAAGTGCTTTTCCATGCTACGGTTTTTGTAAAACAGAACTGTGCTCGCTATAAGCTCTCTTCGACCAATTCTGATAGTGTAAGAAAAAAACCCAAGGTCTGTATAATGCAACAATGCAACGATTTCGGTGAAGACTATATCATCTGCTAAGAAAAGAGCCTTGATTATAGTTTCTGCGTAATCAATACCTGCAGACAAACAGTCAGAAAGGTATATATGGAGCGCAAATAGAAGAAGGCTTAAAGAACAACGTAGCGTACTCCTGATTCGGTTTGAAACCGTTCAGACATTTCCTCACCATTCAATACCGCCACTTTGGTATCACCATAAATATTTTGAAGAACTCTTCCAAACTTTTTTGACATTCCTATGAGTGTGTATATTAAGGCATGCCTGTCCATCGCGTCAAACGCCGCGCCGACTTAAAATCGACAAAAAAACCTTAATCCAACTTGGGTTTCCTTTATTATTAATCATTTGGTCGATCCAGTTGCTTAGTCGTCTTTGAAAAACAGCAGTAAATATTTTGTAAGAAACAATAAGGATATTATCCCACGATCATTTTCCGCAGATCATTTACAGCAAATTTAACTTACTTTTTAATAACACAAACACACATATTTACAGGAAGGCCAGCAACCTTTCCAGCCTTTAAGCTCTTCAAAGCATAAGTTATTTCAGCACATCCAATAATTGGTTATCAATGCTCGGTGCAGCATAGGCAATGGCAATATTGTAAGAACGAGGATTCAAAAGGTCCTTAAAATGCACAAACAGGATATTTTGAATGTGACGAAATACAGACATATAGCAGCACTGAGGCTATCTGGTACAGAACAAGATATGTTTTCAACAGAGAGAGAGAGACAGATAGATACATAAAAAGAAAGCACACATATCAGAAACCCACGTGGCACAGCGAGGAGGAGACATAGATTTTAAATTGCCTAAAGTTATCATACAGCTGGTGATTTTCGTAGGAAAATAATGCTGCCGAAGCTGGGACTTGAACAGACAGCGTTTGGCTTATCAGTCAACTACTCATTCCTCTGAGCCATGGCAACCTGCCTATGACATTATACTACTACACTACTCTTCCACCTCTGTCACACTAGTTCCAAGACTAACTCTTTTCTTTTTATCAAGCTCATCGAAGGCGAGTGCAAGGCCAAGCTCATGACTGAAGGTTGTCCTGCTGTTTTCATTGAGTAAAGCAGTAATGGTGATTCAAGAACCAAAGCGGAAGCATTGTACTTTCTCTTAACAATCCACCCTCGGAACCTGGTCTCGCAACTAACATCGACTATAGATGAGTTTGACGTCATACTTTAGACAAGCATTGATGATCCTTTCTTCGATTTGAAGTAGGCATTTTTTTCAACACCTGCAGACCCCTCTATACGAGTAGCTTCTCAAGAATTGTGTTGAAACCGATGATGGTACTCCGAGTGTCTTTGCATCATTTTGGCATCAGAGAAAACAGCTCTAACTATGGTTCTACTGTAAATAGGCGTTATTTTTCGTGTGGACTTCAAATTGGAAATGCAAAAGCTAAGCAGACCTTTACCAATGATTCGAGCAAAAAATATTTTAATTTCCGAAATGTTTTACATTTCTTTTTATTTCTCTCATATGTCACCTTTAGACTTTTATGTACCCAATGTACAAATCCTGTCAGATAAAAATGAAATAACGACCTTGAGGCATTTCCTTGTCTCTCCACAGGGATCCATTAGGTTTTAACATTACAAAATTGTCCATGTTGACAAGTGGCCACAAGGGTTAGCAATACTACGTGACTATAACTATGAATCAATACAAACTCCAAACGAATTTAATTTCCTCAAACCAAAACTTTTTTTTTCATCCCATAGTTTTTTGGCAAAACAAAATATTGAAACGTCTCTATAAAACCAGGGCCATTAATTCAACTCGGAAAAAAAACTTTCACCTTCGAAGTATATACCAATTCGAATTGGCAAACAGTATATCAAAATACCCGAAAGGTTCCTTTAAGGATAAATGCACAGGAAAGAAACCAAATCGAAAAAAAAACACAAACGGGTATTAAAAAAGTTCGTATCTGAGAATGAATTATGGAATTCGTTGTGCATGAATGTTTTAGAAAAAAAGAGTAAAAATAAAATGAATGACCCCTCAGCTCCAATTCTCATAAACTGTGGGGTTTTCCAGTGTTTTCACAGTGGTGTTTTATTTTTTGTAATTCTTCTTTTTTTGCTATTCTTAAATAATAAATGCAGAATGTGTGTTCGTCCTTATATCGAAATATAAGGGCAACGATTTTTTACCGCCATTCAAGTTCTCTTTATTGAGGATATATATTATTGTTAAGTTTGCACAATTTGGGCTTGATTTAGAGATAAGGTATTGGTAATTTTTTTTCTCGTTTTGTGGAACGCTCGATATATCTTGGCTTCAATTTATTTCTTTAAAAGATATATTTATGATGAATATTTTTGTCATTGTGATTTATTAACGTTTTATTGGAATGATTTTTGCGAAGAGGAAATTTTTGCAATATTGCTTGCTTTTGAAATTGATAGGGACGTGCTCTGGTTGTGTCTGAGACGGTGTTTCGAAATTGTGTATTCAAGCTTTAGAATGCGATTTATATTTTCCATTTTTATGTGGTAAGGTCAAAGGTAAGTTACACCAACAAAAATTTTCAATTGAATTACGAAAAAAAAAATCATATTAAAAGAGATTACGCATACGCCTAAGTGTACGTTCGTTGAAAATGGTTATGATGAGCTTCGGATTTATGAAGGTATTATGTTCTCAAAATAATATTCCATTTCTCAAAGTGAAGTTTGGAGCTTAGTTCTGAGTAAATTCTGCATCGAAAAAATTGGTGAATAGTGAAATGTTTTCTTTTTTCCTAAAGTCTTTTAATAATAGAGTTACCAGATACTATACAAATTCTTTAGTGACAATTTATAAATCTTAATTTTCTCAAAACCGCACCCTAACTACTCATAATAGAATGCTGGCTGAAGAAAACAAAACTGGTTTTAGACCTTATCTGTTCGTCGTGTTTGAAGCTAAGTGTCTGACATGGTAGATGAGTGAAATCATCTCTGTTGAAATGAAGTATGTCCTTTCTTTTGGATATTAAAGCAAAAAGATCAAATTATTGCTAGAAGTCATGGAATCGTTAATTCTGACTGAGTTACCTCGTATAGAAATAATGTAAAAACGAAGACTCCAGTGTCCGATACAAACCGAGACAGCGCGCGGCGAAGAACGCTAAAATCTTTTACATTTACAATGGACAAACTTTAAACCAAACTATAATCGATCATCGGCCATATAAGGGCCATATGGTAAATTACCTTCACTCTGTGGTCAAGCTGACTGCTGTTAGAGAAAATTCTCATGCAATGAAAGTAGGTACATGCAGCCAAGCAAGAAGCATATGACGCAGCGCTGCAAAGCAGGACGTTCGGGAGTTCTAAAGGGTCCGCCATCTAACGTTTTTTTTTCAACTAGTCCTTATTTCGTGAATGGTAACACTTAGCTCATGCCTGATTTGACAAATAATAAGCTTTATTCTTCCGCTGAACGAATATCGTTGTGTAAACTCTTGAACAACGCTGGGAAATATTGCGACATTTCTTTGAAAATTATGGTAATGTTGCAGAATTAGTGCGAAAATTGCGTACGGATTTTGGGAAAAGAGAAGCACCGTCAGCTCCGCATGTTCGTTATCTTGTGAAAAAATGAAATAAACTGGCATCCTCATCGATAAACCAAAGCCTGAAAAGTCAAAAACAGTGCGTACACCCGAGAATATTGTTGCTGTGGCAGAAAGTGTGCTTGAAGCGCCATCATTATAAATTCACCGTCGTTCTCAATAATTGAACATTTCGGAGACATCATTGAGACGAATTTTGCATAAAGTGGAGCTGCGATCGACTTAGAGAAGATGCTGATTTTGGGTTGGGGTCAAAATTCTGCCGGGGTCAAAATTATTTTGTCAAAATTCTGCTTTCAAAATTCTGCTTTCAAAATTCTGCTTTTCAAAATTCTGCTTCAAAAATTCTGCTTTTCGAATTTCTGCTGCTCAAAATTCTAAATTCTGCTTTTCAAAATTCTGCTTACCAAAATTCTGCGAATAATACAGAAAAGAGAGGTTTGAAAATATTAAAAAGCGCGCGCTTTTCTCTATTCTATATTATTCGCAGAATACCTTCTCCCATTAGAGATTAGCAGAAGATTATTTTGTGTTTGCATAGGTACATAGTTACATCAGTATGTATAATATGTACCTACTTCATCTCCTATAAGCTGTAAGGTAAGTCTTATTTGTTACGCCTTCGAGTTAGTGTTCAAATTTTACCACGAATATTTCGATTGTAAAATCCAATAAGGAAAAGATAAACTTTGTGTTGATGGCTATATGTTTAATCTTGAAAAGTTACACAAATGTAAAACTTACTAATCGACTTAGAGACAAGTGCAATGGACGAATAGTGACTAAATTGAATTTTGACCTAACCCGAAATTTGTTCGTGTTTATGAATAAACAGACATAAAAAAAGCAGAATGTTTTTATTTAAAACAGCAAGAATTTTGAAAAGCAGAATTTGAAAAAACAAAATTTTGGTGACCAGAATGCAAAAAAAAGCAGAATTTTGAAAATCAGAATTTTCAATTACAAAGCAAAATTTTGGAAAGTAGAATTTTGAAACCAGAATTATGACCCGCTCCCGCCGATTTTGCCAAAAAAATCATCTTTTCAGATGAAGCTCATTTTGATCTTGGTAGTAAACAAGCAAAATTGTCGCATTTGGGGCACAGAAAACCCGCACGCATACATTGAAAAGCCGATACACCCAAAAGGAGTCACTGTTTGGTGTGGATTTTGGTCCAGAGGCATAATTGGGCCATTTTTCTTCGAAAATGAGCAAGGAGTGCCCGTTACAGTCAATGGCGATCATTATCGGGCCATGTTGAACGAATTTTTGTTCACAAAAATTGAAGAGGAGGATATCAGCCGCAGAGCTGATGTCGTTTGGCCACCTCGGAGGTGCAATTTGACATCGTTACCGTAAAAGATAAGTGTTACGCCGACAAGCCAGAGACAATTGACGCTTTAAAGGACAATATTCGTGAAGCCATTGGTGAAATACAGCACACAATCGATAATGTGCTTAAAAATTGGACTGATCGTGTAGGCTAATGCATGGCCAGCCGAGACAGCCATTTGAATAAAATTATTTTAAATTATTAGCCGGATTAAGGATTGTACTTTCAAATAAAAAAGAAATTTGAGAAAAGTAGTAGTTTTTTTTATAGCATTTTCAAATAAAAAAAAAAATTTTATTTGGCGGATCCTTAACAAGCGGAAGAACACAAGTTTTTCAAAATGAAAAAGAGAGAGCATGATAAGCGATCGATCTAGGATGTTGAAAGACTAAAAAGCAGGAATGAAGTTCGGATTTCGGAAGTTCTAAGGATGCCGAGCGCAAAACTGAAAACCATGTAAAGACCAGCAGGATTCAATAAGTGCTTATTAGATTTAAAAATAACAGTGTTTATTGGGCTATTGAAATTTGATTTATTTCGCCTAAGATTGTCATAGAATCTCAAATTTGAATTTTGTTTTACTGTTAGATTCGATTTATTATTATTTATTTGAACATTAAACATCATACATATGAAATAAAACAATTTGTTAATATTTACCTTTTTAATTTGACTTTATTTACGACCCATTTTAGGAAATACAAAAAAAATGTCGTTTTAATGTGAAAAATCATTTAAACCCTTATATTTTCTGTCATTTTTGTTCGTGTGAATTTCCATCACCAAGGAATGTCATTTCACAATTTTGAATGTTTTGAAAATAAAGGCCAAGCTCCTTCAAATATTCAGCTCCCAGTTGTTCTAAGCATTTAATTTCCTTATAAATTTCAGCCGAACCCTCGTACTGAATCTTTTTAAATTGTAAAAGATCTCTTTTAAAACGATCCTTCAGAGTTTTCATCGCAAGTCCAACCTAGAATATTGAGCAAAAAGTCATCAGTCCAATGTGGAACATAAGATACAATTTGATAGGTATATATACTTTTTCCTTGCAGCACATGCCTTGCGTGATAATACTTTTTAAATTCGACTTTATACACTCCAAGCATTCTGAAAATGTATCGATTTTAAGCATAAAACCATCGTCGAGGAATTGTATTGTTATGTTTTCCATTCTTTCTTTTCTGTGCTCACTACTGTTTTGACATTTTTCAAGTTTCAAGTTAAATTTGCTTGTTTGAAGTTCCGATCCCAAATATGCCTCACAAAATGTTGTAATTTCTCGATCCCTTTGCTCGAATGTTAGGGTAAAACTTTGGTTAACTTGCTGGATTAGATTCAAAATTACTTCTCGTTCATGTGCTTTTTTTTAAGCGTAAGTCGGTAGGTATTTTTGCGTTCATAAAATCACGACTAGCGTTGACGATGAACGAAGTAAAAGGCGGGTTGACGATCTGGTATGCATATTTTATATACTAGAAAACGGAATAAGCGACACGTTTCAATTGACTTTTTTTCAGTCGAAAATTAAATATCACCTTTAAATCTGATGCAAACGATTGTGCGATACAATGAAAGACGACAAAATATAACAGCCTCATAATTCCCTTTTTTATCTCTCTATGAAATTTAGAACCTTCACTTTTGGAAATGTATATGTTTAACCGTTTATAACGCGAAAAATGAACTCTAATCTCTAAGTGACTTAGAGTATTAAAACTCGCCTTCAGAAGATGGAAATCACGACTGAAAATAATTCAACGAACAGGGTTTGGTTGGGCTAAGAAAAATGTGTAGTTGAAATTGCAAAGGTTTGCAGTCCATTGCATTTCCATCGTTTTTTTTTTTTTATTGCTTAAAAAAATTGATAATGAACTTGACCGCGCTAAGTGTCTTTCTTGCTGTTGTTATTCTTTCTTAGAATTACTTTATACACATAAATGTTTGGTGTTTATACATGTATGGCAACAGAAACTATTGTAAGAGGAAACAACAGAAATCCAAACATTATGTAGGTACTCTAAATGTACTATATCTAGATTTCTTTTGGGATCACTGTTCAAAAGTATTTGCTGAGTTGATATTTTTGTGAAAAATAAATATCAGGGCTGGTTTCTGTTTAAAGATCGTAGAGGTTGGATTTGTTTTTTTTTTTTTTTTAATCGCGTTTTACTCAATAAGTGAAAATCTCAGTGTCTTAGAAGCTTAGACATTTGTATGTCTTAAAATTATGATTTCTCATATTTAAAACCGATACACACTTTACTTTCTTTGATTTGGAGCGACTTCTTGAATTAACGATAACATTAAGTTTTGTTTTCCAATGTTGCTATCTGGTCTGGCCTTAGTAGCTTGCACTATTTTATGTACAAATCCACACACGAATAGGAAAGATTTTATCAATTGATCAGTCATGACAAGTTATTGCCCTAAATTTGGAATGACAGGTGTGGAAAATAATAATTATTGTCTGCGTAACATTTATCCCTCTACTTTGTTGCTGCATTGAACGTCTAAGACAGAAATTAATCCACGTGAATAAAGGAAATGATTAAATTTTCAATGTTGTTGCCACTTCGTTTTGCGTATGCTATGCAAGAAACAATATCCTTTAAACGATGAGAATTAAGGAGAACGAAAACAAATAATAACTTGTTTAATTCTATACCTGTAACTATTAAATGATTTTATTCTGGGGTTGCGGTCGCTTTACTTAACTAAAACTTTGATCTGATATTGACTTGTCCGGTAATCTTTTGCATGGCAAATATTTTTCCGAATCTTGACCTCTGAAAAAAACCTAAGCTTTTTGATCTCCGGGAGTTAATTTCCTTACCTTTATTCAAATTTGCCAATCCTGAATCAGACCCGTACCATTTCATGAAAGTGGAATAAAATTGAGACTCCATAAAAATTCAAAAACGGTGAGAATCATGGAGAACAAAGCAATCAAATTACCCGCTCAATATTTTGTGTTCAAGGTAACAGAAATCACGTGATTTCTTACGTACAAATATTGAATTCATAAAAAAAAACAACTTGATTTTTAATCAATTACATTACTATAATAGAGAAATCGAAAAAGTGGGTCCGGCTATTCCGTCCGCCTGTCTGTCTGTAAACGTACTTTTAGCATTAGATTGACATCAACTTTGGAAATTAGTGGTTTGACCGAATTTGAATGGGTTAGTTTATTGATTTTATTTTGAAGATCAAAATTAAAGGTTGCCACCATTCAATTTTATTTTTGGTTGAAAATCAAAAAATTCAATTTTCTCAAAAACGTCTCCTAAGATTTTTTTTTAAATTTCCTCGTAATTTTTTTATTCTTATATCCAACTAGCCAACCCCGCGAACTTCGTCTCGCCACCCTTCAGAGTAACTCCAGAATAATGATTATGATTAACACAGTCATTGTTAAAGTGCAATGTGATTTGCTTGAAACCAATTGAAATAGAGAACCATATATCTGAATTTTTTCAAGCTCTACAACTAACATTGTACTTTCATTAAATCATGAAGTAAAATGCAAATTTCTTTGAAAAATTCAAAAACTTCTCTGTTTTGAGTATTTCACAAAAATCAGAATTCCAAACAGCTTGCGGTTGTCCCCCTTATTTGCTGACTTTCTCGTTAGATTGTCCCAAAAATTTATTTTTATACAATGAAAATGTTATAAAAATGCATAGAGGATTGAGCGGATTAAGAGTCCAAACCGGACATACAAACAAACCAATGCACCTGAAATTCCTTAACTCTCGGAGAGTTTTCCGAGTTCCCAAACAAAAAATTTCCATTTTTATATTTGAGAATCAGTGCACTTTCTATTTGCCATTGGAAAACCCATTCTGAAATTTTCCAGTTTTCCATTTGAAAACCAATACACCTGCAATAATATGCAATTTTCCCAATGAGTTTTTGAAATATAAGGACTTGTGTTTATGATAAATATCAGTAATCAAGTGAGAACTGAGTATGAAAGTTTATTCAATGATTGTTGTTATAAAAGTTATTCATGTGACATCCCCTTTTCTTTAAAACAAAAAACAGAACAAGATACATATTCAAATTCCTTAAAATTAATAAAACGAAGATATTAAAACAAGATAAATAACAATAATAAGAACAAAAAGAAAAGAAATTAAACGAAAATAATTCAAATATATTTTTTTTTTTAATTAAGCAACAAAAACAAAAATACTATTAATTAAATTGAACATTACTTAAGGGGTGTCGAGAAACTTTCAAATTTTAATTTTTTTTGTTGAGTGATCAGAAGGATCAAACATTTGTTAAGGTCGTACAATAAATTCTTCCACTTCGGGTGCGCTTCTCGAGCTGGTTTCCATCTGTGATATTTACATCATCCGATACTGTGTTACTTGGTTCCTTCGAGTTACTTGGTCCAGCTTCTTGATTTTGTATATCGTGCTCTAAAATTGGTAATTCTACGATGTTGGCCTTTGTTTTTCGAAGATGATAGGAATTACGTCGATATTGTTTGCCGGTGTTTGCTTCAACGATAACAGAGCGTGGATATTCAGTTTGTTTAACGACTGTTGCTGGCTTCCATTTTCTATGACCGGTTTTTAAAATAATTTTGTCAACACTTTTGAACGCTTCTCTTGAAATCGAAACTCTGTCAGTATATTTCTTTTGTTCCTAACGTAAACGTTGTAATTCAGCCGACACTCCAACGACCGGATGTGGTTTTAATTTTGCGACGTCGATGGGTAATGTTGAGCGTGTTTTTCTGCTGAACAATCGTTCTGCTGGAGACTTGAGCACTTCATTGCGATCGGTGTTTCTGAGAATAAGTAATGCTTTGTAGATATCTGATCCTTGTTTCTTGCACTTTTTTATCAAATTTTTTGCAGTTTGGACATTACGCTCAGCGAATCCATTTGACTGAGGATAATGTGGAGAAGACATAATGTGTTTGAATTGCCATTGTTTTGCAAAGTTAGTAAATGCATATGAACTGAATTGTGGTCCACCATCAGTTTCCAATACTTCTGGAATGCCATGTAGTACTGCAAACCACATTCTCATAAAAAGAATAACTTCATTGGATGTTGAGCTCTTTAGGCTTTTAAAATCAATGAATCCCGAATAATGGTCTGCAATGAGTAAATAGTCCTGGCCACTAATTGTGAAAATGTCTGAAGCCACACGTTGAAAAGGAAATAATGGTGCTTCTCTAACAATAATTGGCTCTTGGGTATTAGCCTTTTGCGATTGTTGACAAATAACACATTGTTCCACGAAATTTTTAACATCATTTGATTGTCCATGCCAGTATAATGATTCTCGAGCCCTTGATAACGTTTTGTTGATTCCCGCATGGTCGACGTGTAATTGTGATAGCATATTCGGAATTTCGCTTTCTGGCACAATTAATTTATGACCTTTAAATATCAAATTGTCATCATATACAAGTTCATGTCTGAATGTTATATATTTTTTTAGCGCTTTTGGAACTTTGCTCGCGTCCTTAGGCCAACCTGCGATTAAAATATCTCTTAGAAGTTGAAGTTCATGATCTTTTTCTGTAGCGCGTACGAATCTCATCCTAGCTTCATCACTTATTGAGATAACTTCATGAATGAATCTTCCATCTTCTTCTTCTTGTTTTTCAACGTTATCACAGTCTCTACTTAGTGTATCAGCTATAGGAATTTTTGAACCTTTGATATATTTTATGACCGGGGAATACTACAGAACATCCCACAATATGCGTTGTAGTCTCATCGGTGCCTGGTGCAATGGATTTTTAAAAATACTTTCGAGGGGCTTATGGTCTGTTTCGATAAGTAGTTTTTTGCCATAGATGTACTGATGAAACTTGACACATGCAAACCGGATAGCCCAGGCTTCTTTCACAATCTGAGGCTGATTTTGCTAGGATTGGGTAAATGCTTTAGTGGCGTATGCTACTGGCTGATTTTCTTGCATAAGACAAGCACCCATTGACCTACTACTTGCATCAACTGACAATTTTACTGGTAAATTGACGTCGTAGTATCTTAATACAGGTGTGGATGTAAGCACATGTTTGATATTTTCAAAAGCTTTTTGTTGTTCGATTTCCCATACCCATTCTGAATCTTTCAGGAGAAGTCTACGTAATGGTTCAGTAATTTCGGATTGATTTTGAATGAATTTACCTAAATAATTGACCCTTCCTAACACACGTTGCAGTTCTTTCACATTAGTCGGTTTTTTAAGTTTCAATATCGCATCAATCTTATTTGTATCAGCTATACACCCATTTTCAGTAAATATGTGGCCTAAAAATTTGACTGAATTTTTTTCATACTCACATTTGTCATGATTTAGAGTGAATCCAGCATCTGTTAGACGTTTCATTACCATTTTCGTAGTTCTTTGAAGCTGTTCTTTGGTTGTTGCATATAAGAAAATGTCATCCATCGCAACTTCACAGTTTTCAATGCCTTCGAGTGTTCGATTCATGATTTCGGAAAAGATTTCGGGTGCTGATGAAATGCCAAATGGTAGTCTTAAGAAGCGATAACGACCCCATGGCGTTGCCATAGTTAAATACTTTGAAGTGTTTTCACTTACTCTTATCTGCCAAAACCCTTTTAAACAGTCTAATTTTGTGAACCATTTACTATTGGAAACTTTAGCAGAAATTTCCTCTACTGTTTTCATTGGAAAATAGCGACGCCTAATGTTTTTGTTTAAATCTGTTGGATCCATGCAAATACGTCCGTTTTTTGTTACTAGCATTGGGCTTACTGCTGGAGTTGGCTCAGATATTGGTGCTATAACGCCTAGCTTAACCATTTTATCATTTTTAACTTGATCGCGAATTGCATGAGGAATTTTTCTTGCTGGGAATATTTTGAATTTCGAGTTTTCTATGAAATCTATTTCATATTCAAATGTCTTACAACATCCTAATTTAGCTAAGTTATTAGTTTTACTTTGACTATCGTTAACTGCATGCACTCTAATTACATAACCAAGTTTTTCGCATGCTTGAAATCCCAAAATTGGCTGTAAATCACCCTTAACTATTTTAAAATTCAATAAATGCTCACCTCGTGTATTTTTGCATAGTAATTTTGCTTGTCCCAAACATCAATCTTTCCTCCATTATATGCTATTAATGGTTTGATTTTTGACGTTTTGATCCTTGCTCCCAACTTAATTGCTAGTTTTTCGGGAAGACAGTTGCAGTCAGCTCCTATATCCAATTTTATTTTGACTTTTCCGCTGCCTATTGTAAGTACATCTTGCCATTTCTCTTGATTTACATTGATGCTATTAACCTCACCGTCATAAATAGCTCCCACCTGCCAGGAACTCGATTCGATTGAAGAACTTGAAGAGCTTTCGTTATCAGAAACAGCCCGGACATGCCTTTGTTTGTATTTAGATTTGGATTTCGGTCTGCTCTTTCTAAATTTCTTCTTTTCTCACTTTCTTTTCTTTGTTTTGAAAGCAACAAATAGCAAAGTGGCACAGGCATGGCAAATTTTCCCAAATGCTGGACATTCTCTATATCCATGTCTACTACCACAACGTCGACAATTGAACTCTTTATCTTCCTTAATTAAGTCAATGGATGTTCCAGCTCGTGGTTCATTGCCAAGTGTGTTTATTTGCTTACTCGCCCGTTCTGCTGCACGGCAAATTCGTTTTGCTTTATCTAAAGTTAAATTTTCCTCCATCCAAAGTCTTTGTCGAACCTGGTCTGAATTAATTCCAATTGAAATTTGGTCTCGTATTAATTCATCGTTATTGGTGAATGAACATCTTTGGACTTGCAGCTGGACTTTTTGTAAGAAATCTTCGAAAGATTCATTTGGTTGCTGTTTTATATGATGAAGTACATAGCGTTCGTAGGTTTCATTTTTTTTGGGGCGAAGTGAGTTGCAAGTTTTTCTTTAATAACAAATAAATCTTTGTTTTCTTCTTCCGTCAGTCCAAAACTTTTTAAAACCTTTATCGCATCACGGCCAATTATAACTTTGAAATTAGCAAGCTGAACGTCTTGAGTTTCGGCTTTTATTTTTGCTGCTACAAAATAGTTATCATATTCTTCTAGCCAATCTGTCCATTCTTGCGACATATCAATATCGTTATTGACTAAAAGCGATTTTGGAGGCTTGAACGACATTTTTTAAAATTTTTATTTATTTCTATTTCAAATTTTTTTTTCTCGTTACTTCTGACACCATGGACTTGTGTTTATGATAAATATCAGTAATCAAGTGAAAACTGAGTATGAAAGTTTATTCAATGATTGTTGTTATAAAAGTTATTCATGTGACAGTTTTTCGAGTTTTTCATCAAGAACTTTTTGTTTTTCCATTCGAAACCCATTTTTATACAAAAAATTATAAGCAAAAAAATCAAATTTCCGACCTGTGTTTGGTTTTTCCAGTTTTCCCACTTTTCCATGAGGTTTTTCCAATTTTTTTTTTCACAGAAATCATCACAGAATGCAACAGTATGAACCATGAAAATTTCACAAATATCTGTTGAGCCATTTCGGAGTCTATAAGAGACATACAAACAAACAAACAAACAAACAAACAAACAAACACACATCTATTTTTATATATATAGAGAAGATAGAGATTCATTGCCTTAAAAAGTTTACATTAAAGCTTATTTCGAAGAAATAAACAATAATGTCTTCATTTTCCCTTTTTCGTCACTTTTTGTTTCAAAACTGAATGTGAATCAGATATGAAAAAAGTAAAGCTTAAAGTATTTTTGATGACCTTAATCCTAAATGTCTCTGATTTTAATCGTTAAATAATTATGTAACGGATGTGCTACGCCAGCGCAGCGGTCTAAAACTAAGAAGATAATTTGCCAATTGTTCATCTGTTTCATCCTATTTGCTTGTTAAAGCATTTCTGCTTAAAACCTTTAATGTTGTTTTCCATTCCTCATATACCATCTTTCGAAGAAGAAAAAAAAAGACTAACTCGTATTTTATCAAATTTAATAATAAAAACCCATTCATTTATATTTCATAATAAAATGTCACAAGAAGAATCTTTGTTGATTTATTCCTTCTGCTAAAATGATAATTCCGAATAGCAAAAGCCCACGCAGAAAATCATCAACTCGGAAATTATAAACGTACCCAGCTGTGCAAAGAAGAATTTCCGTATGAAACGAGAAAGAGTATCTGTCAGATTGCCGAAAGACTAGCATCAATTTTTGCTCTTCGGTTGGGTATCAAAAAACCAAAACCGACAAAAAGTATCAAATAAACAAAAACAACACTCCTACAAAGAAAAAAAAATGGAAGTGACATTGTGGTTTGTCAAATGCAGAATTGTGTTTTTAACCTCAAAACGATCGTTCTTCCACAAAGGTGAAATTAGAATGAAGTTTAATATTTTGATTGATGTGACACACTCACATGGCAAGGTATGCCTCAAATCCCATGGTATGCGCACGGGATTAAGGTGTATCTTGTTTACTTGAGTTTGATTGATGTTTATTCGGGGAAAATTAAATGAAAAACAGCATACGGTGGGGAAGGGGATTTGCTTAGGAACTACTTTTTGTATATTTTTTTTATTCAACTTAATAGCAGATAAGTATTTACAAAAGACCAGCTATTTTTGAGGGTTGGTGACAAAAAGGAAAACTTTATGAATTTTGCAGAAATTTAACATTTTATTGTTTGTTAACACTTAAAAATTTGTCTTAATTAAATAAGATCGTAAAATTTTAAACGAAAGAAGAATGCCGCCGCATACTCGTGGAATGAGTCGTTAACTTAATTTGACGTTCTGGTTCTTTTATTGGTGTTAGTATTCACTTAACATTAGAAGAAAACTAAAATTTGAATTATCTACGGGCGTTTGACGTTTTTATTTCCTTTGTTTTCCGTTATATTGCTTTCGGCTTTAAGCAGACAATAAAATTAAAATTCAGGCATTTCAGTTAGTGTTATTTTAAATGTGTCAGCAAAATAAAATTTATGTTTGTCTCGTTTACCGCTTGAATGAGAAGATATTTGGGGGTATGTCCACTGGTTAAAAATCTATCTTTATGATGAGGGAGGTGTGCAATCACTTTCACACCTGAGAGGATCTTTTTCGTTGGCTACAGGCTTGCTAGGTTACCATGTATTGGACTCAACCGTAGATATTGGAAAATTGAAAGAACGCAGCCTATTTTCAGCCGTGCTCCTTTATCTTGAAACGAAAGCCTGGAAGAAATCAAATGAAGAATCAACTTTGCAAATGGATTCGTTTGAGAACAAAGAAAAAAGATAAAGGTGGAAATTCAGTTCGAAAAATCTACGCAGAACAATAAATAAAAAGTTTGCTCACCTTGATTCTCATTAATTTGATTGACAAAAAAGTATTTTGTATTCTTATTGAGGTATGACCAAATAACGTTAATTTATTTGTCAAAAATATCCGACCCTTTTTCTCCTTTGGCAGTGATTTAGAAAATCCTTTTCTTCTTCCCCTTTTATTGTATAATATTGGCGTCGCGACGTGCGTTAGTAGGCGCCGCCGCGCGCCGGCTGCTTCGAGTGGATCATAGCTCTGCAATGAACCTGCCTTACACAAGTGATCCGTTACAGAGATTCATCGGGTTGCCTTCATTAATGGAAGCAGACGCCTCCTTTTCGTATTGTTCCATTTCTGAGGCCAACTGAATGCTGGTATATTTGGATTTGCATTTGCTTAAACTAGGTTTTTTTTTTTTGCATAGTTCGAGGTCGTATCATAACGTTGTATGGTTTTTTGACAGGGCTCTCACGGTCTTTCGTTTGGGCATGCCAATCCAAGCTGAGTAGCTCTCGTTTTTTGTTTTGGAGATTTTATTTTTGATGTTTTTGGTTCTTCGGATCTTCAGTTTTCTGATTCGATAACGCTTTCTTACTTTTGGTGACATACAAAGCATTTCTTTTTCTCAGTTGGCGTTAGTTTAGTCTCATACTCTTTGCGTGCATTTTCCAACATTGTGAACTGTGCGTAAGTGGTGGATGCAAAACTGTAGCTCCAGAGTCTTCCTTTCAGCTTGGAAAGAATTATTCAGTCAAATAAGGTTGCTTATATGCGTTGATAAATTCTTTGACTTTTCTCACTCCATTAAAACAAATTTTAGGAATAGACATGTGGAGATAAGGTAAGGCAGCATAAATGATTTGTCTATTTCGCTTTTGTTTGATGTACCCAATTTCGTCGAAAACATCCATCCAATCATTCGGTAACTGATGCTCTTTTAGGTCCATTAATTAACCTTCAAGGCAGGGAGGCCCATGCAGCCAAGCAGGAGGCATACAAAGCGGCGTTGCAAAGAAGGACAAGAGCTGCTCGTGAGCTCTTCGAGCAAAAGAGGAGAGAAGAACGCTGGCTTCTCAGGAGAAAAAAGACAGAGTATGAGAAGCGTCAGATCGAAGATGTTGAGAGAGCTAACAGCAGGAATGAAGTTCGGAGGTTTTATCGGAAGGTAAAACAGATGGCTCAAGGTCATCGAGCAAGAATCGATGCCTGCAGAGATAAACAAGGGAATATCATAGTAGAATCGTAGTCAATGCTGGGGATTTGGAAAGCCCACTTCTGTAGACTGTATAACGGCGACGACGAACAAAACCCCGCCGCCGTCAGGCAGGAGCCTTTTATCGTACACGATGACAGCCAACAATTCCGTGAACCCGACCTAGAAGAAGCGAAAATGGCAATATCATGGCTGAAATCCAACAAAGCCGCTGGGGCAGATGGTCTAGCTGCCGAGCTGTTCAAAGCTGCAGGCGATGATCTAGATAGGAGCATGCACCAAATCATCTGTATAAGATATGGTCGGAGGAATGCATGCCCAATGAATGGAACCTCAGCGTTGTTTGCCCGATCCTGAAAAAGGGAGATCCTCTAAATTGCGCCAATTATAGAGGAATCAGTCTGCTTAACATCGCCTACAAGATCCTCTCTGCCGTAATATGTGAACGTCTGAAGCCTTTCGTCAACGATATTGATATAATGGGAAGAACACAGCGTGATGACAATGGCGCCTTTGTGAGAATTGAGACAGAAGCGGCAAAAATGGGTTTAGCGGTAAATAAGAGAAAAACGAAGTATACGCCGTCTTCGAGAAAGGACACCCAATACCGACGGCTCGGACAAAACGTCACAATAGACGCATACAACTTCGAGGTAGTAGAAGAGTTTGTCTACCTAGGGCTCCGCTATTAACACGGGCAATAACACGAGCGCCGAAATAAGACGAAGAATGACTCTTGCTAATCGCTGTTTCTTTGGGCTAAGAAAGCAATTGAGTGGAAAAGCCCTCTCTCGAGCAACTAAGGCAAAACTGTACAACACCCTTATCATCCCTGTCCTGCTATATGGTGCAGAAGCAGTGACCCTGACAAAATCAGACGAATTTGCCTTAGGCTGTTTCGAGAGAAAAGTTCTTCGGGTCATCCATGGCCCCGTTTGCATTGATGGGGAATGGAGAAGGATATACAACAGCGAACTTTACAGGTTGTGAACAACGTGGACCTAGCCAAAAGGGTCAATTTCCAGAGACTCAGATGGATCGGTCATTTAGAGCGCATGGACACCAATGCTCCGGCCCGGAAAGCCTTCGACACCATTCCCGAGGGCCGTAGAAGAAGAGGAAGACCGTGACTCAGGTGGTGCGCCCAAGTAGAAGAGGACCTCAATAATCTTGGAGTGCATAACTGGAAACAGTTAGCTAGGGACCGAGCTGGCTGGCAGAGACTGTTGGTTGAGGGCCACAACGGGCTGTAGCGCCACCTTAAGTAAGTAAGCAATTAACCTTCAAGCAAGACCTCCTCTAGTCATCAGATAATCCAACTTTTTTTCGCAGTCGGCCATCCAAAACTATAGCTCCATGATATTCATGGTGTTTGACATCACATATAATCACGTGTCACCTTTAAAGGCTTGAAGAAAAAACTTCCTTATTAGCCTAAGCCTTAATAGCTTAAAGACAGTTTCTTACCATTTGTGTACCAGACTGTCTAGATTTTTGGATACCTGCTATAAAGTCTTTCAAAATACTGAGCTTTGGCGAACTAATTTTCTGAGTATTTTTTTCGCTGGGAGTCAAAGTGCTGTGCTTAATGTAAGGGCTTAAAGCTTCGGATTCTATTTGAGGTAACCCTTGTACTTTTGCATGTGTGAAAACAAATTCTTCTAAGTGTATTTCCGACCAGACAAGACTTCTCCTTGATTTTCATTGTTGATTCTTCGACTTGAAAAGCATTTGAATGATGATTAAAAATTATTTCATGATCATTTTTCTTCAAAAAATACTACGTCTGCGTCTTTTGCTGTTGTAATGAACTGTTACATGCTTATCTATATATATATATATATATATATATATATATATATATATATATATATATATATATATATATATATATATATATATATATATATATTTTTTTTTAACAAACACGCGGGTACCAGCATCATCGCCATGTTTGTCATTGGCAACAGCAGCCGACACTTTCTTATAATTCGTACACAATTTTACTATTTCCGAAAGACAATTCACACTCAGCCTGAGTTACGTATGCATCGCAGAAGCGGCAACACTCAACATATAATGCACCCAACAACTCAATACCACAACTTCATAAATAAGAGAGACCACCTGCATCGAAAAATAATAGATCACCAACAACAATGATATGCTTTGGCAAAGCAAACTCGAGACCTTGAAAACGGCTTAAACTATGTTTCATTTTTTTATGTATTCAAGACCTTGAAAAGGGATTAGCAAATGTATTTTGATCTGCTTGGAAACAGAACTTGAGTATGCAAATAGAAATGTAAAGAGAAGAAAGTTAGTCTTAAGCTATTATTTGACAAATAAAGATCAATTTTGTTAAACCATAATTTTGATAATTATTTTTCCTCGGCTAAGGCTCATAACTCCTGCACTAAGCTATGGAAAATACAGTCCACCATGATGTGAAAGTTCGCTATTTCACTATTAGACAGACCGCTGCGCGCTGTGGTGAAGGACTTCAATATTACAATGAACACAGTCCACCGCAGCCGTGGGGAAATTATTCATCAACCAACATTAAAATAAAAAAAAACATTAAAATAAATTCAAACTCGCGAGTCACGACTCGCTAGGTAAATAATTTGTTTAGAGTGGTAGAAAAATAAATCGGGAGTAATAATATTTGCGACCGAGTCAGTCGGTATTAAGCAGCAGCACGGAGCAGGTCGTGCACTAGAGGTTATTGTTTAAATATAATTATTTCAATTGAACTTTACCCTTACCACTTCAGTGCTCTATATACTTCGTAGTTCGTACTACCGGAGGCAGGAGCCATTTTAGTACCTGCAGATCCACCAGAGCTATTGCCTGCTGTTTAAGTGCTAGAATTTAAGAAAAATCCTGCTGTTTTGCGTGCCACCAAGGGCCGTATTAGTACCTACAGATCCACCAGAGCTATTCCCTGCTTTTTTAGTGCTACCAGGGGCTATAAATCCTGCTGTTTCAGTGCTACCAGAGGCCATACATCCTGCTGTTTTGCGTGCTACCAGGGGCCGTACTGGTAGGTATCTGTTGTTTCATCAGAATTACCAAATACCCGTTTTTGCTAATCACCCTTATATATATATATTCCCAGAGCTATATCGTACAAGACCGCCAACCTGACCTCCAACAATACCCAAGAAGTGTTAACCCGACGAACCAGCAAATATAAGCATTAATATAAGTGTTAAGAAGCAGATTTAAGAGAAGATATACTTAGTTTCACGTACTTAATAAAGATAATACAGGAAGTGTGAACCTTATTACTGTAATTTAGTGTTTTTCTTCAGACGGTCGATCCGTCGACCACGGCTGGAAAGCAAAAAGCACATAACACTAGGTACAGGACCGAATCCAAATAATTATACTGTGGCTGCCCTTCTTCTAAGCGCATCTGAGACATGAGCTGTCAGTCGGATACCGCTCAGCAGAAAGTAGACCATGTTCGAATACTAATTATTTATTTCTTCGATCCACTTCTTCTAAACCAAAGTCTCTAGTCTACAGTCTTTCGCTATCTCTTTTTGGAAGCGATCTTGGATACCAAAGACTAACCGTCTGCCACAGCTTGGAGTACGAAAGCATGGCTGAGTTCGTAATTGCAGGCTTTGTTGCCCATGCCCTGCCTAAAATATGCTCAAACACTTTTATGAACTCAATTACAACTGCATGTGTGCAGTCATCATACTTTATTTAAAATGAGTTCACAAAAGCAAACGTTGACAAAACTAGAAACAAAATTTATTTGTTCTTGATTTGATTTGTAGTTCATTAAATGAATGAAAAAAAAATGGCTTTCAACTAAAATATTTTAAGACACATGGTTCTAAGCTTTGTGGAGGAAACCGTTCTCGAAAACATAGTACAAAAACTTGCGGAAATAAGAAAATTGAAAAGTTAGGTAACAGGAAACCCCTTGGACTTTTCGTATGATATTATGTATGATATTGAACGTAATTTTTCAAAATTTGAATGTTGTATTTTGTTTATCAAGAATGACGTAACATCCAAACAAACTTTGGTCAACTATTTCAACCGCTTACAAACTTTTAATCCCCCTTTTTTTAATTACGTTCAAAAGTCCTATATGTCCTTTCTTAAGCTCAATACTCTCTTTGTAACTGTAATAATTTTTATTTCATTCGGTTCAGCAGTTAATGCGTTATAAACTTATAAAGAATCGAACAGACAGACAGAGCAATTTTACATTCGTAAATCGTGAGCATTCTGCATTTTCGTTACGAGAAACCATTATTATCTAATGATTTTAAAGGGTCAATCGCACCTAAAAATGTTTTCACTTCAGTAATATTACGATTATTAACAAACTAAAACTAGTTATACCCGCGGTGTTACTCGCGATAAACGGGTTAAAAGTAGCCTTTGTCATTTTCTGACCCCTTAACCACCACTAAATATTCAGAAAATCATGTCAATCACATATGCTCTTTGTATACTTAAAACAAATTTTTTCCACGGGCACCATAAATTTTACCGGGATATAAAGTAGCCTATGTGATATTCTAGACTTTAATCTGTCTGTATGCTAAATTTCATCCTGATCCGCTTAGTACTTCTGGAGTTATTGAGCAACAAACATCACATTTTGCTCCCTGCCATTTTCCTGCAAATTCAGCAACAAAATAAAAACAAATGCCGACTCGACCGCAAAATGACAGTCGTTATACTTTTATGAACACAATTGTTGCCATGCTCATGCAGAACTATTGCTGTTTGTTTACATTTACGAACACAATTTTGGCAGTACTGCGGAAGTTTTACAATTACGAACTCAGCCCATTACCCCGTGTACTGAAGATTGCAAGCAGGAATCATTATAAACATTATTTAAAGATTATTTCAAGACCGACTTTTTAAACGCCATTGGACTTCTTAAGTTAGTAACTTCCTTTTTTTCAGTGTCAATAAATATGTTAGGATCATCCAACTTAAAAACGATGATATTAATGAATATCTGTTCAAGGGCCAATCCCAAACAATTAATCATTCAATTAAATGTTTGTCCAATGAATACCCTGTACAGTGCCAAAATGTTTGAAAAATTAATAACGAATTTTTGATATTCAAATCCCAAGCTTAATTAACGAAGAAATAAGGTCTTAGAACCCATTAAACAGACAGTATCGAAAAAAGGTTAATAAAACTGTTACGTACCTTTGTTAAACTCGTATAAGAAAATGTCAATTTAGATTAATCCTCATATCCATGTGATTTTTGATTAAGGGTTTTTAATACTCATTTTCCTCTTCTATTATAATCCAAAATTGAAGTATTTTATACGAAACATTAAAGAAATTCTTTTTGTCTTAGAATTTAACATTAGCACTACTTTTATCTACACACATATGAAATATATATTGATTTTTTTTTTATTATAATTAAGTTTTGTAAACATTTATTTTCTAAATTAAGGTTATTGAGAATATTATTATTAGAAAATGTGATTTTCGTTCTTAAAATTTTATTTGCATATTATTATTAGTAACGTTCTTTCTTCTCTAATAACTTGATTTTTTTTAAATCAAAATTAAACACTTTGTATAGAGGACGGTTGATTGAGATGTGTGTTTTTTTGTTTTATGTTTTTAAAACTAATACTTCAACAACAATCCGATTGGATTTTCTTTTTCAATTTGAGTACTATTCTAATCATGGAGCAGTTATAGCACATGGTAATACAATACATACGTATATAACACTTTTTATAGTTTTCTTTTCTCTATATGTATATATATATATTTATGTATAATAAAATTTTACGACTGCTTTTAAAAATATATATATATATATTTAAGATGTTCTTTTTTGTGTTTAGATTTAGTAATATGTATTTTATTTTTCTATACAACTTATTTTCACAACCACACGAGAGATTCAGAATTTTATTATTTTTTTGTTTTTATTTTCTTATATTCAAAGACAGTTAGTAAAAGATTAGTTTTGAGTGTGTATTAATATATTTACTTTTTTTACATTTAAATCTAGAATTTTTGTTTGTAATTTCTTGTCACTTATAAAAAGGTGGAGATTTGCTGCTGTCGTCACTGCAGTGCGCAACGAACAATTTTATTTTTTCTCTGTTTTCTTTCTATTCCGTCGCGTAACTTAATTTCGAATTCTTTTGTCGTCATGAATAAATAAACATTCTTAAATTGTTTTTATTTTTTTTTTATTTGGATTATTATTATTTTTATATTTGCTTGTAAGACACAACCACTGTTATTTGATTTATTTTCTTTTTATTTTAATTTATGAATATTTTGATTTGGGATTGAAGTTCTTTTCTTTTTTCTCAAGTTCTTATCATTTTGTTTTTGTGAAATTTGAATTCATTTAAGATGGAAACGAATTTCTTCATTGAGGGCTGAAAAAGGAAAAAAAGGAAAATTTTGTTTTAGTTTGCGAAAAATGAGGAGACATTTTATTTTTTCATTGGCAGACAAAAAAAGGAAGAAACGAACTATGAATTATGAAAATACAAGTCTTGAAATTAAAAGTTTGAATGAAACTTGAATCAAAAGAAAAACAGCGATTCACAAACTCAAAAGGAAATGATAAAACAAAAACTTGGCATTAATACTTTTTAGATGGTATCGGAGAATCAATCAGTTGACCCAAAACCATTGAAAGTTTTTATCTCAAATTTATTTAAATTTTCTCTGGTATTTAACTACTCCGGAACAAGTTTATTATGCCAGGGTGACAATTTTATTTCTTTTTCTTTATTTGGTTTTGCTTTGCTGTGAAGGAAATGATTCAATATTTTACTTTTTTTCTTTCCTTTTATGAAATTCAGTGCAGCAGGAAAATAATTTGATTAAAGTTTCTGACAGTAGGTGGTTTAAGAGAAAGGTGAAACGTTTACTCGGAATATTTCTGCACAATGCGCAACGTGCAAAATTGAATGATGCATTTTAACATGGAAGAAAATTTAAGAAAATTCCTTGAAATTAATTTAATTTAAGTTCTTTTTTCTTTTTAATACATGTTGCAAAGGGAACAAAAAGGTTGGTATTTTTTTTATTATTTCTTTTTAGTGTGAAAATAAAATGTGTGTATAAAGAACGTACTTCTTTCTGATTTATTTCAAAAAATATATTCAGGCAAGAAGCGTTGCCGTTTTTGACAACAATGTGTACATTTTAAACCTTCTCTAACATAGAATTAAGGATAGGTTTATATTAGCCGTGTTTTATTGGGAACTTAGCTTAGCTTAGCAATAGGAATTCCAATAAAACGCTATAGTCAGCTTTGAATTAAGTTTCGTTCACCAGAATGTCAAAAATCGAAATATTCCAAACGCCATCTTTACACCTATCTGAAACAATTTTTTGTACATTGAGTTGCTATGGTGAAAAACTATTTTCAAATATCGAAAGCTTTCAAACGCCATCTTGAGACCTATCTGAAACAATTTTTTTTATATTGAGTTGCTATGGTGGAAAACTATTTTCTTCAAAAGGTTTTGACATTTGATAAACGAAAAACACAACGAAAAACTCAAGTGTCGAATTGCTGAAACCTTATCTTCAGGAAATTGCTAACTAAAATTGCTAACTTATTTTTACTTAGCTTTCGGTTGTTGTTGTTTGACATGTAATTCCTATTGCTAAGCTGAGCTAAGTTCCCAATAAAACACGGCTATTATTATATTAATAAGGTTTCATATAAAATTCGGGTAAACGTTTTTTTAAAAAGTAAACCAACTTGTAAAGAACCGTTACTATTTTCAATCGCAATCGCCGGACGATAAGTAAAGACCCGCAACCTGAACTGCCAGACTATTTTGTTGCGACGACAACCAACAGCGTACACAACGAACTCAGTCAATAACAACAAGCAAATTTTGACCAGATGCACAGAACAAATTTTTATTTCATATAATATAATTCACACCGGGTTTTTGTTCAAATATTATGAAGTAAGAGTGGAATTTATTTGCAATTCCGAAACCGAGAATACCCTTACAGGAGGGATTGGGGTCTTGCAGAGTTTACCTTTTCCTAACAGAGTTCGGGCTTATCTAGTGTTTATACCTTCTCCTCATACTCTTGCAGAGAGATATGGTCCTTCCGTATTTTAACGATAATCTTATTGTACCTTTGTAAACATAAAATGTAAACTAAATCTTATGAAATTATGTATATTGAATAAAGAAATATATTGGCAGTTTGAAGATCTTCTTAGCTCGAGTTTATTTGCTTTCCTTGAGTAAGAGCCTGGACATCTGGCGAGTAATACCTCGGCCAGATTATAAAAGCAGTTACAAACTCTTCAACTGTACAAAATTAACATAGATTTTACTGAAGACGATCTCCAAAAATTATTGTAGACAGAAATAATTTTAGTTATGATTTTGATCTTATTTTCATTCAAGTAAGAAAATCCGAATAAAAGCCTTTAAACCAAGCTTTAAGGGGTTTTACATTGTCCTACGGCAATTGGAGAGAAGATTTGGTGCACACAAAATGAAGTATTAAGCAATAATATCAATCTGGCTGGTATGTTTTTCAGTGAAAAACGCTTGGGTGCATTATTCATTTCTTTGATATTATAAATTTTTTATTGAAAAAAGTAGCATTTCCGAAGAAACTGTTTGATTGAGTGCTTAATTTCATCCATATTATTTGTTATTTTAATCTATAGACAATTTTTTGCTTTGTTAACATTTTTATATTTCAGACAAAATTTTAAAAGTTTATAGATAGCTGTATGTATGTCTTTTATGGATTCCTAAATGGTCTAACAGGTATTTGTGAAATGTTCATGGTTGATAATGTTGTATGCAAGGATGGTTCCTGTGAAAAAAAAAAATTGGAAGGAACTTTAAGGGAATTTCTTGTTTCTGTATGGCTTATTGAATGGATAAATAGAAAATTCTTGATTTAAAACACGGAAGACACATTGGCTTTCAAATTAAAAAAATTACATAGAATTGTAGGTGCATTGGTTTTCAAATGGAAAAATGCAAAATTCGTAATGGAGAATTCGAAAAACTCCTGAGAAGCAAGAAAAATTTAAAAATGCAAATCAAATTTTTGCATCGAAATGGCTTATCGAATGGAAAAACAGAAAATTCTTGATAAAACTAGGAAAACTCATTGGTTTTAATGGGAAAATTGCATGGAATTGTATCTGTTTTGGTTTTAAAATAGAAAAAAATAGAAGATTTGTGATGGAGAACCTAGAAATCTCTGGAGCAGCACTAAGAATATAAGACCGAAAATGGCATGGAATGTTAGGAACATTTGTTCCAGGGAAAGTTTTCAAATGCGAAGAATAGAAAGCTGGTCCTTAATTATTATTTTTTATGTGATTCTGGGTCCGAAAATTACTTTTCGAATGGAACTAGTTTCTTAGAGAACAATTTGGAAAACTCCAGAAAAACGAGAAAAGTTAGTTGTGAAGCTTGGAAAAATTCATATATCGTCATCCATTTCAATTGCATTCAAGTAAATCACGTTGCATTTTGAAAAAATCCGTGTTAAGGCTGGCGAAACGGATGTTAAATTTTTTTCACAGAATCTTTACACTCTTTTGGGAGTTAAATTTTTCAAAAGTAATGTTTAACAAACGTTTTGTAACACTTTTCCTATGAATCTGAGCATATGTATTGTTCAATACCTGAGAATGTGCTTAGATTCTCATATTTATCCATGGAATAGTTGTGATTTTTATTGTTATGTCAAATACCACGAAATTTTAAAAATAAAAATAAGAATTGTTTTGAGTGGAATATTTGTATCTGTTTTTATAGAACAATGTACATTTAGTTTTATGCTAGTGCTTTACACAAATCTCGTTTTAATCCCTTTTTTGTTACAAAAAGTTTATGAAAAAGTCTTTAAAAATCGTCGCCATGATTAATATTTTCGAAAAAACTATTTGACTCTGTCATATTATATCATTTCCCGTTAATTAAGTTAATATTCTTCAGTAAAGTTTCGACTGCATTCTTAAAATATAGTTGCAATAGTTGCTTACATCCGAATTCTAAATTGAGAAAAAATAGGGAGCTTACTCACTTTTTAAACAATAAAAATGTTATAAACTTTATAAGCCAATTTGGCTATATATCTTAATTTGGCTTTATTAAAAAAAAAAAACGTCAAGCCCTTTTACATGAGACAATGTCTTGTTAAGAGGTCTTTTGACCATTTCAATATTTTAAGTTGGCTTAGTCAAGACTTGAAATAAGTGAGTTGAGGAAGACAGTTATGAATGTGTTATCTTGAATTCTATTAACTTAAAATTTAAACTTTTTCGAGCACAAATCACCCTTGATACACATCTTTAAGTGTTTAAGTAGGTCTCCACTAATAATCGTTTGAGCCTTGAGATGATGGTTTATATAAACAAAATCTGTAAATTCTTAAACTTTTTTGAACCTTTAAACTATCAAAACATCAAACTTATTATGAAGTTCATGAGCCGTTGATACGTAAACTTTCTGATTGCGGACGAAAATCTTGCTGTCTTTAATGTTGTGTATATAAACGTTTAAATGTTACTCCTGCAATATAGTTCTTGAATTAAAACTTTGTTAAAGGATAAATTAGAACTCCTTTTGTTTCGTTCAAATATGTCAGTACCACTTAATATTAGAATTTAGTAAGGAATAATCCAACAAACATTCCATATCTGAATTCATGACAGCTCGTAGCTTTGACGTAGTTTTATTCTGTTCTGGAGCCCATACTTTTAATTTTAAATCATAAATATTTGATCACGTTTATCTTTAAATTTTTGCAGCCAGCTGTTCACAAGAAAGAGATCAGCTTAATTGTTTAAGGAAAACACTCAGCCTTATTGTGAGTTTCGACCGGAAAATAATCCCCCCTGAATATTTTCACAATTGCTTCTGAATTCCGGGCAAAAAGAATTAAAAAGCAATTGTGAGTTTTGCCAGAATAGAATTTCACTTCGAATCAGGACTTACAGTTCGAATAAAACAAACAGTGATAGTATTGTTGCAGAAAAACACAGTTTTCAGGGAAATGAAAATATATCATACATATTTCATTTTCAAATAATCAAACATTTTTTATTTTTCTTAACTTTTATTCCAAATTGCTTGTTCATACAAAAAATAATCTTTTCCAACTCATAGCTTACACTTTTCTAAGCTGTTAACACGCTTATTAGTTCACATTGCTAGATTCATTTTAAGTCCACACGATTGATTATAAATGTTACTATTTCTTAACTCTAATCTTGTGGTTGTTTTTCCTTGCGCAAGCAAGAAGAAATTTTAAGCTGAAATATCGTTTGATTGCGCCAGGAATGATTGATGCCGATAAGGGGAATTTTTCGAGCACGAACCGGAATCCGCAATAAGGGAAGAAAAAAAGTGATTTTTTTCGGGCGGAATGCTGTTAGGGCGAAGCTCACAATAAGGCTGATAGCTTTTGAACATGAATTATCAGTAATCAGTTCAGTTTTCACTTCAGTTCATTTAAATTTATTATAAAACTGAGAACAGGGGCCCTATTATGTAATTCGATTCTGCTTTTGATTCTATTCGAAACTCATTTGCGATTCTATTTTCAAATCGTACTATGTACGAAAATAGAATAGAATGCCAGTAATGCCAAGCTATTTGCTAGAAAATTTGCGGTTTTCGAACGAGGCTCGATTTTTTTGACATTATCTACAAAAAATAAAAAATATTTGCTGTGGAAACAAGCATTTCCATTTTCAAGAACATGTTTTGCATAGTTAAAAAAGATAAATGTCTTGCCGTTGGGAACATGGTTCGCGGCGTTTATAATTGAAAAAGAAAGGTTCCCGTATTGGTATCAGAAAATGGTAGACATTTCCATTATTCACCTATTTGTCGATTATCTGTTAGCCATTTGACACTCATTTCCATATTATACTTCATGTCGATAAATAGCCAAATTTTTCTATCATAAATTGCGTTCATCTAAAAAATGTGAGAAAATATAGCTTCAGTTATTAATTAGAATACAATTTTACTTCCTTTTTGACAAAAAAAAGCTTCTTAAGCCGCTGCTCACAAACACATTTGATGTAGAGTGATTATTTGTGATTTTGCCTTGTTTTGAATTCTACTTTCGAATTAGAGAGTTCCTGTTTTTTTTGCGAAAGCACATTAAAATATACACTGAAAAAACAAACGTTCGTTAATATAAAAAACGATGTTTATTGACTTGTTATTTATTGTCACAATAAAGTTTTTCTTGTCACAATAAACGGTTTATTAAAAATTATGTCAGCGTTTGATAATCGTTTGTTAATACTATTAATGACCATTTATTAAATGAAAAATAAAGCACTTAATCACCGTTTTTTAAAATAAGAAACTTTATTAATTGCCACAAATATTTTAGTTATTAAAAATAATTAATCGTTTATTGCGATAATAAACAAGATTTTTAAGATGGTCTCTAAAAGATTTTATCCCAACCTTCATCCAATACCACAACCAAATCTAAAATTTACAAGTTTACAAGATTATTTTTAATAACTTTATTCACTGAAATAATAAACGTTGGTAATTAAAATAATAAACCGTTTACTGTGGTTTACACACAGTAAACGGTTTATTATTTTAATTACCAACGTTTATTATAAATAATAAACATTGGTAATTAAAATAATAAACCGTTTACTGTGGTTTACACACAGTAAACGGTTTATTATTTTAATTACCAACGTTTATTATTTCATCAAAAATAATCAACTACTTGTAAATTTTAAATTTGGTTGTGGTATTGGATGAAGGTTGGGATAAAATCTTTTAGAGACCATCTTAAAAATCTTGTTTATTTATCTATATATCATTTTCTTGTGATTCTTAGAGTTCACAGATTTTTGTTCGTAACTGTGCTTGTATAAATACGAATGGATTTGCTTGCTTAAATAACAACTCAAGGTGCTAGTAGTTCAAGGGATTTAAGTAATCAAGCAAAAGTTAAGGCGCCCGGCGGCGCACTATTGGAGAGAAAGAGACTGTATATATCGAGAAAATACACACAATGACACTTGCAGAAGAAACCAAAACAAACATCAATAAATAAGAATAAAAACCACAGAAGTAAATAGATAGGTACAGAATTCTCTGATTTTTTTTTTTTGAGAATCAATAAATTCTGTTTATTGGTGCTATAAACGGATTAATTAATATAATAAACGAAAATAATAAACGGTTTTTTGTATTAACAAACGGATTTATTAAAATTAATTAACTCTGTTTATTGTGGTTATAAACGAAAATTATTAAGAGTTAGTAAAGTTTCCAACCATGGTTTCTGCAGAAATTAAAAAATATAAACGGCCATTTATTGTCACAATAAACCTGTTTATTGGACAAATTCCATCACTAAATTAATTGTCCCAATAAACTTGTTGTTTGTATTTACGTACCTTTTTGGTTCAGTGTACTTTATACTTGGCACTACTAGAACTATTCGATTATCGCATATTAAAACGTGCTTAAAGAATTACAGAGTAAGGAATTTGCGAATTCGAATGATTTTATTGTAGAATCGAATTACATAGTTAGGCCCCTGATCTGAAAAAGCATGGGAATTTCATTAGTTTCAGTTTCAGTTTAATTTAAACGAGAATTAACACATCAGTTTAACTGAAAGCTTAACTGATTGCTCAACTGAAACTGAAACTGAAATTATCGTCTAAATGTGCTTAAGATCGAAATGAAAAGGAATGATCGATGTTTTTTTTTTTAATGTTAATTTTCACAGGAACCATGACTGGACTAAACAACATAAAATATCTACCCGTTGGTTAAAGGCTCTTTTCTTTAACAAACATATAGAGTAACATCCATGTTCATCCATGACAGATTAGTAGCGGATCCCGCGAATTTCGACTCATAATCACTTAACGCCTTCACATAAACTCCAGAGTGAGTATCAAATATAGATATTTTGATTTTCAAAAACATGAAGTTTTTCTAGCTCACCTAGCAATGAATTTTTTATCTTTACAAAGTCCTTAATCCTAATTTTAGCATTGAGAGTTGAGACGCAAAAAATTTGGAAACAAATCAAATGCTTTATTATTTAGAATTTTCTGATTTTTGCACCAAGAATTTTCTATTTCTTTATGCGTACAGGCATTCTGGAACAATTTTACGAACAACTACATACAAAACGTTTGAGTTGTTGATCTTTATTTGAATTTAACAGTTCTCTGACTTTTCCGTAAAGTTTTTCCAAATCTTTTTTTTTTTGACAAGAAACTCAATACAAAGGTTTCATCTGCGTTGGGCCGTTGAGGAGACTATACCGTATTGATACAAACAAACAAACATCCATACATCCATTTCTATTTATACAAATATTTGGTTTTATGTCGTTCAGGCTAGCATTATCTGACTAAGATCTAGGATCGCATATCAAACAATATTTCTTTATTGCGTGAATAATATTCCGACGGTATCCTCGAACTTATAAAAATCGGATTTTATTTAGAAAATCCTCAATAAAATATATTAAATTACAAACTAGGCATCACAAAACTAAACTTAAATTTAAATAAAATCACATATTTCCTCAATAGTTCCGTCATTTTAATTTACTTTTGAAATCCTTATGAAGTATTCAAGAATTTTCAAATTATTTTCTCTATCTCTTCTTTTGAAATCAAAATAAACAACATTTCATTTTGCAAATTCCCTCGACGCAATTCTAATAATGCAAGTGCATTCCCCAAAGACTAGAAAAATAATTTGTTTAATTTAAACAAAATTCCATCTTCACCATCAATAAATATAAAGATACCCACTTTAAGCAGACTGCCTTCAAAATTAAATATTTCCCAGAGTAAAAGCAAATGTAATTCAATATTTCATTTTTGCTTCCGTGTAGCTTAACAAGGAGGTTACCATAAAAGTCAATGCGAAAAAAATACAACCCATCTCAACGCTTTTCTCAATTAAATTTATTAAACAAGAGAGAAGAGAAGAAAAAACCTTAAAAAAAAGAAATATAACTTGACTTCAGACACTTCATTTTGAACTTCCCTAATACCTGATATCCATTAAAGAGTATTAATTTTCTATCCTCGCATATCATCGCCTTGAAAGGTGCTAGATATATATTTAATCAAATAAAACGATACCATCATAATCACATCGCCTCTCTTCTCTTCCAGTTCAAAGTGTGCAAATATCAACCTCTATCTATACAGTGGAGTAGACAAAAAAAATATACCATCCCGTATCAAATCATCGTTGTCGTCATTTTCTTCGCTCGTTCGCTCGCTCGAGAAAATGAAGTCAATTGGAAAATTTAACGACACGTGAAGATAAACTAAGGGTTCAATTTCCACGCTATCATGAGTATCCCCAAACCCCGACCGACCTCTTAAAAAAAAAAAGAATCAAAAACCAAAAAATGAGAAAAAAATAAATAAATAGAAAATGTGAACTCATTCTTAATCTGAATTAAGTGTTTTCTTCCAAATAACACACATCCTCTTACCCCCCTCCCACCTCACACAAGTACCGAAAACACAATATAATGGTTTTCCAATTATTTTGCATGAATATAAGAAAAGAACTTCATTGATCATAATAATTTTCATGAATGAAAATTGATAAAGAAAATTAATATATCGATTATTGTTCACTCGGGCGTATGTAGAATATTTTTTTCTCCCATCGAAATGCAAAAACAAAAAATGAGAGAATCATCTTAATTGAAAGAGAATTTCGTGGTGTGCCTTCTGAAATTGATGTTGTGCGATTTTGTGTACATTAAATCTGCATTTCATAATATTTAATATGACAAATTGTCGCACATGTGTGTCTCGACAGGGCGCGAGCGCCATCAAAAAATAAAAATGTACATAGCAAAAAATAATAAACGAATCGAAAGAAAACATGAAAATTTTCTTAAAATTAATTTCGCATAATGTCCATCGAGCAAAAAATAAACATTGAAATCAAAAAATTAGACCTTCCAACATTTTGTCGTGGCTATGTGGCTGTGGCGATGTGATGGCGACGGCTGCTGTGGTGATGGCCATCGTCGTCGTGGCGTGCATCAAATGTGTTTTTATTATAATTATAATTTAATTTCAGAATCCCTCCATATTTCTTCTCGGATTTTCAATTTCTTAAACCAAAAAGTCTCCATTCCTCCTCTCATTTCACAGCAGCCACAGCTGCCGCCGCCGCACCAACACCGCGCAACCACCATAACCATTATCATCATCAGTCTTTTGCAAGTCTTAAGTAAATACATCAATTAATTGGCAGCATGCCCATGGCTGGTTTTACAATGGATAAAATTACATCTTTCTATATTGTTCATCTTGTTGTTGTTTGTTGAAGAATGAAAAAAAAAATCGTTAATTGATGATGATGCTCACACTCACAAACACAGCAGCAGTAAAATTCTTTGGTGGCTAACACGAAAATCAATAACTTCCCCAAACTACGTTTTATCATCATCACAGGTAGACAGACAGACTCTGTATCTCTTTCTCGCTTGCTCCTTCAGTCAAACAAAATGTTGTTTGCAAGTCTCTCTCTTTCGCTCATTCCGTGGCAATGTTAAAATTATGACATGTGCTGTGGAACATGAACACGCACTTGGTGTTCTTCAATCTTGAAAGGATGTGAATATCCTTGTTATTTGCCAAAAATAACAAACAAGACAAAAAAGAATGCAAACAAAATTCAAATTAAGCCCAAACTTGTGTTCATCCATCATTTTCAACATCATCCAGTCATGTCCTCTTTTTTTTTTTTGTTGAAAGAGCAAGAAACACACACATATAAGCATCGTCGACATTGTATATTGTTGAACAAACATGCTTCGATTGCACTACTTGCTGCTCAACTACACAATCAAAGGTAATATTGTGTCACAACCGATTGTTGTTCATCGATGATGACGATAGTGAATTGGAAAGGATGTGTGCAGGTGCGACAAAGATGGCGCGAAACATCTCATTCTCAATCGATCTCATTCTAAAAAGGATGTACACCAACACAATGTTCCGTTTTGTGTATTTTATTGTTTTATTTCATTTTTTGTGAGCTTAATATCGAATTCATTTTGTAAGGACCTTTTTGGCAGTAATAATTGATGTATCTATAACACGATATTTTACTGTTTCGACGATATAAGCAGAGGTATGAAATTGCGCGCACACACACACCCATACAAATCCACACAATCATGCACAAAATTTTCGAAAGGACACAAAGCAAAGCACAGAGGCATAGCAATGCCAGATGGATGCTCATGCCCACCCAACCCAAGGAAACAAAAATAGGTGAAGGTCGGATTTTTAATACACATCACATCGCATCGCATACACAATGGTGATGGTGGATGTCCTGTGTGATGTTGTGTCCTCTTCGTTCAACAACACAACAACAACGCCACCATTACTCTCCAACTAACCCTCATGATTTTATTGATGTTGCAATATTAAATTGCGACATTTGCTACAGATATACAGGTACTTTAGGTGTATGTCCTTTTTGAAAAAATGGTCTTGTTGTTGTTATTTTCATCATTTTACTATACACACCTCGATTTATCCATGTATGCATATTAAAATCGTTATCCATATCCATGTTGATGCTGCTGCTAAGTTAGAAGTTGTTAAACTTGATGTTTTTTTTTGGTTTTTGCGTTTGATTCGGATTTAATTGATATAACGGAAGTGTATCCTGGAATAAACCATCAATTGTATAAGAACTTAATTGCTGCTTTCAGGTATCCACATCAACCACCATCCACATCCTTTTTTTCTTCACTTTTTTTCCACGTCGTCGTCGTTGAGTTGAATTGGATTTTAATTTATTTTTACTTTTTCAGATGCATATGGAGATTTTCACATTTTCCTTAGGTATTCGAATTAAATGCTTTTTCTCACTTTAAAAAATAAATTTGACACTTCCGACGGTTTTCTTTTTTTCAACAACACAAACGACAGCGAAGTAACGATGATAACAAGAAAAAAGAGCAACAAAGTTTTAACACAAAATGGAAAACAACGAAAAAACAGTTCTTTGAAACGATTTTAAAGCATTTTGTCTCGTTTATCTTTTTTTCTGTATTCGTTTTTTGTAAGTGAATTTTTTTTCTACAAGGATTTTCTTAAATAGACTTTTTTTCACAATTGCAAATGCATTTTTTGATTATAAACTTTTTATATTTTAGATTTTTCAAAGACTTCAACACAAATAAGACACGAAAATCGACGATAAAGAGCACTGTTGGGTGTTGTATTTTTTTTATTATTATTAATTTTCTTATATACAATTTTTTCTATATGAATAAATTTAACAAAATTTATTTTTTATGCAAAGTAACTTTTTTGATATTTTTTTTTATTTTTTAAGAAAAATATTTATACACATAATTATTTTTTTTTTATTTTGATAGTAAAAAAAAAATATTGAAAATAAAACGCGCCGTGCAAAAAATGTTGGTATGTTGCGTATGCATGCGAACCAACTGCGATAGGACACTAGACCATGGCACAACAATGGAGAGAGTTGAATCTCTTTGCTCGTTCGTCGTCGTTGGCGTGTGGCTGTATTCACGATGGACCAGTCTGATTTTTCGACAGCAGTTTCTGGTGTACTGCTGAATTTCGAGTTTTCCTATGTGAATTTTCACTTTTTTACTCTCTTCATGTGAAAAATAAAATGAGATGAAAATCTCTGAGAGAAAGCAATTTCCTATTCAGCTGGTGGTGTCGGTGTGTGTTTATGTTAGCCAAAAAAGTGAGTGCGGGAGGAGGTGTGTGTTTTTATCTCAAATTTCGAGCACTTTCGGGCAGTTTTGAGATTGTGAATATCTGAAAATTGTACCTTTTAGATAACACGAGGAAAGTATCTTTTCAATGTTTGCCTCTCTATCTCTGACACTCTCTTTTGCTCTTCAAAGTTTGTGTGATGTCTGATGTATGCTGTGTAGATATAAAGATATAAATAGGTTACACGGTTTGTTGTCGAAATATTGTGCTATTGTGAAATGTATAGAATTCCCTTGAGGGACTTTTTTTTTGCAGTGGGGTGTTTTGGTGAGAGTGATTTTTTTCTTCTGTTATTTGTGGGGTATTGGGGAGGCTGATATGTTGGTTTGGTTCATGAATCGTGATGGTGCGCGTTTGTAATTGAAAGAGAAACTAGAAAAAGAGAGTAAGAGGAAATTCATTTTATAATTTTTGATAGCACACGATTAAAACATGTTAAAGTGTTTTTAAAGAGCTTTGATGTGAATAATAATTTTTTTCTTATATTTTTTCATTTAAAAATGTTAGAAAGAGCTGTGGCACAAGGATATTTCGATTTTTTTTCCTTTTTTTTTTTTTGGAAAAAACGTGTAACGCTGGGATACACTCAGTTGTGTTATGTTTCAATTAAACTAAAAGAAACAAACCAACAACAAAAAAATACTAAAAAGAGAAAATGATGGAAAGTTTTAATTTTGTTAGTTTGGATCTTTTTAATTTAAAATAAAAACAATGTTCCGTCACATTTAATTTTAATAGTCCATATATGACATATTTATTGTTTTATTAGATACATCGCGTGTTTTATTTTTATTTTTAAGAGAAAACTAAAAATTCGCGTGATTAGATTTTTGTGTTCAATGATTTATTTTTTAACAATATTGTCATATTAATCACAACAATATGTTTATGTTATTTTAAAATTAAGGAATTTAAATTTTCAGTAATAAATCTAACACAAACCACTATAACTGTCAAAGGAACATATTTTTTAACAAGTTTAATGAACAAAAATTGCTTATTGTGAATTTATGTTTCTATTTAAATTTTTGCTTAAGTTGTTTGCGATTTTTTTTCCACTCCAAACAAAAAAAAATATTTAATTGTTATTAATTTGAGAATTTTTGTTTTGTTATTTTTCATTGTGTCGTTGTCGTTAGCCGGGATTTGTATATTCAATTTTCTTGTGATTGTGATTGTGACTAATTGAATTTCTGGTGATTTATATCCAAGGGCAAACAAAAATCAAAATTCTCTGGAGGAGAATTTATAAATTCGTTTCCCTTAGGTCTTTTAATTTAGCTTAAGGTGCCCTCGAGAATAAAGTCAACTAATGAATTGTTAACTGTTTATTGTTTCGAAACAAGAGAAACGTGTAGGTGGGTTTTATTGCTTGCGTTGGGGATGTAAATTTTAAAGTCGTGGCTGAGGAATTTAAAATGCATTGAATGTCGGTTTGTGAATTATAATCTTGACATTGGCACGTGTTCGCTTTGAGGGGGAAATTAGAGACATTTTAGTTTTTTAAGATACAAGAAGATGGAAAGAGCGAGTAGGTGAATCTCTCACAAATTTTGGGTCGTTATTTTAAATTTTTACGAAATACTCAAGTTTTATGGATTTTTAATAGTTTTTTTTTAAATTTTAGAATTAAAGAGACCTAGTCATATCTTTAAGCAACCTAAGATGACTATTGATGTTACATATACATATTTTCATTGTAAATTTAAGATTTGAATAATTAAAAACAAAGCTACATTTGTCAAATTGGCTGCCAGTTATTAAGTCTGTTTTGCAAATTCAAGGTGATAACCCGATTAACCGTTTAATAACACTTGCGTGATGCATTTCAAATTCTTCCATATTCAACATTTTACCTTAAAAGAAAAAAAAACACAAACCAATCACATGAAACTTATTAATACGCGCGCCGAGTATAAAGTTAACACTGTGCAATTTTCAACTTCGCTCTATGTAAAGTTCACATTTTGCTTTCACGGAAATTTTTGCTAGTAGTGTGAAATGAAACAACAAAAGTCAAATTCAAAACCCCTGTGAAAAAGCGTGTGCAAAGTAACAAGTGAAAAAGTGGAGAAAAGTTCATTCTGTATTCGATAGTGGTGAAGTAAGGACCAGATGTAAGTTACTGAATATAACAGAGGCAGAGGCTTCCCCCCAGCAGTAGTAAGGGGGGCTTCTTGTGTAATATTTAGTGCGTCGCTAGCCACCAAAGGAATTGGGTATGAAATACTACCACTTTCGTCTACGATTACCCACGTTAAGTGGCGATTACCCGTTGCAGGGCGTTTACCCTTTTTGTGCGGCGAATCTACAAGTTTCAACTGCGATTACCCACATCAGGTGCCGGCTGACCCGTTTCACTGCGAATATCCGAATATTGGTGCGGCGATTTAACAATTTCGCTACGATTATCTGTTTCGGAAGCGATTTTACAGGGTTTTCCAATAAGAGGTGTTATTTTGAATAGCCCGCTATTTAATTAGGTGTCTCTTTTGAAGCTGTTATTTTTTTTTGACATTTGACTAGTTGAAATTACTAAAAACTATACACTCTTCAACGCTGCATTGAAATTATTAAAATTCACTACAAAAATGATGAACATTTTGCAGTCACAGTTCGCAAAACTTAGGCATTTTTGGGTCTTCGCACCCAGGTTTGTCCATTCCTCTTCGTTCTTTAGAATTGGGCATTCCACAAACGTCATAACATCGTATCTTGCATAAAAACATGGGTCCTTAGGCTTATACAGTTCAGTTAACACAAGAACTCAAGCCGATCAAACATCAATAATGTCGTGTCTTTAAAATACATGAAAATGATCCGGAATTCCATCGAAAAATCATCTTGACTGATGAGGCCCATTTCCACCTCTGTGGCTACGTCAACAAGCAAAATTGCAGCATCTGAGGCTCGGATTAGCCTCTCCATCCTCGTCGTGTGACTGATTATTGCGGTACGGTGAATGGATTGCGCTATCGAGAGATGATTAATGATTTTTTATGGCCGGAGTTGGATGGTATTGATCTGGACAACGTTTACTTTCAACAAGACGGTGCTTCTTGCCACTCAAGCAATAAAGCATTGATTTTTTACGGGAAAAGCTTCCGGACAGTGTTGTCTCTAGACGAGATGATCATAATTGGCCACCGAGATCTTGTGATTTAACACCTTGCGACTTCTCCCACGTGAAAGATAAGGTCCACGCCAACAGCCCAGCTTTGATTCAAGACCACAAAGATGGAATTCGTGAGGCAATCGAGGACATAGGGCAGCTACTTTGCGATTTTGTTATGGAAAATTTCATGAAAAGGTTATGGTTGTGGTAACACATTTGGCTGATGATTTTTTTCATTATTAACGACATACCTTCCTCTTTATAAGGAAATAGACATCCGTTCATCTATCTCATAAAATCTGATTTTTTATTGAATATCAAAATAAAACCACTAATTGGAGAGTCCTTTACCAGTTTTAACCGCGTTTACCCACTTTAAGTGGCGATGATAGCCCATTTCAAAGCGTTTACTCGTTTATACGGCGATTGTAGATACTTGTACGATACCACCGTCAAGAGGCGATAATCCCTTGCGAGAAATATACCAAACCAGAAAGATGAAATAAAAACCCATGTGCACGGGTAGGACGTTCGAACACATGAGGTTCTACTTAGAAGCCAAGGCACCTAACCACTAAGCCACGGGCACTGCATTTATTGAATATTAGGTATAAAATTATTTAGAAATAACTATATTAACTAAGAATATGTCCTTATGTTAAATATCGGTATTTTATTTAACAAACCGAATAAACGCCCGTTCATCCTGATTCCGACCATTCGGGAGTCCAGCAGAAATTTGGTTTACTTCGCCTTTTTATGGTCATAAGACCTATTTCTTCTTCCATATTGTGATGTTGATACTACTCGCTCGCCAATGGTTGTTAAAGGATCGGCAAGTTTATCGTTTTAAGCATCTTTTTAATGTACGGTTTAAAATTGCTTAATTTTAACCCATACAGATTCATCTATACGGTAAGAGGAACACTTTTTATATCAATTGATCGAATAGGAGTAAGTGAATGCTTCCACCAAGAAGCGCCGATCAAAAAGCCACGACATAACCTACCTTCCCTCGAAGCGCTCCGTCATGTTTTCTTAACCCTATCAACATGAGTTTTGAAAGTAGAATTTTCAGGATTTGTTGTCATTGGAGTCATAGCAAAGCTCTTAGATCTATGGATAACCATTGAACCTCTAACTTTCATCTCCAAACCCTTTAACCTAGACGATGAAAGCTTGTTAAGCTCCCGCAATTTTGTCGTTAGAGGTCTGAAAATTGTTCCAATATGAAATGAACAAACGGAATGAAAAACTCACGAAAATTACGTTACGAATTAAGTCTGCACAGTCTTGTTGCCCAGACAAAATTCAATAGAAGCCGAAGTTAAAGTTGGTTTCGTTGGGACCCACCATTACAAAAAGAAATGAAACACGAATAAAAAGATTTTCAGATAAAATGTTGCTAAAAAGATACCAGTTCATTCGGCTTGTCGAAAAGTTTAAGCCACCATTCATAAACTCTACGCGTTAGTCAAAATATTATGCTTCACCATTCCCTAAATTCACCATTCATTACTCTTCTGCTTTACAATTGTTTCCATACAGAGCTTGTGAAGTAAAACCTTGAAAAGGTGAGGCTTGATTTGAGTATGTTTGACACTACCAGTAAGGTCTTGTTTTAGACCAGAGTCAATATAATTCTTTCTGTATACAACAACGCGCAAGATCTTGGCTATGGCACCATCTTCGACTAAATGCAAAACACTCATTTTATCTATGTAGGTAAATTAAGAAAATGTCCACAAATGCTATTAAATTTAACTTAAGTTTCAGTTGAGTGCTTCTGCTCATCAAGTTTCAAATTACGCGCTCAATTCATATTGAGCTTGTTCATGTTTCTTAGAACTCCAAAAGTGGCTGCTTTTAAGATGACATAAAATATGATATCCTACATTGTGGTATTGTCTGAAACTATGTCACTTTTGGACAGTTCACAAAAAATGAAGAGTTCAACTCGAAACAATTTTCCTTGAAGACTTTCTTCCCACTTAAAGATCAAATACGTGCGACCCCCAGAAAAGTCTAAGATAATTTTCTGTAAGGCATCCCCAACACTTCTCCAAATAAAAATCGTCTTTCTTATATCTCACCTCGTTCCACAATGAATCGAAAGAGAGGAGAATCATCACCGTGCCGAGCAATGGCAGCACCAAAAGCAAATAAAACAATATTATATCCTTTATTGCATGCACGAATTTGCCTCACTTGAGCTAATGTAAATTCAGGATAACATTTTGTTTTGTGCACATTTGGTTTTCAGGTAACGTTTTTGCTCCAGCTTCGTCACGTCTATTAAAAAGTTTTCCTTCAGAACGTGCTCGATTTGTTTAGTTTGAGTTGGCCTGACTGACATTTTTGGTGTTTTTTTCTATTTGCTGCCCTATACTCTGTGTTAGCTTTTGCCTTATAGCCGCATATATAACTGTCGAAAGTTTTCTATCGTCTTCGGTTCGGTTTTGGGCTGCTTATGGTCTTCTAAGAATGTCTTAAATTTTGTATATTTATACACATTTTTCAGTATCGTTTAGGGGGGTTCGGAATGGGGCGAGATGTTGCATAATATATATTTAACGGAGTTTGTAATTTGTGGTCTAGTTTTAATGGGTAGGTATGATGGTGGTTTGTGGTCTGTGAGAAGTATTAAATTGAAAATACATAAAAAAACTTAACATCAACAAAGAAGAAGAAGAATGAAAAATGTTAATATCCAGCCTTAAGAGCTTTTAAAACTTTTTTATTAGGTAGGATCAAAATTGAAAAAAGAGGGAATCGTTAATAAATCATTTCATGGCAAATGAATTAAGGTCAGTTGGAAAATATTTTATTCGCACCATTTAAAAATGGTCAGGGGTATCCTTTTTCGGTTAATTGAAAATGAAATTATGTTTTTCTAGGTGGTTTTAAGGTGAAAAATGGGCACCTAGTTGCAAAGAATTTACGCAAGTCCCAATCAACAAAACCGAATTCCATTTCAATTATTGCTTTTAAGAATTTAATGCTTAAGTAACTACGCTTTAATTTTTTAAAAATAATCTTTGAAAAGAACATCTGATGATTAAAGGTGAGTGAGAGCTGTTTTAATTAATTAACTCTACTGCCTGAAAATATGTCATTCGGACGGAAGCGGAAACAAGGCTCCAACTACAATAGTTAGTTGAATATTTGAAAATGAAAACTATTTAGGGATGTTGTTTAATGAAATTATAATACGGTCAACAATGGAAAAATGTCGGAAGAACGAAAGGCTATTTTCAAAACAACAAGTTGGACAGAAATGAATTGCATTCCATCTTCCCTCATTATAATCGGATGTGGCGTGGTCTTTAAAGAAGCACAAACTTTTCTGGCTTGAATTTATTATACGCTCAGTTCTGATTTGACTGCAGTGAAGCATGATAATTGTCTGGTAAATAATTATATTTCCACTATTTATTGATGAAAAGTTGATTAAACATAATATTCTGTGTATATAAAACTGTACTGTACGTGTGTGCCACTGAACTCCTTTTAAACGGTTTGACCGATTTTAATGATTTTTTTGCACTCGTTCGGGTGGTCCCCTAGGTGGTTTAGAATCGTAAATCAGCTATTTTAGCTGCAAAAATATCGATTTTGACTCTATAAACTTCAAAATACAACAGTCATTACCCGGCAGAGACAAATTGCTTAAATCGATCGACACTGTTACCGAGCCATTTTTTGAATCGGACTAAGAGCAGACACTGTGAGTGTAAAAATAAAGCATTTATCCAAGGCAAATATAGAATATGAAAATGTGATGTGCTTACTCCAATGATAGGTCTTCTGAACCTAATAACAAATTCTTTATTAGAAACACTTAATAGCTACAATTACGATAAAAGTAAAATAATTCAGTTTTTGACTTGTTCTTTCTTAAATGCGTTTTCGCTGATGTCACTTCCGGTATGGCGTTCAGCTCTAGTTAAAGCATCCACTCATCGAATGTCCGGTTGCTTGCTGTCTTGACTGGTGGTACGGCTTTCACTGCTGGGCTTCCTCTTCCTGTTTCCGTTTGAGCGTCTGGCAATTATTACTCGACCGTTTTATTTCCGGGAGATCAGCAGGTATATTTAAGGCCCCTGGTGGCACGCAGCACGGCAGGTAATAGCTCTGGTAGATCAGCAGGTACATGAACGGCCCCTGGTGGCACGCAGAACAAATCTCCTTTAGTATTTAAAACCCCTTACCACTGGTGGGGGGAAGCTTTAACACTGAAATTGCGGTTGCTGCACGGTCGGAATTCAGGACAATCTCCTTCGATATTAAAACCCCTTACCACTGGTGGGGGAAGCTTTCATAACGAAATGGCGGTCGGCGGCGGAAATGACCAAAAGCACTCAAATCGAAACTTAAAAGTTGAAATGACAACTAATAGTAGTGACGAAAGGTAGTGGTAGCGGTGATTTTAGTACGAAAATACTGATCCTCATATGAACTTAACTACTAAAAATGAGTGTGAATTGTACGAATGCGAAAGCTAAACTTTCATGTGTTTCGGTTTAATTGCTTGTGTCATGTATCAACACTGTTATTGATGAATGCAAAACACACCATGAGTTAATGAGTCATACGAGATGTTTTGTTTATGCATTGTCTGGTATGGATTCAAGGCCAAATGAAATGTATGTAAATATATGCACGAATTAGTTTTGCCTGCATATGTGGTTTTTAAAGCGAGCGTGAATTATAATGATTTCGAAATGCAAAATTGACCGTCTATTTAGTTATTTGATGGAAAAATCGATGTTGTTGTATGAGAGCATGTAACACTTCGTTACAAAATTTTAAATGTCACAATACCAATGATAGACAGACAAAATAAAAAGAAAGTACTCATACGCCACAGTGTGTCATTATCACCATAATCATCAATTGGATTCAAATAAATCACTTTGCATTTTCCCCAAATCTGTGTTACATTATTATTTTGGAGTTGATCTGAAGGGAGGCTAGATAAGGTTCGCGGGGTTAGCTAGTTTTCTTTATAAAAATTTATATGGACGAAAGTGGAAGTTGATTCATTAAAACATTTCTAAAATGAAAATTGCCAATAGTTTCTTCGTCAGTCAGTAGTAAGCAGATCATTTCTCGGAGGCAAGGGGTAGTAAATATTAATGTTTCATTGAAGCTTCCACCCATCAGTGGTAAGGCGTTTCAATGATAATCCGAATACCCACTGCCACTAGAAACCGTACTAGTACCTGCAGGTCGGTACTACCAGTTGTTTTACCAGAGCTACCGCCTACTCCTTTATCATCGTGCATATGTCTATATTCTCAGGCCCATACAAACCCCGCCGACCAGTTAGAGAATACACCAAGTATCAAAGAAGGGCAAATCCGACAAATCAAACTTAAGAAAAGAATTAAACTTAGTTCATGGGTGCGGATGCATAACCTCACGGGTCATAACATCACATGGGTATTTTTTTCAACTCTAGTGAGTTATAATTTCACTTTGTTCTAGTGAAGTTGAACCCCATCTAAGGCGGTATTTCCTGAAGTAGATCTCAAAGGACGTTGGTTCCATTATACGCGGGCAATCCGCAGATGGGTGTGCACAATCCAAAATATTATACCAGCTGTGAACCAATCCAAATCTTTCTTAATGGTACAAAATGCTCCTGGTTTTACCATTATTTAGTCCAAATAATATACAAAGAGCATTCAATTGATTAAAAGCTGAAGCTCAAAGTATGAACTTAACCCCTTTGTCTAATCTGACTGCTTATAATAAAAAACATATTACTTATAACTGCACCAGAAAAAAGTGAAGATAGTTCCCAGGCAGCTTCCCGTGGGTAAATGGTTAGGTGCGTTGGCTGTTAAGCAGAACGTCGCGTCGCACAGTGTGGCCAAAAGTAGAAAAAGTTGGCAAAAATACCTTTTTTCTCTCTTCAACTCATTAGAAAATTATTGATATGGTAAAATAGAGGTTCTCTTGAGCTACACAAAACCGGTTTTTGTTTTATCATACGTGCAGAGGAAGCAAAGTTATAGTAATTTAAAGTTCGACTATTTGACAGGTTATTTGTTCTTGATATTCATGCAGTGCAAGAGGGTGTTTACCATTTTAAGTCGCATTTCTTTAAACAAAAAGCTATCAACTTGAAATAAAAAACGGATCCACAAGCATGTAGTAAGCTTTTAATTGATATCACATTTATATATGTTTTGTTTTAATATTGTGTTAAGAAATATGTTCGAATTTTACGTTATTTAAAAGCATTATTTTAGAAAAAGTCCTTTGAAATCGTTAACAGAAAGTATATATAGACGTGAGATGGCGTAAAACTGTTTGTGTCCTGTTATGGTCCATAGAGTAGGCTTTTGTGTGAAGTGAAAATATTTTGCCCATATTTGCCCCTCTTAAAGAAAATTGTATTTTTGTGTGAGCAAAATTGCGTAAAATATTGGATAATATCAAGGGTTTACAATTTTTGTTTTAGGTTTCAACATTAGCCTATCACACAAATTTTTATTTGAAAACCTTATTCAATCAGGTAAACGTTCAATTCGAAATAAAACTGTATTTTTGACCCAATACATACTTGGTAAATCGGACAAATTGTTCAAAACCAAAAATGCAAGATCTGCGTTTAAAAGTATTTTTTTTATATCCAGCTTTAAAAAAGGTGGTTGAGTTCGAAAAGTATCCGTGGTACCATTTGTCTCCTACCATGCACAAAATGTTAATTTATGGTAGTATTGTTATAAAAAAAGCGCTTGTTCCTATAGGACATTTGAGACACAAGAGGCAATCAACAATTTAAATAAATATATATAGAGAGAACTTTTCACGCAAATACTCAAGAGAAAAGACCAATGAAGATGTTCTTTGTGGACTCCTTATTTCATCTTCATATTTGTAACTAGTATGCATAAACCAATAAGCCGGAAATTCAATTTAGACTCATAGTTATAGAGATGTTAGAAGCTCCATATATCATTGACACTTCAAATTACTCGGACTCGGACTCATATCAGAACTAGTTTTATTTTTTCTTTAATTTTGTAATATAATTTGGTGTTTTCTGGTTTTTTGTTACATATTTTCATGAATTAATTTCTTTTTATGATCTGTAATCACAAATAAATAGTTATCACAAAATACGCAGTTTTAATTGTGTTTTACATAACTACATACATATTCACGTAGGTATCTTAAAATCTTATTTTTCAATAAAAACTGTAAAAATACTGATGTAGGCTAAAATTGATTTGGGGTGTTTGGATCACCCAATGCCCCCCCTCCCTTACCGACATAAAAAGTATCATATCTGCTATTCCAGACTAAAATCTATCTCTGAGCCAAATTTTACCTAGATCCGTTCAACTGCTCTGGCGTGATTGAGCAACAAACATCTCTACCTTCACAAATCCATTCATCCAAACTTTAACATTTTTAATATCACTAGGATTTATAAATATTTATTCTCAATATTTTAATAATTGTAATTTGAACTACTCAACATCCATTTTTCTTGAACAAAAATAAATGAAAACGAGGAAAAATAATTTTTGCCAACTTTTCATATACTTGGCCACACTGTGCGTCGGTCGTGGGTTCGAATCCTACTCGTGCCCATAAAGTTTTTATTTCATCTTTCACGTGTACTGCCTCTTGCAAAGAACTGACAAAACTTCCAAGAGTATGAATCTGTCATGAAAAAGTACTTCTCAACTTTGCCGTTCGGAATCGGCTTTAAATTGTAGGTCCCCGCAATTATTCACATGCACCCAGAGAATTGAGAGTAAGACACTTAGGCCTTGGCTCTTCAAGAGCTGTCGTGCCACTTATTAAGTTCCCACTTGAGGTGAAGTTAATTCCCCTGTGAAGGTAGTGCCCAATGAAGCAAGCTCCCTACACAGCGATTTCTTATTATTTTCAGTCTCTTAAAAACTGAATTTCCGGGTAACTAAGTTTCTCAAAAATTTTTAACCTGCTTGATTCGGAAATTCAGTTTTCAATACACTGGAAATAATCAAAAAAAAATCGCGTGATTTAAAAACCGAGTTGTGGAATGATTAAAAAATTGAGAAATAATTTAACCAACATTTCTGGTGAAGTTATTGCTCATCTTAGGTTAGGTTAGGTTAAAGTGGCTGTCATGGATGTTAAGAGACACACTTAGGCCAATCAAAGGCCCATTGTGATACCACATAAATCTAAGAAGGCTTTTCTTCGAAGGCTCATTGAAACCAATTAGAGTTCCTTACGAAACGTAAAAGATTTATTATGTTAATGTGTTCGAGATCGTTTAGATCATTGTAGAAGTATTCCCCTAAGTGAATCCTACGTTTATGAGCAAGAGCAGGACAGGTGCAGAGGAGGTGAAGAACTGTCTCCTCCTCCTCCTCATCCATACAGCTTCTGCAGAAGTCATTAGAAAATACGCCCAGTCGCGCAGCGTGTCTTCCAATTAGACAGTGTCCGGTAATGACACCAATTAAGGAGCTTATATGCAATCTGCTTAGAGATATCAGGCATTTGGATCTCTTTAAGTCCAAATTTGGCCAAATGTTTTTCGTTGCCTGACAGGTGGTTATGTTATTCCACCTGATGTTAGTTCTCTTAATAGCATATTGTTGTAGCAAAAGGTTACATGTAGCGAATGGTATACCAAAATTAGCCATTTGTTGCTTAATGGGTAATGTTGTACCATGTTTGGCGAGTTCGTCGGCTTTGCAGTTTCCTGGAATGTCTCTATGGCCCGGCACCCAGTGAAGGTGAATGTTAAACTGTTTCGCCATCTCCATTAGAGACGATCGACAGTTTTGGACCGTAATCGAGTTTGTAGAGACAGAGTCCAGGGATTTTATAGCTGCCTGACTGTCTGAGAAAATCCGGATATCAGATGTAGATACCAGAGATTAAAATGAATACGTTCAAATATATTCAAATACATCACAAAATTACTCAATTATCGCTCAGACTTGATCGTTTTCCACCCCTATTCACAAGCAAAGTGCTCACAAGCATTTTTGCTCAGACACATTCAAATGTTTTCGAGCAAGCAGAATGAGTATATTATATTCACAAGTCATTTTTGTTTTTTTCACTCACAAATAAAAAGACTTGTGAGCTGAATATTTGTTTGAACTTACTTGAACATATTCAAATAGTTTGAATACTCAAATATATTCAAACGACTGAGTATATTCAAACCGACTGAGTATATTCAAACCGTCTGAGTATATTCAAATGTTCAAACAGATTGAATAATTGTGAACTTGGATGAATATTTTCTAACTTGATTCTAGAAATAAAAATTAGGTTGATTATGAATGAGGACTTGTTTATTGTAAGTTTTTTTTTGTTTTTTGTTTTTTGTTACGATGTGCATAATGAAATAAGGGATTTATCAATGAATGAGCGTTGGTTAGGTATATAATATAATGGTATGAATATGAGTATGAACATAAATGTGCACATAACGTAATTATATACTGAATGTTTTAGATTGACGTGAACTATTGAAGGAGAATTTGTTTATTTTTTTTTTTAATAGTTCCGGCCATACAAAAATTAAATGGATTACAATTATAAAAGTATAACCGACATAATATGCAGGTATGTTAGGTAGTTAGGAAAATGTGTTTTTGTTGCATTTTAAGGAAAGATTTTAAATTTTAAATAATATATCAGAGGGTTAATGAATGGTAACCAAATGGTAAATGAATGAGTAACTCTTGGAAAATACGTTTTCGTATTTCATAATAACAGGTAGTTAAAATTCAGCGACAGATTAGCATTGATTGGGTAAGTTCTTATATACTGTGTCCTGAGTGAATGTGTACCTGCTATACTATAGATGCATTATGCATTCATATACAGTTTTTTTACCAACCATAAAATTAGCGACGACGCACTTTATTAAATACTGGAAAATTTGAATGTCCGTGGGCAAGTTGTTTGTTAATTGGCAGTATGTATCATAAAAGTGTTAGGTAATTTAAAGATCGTCAATGAAGGAGAAGGAGGTAAAAATGAATTTATGTTGTTTGTGGATGCGAATTTGAAAACAAAAAGTTTGTTGTTATTCGCGGTTATAGGTACTCGTATATCACAAAAAGGTTAATCTTTGAAAAAATCCTGCAACATCAGCCCCATCAGAACGAGCTTTATCCCTAGCCGGAAACATTATCACCGAAAAACGAACCAGGCTAAATCCAGAAACAGTAAATGATTTGATCGTGTCTTATTCAAATCTAAAGATTAACAAAATTTAATTTTTATAATACACTAGCGAAACCCCCGCCCGCTTCGCAGGGCTTTAATTTTTTTTTTGTATATATGCTTTATTGAGTATTTTATTAAAATGCGTTTTTGGTAAACAATATTTTTGGTTTTATAAGGTCGGATGGTTTAACAACACGTGGTAATGGTTAGCTTTGCAGACTTTCAGTATGAACTGATCATAGAAATGATGAAATAACTATGCAACATAAGCATGGAACGAAGCGGTTTGTTGTATTTATTCGTTTAAAATACATGAAAGGTATGCAGCAGTTGTTATAGTTTGCCAATGCATTTAAAAATGGACAACGTGTATATTTTACACTTGGAAATGGTGTTTCAGCGCTAATTTATTACACCGCTTTCATTTGTAGGTAAAAAATTATGCATTTATATCGTTCAAAATCGTTGCATATCGATTTCAGAAACAATTTTAATTGTATCAACCGTTATTGCACCTTCATTCAACCTGGTGCGGTTTTAAACGTTTTTTATATGCTTGGAAAGACGCATTGAATCAATTAATTTCTTGAACTTGCATATTGAATTACAATAAAAATTGTCTGGAATTGTAATTCAGATTTAGGAATCAAGCGGAATTATTCCATTTCCCATGTCCATGTCCAATAACTGTCTAAAAAATTCTGGAGCGATACATTGTTTTGTAACTGCACATGAATATTTTGTGACCAATATTATTTTCCTGAAATACCAACACAAAACAGAAGTTTTAAAACAGGCCTTCTTCTGCAGCAGTGGAACGTGGCAAAATCGGCAAAGTTTGTCAAAAGTCATCAGCTAAAAGAATCTTGGCGCTACTGCCTTTATTCCACAAAATAATCTGAAAATGTTGCAAGACTTTGCCCGTTCCTATAACGTTTTTGAAATATTATGTGTAGATGATTCATTAATCTTCATATTCAAAGGCAACTTAAGAGCTGGATCCGCTCTACGGCAACCATCTGATACCTTGTCTACAATTCCAGAAGAAGCCAGAGCGAATCACACCTTATCACAATATCACACCTTGCATAATGGTGTCATGCACATACTTTTTTTTGATCGTTTATCTGCATCACATGTTTACAATTATTTTTAATTCAATGCAAATGTTTTGCCTTTCGCATAGTATCTCTTGATCAAGAATATCTTGCATTGCACGATTTGGATCAACCAATCCTTAATGTGGTAATGCTTTATTTGCAATCCCGGTAGAAAGTATACCATTTCCACGAATCCCTATATCCGACAGATGTGCAAATTCAATTTAAACGTATTCAATTCCCCATTGTATTGTCTGTTTGTGGATTAGATTTGAGCATTATTTTTAAACACAAATTTTCTTTGTCCTAAGCCTTCTACCCATATTCTTCCTCTCGCCTGCCTTCTGACAAACTCCAGAATAATAAATTAATCACAGGTTTTGTCAAAATGCAATGTAATTTACTTGAATTAAATTTAAATATACAACGATATGCATTTTTCAAACTTCACAACTAACTTTCTACTTTTACTTGGTTCGACATCATTAAAACATGCGTTAAAATGCAAGTTTTCCCGAGTTTTCCGAATTTAAAACTCAGATACCTACTTCCAATTTCAAAGATTTGAAGTTTTTGTTGCTTAGCAACGAATTATCCACCTTTAGATACATATCCAACATCGTATATTTTATAAAAAATCAAATGTTTCTTTCATTTCCGCAATTTTCCGAGTTTTCCAGCAAGAACTTTCTATATTTGTATTTGAATACCAATGCACCTACAATTCCACCAACACTGATAAGTTCAAGAACCTACTTTGTTCCATCGAGTTTTTTCCTTGTTTTCAAAGATTGTCTTACGATAGGAGAATATTATGTAACTCTTATTCTTGATAAGGCTGAAATATTTATGTATGTTGATTTTTTCCAGTTTTTCCCGCTCTTCCGTATGGGTTTTCCTTTTTTTTTTTTGCAGGAACCGTCCCCGAAAAAAAACATTTCCACTCAATTCAAAATAGACCAATTGTTTTTATTCTTTTTTTTCAAGTCCATGCTTTAACAATTATCCTCTTTTCTCTGACCGTTAATAAAATTGAGCGTCTAGACATCTCTTAAAATTATGATAAACGCATTTTTCCAAGGTTTCTCGCGGATTTTTTTTTTATTGATATTGGCTTTTCCGACACCTCTAAAAGCGAACATCAACCGATAAATTGAAAGTCCATCTGTATCCTTCCAAGCTTCAACACCACGTAAATTACAGAACACAGGATCGAATATTTATTTGGGGATACATACATATGTACATATGTATGTACTTTTATTTCTCATATCTGGCTCTGGCTGTTCTCCAGATTCATTAGCAGATATCTAAAAATAATGAGATGAAATATGTACGAATGTGCATCATTCTATTAGCTATTTACCAGTGCAACTAAAATTATGAAGAATTTCAGTATTCAGAATTTTAGTATTTACATAAATGTTTGTGTGTACATAGATTCTTATCTCGTTGCTAATGAAATGAAAAATTTGACTTTTCAATAGTTTTTTGGAAATATTATAAACTTGACAGAATCTTCAATCGAATCGATCAGCTTGTAGTGTAGTGAAAAAAATATTTTTTTTAACATTAGCACCGTTTGTCATTTGATTGCATTTGAAAAATATACATTTTATTTTTTCTAAACCTTCTACCCTAATACCTCTTGCATTTAGAGAAAAAATTAGGAAAATCGGTCCACCAGTGTGCCCGGTTAGCGAACGAACACAAAAATTAAGCTGTTCTTTTATATATATAGATATATCCAACATTTTAATTTTTTTCTCATTTGCTGTGATTTTATTTCCGTAATTTGAATTGTACCTTCTTTGAGTTTGAATCATTAAATAAAAAAACTATTTTATCCCCTTTAAATCGTTGTCACTTTTTTATCTAAACAAACAAAAAATCATCCTACTTTTAATATTGTTTCTCCTTTTAAATCAAACCGCACCATCAAATAGACAAATCACAAACAGATACCTAAAATGCTTACGCTTGGCAAGAATCCTTGCCTGCTCATGAATAGCTTGCTTGTTCATGAACATTTTGCTCACAGAGACTCAGTTCAAAGTTATTCAAACTCATTTTGACTTGAAAACAAAAATACTCATTTGTATTCATTTGAAAATAGGGGTTGCTCAGAGTTACTTGATTCATAAATAAAAATGTTCAGGTTTACTTGCTTGTGCGTTGACTCAGTTTGTTCAAACTTGTTTTTTTCAAATAAATACTCAGTATTCGTGACAAGCTTGATTCATTTTAATCTCTGGTAGATACCACGTTTTCTTTGAGCCAGGACAGGACCTCCTTAATCGCCAAAAGTTCTGCCTGAAACACGCTACAATGATTTGGAAGGCTGAGTGAGAGACTTAGTTTTAGTCGTTCGGAGTACACACCTCCACCAACCCCATCATTAGTTTTCGATCCATCTGTATAGAAGTGGATTGCCTCGTCTTCCAGGAATGTTTTATTTTCCCAGAAGGATCGGGAAGGGATAGAAGTTTGAAAGTTTCTATCGAACTGTAGTTGAGGAACGGTGTAGTCTGTGTGCTTTGGAATTGATTCTAAATAATTAAGAATAACAGGGTGGCCAATGTTGTTGTTCGTCCACTATGAAGAGGCATTCAGGCGAATAGCAGAACTGGCAGCTATTTGTTTGCCGATTATGTCCAGAGGTGTTAGATAGAGTAGGGTGTCTAGTGCCGCAGATGGGGTCATACGGGGTGATCCGCTTAAGCTTAGGCATGCTGAGCGTTGCACTTTACTAAGCTTATCGCAGTTCATTTTAACGTCCAAGGCAGTCCACCATACTGACACACCATAAAGAAGAATCGGTCTGATTACTGATGTGTATAGCCAGTGAGTGATTCTGGGTTGCAAACCCCATTTGCTACCAATGGCTTTCTTGCAGGTGAAAAGAGCTACCGTAGATTTTCTTATTCTTTCAAGTATGTTGCTCTTCCAATTTAGTTTTCTATCTAATATAAGACCCAGATATTTAGTTTCATCTGAAAACTTTAATTGGACACCGTTTATAAAAGGAGGGTCGATGTGCGGAATTTTATATTTCCTAGTGAATAGGACCAAATCGGTTTTGTGTGGGTTAACGCCTAAACCACACCGATTCGCCCAAAGTGATAGCTTATTTAGAGCGTTTTGTAAGAGTTCTTTTAAGGTATTTAGATGCTTTCCTGAAACAGCTATAGCAACGTCATCAGCATAGGCTATCACTCTGAATCCCTCTCTATCCAGACAGGTAAGAATTTCGTTAACTACCAGATTCCAGAGTAGAGGGGAGAGAACACCACCTTGCGGCGTACCTCTGCTGACAGATCTTCTTGCGGAAAAGCTGCCGAGTTCTGAGTTAATTATTCTGCTATTAAGCATTAAATGAATTAACTCTCCAAGCGAACTCTCCACATTCAGAGTTGACAGTGCAGATGTGATTGCAGATGTGTCCACGTTGTTAAAAGCGCCTTCAATATTAAGGAATGCAACCATAGTATACTCTTTATGATGGAGGGAGTATTCGATAGTGCGTACTAAGGTGTGTAGCGCTGTTTCAACCGCTTTTCCCTTACAGTAAGCATGTTGAGAGTTAGATATGAGTCTTGTATCAATGTTTGCCCTGAGGTGTATATCTATCAGTCTTTCTAATGTCTTAAGAAGGAACGATGATAGACTTATGGGTCTGAGATCTTGCTCATCTTAGGTGGGAAAAAATTTCACCAGAAAAAGTGAAGTTATAACCCATGTGAAAAGTTCTGACCCTTGAAGTTATGCACCCGCACCAATTCATGTATTAAAGAATTGTGACTAAGTATTTTGTTGACCTTGTTACTAAAATTTTGTGGATTTCTTTATATGCAACCTTGGCGATCCGATGAGCGTAAACCTCGGTTAATAGCAAAGTACATCAAAAGGAAATTTGTTCTTAAGATTAAGTTCAAAAATATTGTCGATTTCAATTCACTTTTTGTTTAAGATGAATACGATTTTTCCTTATCACAAAATGGCTCCGAGTGCAAGAATGAAATTTGCTTTTAGAATCCAATACCTCTACTAAAAACTGACTCACAAAAACATAAGGGCGTATTTGAAGAATTGATTTAGTTTTTTAAACAAAAAGTGAAAAACAATAAAAATATTTCTTTTTAAAGTCTTTTCTGTCGATTTGAGAAAAGGTAAAAGAAGGAAATTTTCAACTTTTTTATAAAAACTGCCGTTTTTTTGTGGTTTTTAATGGTACAAATAATCTTAACTCTTAAGCTTAGTTATTAAAGCTCATAAAATTTTCTTGAGTTAAGTTAGCATCAGTGTGAATAACCGTTTCATGTTATTCAAGTATTAGACGGACTATGCTGACAAGAAGACTTTTCAATGTTTATGTACCTACATTTAAATAAATTCCTGAGATTGTCTAATCATAAATCCGTGGCCGTGCATTGAGTTAAATAATGAAATCAACAAGCATTTAAAAATTCGTATTTGAATCAAAAACTTATAACCGGTCTTTTCGTTGTCAGAAGATAAAAATTAGTTGAAGAAGCTATCTGGTAAATGAAAGTTGATGACAGTTATATTCAATAAAAAAGTCATTTAATCAACACTAATCATAAAACTTCTCTTTATCTGATTGAAACACAAAATTGCAGAGGAAGGTTTTACAAAGACAATAGCAAGGGTCTTAGATGACTCCCTTGAGGAACACCGAAACTATAAAAAAAAAATCAGATTTAATTTGATACAATTTAAATATGTGCACACGGTTTGTGGAATATACAAATATATATATACAAATAAGTAATTAACTAAGAATTCGACAAACAAGTTTAGAAAGACCAAGAAAAGTCTGTATTAATATTACATCAACTTGATTTCCTTTTTGCTTGCCTTAGCACGCTTACAGATGATTTATTTATAAATTTTAAGCGCAAAAATATGGTATAGATTTTTTTTAACAAACTGCCAGCTCAAATTAAGGTACATTTCTTGGATAAAAACTACACTTTTTAATTTTTTGTGACATGAACTTCTTCTGAAAGTGTACGTCAATACATTTTAGTTGGTTATCGAAAATCCATAGGAAAATAACTTCTAGTATACCTTAAGAACCAAATCTTTCACTATAACTATACAATTACCGCTTTATGTGAGCTCCGCCAAAGCTAAAAATTTGTTTTGGGAAATGACAAATGAACAATTTGGAAGTAGAAAAACATGTAATTTCTTAGGCGAGAAATTGATGTTTAGGTACCTACCCACGAAACCCACGAATAATTTTATTTTCATTTTTGAAAAAAAAAAATTCTTTTCATCAGATTTTTACATAGATACATATTGAAAAATATTAATATTTTAATTCGTCTTTTAATTTTGAATTGACAGCCAAAACACGAGCTTGCTCTTGCTGTACTTGATTTAAAAAGAAACAAACAATGAAACAAAAAATGTTCAACCCCTGACATTCATTAAAACGCCCATTTGATATATTCTTTTCCAATTATTATGAAACATCTGTTGGGAAAATCGAAATTATAATTTTTGTCTACAAAACACAATCAATACTCTCTGTTTTTCTAGCAATAACAAAAGGTGAAAAGATCCTTTGAACTCCGAATCCAGGAAAGAAAATTACATTCCAGCAACAAAGAAGGAAAAAACGAGATGAATTTTGCCTTAGAAAATCAATACCCCAACAGAAAAAGTGTCATCATAGGGCAAATTAAGAAAAAGGATTCTGCACACCCGTAATTTTTTTGTTGCTTTTGTTTTTTCTTGCTCCTCTTATTATTTATTGTATATTTTTTTTGCTCAGCAAGCCTTGAAGTGAAATATCATGCCACCCCCGATCTCCTTACACTGTCCCTTATACGAAATGATGGTATACGTGTGTAGCCCTCACCTCACTCCCACTGCTATTGTGTATAATGTATCCGAGTAAATATTTCCATTAAAGTCATTCACTTGTGAAAAGCCATTCGAGTGGAAAAATGTTCAACTCTTTCGAAATCATAACAAAATCTCAAAGAACGTTGTTGTTTTTGCAGAAAAACGTACTCGTACGTATGTTTGGTGTATCCAGCTAACCAAAGAGAAAGCTTTTTCTTCTGCTTGGAGCATATCATAGCTCGGAGTAATCGTTGGAGTCAGAGTTTTGGGTCGTCGTCGGCGGTGATGGCGGGATTGTTGGTTGTTGGTGCTAGAAGGATGGATAGATGGATGGATGGTTTTTGTTATGCTATACTCCTACTATGGCGTTGAATGCTTTGTTTGGTTTTGCCATTGGAAGGACATTAAAAATCAAAAAGACAAGTACCACATCAATTTTATGGGATAGGAATGACCCATAGTGCCAGTCATCCCCATCGCATGCTCGTGCTGAATTTTCCATAGCCCACTGGTGGTGGTTTCTGTGTTGAAGGACATCATTAGAAATAATGTGTTTGTTTGATTTTTCATTTTAAAGTGAGATTCAACTTTAAAACGTCAACGGCTCACTTTCCATTAGCGTTGACATTCTTTTCTATTGTGAATGTTCGCAATTACAGACGTTATTTATTATCACAAAAAAAAACATCCTCATGATCATCATCGACCGACGACATTAACTTAATCGTTTGACTATTTCTTAAGTTGTTTCTCCAAATGTGTGTGTTTTTTTTTATTCTATAGTTTTTTTTGTCATATATCGAAATAAATTATTCGCACCTACGCAAGCAGTCTATTTTCGCATGTTGACAGTGGGCAGTTGGTTTTTTTTTCAAAAAACATGGAGAACTCTTTGTGACCACATTCCAAAATACGCACACGAAAATAAGATTAATTAAAAAAAAAATAAAAAAAAAAGAAACTCCAAAAATATACTCACTCAAGGGCGCCAAATGGAACGAAAATAAAAAGCAAAAAAAAAAGTTTTTTTTAGAGATATCAGCGACAAGTGTCATTTAATGTGGTCGTAATTTTGAATTTTAATTTATCTCAAAGATAATTTTTTTTTTCAATTTCGAGATGTTTTTTTTTTTGAAATCTAATATCATCGAACAAATTATGTTGTTGTCATTTTTTTGCTTAAATATCTTTCACCAGGTAGACACATTGCGGTTTCATTAGTTTTTAATTAATTTCATCATAAATTTTTATCTTTATTTTGTCATGTTATTTTAAAACAAAAATAAAATTCGAGAATTCTAAAAAAAAAAAACAGAAACAAACGAGACCATAAAACAAATAAAATTAGCACAAATAAAAATGCCAATGTTCTAGTTAACAAATTAAATAATCCCACTTAAGTTCAGTACAGTGCACGACAGCCATAACACATAAAACAATAATTGTAATTAATTGGAACATTATTTACAATTCATTCCACACACCGAGAGGAGCTATTGCCAGCATCCTTCCAATTGCTTAGTCTATCTCGCTCTTACTCGTTCTTGGTTCTATTAGATACTTTTGTAATAGTTATTTGAATTGGTTGGGAAGGACCCTTTTAATGTAGTTACTGCTGAATTTGCTCGTATATATTTGTTATTGATTTTTTGTTTGAATTGCTCGAAGAGTTGGGGGAGGGGGAAGGGGTGGTGGTTACAGGGGCACATACATTTATATACTTTGTGTTTAATTGCATGAATTGTCGATGGTTGATGGTTGAAGAGGGGCGGGGAGGAGTCAAGGTGAGATGTAGGAATGATTTTAATTTTCAATTTTAATGAAAATGTTGGGGATTTTCGAAGCGCTTGTGCAATTAATTGGGGGAAGACAAAAAATCAAGTAGATACATTTCCTGATTGAAAACGAACTGGAAAATATTTCTGATCAAACGACCTTTTTAAAGGAGAAGAAAAAATATAACGTGAGGTTTTGTTTAGTATGATGGTTTCATGGAATTTGGAAAAATCGTATTTTGGGATTCTTGTTTCCGGTTTATCATAAGTATAAATATTGAATGTAGGTATCCTTTTTTTTGCAGAAAACAATTTAAAGCCTACATAAAACCAGCATAATAATTTCCTATAGAAAACAAGTGATGAACAAACATTGCTTACTGTTTTAAAGTTTAATAGAAGATAGTTGCAGTTATTCAAAGCGAAAACATCTGGACAAAGGCCAAATAGTTTTACAAGATAAAAGAATTAGTTATAGTAAAGTCAATAGTTCTGCCTATTGTTCACCTCAGCCAAATCAAAACGAACAATTTTTATTTAACCGTAGTATGACAGCACTTTTTAAATTGATAGTTATTAAGCATAATTTTGGTTACCTCATTTTTTATGCAATGCCAATATTCAAAAAAGGTTAACTGACGACTTTTGAGGGCAGAAATATTGCAGTTTTTTTTTTTAAATTTCGTTTTGTTTTGTTCATCAGGTAAAAATAAGAAAACTTTATGTTTATTACGCATTTTTTCGAAAAAATTGAATCAAAACTTCACCCTGGCAAGAAAAATTGATTACCATTTAAAATTGGATATCTAGCAACATTAAACATATATCAGCTCAATTTTAACGTAGTTAAAAAGGTTATTATCTCTATATATTAAAAAATGTATATATGTATGTATGTTTGTTTGTTTGTAACTCCTATCCATTATTTTCATGGTTAATACTGTTATTTTCATGGTTAATACTGTAGTATTCAGGGATGGTTCCTGTGAAAAAATAAATGGAAAAACCTGATAGAAGAGATCGAAAACTTGAATATTTTCTCTTTGAATTTTTCGTTCCGAATGGCTTATTGCCTGGAAAAAAGCCTTGATTTTCAAATTTAAAAGTTACATGGAATTCTAGGTGCATTCGTTTTGAAATGGCAAAGTAGGAATTTATGATGGGGAACTCGGAAAATCTTGAAAAGCAAGAAAAAAAAAAAAACTCAAACCAAATGTTTGCATCGAAATAGCTCATCGAATGGAAAATAGAAAAATCATGAAAAACTCGGAAAACTGCTTGGTTCTTAAATGAAAAAACTGCATGGAATTGAAGGATGAGGTGCATTGGTTTTGAAATGGTTAAAATGGAATATTTGTGATGGAAAACTCTGGAGAAGCACGAAAATTTCAAGATCGAAAATCTTTTGCATAGAATTTCAGGTGCAATTTCGCCATGTGGGTTTTTTTAATGGAAAAATAGCAAAGTCATGATGGATAACTCCTCAAAAGCAAGACAAAATTTGAAAACCGCAGATCATATATGTGCACTGATTTGTTCCATAGTTGATTTTAAACCCACCCAACGCAGTCTAATGAGAACAAATTTAAGGAAAACCTTATGGGAAAGTCGCCTAATGGGAAGAATAGAAAGCTATTTAGTGAAAAATTTGGAAAACTCTGAAAAAAACGAGAATTTTTTGCATGTTATGCATTTTATTTAATGATTTCTGACAACAGTACAGTGGAAAGTTGGTTGTGAAGCTTGGAAATCATATCGTCCTCTATTTCAATTGGATTTGGCAAAGTATTTGTTAAATTATTATTCTGGACTTCATATGAAGGCGAGCGAGACGAGATTCGTTGGGTCGGCTAGTTTCTAGGAAAAAAAAGTCCAAAAGTCCCTTACATAAGAACTGACAGATAAATTGATTTAAACTTGGGTCAAAAACCGTAAACCGTCATAAAGTGATGTCAATTCAAAATCAGACATTAACGGAGAACATTTTTTTCTTAGACCAAGAACCACATCCTAAAGAATGGCAGACGAATTACCGGGTACCCTATATATATAAGAATAATGGAACAAAAATCAACTTTTGTAGCCATTCAATTAAATGAGTATTTCAGAGACATTGTCAATTCACGCGAACTTAAAACTATAACTTTGTATTTTATAAAATATGTGCACGACTCGGTCGTACGGACTTGCTCCAAATTATAACTCATAAAAAAAAACATTAACTTAACTCACAAAAACAAAAAAACACAATATAAGTATAAAAATAATTAGAATTTATTATAAAAAATAAAATTTGAAAATGTACGTCGCAAATACATTTAAATCCAAAAATTCAAACCTTATTTTTGATTTACGTAATTTTCTTAAATTAATTTTTTATATATAATTTTTTTCAAAAATGTCCTAAAATTAATATGGGTATGCAGTTTTTAAGAATATGTAAATATACATTTTATAAGTAAATTTCGATTTTTAAAATTCATCCGTTTTTGAGATATAGAATTTTGAAAAAAAAATTTAAATATTTTTTAAAAATCCAAAAAAAATATATACGTACTTTCAAAAAACAAATTACGCTGATCGGACTTTTATTTTTCGAGAAAATATAATAAAAAATAAAACGGTTCTATGGGATGTACCGTTTTGGAGCAATAAAAAAACTTTTTTTTACATAAAATACATGAATGTTTAAAAAAATAAAATTCGAGGAAGTTTAAAAAAAATTGTAGGAGGCGTTTTGGAGAAAATTGAAAGTTTTGGTTTTTGGCCAAAAAAATCGTATGATGGCTACCCTAAATATTGATCTTAAAAAAAAATCAAAAAACTGGGATATGAGTTTTTGCCCAAACCTCTTATTTTCAAGTTTGAAGTCAATCGGACAAGTGGTTAAGGCTGTAGGTGCCTGTAAACTACCAGACAGACAGACAGACGGAATCGCCGGACCCACTTTTTTCGACTTCTCTATCATCGTAATGTTATATCTCATCATTATCTCATTTTTTTTTTACGAATTTCATACATACATACTTGCCATATATTCTACATATATGTCGCAAGTAAAAAGGCAATTAATGAATCCTCCCACTTACATGTACAATCTGGAACTGACTGATTTCCCAAGAAAGCAATTGCAATTGAACGAAGAATTCTAATGCTTCGTTCTCCATGATTCTCAGCGTTTGGTGTCTCATAAAATTTCAATTTTTCAAAAAGCCTTTAGCCTAACTCAGAGCTATTGGAAAAGTCGAAATCCTACCAGATTGCCATCTTCATAACATTTATAACTTTGAGCGACGAAAAGGAGTAGATTCTCATGAAAAAGGTATAGGATTTTTTACCGAGCAAATGTTAAACGGGCAAAAGTACTGCGAGAAAGTACATTCTGGGATTTTGTTATTCGATTTCCAGTGTTTCGAGCCCAACCCAGGAAAATAATGATTGCAAAGTTCTTATGAAAATATTAAAATTGCATTAATTAATGGTTTTTGTCTACATACATTTGTAAAATTTTAACTTATGTTCAATCAAGCTCGTGAGACACAGTCCGTGCGCATTTTCTAAGTATAATAATAAAATTTGTTTTATTTATTTTTTTGTGTTTCTAAGAAAGAACACTGCTTATTTCAACAAAAACCAATCTTATACAATTAAAAAAAAAAATTGAACATGGTTCTCCATGATTCTCATAATTTTGGGTCTCCTAAAATTTCAATTAACCAATGTCCTTGTTTTCAATTTTTCAATCATTTAAATTTAAAAAAGTCAATTGTTATAAAAAAGAGGGTTTTGTTTTAGGCCAGTTATGACTCGGTTCGTATGGCGTTTAATTGTTTTAAGGCCAGTTTTGTTTGGTAAAATTATCTTACGGTATCGTGCTTTGCGAAGTTGAGAACTTCATCCGATTTTAAGCTATTCGAAATATAACAGTGTCCGGGCATCCGCAACGAGAACGTTGAACTGTTTTCGCATTTCAATCAAAGATGAATGACAATATTAGGCTACATTGTGAATTATCGGATTAAATAACTTCAGACTTTAGCCTTGTTTCCAACTTTCTTAAAGCAGGCTCATTTTTGAAAACACCTTTGATATGCACTTTGGGAATGCAATGAGATGGATGGAGTACAAACGTTACATACCTCAAACTTCCAATTTGACTTTTAAACGGAGTATACTTACTCCGTCCAATAATAAAATGCATATTGCAGATGTGTTTTTAGTTTCTCACTTTAAAACAAATACTTATTTAAATGATTCCAATAAATTTATACAGCTGAATTCTAAAATCAAAGTTCGTACGTTTTAGTTTAATTCCACTATAACGTCTTACCCTGAAATTAATTGCAAATTTCTGCAATAGAGAAAGGATATTTATTCCACATAACTTTTAGTTGTGTCTAAATCAAGTGGTATCATTACATTTATCAAACAATGTTGCAGTGAATCAAAGTGTACAATTTCATTACAAAAAAAGAACCCTCAAAATTGTTGTTCATTAAATTCATTACGAATAAAATAGAACACAAAACAATAGACATGCCTTACAGGACAAATTTATTTAGGTACTTATTATTTTAATGACTGCGAAAATATTCCGTCAGAGAGGTGAACAGTTTTGAAAGACATTTACAATACTAATTATTATTAGTTCTATTTTGAATTCTCGCATAGAGAATTGTTGTCAAGAAGCAAACAATGTTTTTGAATTATAAATAAAATTCATGCATTGTGTCTGCGGGCCAAAATTAATTATGTTAGTTTATTTTCAGAATAATGTTTTTCTGAATTCTAAAGTACTCAAATATTCTAACAAACGCTGCACAGAAAAATGCTTTGACAGTGGTTTAGTTGTTTTTAATTGTAATCTATTGAGAGTTGTTTTCTTAAGGGCCTTTATTTTGTTTATAATATAAAAAATTAAAATTAAAAACACCATAAATACTAATAAAAAAAAATTAAAGAAAACAAGAATAGGACATCGGCTCAGAGATAAAATAGTTTCTGCAATATTATTTGACAAGTTTGGTGAACTAACTTTTGTTGGAGCACAAGGAAAATATGTCATAGATTATTGCATGATAGGAGGGACATGGAGCGACTATTTTCTTGATTTTAAAGTTGATGTGTCACTACATCCCGGATCATCTAGCCACAACTATGAAGTTACGAGTCGGTGGATGTAAGGAGGATAGTAGCAGTCGTTTACAATTGTTACCAAAATTAAAGTAGAATCCTAATAACCTAGCTAGCTATCAGAGTAGCCTCAATTGTTTATTGATGAATGTGGATTCCGAAATAGCATCGATCACGAATTCCATAAGATCTGCATACCCAGCCTTTAGAACCAACAATAGGAAGACATTGCCAATAGAACCTTGGTTTGATAGTCAGTGTATGCGTGCTAGACAGAGATCTTTTGCGTGGCTGAAGACCTTTCGTGTTTACAATAATGCATACAGCAAAGATAAATACTTAGAAGCCAATAAGATATACAAAGACCTTTGTAAACAGAAACGAAACCAATATTTTATAGAAGAGTCTAGGAGGTTGTCACACTGTTAGAATGCTACAGATTTTTGGAGTCTGGTAAAGCTCTTGAATGGAAATAAGTTTAAGATACACCGAAATCTAACATCGACTGTGCTCTGTTAACATTTCAAAGAACTCTTAAATTCCCCGTCCAACTCCGTAAATATATCGTATGCTGAACCCAAAATCGATAATATTCTCTCAGATGCGCCAATAACACAAGAGGAGATAAGACGCACTTTAAAAACATTAAAAGATGGCAAAGCGGCAGGCACCGACAGAATACCGGCTGAGTTTTATAAAAACGGAACCTCGGAACTTATTGAAAAACTTTATATTTCATTCAACCAAATTCTGGAACATGGTATTGTACCGCAAGAGTTTAAAGAGGCCTTAATTTTTCCGATTCACAAAAAAGGAAGTACACAAAATCCAGAGAACTACCGTGGCATAAGCTTTCTTAATGCATCATATAAAATATTTTCGTCAATTTTGCAACAACGACTCAATGAGGGGATAAACGAAAATGGGTTAATAAAAGAATTTCAAGCTGGTTTTAGGCCTGGTTACTCTACGATCGATCACATCTTTGTGCTAAAAAGTATCGCCGAAACTTTTCTTCAAAACGGGAAAAAACTGTACAGCTTTTTCGTAGATTTTAAAGCAGCTTTTGACGCTGTGGATAGGCGCGCGCTTATCTACAAACTCTATGCACTGGGGATGTCTTCAAAGTTTGGAAAAGTCTTACAAAATCTGTATAACGAAACAAAGGCAGCTGTTTGGAATGGGGAGGATTTTTCGGAATGGTTTCAAACGGAATCAGGTGTTCGACAGGGCTGTACGCTCAGCCCTCTTCTATTCGCACTTTTTATAGAAGATTTAACAGATTATATTTCTGGAGGAGTTGAGTTTGCGGGGACTACTATAAAGGCTCTCTTCTACGCTGACGACATAGTACTCCTATCAGCAGCACCACAAACGCTTCACTTGATGATCAACCAACTAAATAGGTACTGTATTACGTGGGAACTCCAAGTGAACCTTAACAAATCGAAAATACTTGTCTTCAGAAATGTGGGTGGAAGAAATAGTCAGAATGAAAGATGGTTCTATAATTCAATACCTATTGAGGTCGTAAATGAGTTTAAATACCTAGGAGTATGTTTTACAAAAAACTTAAGTATGGAAAAACATCTTAATGAAAAACTCTCTAAGGCCAAAAGTGCGATTGTAGCTACATGGAAAAAGTGTTTTGCCAACAAAAGTATTGCGCATAGCTGTAAGTTTCGTGTATTTGAAGCAGTGTCGGAATCAGTACTATTTTGTGCATCGCAAGTATGGGGTTACAAACAATACGATTGCGTAGAAAAGTTGCTGAGATTTTTTATAAAAAGAATATTTCACCTGCCGACCAACACACCAAACTACGTAGTTGCATTAGAAACTGGTCTCTCACCACTCTTTATTCAGACGCTGAAAAGTCAGGTAGACTACGTTATAAAAGTTCTACATATGAATAATGATAGACTTCCAAAGAAAGCAGCTTTGCACGTAATCAACCGAAGTCTCAGTTGGTATGAGGAATGGAAGGAGCTCGCGCAATGGTGTGGTTTCGAACTGAACCTGCATGTTGGAAATCTCAATGAATGGAGGGGTAAACTGTACGAGCTTATTGCCTTTGCTGACGAAAAGCTTAGGGAGAAGTACATTGAAGATTCAGTCAGCTCTAACCACAGAGTAATCTTCACTTAACTTTGTCATAATCTAGGCCCAAAAAACTACTTTAGAGATGAGAATTGTGTGGAAGAAATTTCAACGATGTTGAGACTGCGTGCTGAACTTCTTCAACTGAATTATATGCCACACAGAGAGGACCTCCCAATCTTATGTAGTTTGTGTAACCTCAGGGAAAGAGAAGATGTTTTTCATTTCCTAGGGAAATGTCCGGTTTTAATGGAAACTAGGCGATCCTTCTTCGGCTGCAACTTCTTAACTGAGGCAGAAATGATAGCCTATCTAAATACAATGGAGGTGAAAAAACTGTTTATGTACTGCAAAATAGCACAAGCTTATCGAAACAGAATTCTCAATGAAATCTTTTGATCAAATTTATATTAATACAATTTTTGATAATTAAAAAGCTTAGACACAGTGTGATTATGTTATAGTAATTCAATTAAAATGTTAATCTGGCAGACGGCATTGCTATGCTATACTTGATTATTTAATCTTTATACTGTACATTATTTAAATTTTAATTTTAAATAAAATCACTTACTTACTTACTTACTTACTTATTTGATATTGCATTAAAACGCTGAAAAGCCTTAAATACGAATTGAAACAAACACAATAATTAAAGCATGAACAAGAATACGCGCCTCATAAGGTAACCTGCAATTCTATTACAGTTTTCTAGTATTTAACAATGATGCATGACAATTGCTTCAAAGCTTTTTAAATATTCTGCTGCTTTAGAAAAATGTATTAAAGTAAATAAAGTCGATCAATGCGACTGAGGCAAATGAATCAAGTCACAATATTTCACAGCCAACATACCTACTGGTAAAGTGAATCATTTAATTTTAGTAGCAGCAGCAAGACCACTTATATTTCAAAATAAACAAAGTCACAGAAACCTGTCTACCACATCAAATTGAGATGTAAGACATTATTTTATACACGAGTCAAATTTGTCTAATTCAGTTGTGAAGGCAACAACGCTGATTCATTGTCCTATTTTCATTGTAAATATATTAATTAACTAACAGAATCCACCAAAGAAGTAAAAACAAACTTGAAACAATTCAGCATCCTTGTGTTACACAATTTATTTTTTCTTTCGGTCTATTCAGTTCGGACATAGGTACCCTCAACTTTCAAAAAAGTCTAAAGGCATTACAAGTCCAAATTAATTAATGATCAAACTGAACACATGCCCCTGGTGAAAGGTGACAGAAACAATGTTGGTTCAACAAAAAAAAAAAATCCAAATCTTGGATACAAAGTTAATGAGATTCTGAAAGATTTTGTTTTTGTGTTGTTTTTTTTTTCTTACAAACAAAAAACAACAGCAACAAACAAAAAAAGGTCTTGGAGGCACTAAAATTAATTCGATTAAATTCCCGAACCGATTCTGAATGCATTAGTGACAGACGATAAAAAGGGATTTTAGTTTAAATAACTTTGAATTAGAGTGGATTTAGATAGAAGCACACGAATAATGGCAATTCGATATCGACTAGGCACTGGTCGTCGTCGTGGCTAAGGCTAACAGTGGAGATTTAAAAGACTTTAGATAAGGTGCGAGGATACACATTTTGCGAAACGAAAAACACACAAACAAAAAATAATGGGAACTGTTTTGTAAGATTCACACTAAACAAAAGGAAAATGACCAAAGATAAATTTTATGTTATTTTTTTTTTTTTTTGTAATGTGAAACTCGTAAATCGCTTGTACTTGAGTAGTTTTGAGGAATATTTTATTTTATTGAGGTAGAGACATAAAATTGCATTTTGAAGTAGATGGCTAATTTCAAAACAAGAACCTTTTTGGTTTTATGGTTTCTTGTTTATGACTACCTACTTACCACGACAGTTTTGTGTGAGGTGGATTTAGAAACAAAATTACTAGAGTTATATTTTTACGCCGCGGACCACGAGGTATTTTCGGGAATTATTATTTTTATGCAATAAGTGTCTTAAATGAATAAATTCTGATACCGAGCTCAGTTCGGTTAGTTTAAAGAGCAGATATTCATGCGTTTTAGAGCACACAGAGGTAAGCCGCCTGTTTTGGAACACATACTGTCCATTTTCGTTCATCTAGGCTCGTCTCTTATCATTGGTGCCCTACTAAATATCTCACCCATATTAAAAGCTATGAATCTGGTATCTGGTTGACCGCCCTGCCACATAAAGAAAATATCGTTTCAATTCATCACTGAGCCTTGGATTCATACGGAGTTACTGATGACCACCAATGAAACTCTTTAAGCGTGGGAGAAAGGAAGCTTGCCCGCTGACTAGCCTGTAGGCTCCATATGCTCCATCTAAAAAAAAAAACGATCATTTGTCATGCAAAAACTATCGAGGCATATGCCTGCTCGATAAATAATCGTAAGACTCGCTTAAACTTGGGAACGGCTAGACTGATTTAGGTACTTGATTTTGGTTTCGAATTATCAGTGAAAGTTCAGGGAAGGCTTAAACGGTGAGAACCTTTGAAGAATAACAACAAAGTAATGTGTTTTCTTTTATTCAAAATTTTAATAGAATAAATTTGGCATTGCTTCCACACCTATCGTTACTTTGCAAGTCAACAAATCTTTCTTCTTTTTTTTTTTAATTACAATTCCCACACCTAAAAGTTATAAGAAGAGTAAAAGGTGTACATTTCTTGCACCAATAAAAACAAGAGACATTCCACATTCACAAGAAACAGTTTTTTTTTTGACGAAAAAATGCTTGAGTCCCTCTCAGCAATTGAAGGAGAGGCAAAGCTCATTGGTCTTGAAATGACAAAGAACAAAACAAAGTAGGTACATGTTATCAGCAAACAATTTCGCCAAAATTTGTCCACCCCGATCATCTCGGCTTATTATGGCAACTTGTAGATCCATCGGGGTTGTGTCAAAGCTGTTGAATTTCCGTTTCCTTGCACCATCTTGCTTGACCGTCTCCTCCGATCTAAGAGCTTCTTGCCAGCACTTTCTTTTTCGTAGCATTGGTCAGCTGTTTCTTGCTGGAAGACTTCTGAACATTTTCTTTGTCAGTTCTATTTGTTGAATTATTGCCAGCCTGTTCACGATTTATCTTTTTAGGTATACCTAGACTTAGATGAGACAGCATCTGCTCTTTCGCTCTCTGACTTTTTGGAGTTCATTTGCTAGGGTGGTCTTTTGGGTGCAGCAGCAGTTTTTGCTAACTGCCGATCGAAGTTCTTAACTAGCGTCTTAAGCTTTTTAAGGAGAGCCTTAGCTCTCGAACTGGGCGTTGCAGGAATGCAGGGTCCTTCAACTCGGTAATTCACACGAATCTTTTAGAGGATCTGTAATTGGTGCGTTGCCTCGAAGCTTTGAGGGGTGCAGGAGACTTCAGCGTAGTCTCTTCTAGACTCGAGTCGATCAAGGTAATTTTCAACACTCTGAAATCCTGATGAGAGTTAAAAGTTTACTTATGCTTACCTGGCTGGCTGTCATAACCCTAATTACCTTACCTCTTCTCAGGGGGTTTAATTAGGAAAGTTTAATGGGTGAACTAACAAAATAAGTGGAATATAAGAAATGTTTATTTACGTAATTAATTATCGAAAAATCACCAAAATTGGGATCAACTTCCGAATGCTCTAAAACCTAATTAGCGGCCACACGATGCTGCGTATGGTCGTTTGGATTCAGCTCCTGAATTTGTATACTTGTAGGCCCAAATCACGACTAAACATTAGCCAATCGTCTGCGATAGCTCAAGTTCTTGTGAGATACGCGGAATTGACTTTTAATTCTTTGGATTCTGCTCCACATTTTCAGAAACAGCGGCGATTTTTTTTTTTTTTTTTGTGTTCACTGAACCGGTGAACTCATATTTGACACCAAAAGTTGGAAGGACGATCATGTAATTTATTTGGGATCTCATGACCTTGTTAAATTTCAACTATAGCCATTTTGTCCTAGGCTGGTTCGATATCTATAAACAGATGGTATGTTGGTATGATAAGTTGAATATATTTTTCCATCGGCTGCCTTAGGGTAAACATCTGACCAATCGTCGATTTAAGTCATCAGAAACCACATTGATAATCGCGTTTGGAGCTATCCGATCGGATAGGAAAGATGGTAATATTTTATTACATAATACCTTTTTACCAGTCTCCCTTCATTTTTTCCCGTTTCCATACGTATACCTACAGGGTGGCTGATGAATATTGCTACATTAAGAAACTCAAATAACTTTTTTTTTCAGTGTATCGATTTCGTTTTAATTTTGTTCATTTATTAAAATTCGTTAAATTTTAATAAATTTAGCTTAGTTAGTTTTAAAAATAATGGATTTTAAACGCTTCCCCCGCTCGTTGATGCATGTGCGACATCTAACCAAAAAGTTGTTCATTCCTGCTTGGAGAGTTGACACTGATATAGCCGCAATTGTTTCTTGAATGACTTGCTTTAATTCAATCAAATTTGTTGGTTTTGACTTGTAGACTTCCTGTTTGCAATAACCCCACAAAAAAATCAGGTGCAGTAAGGTCAGGTGACCTGGGGCCAATGGAATGAGGAGTTCCTGGATATGAGCTTGTTCGGAAATTTTCTTCGCAATTCTGTCATAACAGGCCTGGCTATGTGAGAAGCTGCACCATCTTGCTGAAACCAAACAGTTTTTAAAGGAGTTCTCTTTCGGCAAAATTCTGGATAGAAAAACTCTCTCAACATGGTCCGTTACTTGTTTCCAGTAACCGTAACGGTGTGACCGTTTTCTTCGAAGAAATAGGGCCCGACAATGCATCGTGACGAAACTGTACGCCATACTGTGACACGAAGTTGATGCAATTCTTTCTCATGGAGTATCTGTGGGTTGGTAGCACTCCATATTCGACAGTTTTGTTTGTTGATGTTGCCGTTTAAATCAAAATGAGCTTCGTCAGACATAAAAAGATAGTTCAACATGTTTCCGTCCTCTTCTACCATTTGGAGCATCTTTTGGCAAAATTCCAAGCGAATCGGCAAATCTGCTGCTTTCAGTTTGTTGACCATTTGGATTTTATAGGGGAATAAGTCCAAGTCATTATGCACTTTTGAATTGTGTCATATGGCCATATTTTATTATATGGCTATTTGTCGCTTTGATAATGTGTCATTTGACCATATTTTCTTGTTTCATTCAGCCATATGGTTTGACCATATGACGCTTACTTAAAGTGACAAATGGCCATATATTGGAATATGGTCATTTGACACATTTTCAAAGCGTCATTTGACCATATTTGGCATAGATTAAACACAAAATTTGCAATGGTTCGAGCAGGAACTATCTTTTAGATGGTCTTTTAAGTGTTGTACCAGCTTGCGGCTGCAAATTTATATTCAGAAATCTTAAAAGATGATGATGATGTTTATAATTTTGAAAACATATGCAAAGTTGTTAAATTATTAGATATCAGTTTTCGTAAAATAAACTCTTCCCAATGCAAACGTTCTTCTGAATTTTGGTGTTCAGTGAGAGTAGAGCATTCTACAAGCACACTGTACTTGAATCCAGTTTCACCTTATTGCATATTTTTGTCACCTAAAATAACTGATCTTTTTTAATTGCATTAACAGCTCCATTAGAAAGACATTTTTGTTTTGATGGGATGTTCAGTTTTCTTGAATCATGTCCATGTGGATGCAGACGTTAGTACTATTTTTGCAATACTAAACCTAAACTCAGCCTCTCATGTTTTAAAATTTTATTTCAATAAAACAGTATACAATAATTGCTAGCGAGCGAAGCGAACGGAAAAAATTTTGCCCAAAAGAGAATCAATTTGGGGTGTAAAATAAAAAATTCGCGCGATAAGACTACAACGATAAGACTATATTCCCCCCTCTATTCCCACTCCAATTGAGCGTAAAGTCGTCTTTCGCTAAATGAACAACCATAAGTATAAGTGGCACTATTTCTCATATTAAATAACCCCGAGAGTTCATGGCAAATATTAAATTCACACCCCAGGTGTGACATTCTGTTGCCAAAAAACTAAAAATTTTATATCCCTCCTCCTAAAAACTTATCAATAATTTATTACTTTCACAGCATTAACTCAAATGTACCCTAAGTTTTATTTTGCCATGTGTGATGTGACCATGTGAGTGACTGTGTGTGATTGTGTTCTGCCAAAAAGTATATGTACAGGCAAAAACTTTTTTATCCCAGCAAAAGCCTTGTTAAATTCTTTTTTTACCTGAGTTTCCACTCTATTTAAACCCCAAAGCTCCAATATCAACAGAAATGTGTGTCACTCCCACTAAAACTCCTTTTTGCTCTCAAGGAAAAAAGGTGAACATAAAAACAAGAAAAACTTTCTTTCGGAAAGCAATTCCAATAAGTTATTCGATAGTCCATTTTGTCACAGGCATTTTCACAAAACTACAATCTATAAGTTCTGCCAAAAGCATACCCCAAAAAAGAATGGATACCTTTTAGTGCGTCTAGCGGATCGACAAAAGACATTTACAAACACATATGTATGTTGTACATGTAGATGTATTGCATGCACACCCTCTGGCTTCATTTTTCCATTCAATTTGTCCTTTCAAATTCAATGAATCCAAAAAGTCCTTGCCTTCATTTGGCAATACTTCTTTAAGGAATTACACCATTGCTGATATCGAAATAGTTCCACTTCCACCGCCCTCCTCAAAAACGCCTTCTTTGGTTGATATGGACAGGAGTCAAATGTACAATATATCGAACTTCTTGCTGTGAAACGCTTGAATAGCAATGTCTGCAGGATACTCTTTTTCGATTCCTTTATATCAGCAAACGTACATCATACACCACAACCTTCGTCGTGCGTAAAGTACCCTTTAACCGGAATAGTTTCGAAGTCACGTAGAATGTGGGAATGTTGCTGATTCTGGACGTGATTGATTCTTTTCATAAACTGTAAGTCCTTTTCCGATGCAGGAATACACTTTCACATGAACAAAAATACTTCTAAAGAAGTCCTTAATTCATGTCAATGGAACATTGTAGATTGTACCAGCAATATTTTATGCACTTGACATTTTGCAACTTTCCAAGAAGAAAATGGGAATTTTGAAATACAAGCTCACCAAGGTCGTGGCCTCCTTAAAATGTAAGAAAACAGCTCGTAGACTTGAGAAAATTCGATCTGGAAACTCAATAATAATAATTGAATGCGAAATTCTTCTGATAAATAATTAATTATGCTCGTAAGTAATTTTCCTTTTCAGCTGAAACCAATCAGTTGGATTAAAGAAAACGGTTATAACCGGCTTCCAATGAGACTTTATCTCCTTGGTATCATGAGGTAGGCAGATGTGGAGGAAAATCTATTTTGGAGAATTCAGCAAAATTGAAATCGTTGGAAATTGCTTCGACTGCAAGCCAGACGTTACGATGACGATGACAGAATCATGTCAACAATCATACAAACTCAACGACCTATTCGATACCGAGACCGACAGGACCACGAGTAAAACGTATAAAAAGGTGAATTGTTTGAGAGAATGTGATTTTGTTTTGAGAACAAAAACAGACAGGATAACAAGCTAAACCACCACATACCCAATTCCATTCGACATTATCCGGCTCCCCTTCTTCCAATGCATTATATCAGATGACGGGGCTGGTTGACATAAAAGCCAGTCCGTCTAATTGAACCCGACTACATTCATTAACAACGCCCTGCGACATTCGAAAACCCCAACTGCCACCAGACCATACACATATACCGCCTGCCGATTAGAACAAGCATATTCGAGTTTTAGTAGCAATAGCAAAGGCAAACCACTTCAGTCGAGTCGGCCAGTTCCTGTATGGTTGTCCCCTTCTGTGCTTTGCTAACGTCAATTTGTGAAATTCTGAATCCGAACACCTGCTGCTCCTAATCCCATTATTTATTTTTGTTGATTGGGGTAAAATGTTGTTGTGGCTGCGCCTGATGGCTGCTGGTTGGATTTAGTGTTTCTCGCTTCTATCAGGTACCGAAGAACTAAACAAACAAGCTTGCATGGATAGAGGAAGGTTAATTCGATGGCACTAGATCCAGTGTGCGAGGAGCAATTTGTTACTCTAGTTTAATATCCGGTGTAGTTTAAAACCACTAAACGGGCACTTGCTTATAGAATCAACATATACGGGGGACATCTGAACTGTCATATTTGACCTTTAATTTAACTTTACGTCAACTAGTGCTTTGGTTTGGGCATAATGACTATATGCGGCGGCACCTTTGGAGCTCTTGGTGGATTTGAGGAGAGGATGTAGATTGACGCTTATTTTGAACGCTTTCGTAGCAAACTTTGATTTCGTAAAACTTTTTTAGTCTTCCTGCCATACACTAAAATCAGCAAATAAGAAAGTAAAACTAATGAAAAACTATGACAAAGAGTTACAGAGGAGCCAAGGTTTATATAAATTTCAGAGTACAATAGACTTTTGATAAACACAACTAAGACCAGAGCTGGTCATAAGCCAGTTCTGTCGAATTAAATTTCATATTCAGCATGTATGGCTGATATAAAACAGAGACAAACTGCAAAGAACAAACTCTGATTTTGGCTATTCAAGAAACTCGTCTGTTTCTGCAGGATGACGATAAAAAATTCACGCATCTCGCTGCACCATCAGACTTGGAAAAGATCCCATCGTTACTTAAAGGCTTCAACCACGGTGACGGACTGTCATACATTTTTCATTAGGGAAGAGATTGTCACTGGGTGAACCACGGTCCTTCAAACATCTATTCAACTGCTCGAGTATCAGCGTGATATCAGTAACGAATTTGAGAACATGAAGGCGGAAGCCTCGATGAAAGACCTTGAATTGAAAACAAATATGCTATCATTCAAAATGAGCACCAAGAGATTGTTCATATAGTTTATGTGGCGTCCACTAATAAAGTTAAAGGAAACCTTAAGAAGCTTCGAGTGCTCAACTGTAGACAGCTATAAGTTTCAATCGACCTAGTAAGATAGGAATGCTAGATTGAGGCCTAAATCCTCTCCCAATTTTGGTGTTAGCCTGCTAGAACTGGCTTTGGAAAGTTAGTTTTTACTAATCCAGGCAGTGCTTTGATCACTAGTGAGTCTGTCTCTAGCAAGAAATGTAACCAGTAGTGACTTGATTCAGACTTCCTCGTTGAGTAGCTTGTTGCATAAGTACTTGCGCCTCTGCCTATCGAAATGCAGGAATCAGGTTCCTGAAGCATGCTGCCGCCGATCTACAGTGTCAGCGGTTGAAAACCGGTCTTCTGAGACATACCAGCTCCGATTTGGTTGTGTTTAACCTTATTCCCCATTTGATGTAATACTCTTAGAGTCTCCATAAGGGCTTCAACATTCCGGAAGATATAGGTGAGATGAATGTGGGATATGTGAGGGAGTCATCTGCAAAAATCTGCATCTGATGACACAGGTTGGCCCAACGTCATTAGGCTGTAGATAAATGGTCAGAGCTTCAACCCCTGGGCCATTCTATTAACTGTTGTTCTTTGTTATTGACTTCCTGTTAACAGCTTCCACGAAGAACTTCCTAGAAGAAAGAAAAGAAAATAATATTTCAACTAGTCTTGAGGGATACTTATAAGACGGAGCTTGTGGATGAGAGCCTCGATCCAAACGCTGTCGAATGCTTTCTGGACATGTAGAGAGCATCGCTACTGTAACACGACATGACTATTCAGAGCAGAGGTGATGCGGGAATGGAATTTAGTATTGGATGTAGCGTGGAGTGGCTTTTGCGGAATCCAAACTGAATGTCGGGGATATTGCTGCGTTCATTACAAAATTCCTTAAGTTTCTTGAGGATGATATTTTTTAGAATCTTGGGACCAGGGACCAGGATGGAGACCAGGTTGCTTGCACTTTTCTGTGGTATGGCAAACATTTTTCTTTATCCCGCTTCTGTTTAAAGTAGCAATTGTTTACTCTGTTGTTGATGATAATCGTTATAAATATCACAACTTTTGGAAGTTTCTTCAGGATGTAGTTAAAACACCCATAGCCGTAGCTAGGATTTGGTTTCGGGGGGGGGGGTTAAGATAAATGATAATTTTTTTCAAAATCTCTATATATATAAAAATGGATGTATATAATACATAATTACGTTTGTTTGTTTATATGTCCTTTATGGACTCCGAAATGGCCCACTAGATATTTGTGAAATTTTAATGGTTAATACTGTTATATTCAGTGATGGTTTCTGTGACAAAAAAAAGATGGAAAAACCTCATGGAAGAGTAGGAAAAACCAAACAAAGGTCGGAAATTTGATTTTTTTTTTTTGCTTGGAATTTTTTTTAGTTTTCAAAATGAGTTTTCGAATGGAAAAATAGAAAGTTTTTGATGAAAAACTCGGAAAACGCATTGGTTTTTAAATGGAAAACTGCATGGAATTGTATCTATGTGCATTGGTTTTCAAACTGAAAACTGAAAAATTGGTGATGGGGAACTTGGAAAACTCTGGGAGAGCACAATATCAAACTATTGCATGGAATTAAAGGTGCAATTTTGGAAAATTAAGGAAAAGAGCAACACGTTTGATTTTGTTTATCACATTTAGGATTTTGACTGTGTTGGAAAGTTCGTTGTCAAGCTAGAAAAATGTCATATCTTTGAAATTGTATTATAGGTCTTATAATCATTTTAGAGCTTATCTCTGAAGGCGCCATTAAGGTGATGAAACGATGTTAGCTAAAGATTAATGTAAACAATAAAATGGATGCAGGTTGATTTGTTTGTGTGGTCGGTAAAGACTCTTAAGTAGTCCAACGCATTGTTATAAAATTTTGACTGTAGGCAAAGATAACACGAGCCAGGGTTAATGCGAAAACAAATTTTGGGAACATTTTACGGGAAAATTGAAAAATGGAAACAATCAAATGGTGGTCGAAAATTATACTTTTGTATGGGATCATAGCTGCAATTGTTCAAAAATTAGTAAAAAAATCAGAAAACTCCGCAAAACGAGAATTTTTAAAATTATTTTTAGATTTGATTTAATCTGGTGGCAGGCGAGACGAGGTTCGCGGGGTCGTCTAGTTTTTAATAAAATAGGAAACATATTTATCAAATTTATCACATTCTTTCACTTACCCGAAGCCAATTCATTTGTTCACGAAACAATTTTTGATGGAAAGTTTAAAAATATTTCTTGAGTGTATCTTTCACTTTAATATTAATCTTTAATATTAATCATTGTTATTAATGCAGTATTTTTAAATATATTGTAAATCACATAATAAAGATTTGAAGATTTCTACTACAAAATTGAAGTCTAACTGAAGATATGGGCTTCAAAGCTTCAGAGTAGATGCTTTTGCATGGTATATTTATATTAGATATATGAATCTTAAATTAAGCTAACTTACCTTTATTGGAAGTCAATAACATTTTTGTATTATTTTGTTTTGGAAAAAGGAGGAGAGAACTTCTTTCATAAAAAGTATTATTGTTTATTGAGGGACGAATAAAAACAAAAGCAGAATGAAAACAAAATAAATACATAAATATAATATTTAACTATATGAAATAATTCTTTTTTTCACACAGATCATCACAATTGTGAATTAATTATATAGAAATAAATTCTTTGAACAAAAAAAAACAGAATGGCATTATTATTTAATCGAACGAATAAAAACAAAAACAAAAGAAGAATAAATACATAAATATAGTATAACATTATATAAATCTTAAAAATTTATGTTAAGGAATTTATTTGTATACATGTTGTTTATTCATAAGAGTGATGATCTGTGTTAAAAAAGTTTATTTTATATATTATAATATCATAAAGATTATTAAATTCAGTCAAAATGCCATTTTGATAGTACCTACAGAATAACGAAGGATTATTTCTTATTCTGTGGACTAAGTGCAAAATGCTATTAATAAAAGAAAGATATCTTATCAGGCGTTTACAAACTTATTCCACCGTGGAGGGTGGTTTAGCGAAGCAATAAAAAAATGTAAGATAAAAGTTCATTAGATGGTTTATAAGTATCAACAACAAAAAATTTCCCAAAGGGAATTTAAGCTTAACGTCACTAACTTTACTCCTCCGGAAACAAATTATTTTTTATTAATGAGAAATTTTTTTGACGTTTAGTTAAAATGACCTACATTTTTAGTCCGAGCTGCGTCAAAGTAGGATGGGTTTAATTGGATTTTTTATGTTAAAAAACTGCTTCCCTCTCAAGATGTCACCAAAATCGATTGCCATCTTGCCTCTACTACCCAAGAATATATACACTGAGAAAAAAATCAAATAGATTCATGGTTAAATCAAACAAAAACAACCCCATTTTGGCACTAAAGCGATTTGAAGTTAATTTAAAAGGAAATGTGTTTAATTATTGTTTAAAAAAATTGAACAGAATCATGTTTGATTTAAATTTTATTTGTTTTAAATTGAATTTGTTTCTATTTGCTTTGATTAACTACGTTCAATGTTGACTTAAATAGAATTATGATTATAATATTTTAAATATTTGTGGGTTTGATTCAAGCACGTTTCTATTTTTTTCAATAACCTTTAAACCATTTCAAATAGAAACAAAGTTGTTTTAAACATAATTATTTTTATTTATATTTAAACTTATGCTATTCAAATTAATAAAGCTGGAACTTGGAACATTGTTGAGTTGGAGAAAAATAATCTTCCTGCCACATCTGTTATGGAAAATTTTCATTGTGCAGCTTTGTAGGTGTTGCTAAGCGGGTTGGTGTGATTTCGCTGATGTTGAGTAGTTCAGGAACTTATAATCGGAAATATCTAAAAAACGTTAAGAAGAATTTGGTTGAATGCATATTTTATTATTTTTTACTATACTTACATCTGCAAAGCTCATGTTTTAACTTTGAGGAAAATTGTAGTTTTGAATCCAGTTTAATCATAAAGGCTGAACTGAGAGAATTCTGTTTCATATTATGTAAAAAGGAATAAACAAACGAAATGGTTGCCTTTTCTATTTTGTAAATCGGCAGCTTTTCTTGAAGTTCTTTGTATCCTCCGGGGTAAGAAATCAGTCTGTCTTGCGTGATCTCGGTCTCTAGAATATATTACACATGGCTTGAAAAAAGAAAATCTTATTGTCTAAAAAATACTTACGATTAATAACGAAGAACAAGTCGAGTAAATTCCATTGTTTTATTTGTTGTTTTTTTTCACTTTTTTTTTATTACACCCGATTTATCGATACCTATTTTTTATATTTTCCACGCACTACTGACTATATCTCACAAAAAATATCTTGAAAAGATGAGGACAACAAAACCATCGACGACGCCAGAAATTTACAGTTATGCGGTTATAATTACTTAAATTTTACTTCGATTTTACTTCGTTTAGGTTCATTTTAAGTTGCTATGAGTTTGAATTAAAAATCATTTGTCCATTTTTTTTTTTTGGCAAAAAATCTGAAATTGTTCGGGATCGTTTCAAATCGATGTGTTTGAACTTAATACGGGCTGTTTGATATTATTGATTTGCAGATATTTTAAATACGTTCTTATTTGAAACAAACTCATTTATGTTAATTTCATGTTCAAGAAGTAAGGCAAACATAAATCCTTTTGATTTAAATAAACTATGCTTAAAAAAATCGTTTTTCTTGTATTTAAATAGATAAGAGGTTGGATTAAACCGAGTTCTATTTGCCATTCCTAAATAGATTTCAAATATGACTCTTTTTGAAAAAACTCATAGTACAGTTTTCTCAGTGTAGGTATATACAAAAAATTCTCATGAATTTTCGGCTGTTAAATGACGAATGTCAATTGGATATCAAATGCGACTCGAAAAAATTTGAGCGCTCCGAACACGTTCAGTTAAAAGTGTGTTCAGAGCTTTGTAACCACCCCGTAACCACCCCCCCCCCTAAATACGGATGTGCTATCAAGATGGCACTTTTAAATATAGTCATCTATGAAACGACGTATGTACTTTTAACTTTAATGGAAAATGGATGTAAAAAAAATTTCGGGGGGGGGGGGTTAAACCCTGTAACCCCCCCCCCCCCCCCCCCCTAAATACGGCTATGAAAACACCATCCCTTCCAGTTGACTTCTTTGTCGTTAAACTGCAGATAATGATGCAGATCTGGTTGTTGAATCAATTGGATGGAGGCGTCGATATCCATTAGCAAGGCTTGGTGCTTGGTACTCCGTCAGGGAGTATGTGTGAAACTTTAATCAAAGATTTGTTTACGATAGTACTAATCTACTTATAATATTTCCCGAAAGAAGTGAGTGTAAATTGTACAAATAAAGTTTAATTCCGCATTGTTTTTTTGTTTTGTTTAACTGTTTTTTTTAATTTTGGGGATCTTGGAGAATCATTTTAATCATTAAAATTTTATAACACTCTTGAAACAAGGTAAACGAGTTTCCTGTATTCGTTTCCTAGTTTTAAAAGCTTAGCAAGATTTCAAATTGGGTTCATTTAACCTTAACCCATTTTTCGGCAAATATATTGAGTTGGAGCCACATATTGACAACAATGAGTCCCGAAACAGCATTTGTTTTAAGATTTCAATCAGTATTGCGTTTTGTCGTTCAGGAATTTCCCGAAATATCAAGTTACCTACATATAACAAAAAGTTTTCTTGAAATTCATTTATTCTCGACAAGCCCTTCAAATAAATCACAAGATAGACTACATTAAGTCAACATTTCAAAATAAGAATTGTTCATATTTTCTTGTTTCTATTTTTTCACGTAGAAATATAAATTGACCATTAAAAGCGATACAAACAAAACAAAAAAAACTTTGAATCGGCCAACAATTTGGAATTAACAAAAAGTTTGTCTCTAAATATTCATTCCAATTTAGCTTTGCTCCTACTCCACAGATTAGCGACGAGCGAAATTCAACACAGAAAAGTTAATTTGAATTCTTTCCGAATCATTTCCGTTTCCGTAATAATCGCTCTCTACATACTTTTCCGATGCCGGACATATTCTCAAATCTCGAGGCGCTAAACTTTTGTGTTTTTTTTTCTTGTCTATTTCTTTTTATTCAAATTAATTTTCGAATTAGGGATAATGCTTTCTCATTGTGTCTTTCCTTTTCATGAAAAACAAACACAACTACCAGACCAGAACGTCCTTCTAGGAATAAGCACATACCAATACCAATATAGAAGAAAACGGAAAAAAAATTTGAAAATGAAATGCACCTTTGTGTGTAAGAAACAACGATGACTTGTCCAGTTTCAGTTCCAGTTCAGGATTCAAATCCACTCAGTACCTCTAGAACGCATAGGTACAGAAGGAACTGTTTCAACAGCTATACAAAGGAAAAGAAATATAAATCACCACGGGAGGCAAAAACTTTTAACGACTTTCTCGAGAGCTAACGTTGTGGAGGACATGAGGAACACTTCATTCCGGTTGTTTTTTTATTTTTCATTTATCGTTTTTTCTTCACAAAGTTTTACTTTTTATATTTGCTTTCAGTTTTTCCTTCGCCATCACACAGGAATGGAACATCCTGAGAATAGCCGTAGCTATGATTTTGTTTCAGGGGGGGTTAAGATAAAAAAGGAAACATATGTATCAAATTTATCACATTTTTTGAATTCGCTGAAGCCAATAATTCATTTGTTCACGAAACAATGTTAAATGGAAAGTTTAAAAGTAATTCTTGAGTGTAATAGACCTTTATTAATGGAAAGGGGTTGGAAAGGAGGTGCCGGACTGCCGGTGTACATTGGTCTTAAATACCTGAACATTGCATTGAATTGGATAGTCAGAGGTAGGAAGGGAGTTCCACATTCTTGAAGTACGGCTAAAGAACGATACTCTATACTTGAGAGTACGTCCGAAGTTGGATTCGAGGCTAAACTGATGGCCATTCCTAGAAGCGCGAGTATTAGGTACGGGCGAATTGTTTTAGGGGAGGAATGCAACTGGCTATTTGACTTGAGGACTTACCGTAAAAGTAAAGATTGTAACGAAGCGTTACAAATTGAGAGCAAAAATAAAAATAAAAATATAAACAACCATACGACCGACCGTGGGAAAAATTAAATTTAAATACAAATATTCACCCGACCTGCCCATGCATTCCGCATTTATGGCAACGCTCATGCATTGCCTCCATATGTTCGTCCTATACGCACATACACACCCTGCATACATTTCTTTATCCCATACCAGCCGACCGAATAACAAAAAAATGCATTCGAACTCAAATCAAGAGTGATCACCCGTCTCACCCATGCAATCCTCACTCAGTAGCTCACGGCAACGCCCATGCGTTGACTCGATATGTTCGTACCTACGTACACACACCATGCATACATTTTATACCAGCCGACCGATCGTTGAAAAATGCATGCATTTAGTTCATTCCCTTTCTTTTAATTCACGTTGTGTTTTCACACAAAAATTAACAAGGGGAAGTAAAATGTCAATGCAAAAAGAGGATTACTTTCTTCAGTGTGGTTAATACCAATCCTGCGTATTGAGAAGAATTTAAACGCCGGGAAGCAAGCTGACTATACTTATAGTATTAACGGCTTCGCCTTCTATACCGGAAATTTTTGGCCTAAAAACTTTTTATATATTTTTTGCTCGTCGAAGATCCACTTCTTCTAAGTGCACCTCCGACTAGGAAAGGCTTCTCCTGACCTGTTTTTTTTATCTTGCCGGACCGATTCCACCTGTTTATTCTGTGGCTGCCCTTCTTCCAAGCGCACCACAGACAGAGAGCTGTCAAATCGGGGACAGTTCGACCGTTTATTCCTTAGTTTGGTGCTAAGGACAGTAGCAGCATTTTGAGTTCTGCTGTTTATTCCTCGCTCCACTCCCTCTGAGTGTATCGAGGACAGAAAATCCGCCTTTGCCTGTTTATTCTGTGGCTGCCCTTCTTCCAAGCGCACCACAGACAGAGAGCTGTCAGATCGGGGACAGTTCGACCGTTTATTCCTTAGTTTGGTGCTAAGGACAGTAGCAGCATTTTGAGTTCTGCTGTTTATTCCTCGCTCCACTCCCTCTGAGTGTATCGAGGACAGAAAATCCGCCTTTGCCTGTTTATTCTGTGGCGGCCCTTCTTCCAAGCGCACCACAGACAGAGAGCTGTCAGATCGGGGACAGTTCGACCGTTTATTCCTTAGTTTGGTGCTAAGGACAGTAGCAGCATTTTGAGTTCTGCTGTTTATTCCTCGCTCCACTCCCTCTGAGTGTATCGAGGACAGAAAATCCGCCTTTGCCTGTTTATTCTGTGGCTGCCCTTCTTCCAAGCGCACCACAGACAGAGAGCTGTCAGATCGGGGACAGTTCGACCGTTTATTCCTTAGTTTGGTGCTGAGGACAGTAGCAGCATTTTGAGTTCTGCTGTTTATTCCTCGCTCCACTCCCTCTGAGTGTATCGAGGACAGAAAATCCGCCTTTGCCTGTTTATTCTGTGGTGGCCCTTCTTCTAAGCGCCCCACAGACAGAGAGCTGTCAAATCGGGGACGGTTCGACTGTTTATTCTCTAGTTTGGTGCTAGAGACAGGAGCAGCATTTTGAGACCTGCTCATTTATTTTAAGACGTATCATAAGAAATTATTTGACTAAGAAATTGTATTATCTGTAGACTGTAAGTTGTATATGTAATACTCTGTTATTTTAGATCATAAGAAAACTATAATAAAATTTGTTACGACATCGGAAAAGGTTGGTCGTTATTGGATGTTTGCGACTTTTCGACCCAAGTTTTATTTGCTTTCTTTGGGATCGACCCTGGACACCCTGAGCTTACCTCAGCGATAAATAAAAAAGCATCACAAATTGGCGCCCGAGCAGGGACCTTAGAAGGTTCAACCAAACTCCGAACACTGACCGAACCGGAATCTTCGAAAGGTACCTCCGAATCACCGTACACCGTATAACCGACCAGCAACCGACCAGCAACCGCCTTAAACCGACCACCGACCAACAACCGCCTTGCCGTCTCCTCGTATTCCTGGAACCAGTGCCGACGACAACTGTTCACCAGCTACCGCTTCTCCGTCCCGAACTACCGCTTCCTACCGCACCATGTCCGCCTCCGAAGATGACGACGAGCAACATTTTAGTCCGTATAAGAACCTCGGATTTATATATTTCTTGAAAAAGCCTGAGCTGATCGACACGCTTAAGACCCGAAAGCTCGACACGACCGGCAACGTACGAGAGCTAAGAAAGCGCCTGAGTCAGCACCTAAAGAAAACTCGCGAACATGGTTCGACTCAAAACCTGTGCGAACATTGGGAGAGTGTTGTTGAAGAACGTAACGACGTCGAAGACCCTCCCGCCGACCAAACTTCTGATAAAGGCAACCAGGGTGAGCCTCCTGTTGAGTCCAGCAACGCCGAAGCAGGGGGAAAGAACCATTTATACTTTCAGACGAGTCTTCAAGTTCCTCAGCAACAAAAACCTGTAACCAGTCCACCGAATGCTGCCAGTCACGAAAGCAACGCCGATCAACGGCCACCGACCGATGCTTCCCAGCTATCTCATACGCCAGGTCGTCTCACCTTAAACGTCGGGGCAACTCAACCCCCACCAACCATTATTTCCCATCAATCTCGCTCATCAGGCTGTCTAACTTTAAGCTACGAAGCTGAGGTTATGAACACGGTCCGAAAGTGGGGACTTAAGTTCGACGGGACTGGAAACCCTCTAGAATTTATAGAGAGACTGACCGAGCTGGCAAAGTGCTACGACATACCTCGGAACGATATTATACGAACCTTGCCTGAAATCTTCAGAGGAACGACTTTGGAGTGGCTGCGCATTAAGAGCGGCAGCTTTACGACCTGGGAAGAATTTCACCAAGCGTTCATCCAGAACTTCCTTCCACCCCGATACCTCCATAAGCTCGAGGACGAGATATTCCGCCGCCGCCAAGGTCCGAGGGAGAAAGCCAACGAATATATTTGGAGCTACCGGTATTTAATACACCAACATCCCCGAATCACCATCACCAGTAATATTGATCGAATTTTCGACGGCTTACGACCCGAGTACAGGCTGTACATAAAACGTACCGATTTCAAGACAATCGACGAGCTGATTGATCTTACCGAGGAATTCGAATCGATCCGAAACGAAGAGAGGAACGTAAGACTAGCGCCAACCACCACCCGTCCACCAGTTCCTATAACACCACGAGTCTCAGCATTCACCGATCCTTACGATAGACAGACCCATTGCTGGAACTGTAAACAAAGGGGTCATCGTAAGGAGAATTGCCGAAGACCTTTTCGACTGTTCTGCTCCTTCTGCGGGGAGGATGGAATACTTTCGAAGGACTGTTCATGCCGCCGAGACAACTTAGCTGTCATGCGCTCAGCTCTTGCTCACGACCCACGCTACTTCGTCCCATTTAAGGTTGGGGACCAGGTATATCAAGCACTGCTCGATACTGGTTCAACTAAGACTTATGTGGGCAAGGGACTACGCGATAAGTTCCGAGAGTGGGAACAACCTATGTACGAGCACTGTCGTCAGGTGCATATGGCCAACGGTACTGCAGTAACGACGACAGAGAACTATAAGTTGGAGTTTGCTTTGAATGGGGTAGCACTATTAGCAGAAGCAGCTTATCTCCCATCACTTGATACTGACGCCATCTTGGGGATGGATTTGTTAAGCCAAGCTGGCCTACAAGTCTTTTTGGGAGGAGAAGTCTTGACATGCAAAAAGCCTGATTCCGCCGATATAATTGACGATTCCGTTCCTGTCTGCTTTGCTGCCTCTCACCTTCCCGATACCGACCAGCACAAACCCGATGAGTTCATGACGACCGAACTACCGAAGTTTGACGAGCTAAAAGGAATAGCCAACGTGCCTCCACACCGAACCGCCACCGCCGTCGTTAAAAGCCAACCTGAAAATCGCACTAATACAAGCCGCCCTGTTTCCAACTTAAACTCCGACTCCGACAGTATAATTAGAGGAGTCGTGACCACAAATAAATTCAAAAACCAACTGGTAGTCGACGAGGAAAGACGTCTCAACTACTCTCCAGTCCAAGAGGAAAATAGCATTACTATGGAAAGCACCGTGCGGCGCAGCCCTCGCCATTCTCGAGCGCCCAGTCCGCGCCACCACAGATTGTCGGCACCGGAATTCAGGTCACAGACGCCCTGCCGAGGAGTCCGCCAGCCGCTTCCATTCGAACTAGATCCCAGCATTCGAAAACCAACTGCGCCGGACAAGGTTGCCGCACAGTCCCGAGCCGAGGAACTCCGGTTCCTTCAACCACTGCCGAAACATCAGAGAAGAAGCCGTATGGTCCATGATTTTGAAGCCGCCCGACCAATCCCCGCACGAGACCCTCCCGAGACAGCATTGGAAAAGGCCAAGGCGCAGCGGAAGGCTGCGGAAGAGCGCTGGTTTCAGCTAAACCCTCCAGTAAAGCCTAAGCCACCACGAACGGAGGGATTTAAGCCACCGCTAATGCGAAAAGCAGCAGCTGGTATCAAGCCATCAAGCCAGCCAGATGGCTCCAAGGGAAGCCAGCCCCTTCCAGAGGCAAAGAGTAAGATGTTGTCCGCTGACCCGGATGTGGCTAGCGGTAGCCAGCACCGCTCGTCTCGTACCGACCATCCGCTAACCAGTTCAGCCGTTCCAGCGCCCGTACCCAAAGCCGAAACTCTTGTTCAAGTAGACCCCATAATAGAAGGCGGGGCACCGCAGACCATACCCCGCGATCCTTTCGCTGGAATCGAATTACGAGGCAGACGGCATCATCGCACCTTCACCATCCAGCGGCCATGGGGCCACATCACGGTTCGAATGAACAAAACGGGCGACCAAGCCAGCCTACGTTATAAAGGCCTGACCAAGACCATCGGAGTCAACCTCTAGGTAGCATCAACCGCAGTCCGAAAAGTTAATTATAAGTTCCTTGTTTTTTTTATTCATGTAGAAGATTGTTAAATTTTTGAAATAAATTGTTTATTGTTATTAGTAAGAAGTAAGAAAAAAAAAAAAAAAAAAAAAAAAAAAAAAAAAAAAAAAAAAAAAATACTAATAATAATAATAATAATAATAATAAAAAAAGAACTAAAAAATGAAGAGAAAAAAACAGAAAAAAAAACCCTTTATGTAAACATACCTTAAGACGAGAAGGTTCTCGTCTTCCGAAGTAAGGGGGGAATGTAACGAAGCGTTACAAATTGAGAGCAAAAATAAAAATAAAAATATAAACAACCATACGACCGACCGTGGGAAAAATTAAATTTAAATACAAATATTCACCCGACCTGCCCATGCATTCCGCATTTATGGCAACGCTCATGCATTGCCTCCATATGTTCGTCCTATACGCACATACACACCCTGCATACATTTCTTTATCCCATACCAGCCGACCGAATAACAAAAAAATGCATTCGAACTCAAATCAAGAGTGATCACCCGTCTCACCCATGCAATCCTCACTCAGTAGCTCACGGCAACGCCCATGCGTTGACTCGATATGTTCGTACCTACGTACACACACCATGCATACATTTTATACCAGCCGACCGATCGTTGAAAAATGCATGCATTTAGTTCATTCCCTTTCTTTTAATTCACGTTGTGTTTTCACACAAAAATTAACAAGGGGAAGTAAAATGTCAATGCAAAAAGAGGTTTACTTTCTTCAGTGTGGTTAATACCAATCCTGCGTATTGAGAAGAATTTAAACGCCGGGAAGCAAGCTGACTATACTTATAGTATTAACGGCTTCGCCTTCTATACCGGAAATTTTTGGCCTAAAAACTTTTTATATATTTTTTGCTCGTCGAAGATCCACTTCTTCTAAGTGCACCTCCGACTAGGAAAGGCTTCTCCTGACCTGTTTTTTTTTATCTTGCCGGACCGATTCCACCTGTTTATTCTGTGGCTGCCCTTCTTCCAAGCGCACCACAGACAGAGAGCTGTCAAATCGGGGACAGTTCGACCGTTTATTCCTTAGTTTGGTGCTAAGGACAGTAGCAGCATTTTGAGTTCTGCTGTTTATTCCTCGCTCCACTCCCTCTGAGTGTATCGAGGACAGAAAATCCGCCTTTGCCTGTTTATTCTGTGGCTGCCCTTCTTCCAAGCGCACCACAGACAGAGAGCTGTCAGATCGGGGACAGTTCGACCGTTTATTCCTTAGTTTGGTGCTAAGGACAGTAGCAGCATTTTGAGTTCTGCTGTTTATTCCTCGCTCCACTCCCTCTGAGTGTATCGAGGACAGAAAATCCGCCTTTGCCTGTTTATTCTGTGGCGGCCCTTCTTCCAAGCGCACCACAGACAGAGAGCTGTCAGATCGGGGACAGTTCGACCGTTTATTCCTTAGTTTGGTGCTAAGGACAGTAGCAGCATTTTGAGTTCTGCTGTTTATTCCTCGCTCCACTCCCTCTGAGTGTATCGAGGACAGAAAATCCGCCTTTGCCTGTTTATTCTGTGGCTGCCCTTCTTCCAAGCGCACCACAGACAGAGAGCTGTCAGATCGGGGACAGTTCGACCGTTTATTCCTTAGTTTGGTGCTGAGGACAGTAGCAGCATTTTGAGTTCTGCTGTTTATTCCTCGCTCCACTCCCTCTGAGTGTATCGAGGACAGAAAATCCGCCTTTGCCTGTTTATTCTATGGTGGCCCTTCTTCTAAGCGCCCCACAGACAGAGAGCTGTCAAATCGGGGACGGTTCGACTGTTTATTCTCTAGTTTGGTGCTAGAGACAGGAGCAGCATTTTGAGACCTGCTCATTTATTTTAAGACGTATCATAAGAAATTATTTGACTAAGAAATTGTATTATCTGTAGACTGTAAGTTGTATATGTAATACTCTGTTATTTTAGATCATAAGAAAACTATAATAAAATTTGTTACGACATCGGAAAAGGTTGGTCGTTATTGGATGTTTGCGACTTTTCGACCCAAGTTTTATTTGCTTTCTTTGGGATCGACCCTGGACACCCTGAGCTTACCTCAGCGATAAATAAAAAAGCATCACAAGATAAAACCCAAAGAAATACGACACGTTACGACGGTGGTCTAACGATGTGAATGAGTTGGTTATGTCTCTGTCACCAATTAGTCTTAGGGCTCTTTTTAGTATACCGTCCAAGAGGCTTAAGTATATAACTGGAGCACCAGCCCAAAGATGGGAATTGTACTCAAGCCTTGGACGGATATGAGTCTTAAAGATAAGGGCCAGATCAGACGGGGAGAAAAATGTCTTGCACTGTCTTCAGAAACCCAAACATTTTGCGGCATTTTTGGCGACATCGCATATGTGCTCGTTCCATAAGAGGTGGTCAGTGAGGCACATACCGATAATCTCGAGATGTTCGGTCTCATTGTTGCAGGTGCCACTCATGGACAGTGGCAGGGGAGGTTTATCTCGCAAGACACAAGACAGCATTGAGTTTTCGAAGCATTAAATTCTACGCGATTTTAAATTCTCCATTGTACAATGCTGTTGAAGTCAGTGTGAGCTTATCATATTTTGCCATTGCAATTCCACATCCGAAGACGAGGGATGTGAGTCTGGAAATGAATAACAAAAGCTAAGGGTACTATCGTCAGTGAAACAATTGATTGGATTAGAAGTTACATACAAGAGATCATTTATAAAGATGAGAATGAGGATCGGAGACAAAACGGAGCCCTGGGGTATACCAGCATTTATATTGTGGGTTTAAGACTTAAATCCATCCAATACAACTTGTAGTAAACGGTTCGAAAGAAAGTTTCTAATCCAACGAAGAATGGATTCACCGATATCGAAAGATTTGTTCCACTGTTTGGTGAGATAAACCATCAGATCACCAGTGGACCTGTTACTGTACTGCCGGTCATTCAGAAGGTTTCGGTCTTCGAGATAATTCTTGATTTGATAGGTTATCAGCGTGTCCATGACCTTACAAGAAAGGGACGTAAGTTGATTTGGCCGGAAAAATGCTGTTTTCCAACTGCTCGAAACGAGCCCATAAGTAAGATAGACGGAAAAGCTTACGCAAGGGTTTTGAAAGCGTGGTAGAACATCTCTTTAGATTAATAGCAGGGATACCATCCGGACCAGCAGATTAATGTATGTTGAGAACTTCTAGGACTCTCGCCACATCACGAGTGCGGAAGAAGATCTCTCCCATGGAATCATTGACGCGCTCAAGAACGGTGGGAATCATGACAATCTCTAGCAGCTTTCACGAGTAGGGACCGAAGAAGTAGAAAAATTCTTTATATTTTTTACAAAAGACCAAAAATTCTTACTGCCTTTTGGACATTGCAGTATTTTTTGCCTTAATTTTTGGTCATGTACAGACTTACGTAAAATAAATATGGTTATCTCTGCTTGCAGGTAACTAGACGGCGAAAGTAGTAAATGATATCTTGATTATACCAAACCAAATAAATATACAAAGGTTTGTGGAAGAAAATAGAAAAATACCCTTAAGCTTCAATGGAAAAGTTATAAATTCAGTGTTAGCAAGACAAAAAAATATCATTTAGTTATTAACCAATAGTTATTTGATTTAGCTTTACAAAATTATTTCGGGGAGGGTTAAACCCCGTAACCCTCCCCCTAAATACGGCTATGATCCTGAGAGGACGAAACAATTTTAAGATTTAAGACTTCGGCATCCCCGTCTACCTCATGGCTTCTTCAATGTGCAGATGTCCGGGTGTAACAGGAAACATCTTTGAAATGCACGGAAGAAATACAGGATACATGACGGAGTTGTAAGGACTTGTATTTATGTTGTGTCTTAAAGTACGGTTCATCTTGAGATTTTTCTCCAATCCATTACATGGCCCTTTAACGATTTAATGAAAGAAAAGAAGGAACGCACTTAGCAGGTAGGTAGTCGGCAACTTTTCTTTTTTAACTGTATACTATTCACCGCCCGCCATCTTGTTGATTTAACAGTTAAGCACCTTTTCTTTTCACCCACCGACGAGGACCACCCCGGCTCCACATTGCCTTTATTCATTTCCTTTTCCTGCCGTCATCACACAGGCATTGTAATTATTGCTTTAACTTTCCCGCTGCTTCGCTTCTAACGGTTTGGATTTTTTTTTACTTAGCGGTATATTAGTAAAATGGAGTAGGTAGAATCCTCAAAAAATACAAACACAAAATTACATGTAATGCCAGAAGTTTTTAAGTGCGCTCGCCACTAGCGCGATATATTTGTGGGAAATATGCGTAATACAAGCCGTTTTGGAAAATTCGAAAACTTTACAAATTTTTGGAAATTCATTCCTTATTTATTACTTTATTAGCTTTGAAGATTTTTTGTATGCAAACGCGAAATTTAAGTTTGAAATAAAATTGATCAAAAGAAGTTGATGAGGTCGTTTAACGGCGATTGAAAATGTAAAGAGTGTATTCGTAGGTTCATGATAGTACCTTATGTGTATGTGTGTACCTATCTATCTCTGTCTATATTTATAAAAATGGATGTGTTTGTTAGTTTGTTTGTATGTCTCTTATAGACTCTTAAATGGCCCAACAGATATTTGTGAAATTTTCATGGTTAACTGTTGTACCTATTCAGTGATGATTTCTGTGAAAAAAAATTTAAAAACCTCATGGAAAGTGGGAAAAACCAAACAACGGTCCTGAATAAGATTTTTTTTTTTGAATTTTTTGTTTCAAAATGGGTTTTCGAATGGAAAATAGGATGTTCTTGATGAAAACCTGGGAAAACTCATTAGTTTTCAAGGGGAAAATTGCTTTGTAGGTGCACTGATTTTCAAATGGAAAAACGGAAAATTTTGTATTGGGAGTTCGGAAAACTCTACGAGAGCTCGAAGAACTTCAAGACCTAAAAAAAAAAATTTGCATGGAATTTAAGGTGCATTGTTTTGTTTGTATGTCCGGTAGGGACTTTTTATCCGCTCAATCCTCAATGTATTTTTATAAAATTTTCACTGTAGATATAGCCTGAGTAAAAACTAATTTTGGGGACAATCTTACGGGAAAGTCAGCAAAGTAAGCTGTTTGGAATTCTGATTTTTGTGGAATAGTCAAAACACAACGGAAGAACGAGATTTTGTTGAATTTCTCAAAGAAATCTGCATTTTACTGCATGCTTCAATGAAAGTAGAAAGTGAGTTGTAAAGCTTGGAAAAATTCAGATATGTATAGATCTCTATTTCAATAAGATTCAAGCAAATCACATTATCACAATATCTTTTAATTGTACATACTTATTCCGGAGTTGCTCTGAAGGGTGGCGAGACGAAGTTCACGGAATGGGTTAAGCGGTTTCTTAAAAAGGAAAAATTAAATAAGGAAATCTAACAAAAGCTGAAAGTGTTCATGAGTGTTAGTGTTAGCATAAATTGCGACAAAAAAAAATGTGCACGACTCGGCCGTACGAACTTGCTCCTGTATTCCAAATTATAACTCATAAAAAAAAAATATTTAAACAAAATATAAAAAACTAAATTCATAAATAAAAATTTAAATTGAAATACGTACCTCGTTAATACATTTAATTATAAAAATTTGAATGCGAAACAAATTCAAACCTTATTCTTGATTTATTGAATTTTGTTTTTTTGAAAATCGTCGGAGCCGTTTTTTTTTAAATAAATTTTTATATGTATATAAATTTTTTCAAAAATGTCTTAAAATTAATTTAAGTATGCAGTTTTCAGGAACATGTAAATATACATATTATACTTTAATTTGGATTTTTAAAATTGATCCGTTTTTGAGATACAGAATTTTGAAAAAAAAATATTATTTAGGCAATATATACGTACTTTCAAAAAAAAAATTACGCTGATCGGACTTTTATTTTTCGAGAAAATCTAATAACAAAAATAACTGTTCTATGGGAGGTACCGTTTTGGAGCAATACAACCCATTTTTTTTTACATAAAATACATGAATGTTTAAAAAAATAAAATTCGAGGAAGTTTTAAAAAAATCGTAGGAGCCGTTTTGGAGAAAATTGAAAGTTTTGGTTTTTGGTCAAAAAAATCGTATGGCTACCCTAAATTTTGATCTTAAAATAAAAATAAAAAAAACTAGGATATGAGTTTTTGCTCAAACCTCTAATTTTCAAGTTTGAAGTCAATCGGACCAGTGTTTAGACTGTTGGTGCCTGTAAGCTTCCAGACAGACAGACAGACAGACGGAATCGCCGGACCCACTTTTTTCGACTTCTCTATCATCGTAATGTCATATCTCATCATCATCTCATTTTTTTTTACGAATTCAATACTTGCCATATATTCTATATGTCGCAAGTAAAAATAGTATTTAGGTATTGATATAAGAATATAATTATGTGTTTGTCAATATTTGTTATAAGCAACTGAAAAAAAGTTTTAGCGGATGTATAGGGTGTGCCATCTACATGTGGACAATGGAAATATTGAATAACTTTGACAGATTTCAACCGATTCAACTTTGAAAAGGTTATTGCTTTAAAATCTAAACCATGAATCCGTTCTAGCCCACAGAACGCACGAACATAGTGACAATGTTTATTAAATGTAATCGTTTAGGTGTTGCAACACAGCGTGCGTATCGTCAAAAGTATCGCGGTCGTTCTGAGCCTAAAAGTGACACTATTCATCGCTTAGCTTCTAATTTCGAGACGGTCTGTAGATATTAAAATCGACCAAATCCTCAAGTTTCCGGGACGCATGCGTGGCATTGAAATCGAAGATATTGACTGGCCACCGAGATCGCCCAATTTAACGACACCTGGCTTTTTCTTGTGAAGATTTTTGAATTCGAAAATTACTCTTCGTAAATTCGTATTGTCACTGTCGTAAGCTATCACTTTTACAGCTGTGTCAATCGTTCAGTTAAATGATTCGTTCATTTCAATCGTGCATATTTTCAATCATTTTGGGCTCAGTATCATTTTGGTTGCGAAAATGGAACTTGAATTAGATGACCACCCACAGTCTTCGATGCAAGAAAAAATTCGTATATCTAGTTTCTATGCCCTTTGCATTATGGGAAGAAAATTGATAATTATTCGAGAAGTTGACGAGAGACGGCTACTTTATAATGTGAACGCAATTAATTGTTTTCCTACAAATTTGTTCATCTTCACATAAGATGACACATTTGTTCAAGAGCAGACAACAGAAACAGTAAAACAACATGTGATGTTCGTGGAAAATTTGCTTGTTTTTACCACCAAAACATCGTTTGCGAGACCTGCCTCCCGCAATTGTTACCGACTCGAGCATGACTTAGTTTTCTATTAGCTTCTCATCATATTCATTTGAAAATCATTTTGTAAATCATCTTCTGCATATTTTGTTACATACACTGCCGCTTATCTGAATAGGTTCACTTTTTTCGCACTTTACTGTTGGACTGTCTTTATAAATTTTGTAACGAAACGTCTGTGTTATGTAATGAAAGAGCTTATGTGTGTTATGTAATGTTCAGCTTGGGAGAAGAATGTTTCTTGTAAGTCTTACCGTTATTCTTATTTGCTAGATAAACTACAATATTTAAAAAAACTAAGTTTTTTCAGATCATCTGAATAGGTTCAACGCATGAAATGAAAAACAACAAGAAAAATAACTTTTAACAATTATTCTTTTTATATCTTTTAATAGGTTGGAACTTCGTTATTATAGAAATAATAGTGAGTATTGCCGCTGTTTTTGAGCGGTAGTGTATAATGATTTTCAAATAAAATACGTGCTTAGTTAAAAAATTTTGTATACCTTTTTAAACATTGGGGTTCGCACGAAGCCTTTCTAAAACCGCACTGATGAAAAAAAAAAAATAATGAATTTCGATAACTGAGTTTTTGTCCTGGGTCGAATATATGATTTGGAAAAAAGTTATGAAACTAGGTTTTTAAACAAAGGTTAATATGCAAAATAAAATGGGAAAAATATGAAGTATGCAAAATCGTCACACATCTACACACAACAGGAAAATAATAGATACATTATATTTGAATAATGAATTTGTGGCGCAGGGATATTGGTCCCGAAGTCAAAAGTCCCGAAAATGGTTTTCGGGACTAATGACCCACTATGGTGGATCATAAGTGCCAAATTTTATTTTGGGACTATAAACCCACTATGTTGGGTCAGTAGTCCCAAATTTATTTTGTCTTCTTTGGGACAAAAGTCCCAAATGATAAAAAAAAAATGTTTTATGAGAATCACTTAATTTATTTGTAGTCGTCAATATTATGTGGAAAACAAACGTTCATGGTGTCGTTAGTTTTTTCAAATTTTTCTAACAAATTAAAAATAAAAATAAACAAGAAAACAAAATAGTTCATAAGCCGAAAGGCATTAATCTTAAGTAAATCATGAATTCCTTAGAGCGCCCGGTTGGGGCCAGTAAGTTAAATATAAGATTTAGATCATAAGCTAGTTTTGAATTCATTGTCTAGTATGTAAGTAGATATAAGTGAATGAAATAAAATGAATTTTGAAAAAAAAAAACAAACGTTCATGGAAAAAATTAAACAAAAAACTTTAATCCGTGAACAATTGATTTTCAAAGCTGTTGCCGTTTATTTTAATTTGGAAAAGCAACCACCACACATATTGTAATGCATGCTAGTGTCTGGAGACAGAGGCGGCGTAAGGCGTGGGAGACGTGGGCCATCGCCCACGGCCTCGCGGTACAAGGGGCCTCGCGCCTCAAATATGTCTATGCATTGCTTCAGTGAGAATAAAATAAAAATAGAAATTAATCAATTTTGTTGTGAAACATTTTTTTAGTCTGGCAACATTTGCTTACGTTGCGTAACTATCGTGAGTAAATCCTTGACGCGCCGACTAGTGCGGAGAATTCCTTGTTTTATGTGTTTACTTTCTTTGCTAGGAAGCCAACAAATCAAATCAAAGTACCACACGCCCGCAACGCAGTCGCTAGCAAAGATTAACTAAATAATAAGATGGGAAACTGTCTTACGTTTTACTCCCTAGATCCCGTAATTTTCATTTTTTTTTTCGTGTACATGGATAAATGTGCGTTATAAAAACAAAGAGATGAGGTGAGATTTTCTATTCTGACAAGACAATTATTCTCTTTTGTTTACTACCGCTTTTGCAACTTTATTAGATTGAATTTTGAAATTGTCATAACACGTTTTTCTTAAACGCATCACGAAAACAATAGAAGTTATAATTTTGGATGTGTTCCAAACTTTAGGCCGATGACATACTTAGGACTTATATTAAGGTATGTTGGAAGGCAGGAACGCACTCAAATATGTAAAAATATTGGGGCAAAATTATAGTCCGCTAATGAACAATTTTAGTGTGATACTAGGTTAAAATGACGTTTCAGTCATTACTTAAACGTCAATTTAAGCTAGTATCACTCTAAAATTGTTCATTAGTGGACTATATTTTTGCGCCATTGAATTTAGGAGTTATCAGGTAAGTTTCATTGTCAATTTGATTCCTGTTCTCAAAAAATAGAAAAACATGAAAAAAAGCAAACAGCGTTGCTGTTTTTGTTTTAACCTGGACAAAACCTGAAAATATTCATAATCTCAAATTGCATTACATAAACAACTTCTTGTCTCACAATTCAAAATGTGAAAAAAGTTAACATAAATAATTATGTAGATTTTTTTTAGTTTCAAAACTAACATAAATGAACCGAAAAATTGGTAGGTGTTTTCATAATTAATTTTTCCTTAGTCTCTCGGCCACTAATCGTTTCCAAAAATCAAAAATACAATTCACTGTTTATGCAGAGAGCATCTCTGTGTTAATAATACTAAGCTTCATGCATAAAAGTTTCAAATAAAAGTTTAAAATCTTTCATCTTCATGCCTCCGTGCTGGAAATTAAAAAAAACTAAAACGAATGAAAATAAAAAAAATTAAATTTCTTAGTTTTCGAGAAAATACAGAAATTCATTGTTTCAATTTAATTAAACGTTTTTTTCTTACTTTAATTACTCTTAATTTTAAATTGATAAGGATGTGCACAATTTCTATCACCGTCACGATTTGGATAAGCCTAATAATGAAGTTCCATGAGCAAATTCTACACCTTTTTATTTTGTTTCGTTTCCCTTACCCAAAGTTATCTACCCTGTGTGTGAACAATTCCGTAAGAACAGCCCCTGCTGAAAGGAGTTTTTCAAAATTAAAATTAATAAACAAATTATTTAAGAAACAGAATGAGCAAGGGAAGGACTTTCAGCTTTTGCTATTTTATCAATTGAATCAGACATGGTATCTAGGCTGAATTACGAAACAATAATTAAAGAATTTAGTAAAGTTAAAAGCACCAAATTTCTGTTCCTTTAATAAAGAAATATAAATATTTAAAATTATTTTATTTAAGAAATGTATGCAAAGTGGAGATGACAATTTGTATTTTTATGAATAAGAACTTTGCAGTGTTAATTGTTTTTTTTTTTTTAATTATTTTATAAAATCCGTCTTCAGGTCGCCACAGAACAGGGCCTCGCAAAATTTGTCTTGCCCACATAAAATTTTGGTCTTGCGCCGCCACTGTCTGGAGAGCATATGCTGCATTTCAATGATTCATTTTAAGCACATTTTTTTCGCTTTCGTCTGAGGATGATGACGATCCATAATATTAAAGATATATTTGGTTTGATTGGGACCGAAAGGAGTGGAAAAAATGTTGCCCAAAAGAGAATCGCTTCGCTCGCTATTGCAATTTTACATGCTACGTTTTTTGGTTCAAGCTTCAAATACTTAATTAAAAAAATTAATAAATAGAGTGGTGCTACAGCTCTTGACGAGCGAAGGCCTAAGCGGCTTACACCCATCAACAATTCTCTGAGTGCGTGTGAAGAATTGAGGGGACCTCTTGGAAGTGTTTCCAGTTCTTTGCAAGAGGCAATACCTACCCGTGAAAGACGAAATAAAAACTTTATATAGTTTGTTTTTGTGTTATTTAACACTGCAGTTAGGCTGCGTCCGTCAATTTCATTTATGTTTCGTCAATTTCATTTATGTTGTTCAAACAACATAAATAAAAACTTTATAGACATGAGCAGGTCTTTCTGATAGAGCTGTTAGTGTAATTGAAACAGCTCAGTTATTTTAGGTGACAAAAAAATACGATAAGATGAAACTGAGTTCAAGTACAGTGTGTTTGTAGAATTCCCTACTCTCACCGAACACATAAGTTCAGAACATTTGCTTTGGGAAGAGTTTCCTTTACGAAACATAGACTTAGATCATGAGGTGAATTTCAACCGTAATGCACAAGAAAACCTTGAAAATATGCAAAAACTGTGTTTCACAGTAAAGTTATAAGTTATAACCATGAAAAAAAAAGAAATGACCAACTTGAATACTGAATAAAAATGCGCTACTTAAAACGTTATAAAAGATTGAACCACTTTATTACAATTTGAATCGAAGAATAATTTTTAAACAAGTGTCAGAAAACTTTACACTTCGGATTTGAAAGTTACATGAAAGTCAGCTGTAAGATTCTTATATACTTATAGGTTGTTGACTCATGTTAGCAATTTTGCAGACTGGAATAATCGACTTAAATATTAATACATTGACATTCTATTCATGTTTGCAAAGTGCAATAGATCTATTAAATACCTAATTGATTTATACTCTTCATACTAATATTAACATATATTTATTACACCTTTCAATATGAAGAAAAGAGATAACTTTAATTTGAATATAGATCTGCTGGTCTAGCCTGCACAGTTTTGACAGTTTAAGTTTTGACAATTTAAGATTTTTACTTCAGCATGTTCGCTTCTTCTAAAGTTTTTATTTTGATTAATTGAAATTTTGTTTGTTTTTAAATTAATTAAATTATGAGTTTAATATATAAATGTGGTTAAACATTTGTTTTACTGGTCGTTGAGATTGTAACCCTTTTTGGGTTGACTTGATTAGCTTCTCAACGACTCAGTAAAACGAATATTTTCACCTTTCCATCAAATAATATTTCTTTAAAGTGAATCATTAAATAAAAGAAAATATTGATATAAAAATAATCTGTTGGGGATCAACATGCTCCCGCCAAAATTTTGGATGCTGCTGTTGATTTGATGTCGTGTTGCTGTTGTTTCTTCTGTGATGGCCTTCATATTTTGACGTCGATTTCTCATCTGAATCTGAATTTGACGATCGGAGTTGTCCTTGTTTACATTTGTTAGATTCACCTCAATACCATGTTTCGCGATCGGAATATATCATGAAAATTATATAAAATATGAGGTTAGTTAAATTTCAAGATAATAAATAACAAGAATAATTATAATTTAATATAGTTATCTGTTTATTGAGGTGAGCGCCATCATTCCCTTTGTTGGGTTCGGGTTTTATTTGTCGTTTAAGTTCAACATGAGTATTTTAATTTTATTATGATATAGGCATTTGGAGTTTGCACGGAAGGGGCTTAGATATGGACTTTATTGTTGTGTTAAAAGTTCATGAATTATGTTAGAGGTTGAGATTTTTTTTGCTTGTGACAATATATTGTAATGATGTATTTTAATTATTCTTTTATGGATTTGAAGGATTTGTAACCGGTAAAGGGGAAAGTTTTGTTATCGGCCGTTTGAACAATGAATTTTTCGTTTTAATCGTAGCTACGCGCGTTAGACCATCATTTCCCGGATGTAGTTCGGTGACGCGAGCGAGTGACCACAATGTGGGTGGCAAGTTGTCATCCTTGACTATGACAATATCTCCAACCTTGATGTTTGGTTTTTGTTGTAACCATTTTGGACGTTGTTGCAGCAAATGGAGATAACTGGTGCTCCATTGCTTCCAAAAATCTTGTGTGATTTTTTGAATGTATTTGTATTTTTGTAAATTATTTAAGTTTTTGGTTGAATGGTTTCTATCAGGCAATAAATTGAGTGGACCTCCAATGAGGAAGTGTCCCGGTGTCAGAACATCGAGATCATTTGGATCAGATGTCATTGGACATAGCGGTCGTGAGTTAAGACAGGCCTCCACTTGCGTTAGTAAGGTAGAGTATTCTTCAAATGTGAGTTTCGCTGTGCCAATCGTTCTTTTAAGGTGGTGTTTTAGAGATTTTACTCCTGCCTGCCACAAGCCACCAAAGTGGGGTGAAAGTGGAGGATTAAAATGCCAAGTAGTGTACATTGTGGCCAAGGTTTCGGAAACTGTAGACGTCCATTCAGAGGTTATAAACTTGCTGTCTCGTTTGAGATCATTGTTTGCACCTTTAAAATTCGTTCCACAGTCACTAAATAAATTTTTGCATATGCCTCGTCTGGCGATGAATCTCCTGTAAGCGGCTATGAAAGTTGCTGAGGTTAGATCACTGACTAGCTCAAGATGAATCGCCTTTGTGGATAGACAAATAAAAACGGCAATGTAACCTTTTGTAAATTTGTTGCATCTACCTTTCCACATTTTGACCTCGACAGGGCCAGAATAGTCCACACCAGTATTTGTAAATGGTCTTGTAACTGTGACTCGTTCAGTAGGAAGACTTCCCATTAGCTGGTTTTGCATTATGGCATCATGTCTATGGCACCTTACACATTTGTGTATCGTAGATTTTACGAGTCGTTTAAGGTTGGTTATCCAGTAATAATTGCGAATATCTGCCATCATAAGTTGTTGTCCACCATGTAGTGTCCGTTGATGAGCATCGCATGCAATTAATTTAGAAAAATGATGTTGATCATTGAGGATGATTGGATGACGCTGACTTTAAGAGAGATTTGAGTTTTGAAGGCGACCACCTACACGTAAAAAACCGTCTTTGTCAAGAAAAGGATTTAAATTCAAAATTCCACTTCCTTTCGGTATAGCTCTGGATTCATTTAAGGCCTTTATTACATCATAAAATAATTCATTCTGTACTAATTTGATAATTTTTGTTTTAGATAGATTTAATTCTTCAATTGTAAGTGGATTGTCTTTTAGTCCTTTTTTTGGTTTTGAATTCATGTTTGATCGTATGTTAGCTATGCATCGTTGCCATATTGCAACGATTCGAATCAATCGTCTCAACTCGGAGACTCTACTTAAAAAACTGTTGTCTGTTGCAACAAAATAAACTGCAATACACTAGAAGTTTGAAGGTTTTGTTAAATTTTCACTGTAGAATGAACTTGTGTTGGTTTTGGATTTAATTTTTGTTTCTTCTTGTGTTTTAAAGGTATTATCTGATGAGTGATCTTGATGATTGAAATTTCTTAGAAATTTTGGTCCACTCCACCACATCTCATTGTTGATAAGTTCTTCAGGCGTTAATCCTCTCGATCCCAAATCTGCAGGATTGTGTTTGGTGTTGACATGATGCCAGGATTCAATATCGGTTAAGATTTGAATTTCGCTTATTCGATTAGCAACGAATGTAGTGCGTGTTGATGGACATCCTTTAATCCATGCTAGAGTTATCATGGAGTCGGTCCATGCATATGTTTTGATATTTTCAAATTGCATGGCTTTAGTAATTCTCATAATAAGTTTAGATAAAAGTAATGCTGCACACAGTTCGAGTCTTGGTAATGAAATGCATTTAACTGGAGCAACTCTTGTTTTAGATGCTATCAAATGTATTTTTTCAGTTTCATTTTTTATAATTCGCATATAGATTACAGCTGCGTAGGCCTTTTCCGAAGCATCGCTAAAGCCATGCAGCTCCACCTCGGACGAGGTTTCATAATCCAACGTGGTATTTTAATTTTCGAAAGACTAGAGAGTGTACAGCGAAGATCTGTCCAAGATTCTTCGATGTCTTTTGGTAAAGGTGTGTCCCAAGACAAATTTCTAGTCCAAAGTTGTTGGATAATAAGTTTTGTCAATGACCAATGGGTCAAAAAGACGAGCGATATCTGCCAGAACAGATCGTTTTGATATATTTGAAGCCTCAGGTAAGTTGATTTTGAAGCTGAAGTAATCTTGGCCAGGGTGCCATTGAATTCCTTATGTTTTTATAGAATCGGTCGATTCAAAGTCAAGAGGAGAATTAATCTCTCTATCAATTTCAGGAATTCCTTCCATAACCGTTTTTGAATTGCTGGCCCATTTTCTAAGAGGAAATCCTGCTGCTTGTAGAATTGATACAATGTCCTTTTGCATTTTTATAGCTTCAGTTTCATTGTCTGATCCATACATAAGGTCATCGACAAAAAAACCATCTACGATTGCTTTAGCTACATTAGGATTTTTATGTTTAACATCTTCAGCAAGCTTTAATAATGTGCGAACAGCTAAAAAAGGAGCAGAAGCTGTTCCAAAGGTTACTGTCTTCAAGCAATAACTTTTTATGGATTCATGTGGTGATGATCTCCATAAAATCATTTGATATGGTGTATCTTCTTGGGCCATCCAAATCTGGCGATACATTTTACTTATGTCTGCAACTAAGGCAATCTTGAATTTTCGCCATCTAGCTACAAGATCGATTATATCGAATTGAAGACGTGGGCCTACCAAGAGACACTCATTTAATGACAGACCATTTGATGTTTTGCAAGATCCATCAAAAACTACTCTTAGTTTGGTGGTCGTACTAGCTTCTTTTAAAACGGCATGATGTGGAAGATAATAGGAATTACTTAGGCCTAAATTGTCTTCCATCTGTACTTCTTCCATGTGACCCAAGGTGAGATACTCATTCATGCAATCAACATACAATTTTATAAATTTGTTATTTGTGTTCATGCGTTTTTCTATTTGTAGAAATCTTGCCATTGCAGCCCGTTTGGAATTTCTTAAAACTGGCCTTTCGTTGTTTTTAAATGGAAGGCTCACCTCGTACCTACCATCTGCTCTTCGCTTGGATGTGTCTAAGAAATGTTTTTCACACATTTGCTCATCTTCTGTAAGTTTTCTCTCATCGAGATTTTCTTCAATCTCCCAAAACTTAGTCAGTTGTACATCCAAGTGCGTATGATGGCTATGAATTGTGGTTGGACGTTTCTTGAAATGGATGTTTCCGGTTAAAATCCACCCCAGTTCTGTAACTGCGCTACAGGTGTTCCTGTATTTCCTTTGATAACGCCATCTAGTATGATTGTCGAATAGACATCGGCACCCAATAGAATATCAACTTTCCCTGGTGTATTGTATGTTGGATCGGCTAACAACAGATTTGATACATGAACAAAATCGGATGCATCGATTTTCTGGGTTGGCAATGTATTGGTTAAGTTATTGAATACTAATGCCCTAACATCGACAAAGAATTAAGAATTGTTTAGTGAGAATATTTTGAAATTGACTTCATATTTTGATGTTCCAGTTTCAGTGTTACCTAGACCTTTTACAATGGCGTGTGTTTTGCGTTTTTTAAGTTTTAAAATCTGAACTGCATCTTCGGTTATGAATGTCGCTTGAGACCCTGGGTCTATAAGTGACCTTAAAATATGTTGAGTTCCATTTGGTTGGAATACTTTGACAAGGGCAGTAGCTAATAAGGAATGCGATTGCATTTGATTAAAATTCGTGCTGTAGTTTCTTGGTTCTGCATTTGAGCAATGTGGGTGTGGTTCATTATTTGTGAAATCTTGATTGCCTCCTGAATTATGTGTGATAAAATGAGTTTGTTTAAAATTGGTTGGATTTGATTGTTGTGTGTTTAATGATTTTATTGGTTGATAAAGATTGCGGGAGTCAATATGAAGTAAGGTATGATGCTTGAGGCCACACTTATAACATCGATTTGTGCTGCTGCAAGCTGACGCATGATGATCGTAGCCCAAGCAGTTAGAGCAAATCGAATGTTGTTTTATAATTTCAGTACGCGACTTTACATCTAACTTCATAAACTTTCTGCAGTGACGAGTACTATGAGGCAGTTTACAAATCCGACAAAAAAATTTTGTATTATTGCTTTCTGGTTGTGTATGGTGGGATAATTGAACGTTTTTTCGAAAGGGAATTGTTGTTGTGGAGTTCTTTGGGCATTCATTCAAATCCAAAATATTTTCGAGAGAATTGAAACGACCTTCTATAAACGAAAGAAAGGTTTTCCAGTCAGGTAGACTTTTTGTTGACCCAAGTTTGTTTTCCCAATCTTTTTGTGTTTGATATGGTAATTTTTGAAATATTATAAAAATAAAAATAGCATCCCATACATCTACTGGAATTCCTAAGTTTGCGAGAGCTTGAACACATTCAATACTTTTATCGTGGAGTGCCTTAAGAGATTCAGCGGATTCGATGTTCAGCTTTCTTTGTTCCAAAAGATTCTTAATTTGGGTATTTACAAGCTTACGTTTATTTTGAAACCTATCCGTGATGATCTGCCAAGCAGAATCATAGCTTTTACTTTCTATAGGTAAATGTTGAATAAGACGAGCAGCATCGCCCGTTAAAGAGGTTTTTAAATACTGTAGTTTTTGAATTTCGGAGAGATCTTCATTTTTATGTATTAAACTAGCCGAAAATACCCTGCGTTGCCGGGTTTGAGAATTTCTGCGAGAGAGCTATAGGTAATAACGCCAAAAAATTCATCATTCATCAATGTTTGATGTCTAAAAAGTTCATCTATGTGGTGAAAAGTAAAGAAAAACTATCACTTAACAGATGATTGAGAAGTCGAAAAAAGTTGGTCCGGCGATTCCGTCTATCTGTCTGTCTGTAAACGCACCCACATACTTAACCACTGGTCCAGCTGACTTCAAACTTGAAAATTGAAGGTTTGAACGAATTTGCATTTGACGTTTCTTTATTATTGTTTTAAGATCAAAATTTAGTGTAGTCTACATTGGGGAACAATAAAAAGCTTAAATTTTCTCAGAAACGATACCTTCCATAAAACCGTTTTTTGTTATAAGATTTTCTTCAAAAGTAAATATCCGATCAATGTATTTTTTCTCTGAAAGTACGTATAATATACGTACTGTTGCCCAAATATTTCGCTTTCAAAAGTAATTTGAAAATTTTTAAACTTTTTTTTCAAAATTTACTAATATTATTATATTCTTCAATACTTCATACAAAATTAATTAAAAAAGAAAAAAAAACAGCTCCAATGGTTTTTTTTTCTTTAAATTTAAAAATTAAAAATTTCTTATGGCATCAATGTTTTGATGATTGAATATATTTTTCGAATTCTTCGAATTCTTCATCAAAATCAATCATTGAACATTCTGATTCTTCGGATTTACTATTTGATTGATTGTTTAACTTGTTTGTTGCCATATCTCCTTAAAAAGTTACAAAACATAAAATGTAATTGCAAATAACAAAATAAAAAATAAATACCAACTAACCTGCCGCTTGCAAGGACTTATGGAGTCCAATATAAGCTTGCTTGTAGAATTCTATTCTGGCTACATTTTTTTCAACATCCGTTAAATTTGATGTTTCTTATTTGTAGATTAATTTTAAGACATTCTGTTTTAGAGTGTATGGTTCCATCTAGATAAGCCAAATATCAATATTTAATTTGAGTTTAGCCAATTTTCTATACATAAATAAATGGGTATATGTATGTTTGTTTTGTTCGATTAGAAGTAGATTTTAGTGAAATAGAATAGAGCACGCTTTAATGAAAGTAGAAAGGTAGTTGTAAAACTTGGAAAAATTCATATAAATGATGTTCTGTATTTCAATTGGATTCAAGCAATTCAATATCTGTGTTATATGGTTCTATAAAGATTCCTTTTTTTTCGGAACGATGGGTTAGGTGCTCTGACGGACAGAAGCATTCAAGTGTTCAGATTAACGTTGTTTTATTTGATTCTAATATTAATTGTGAAATGTTTGACGTCAAGAAATATTATTGATTCGGATTTACTTACATGATTTACAAATTTGAAAGAAATTGTCAGAGAGTGAGAGAGAGAGAAGCCTAGATTTAGTTGAGTACCTCAGGGTAAACTACATTAGGTGTTTGCTCATTTGACACAAGAATATGCTGTGCGTCTCTTCTTCCAACCCGTGAAAGAGCAACATACAGCTGACCATGCGAGAAACATCCTTCTCTGAGATCAATCCCCACACATTTAAACGTTTGACCTTGAGCTTTGTTTATTGTCATAGCAAAACAGTTTTTAACGGGAAATTGTAGTCGTTTAAATTGGAATGGATAATCAGATGGGATGATTGGAATCCTCGGTATTATGGCATTTTCACCGGCTGCAGGTCCTGTTAAAACTTTAACTTCAATAATATTGTTTTTGAAACCCATTACTCGGAGTCTTGTCCCGTTACATAACTTGGGTGGATCGAGGTTCCGCAGCAACATTATTGGAGAGCCTATTTTAATGAAGAGCATATGCGATGGAACTCCAGGAGCATTGAGGCTTTGCAAAAATTCCAATGGAAAGTTCACCGCATCATCCGTATTAACTACGCTGTCGATGGAACGAAACGTCGTACTTTCCGCGGTGAACTTTTGCAGAATTATTTGATTAATTTCATCTGCAGACGAATTTTTTGGTGTTATTATTGCTCTCTCGCACAGATACTCGAACCCCTTTGACATTAAATTTTCAATATCAGGATAAACGTTCTTAATTAGCTCATCAGGATTTTGCACCCTTATTCCAATATCATTACTAATAGCTATGTTACTTCCTGATTTACCTGTTCCAATTTCCAACAACCTTTCAGCAAATGTCAAATCGTCTCGATCACTTGACAAAACAGCACGCATATTGATGGTAAGTGATAGTTTTTCTACTTGTGACCATAGAAAAGAACTTTTAAGACACGCACCGACAACATTAGCTCGAGTACCTCTAGGTATAACTGGTAGTGTTTGACGAAAGTCACCACATAGAACAAAAGTAAGTCCCCCCATTACTTTAGAACAGGATCGTATATCTTGCAAGGTTCTATTAACTGCTTCTAAATGTGCTCTGTGGCTCATAATGCACTCATCCCAAAATACAACCACAGCCTCTTTTAGCATCTTAGCTAGGGTTCCATTTTTTCGTATTGGGCAGACTGTTTCCTCTTCGGTTACGATCTTCAATGGCAATTTAAAAGTTGAGTGCGCTGTTTTACCACCACTCATAAGAGTCGCTGCAATTCCAGATGATGCAACACCTACTGCAACCATCTTAACAGCACGCACTTTGGCCAGAAGCAAATTAATTAAAAATGTCTTTCCAGTACCGCCGGGTGCATCAATAAATATAAGAATTTTCCTTTGTTGTTGAAAACGATTTTTGTGTCATAAACAACTCGCTGATCTACATTAAGTTTTCTTTCATTCATTGAGACATAGTTCTGTAAGTCAATAGTGTTGTACCTTTGGAACATTTCAATGGAATCAGATATTATAGGCACAGGTAAATTAAAATCGCTGAGACATTTTTCGCTTAAAATAGTGATTTTTCTTTGTAAAAGAATTAATCCTTTATTGAAAATTTCTTCAGAAAATGCTTACTCAGGATTTTGATTTAATTGGCGCTCTTCATGAAGGATATCTTCACACATGGATTCTTTGAACTCATTCCAAAGTGAAAGTGGGTTTGACGGTTGACAAAATATTAGAATGATAATAAACAATTCTCGTATATAAATAGGACATTGCGCAATTACAGCTTCTTTCAACGTCAGAGACCACTGTTGATCAGATTCCAGTAGTCCCAACTCTCGGCAAGCCTCTTGGTAAGTAGGTAATACGGTTCCATTAACTGTGCGAATTGCCGAAAAAGAAACCGGACCTTTGACGTAGTGTAGCAGCATTCTAAGGTAGAAACATTCGGTGAGACTGGGATGAATAGTGTAAACTCTGCCAATCGCACTATCTTTTTTTATTTCTGGATGTCCAGGAACTTCTTCACCTCGTTTGCGCCTCTGGAATTTATTATCTGTCCATGTATAATAGGAAGGAACGTCACTATACAAGAGTGTTCTTGCGAATTCATCTCTGACACATAGATCGAAGAATGCCATTAGTGTAGTTTTAGGTGGACTTTCAACTCGCTGTATAATGTTACTTGGATTGAAGTAAATCCGCTGCCCATTTTCAAGATGGACAGACAGATGCACTACCGCTGGAAAACGCTCATGAATTCGAAATTCAAGGATTCGCCAGGCTGCCTCTGCGGAACTAATATAGCGACCATTTAAATATAAGTCTATTTCATTGGATTGTACGGTTGCTGTAGCTTGGTCAGTTCCTTTAGTGATGTACTTACAAACATATTTTATTGCTTTTATTGAGTGGCAATACTCCATATTAATATGTGCAGAAAAACAACGACTAAGCATTGGCGAATATGGCACTACCCATCGGTTATCAACCTCAACTTTTCCATGCGTTTTTAAAACAGCTACATGACCGCCTTGTAATTGTGACCGTCTCCGGTACTTTGGGAAACCGTCAGCACCTGTTTGCGTTTCCGTCGAGAACTCTCGTGGGTAGTTTTTACTACATTTCCCATTGACCATACATGGATTGTTTCTATTCATTTCGCCGCAGGGTCCATGAATCATGTTCCGACACACAATTTCATACAGTAAAGGATCTTCTTGTGAATTAGGGATTTCAGCACTTATTATGGAATCAATCTGTTCGGGTTGTATTCTAGTTTTTAGCCAAAGCAATATGTGCGCATGTGGTAGTCCTCTTTTTTTCCATTCTACGCTATACATGTAGCAAAGAACTTTACCATAAATACAATTTTTTGTTAGGAGGGCAATTAATTTCTTAAGTTTAAGATGAAAAACCCTTGCAATGAGATCATGTCTATCAGAAGACTTTTGACCTTCAAATAGGGAATGTCGAATTTCTACCCATTCTGGATTTGTAGTAAACGTAATAAACAGATCAGGTCGACCATGTTTTCTGACGTATGTCATTGCGTCCTGTGTTTTCTCATGCATATACCTTGGTGAACCCGTGAATGAGGATGGTAATATAACCCGTTGTCCAATACTTTGAGGATCGACATTTGCATCTGCGTTTAAGGCATCTTGAAGATGCACATAGCTTTCTGCTCTTAGTTTTTTTTGATTATTCCGAATGTAATTCAATCTTTCGGATATTATTTTTGCCATCATGTCAACAATGTATTGGTTAAACAATTGTCGGTTATACAGGAGATAATTTGTTTGGTTTTGCCTTACCATTATTCTATATGCATAAAAATTCATGCATGATACAGTTTTATTTGGATTTTCTGTATTGATTGTAGGATCATTTAAATTAATGTTGATGCAATAACCACCATCCCCACTTACGAACATAAGAGGATATTGTAAAGGGTCATATGATCTATGCAATTCAGATACTCTGTGCAACTTATCATCGCGGCCATGTAACACTATGTCTCTCGGCCCTTTGTCTTCATCTACCATGAGTACAGCGACTTCATTTGTACAGGGTGCATTGTACCTGCCTCTATGTTGTTCTGTTGGAACTCTATCGGCATGAATTATTAATTTGTAGTCTGGTGTATCTGGCGGTATAGTTTCCATGGTGGTTTTAAAACTCCGAAGATAAGAATTATGCTCATTCAAAATATTCTGCAACATTTGAATCAATTCTGGTTTTAAATTCGATTTTATATTTTGGCGCAAGGAAACTTGATCAGCATCCGACACAAAATAAATTTGTAAAAATTTTGGACTGTCGGTAACAGGAAACAAACTGCCAATCAGGTGATGAACTTGTCCTTGAATCAGAGATGGCAGAAATTGAATATTTTTTGATTTACTACATTTGTTACGTCTGCTACACGAATGAGGTAGTAAACGTAGTAAACGTAGTTAAATGTAGTTAAATGTAGCTCAAGGCATGACGTGCATTTTCTTCAGCTCTTCGAGTCCTAGTTTGTTCGTCTGATTCAGCACTTCTAGCACTTGTTGATCTTGTATTTTGTAACATTAAACGCTCCTGTCTCTCTGCCTCACTTTCTGCGTCCCTGTAACCTGCCATCCGAATTGCTTGTAGTTCTAGTCGTCCCTCTCTCTCTGACACCGATTCTAATTTTCTTTTAAGTCTTGTGCGATGAGCTTCATTTGACAGCCGCTCAACTCTATCTGACTGGAGTTCCTCCCTTCTTTTTTGGGCTATCTCTGCAAGTCGCCCGGCTTTTTCCATATTAGACTCATTTTTTCTTGATAGAGCCAATCTAGCTGAGTTCATTGCTAAACGCGCCTCTCTTTCGGGCTCACTTTCCTGATTCCGTTTAATTTGAACATAGTTTCGGGAGTTATTTAATCGAGTTTCTTGATCAACAGAAGATTCTTGTTTACGAATTACAGCTGCAGGGCAAGACCGCTTAGTTTTTTGCATAAGGTTGGATTTTTTTTTTGGCATTTTGAGAAATTTCGGAAGGAAATCCTACTGAAAACCAGATGATCTTAATTTTTTTTATTTGAGTCAAATAAACATAATGTATACAATGTACATATATTGTATTCTGGAGATTAGTGGCTTGCGAAGATGATGTATAAATGAATAGGAAGTCTAAGATGCCAGATATAGCTATCATTGAAATGGATCCGGAAAAATGTTTGAATGGATATTTAACTTTATTTTCTTTTGAATTGAAGTGCAAATTATATACAAATCAATCGGAAATCGATCCTACATACTTATTTATTCGCTAAAATTTGTTTTTCCATTTTCCGGTTGCAAATCACAACCGGAAAAAAGATTTAGAACCGGAAAATGGAAAAACACATTTCAATGGAAAAGTGTGTGGGTACAATTGAACATTTTTTATCAAAAAAAAATTATTGTAGTTATTTCCTATCCCAATGATAGCTATTACTGGCCCTTATAAGTTCATTATTTATTAGGGATCGGATTTCCAAGCAAATGCAAGTTTTTTATGAACATCTTAGAAGCAAGACAACTAATTATGTATACGAATCATGAAACTTCCTTCGAAATGGCATTTAATCGTTAATGCATATTTTTGCGTTTCCATAAGCTAAAAACTAATATCTTTTTCATCACGATTTTCCAACCCCAACATTATAATGCATTTAATAAACATGGCCGCATGTATTTACTTGACTTGGTTATGTCCTACTGCACTTACGCCAGTTATAACCAACAACATTTTACTAAGATTTCAATGTGACTTTGACAAAATCATTTAGTGGAACATAATTCTGAATCCTCAGTGAGATAGTTACGGTGACCTCACAAATGGAATTGAATTGAATCCAAAATATTTTCATCTCCGAAATATCAAGAAAAAAATTTAGTTAGGGATGCATCAGACCAAAGTGCAAATACATAATAGGGTCAACAGTGGACACTATGACGTATACGTAACATTTTTTTATTGCATTGCGTTATGGTGAAAATAGAAAGTTCTTCATGAAAAACTCGGAAATCTCATCGGTTTTTAAAGGGAAAATTGCATGTTATTGCAGGTGCATTTTTCAACAAAGCAATTTTGTAGTGGTGCATTGCACTGGTTTTCAAATGGAGACCTGAAATTTACATAATGGGTTTTCGAATGAAAAAAAGAAAGTAATTTAAAGAATGAAGTCATGAACATTATTAAAAAAAAAGCAATTTTGTGGTGGTGTAGGTGGCTTAGTGGTTATATGCGTTTGCTGCTAAGTAGAACGTTCTGGGTTCAAATGGAGAACTGGAAAGTTCTCTCATAACCGGACGCTTTCATAACCGGACACGGACATAAGATTTTTATAGTTTTTAATACATACTTTGTTTGGTTCTATCTTTTCCTCTTATCAGGCTTTCAGTTCTTGTCACCACTTTTTTATTTTCACTTTTTTCAATTGATTTAAATTTTAATTTTAAATTTTTTTCTCTTCCTTTTCAAGAGAACAATTGAAAACCAACAATGAAAATTAAGCTTTAATTTTATTCGTGTTTCAGCTTGTAAACTTCAAATAAAAAGTATTCAAAAAGTAGAAACTTCTTGAAATCGGAACAACATGGGAAATAAATATGTAAGGGCCAACCTACATTCACTTGATTAATTATTTAATCAATAGATCTGATCTCTCTTAGATTTATGTAAATCGACTAAAAGTATATTAAGTGCAATAAACCGACGACGTTTATTTTATGAATAAATTCCTAGATTTATTACCAAAATTTAAAATAAAATAAAAAGAGTGGCACGCGACAGCTCTTGAAGAACCAAGGCTTAATTGGCTTACTCTCATCAAATATTCTCCGAGTGCAACTTCCACTATAGTTAATTGGGTTTTTTTTTTATTATGCCACTTCAGTTTCGTTTTTTTGTTTTTTAATTCTATGATATTTTATATTTAAGTTTTTAAGTTCTTATGGCCAGTTGCACCAAACACTTTTAAATATTTATCGCTTCGTTAAATTTTAAAATGCTATTTATCGGTTGCTCCAACCAATTTTAGTTTTAAAAGGCCGATAAACAAGCCGATAAACTAAAATGCCATTTTCCTCCAGATAAATTTTAAAACCGAGTTTTAATGAAAATATCTACAAAAAAAAAAAAAACATTTCACTTTTGACAGGACATTTGAAAGTTACAAATTACAATTCAAAAACATATGTATTTGAATTAAATAGATAGTTGGATATGAACGGCACTCCATCCGTGGCTCGGTTTTCAATAATTCGGCGAAATTTTAGTGCAATGTCGATAGGTGCATTTTCTCCTCTTCCACATAATAGGTCAGTTCTTTTACGTTTTCGGCAGTTTTTGTAAAAACTGTCAAAAATCGAGGAGTGGGGATGAAATTTTGTGATTCTCCCAAAAAGTAAAAGAACGCTTAACAGCAAAATTCTGCCAAATGCACAAAATTACATCAAACGTCAACAAAATTCAATGTACTTACTTCTTATGGTTTGACAGAACTTACAAAAACTGCCACAAGAAAGTTTTGTAGCTAAAATCGGCAGATAGGGAAAATATTTTTCTCCTTCAAAAGTGACAGAACTTACAAAAATCGGGAGTAAAAGAACGGAAAAGTGGGAGAATTTGGTAGTTTTCGGCAGTTTTACGGAGTAAAAGAACAGACCTAATTTTTTCCCTTTCCCTTTTTTTCTTGGCATCCATTTTTTCTTTGAAATTCATATTATTAAAATTGCTGGGCGAAACACGAATTCAAAAATAGGAACGTAACAAACAAAATAAAATGACGGTTCTGACATCTCTTTTTCGTTCAGTTTAAAAAAAAGCAGGGATGTTTCGCAAACAGCATTTTAGTTAAAAAATCAGTGAAAAACATTGGTGCAACCCAGTAAATTTATCAGGCCGATAAATTTTATAAGCATTTTAACAAAAACTGGTTTTTTGTGGATTTTGGTGCAACTGGCCATTAGTGTTTTTTTTATAGTTTATTTTAACACTTGAAATTCAACTTTAATTCAATTTAAAAGGCGCTTTAAATACTCAAACAAAAAATAAAAGCTCGAAGGACCATGTTTCACAGTAAAGTTATAACCATGAAAAAAAAGAAATGACCAACTTGAATACTGAATAAAAATGCGCTACTTAAAACGTTATAAAAGATTGAACCACTTTATTACAATTTGAATCGAAGAATAACTTTTAAACAAGTGTCAGAAAACTTTACACCTCGGATTTGAAAGTTACATGAAAGTCAGCTGTAAGATTCTTATATACTTAAAGGTTGTTGACTCATGTTAGCAATTTTGCAGACTGGAATAATCGACTTAAATATTAATACATTGACATTCTATTCATGTTTGCAAAGTGCAATAGATCTATTAAATACCTAATTGATTTATACTCTTCATACTAATATTAACATATATTTATTACACCTTTCAATATGAAGAAAAGAGATAACTTTAATTTGAATATAGATCTGCTGGTCTAGCCTGCACAGTTTTGACAGTTTAAGTTTTGACAATTTAAGATTTTTACTTCAGCATGTTCGCTTCTTCTAAAGTTTTTATTTTGATTAATTGAAATTTTGTTTGTTTTTAAATTAATTAAATTATGAGTTTAATATATAAATGTGGTTAAACATTTGTTTTACTGGTCGTTGAGATTGTAACCCTTTTTGGGTTGACTTGATTAGCTTCTCAACGACTCAGTAAAACGAATATTTTCACCTTTCCATCAAATAATATTTCCTTAAAGTGATTCATTAAATAAAAGAAAATATTGATATAAAAATAATCTGTTGGGGATCAACAAACTGTCCACTCAGTTTATTGCTTAAAAAATATTTAAAATTAATCGCGAAGGTCAGAAACCCCGAATTTGATTTCTGAACTAATGACCCACCATAGTGGGTTAGTAGTCCCAAAATAAAATTTGGCATTTATGACCCACCATAGTGGGTCATTAGTCCCGAAAACCATTTTCGGGACTTCTGACTTTGGGACCAGATTCCCTGCACCTGAATTTGTTCGTTACCGATAAGTATCGAAAGATTGATTCTATATATATGGATCAAAACTATCAAGTGCCTTGCCTACTCGTATCACTAGAACGAGGAGCGAAATTCATTTTTAATTGCAGACAAAAAACTCAATTTCAATTTGCCAAACATTTTTAAGTGGTTTATTAATAAAAGATGTTTAAACCTTTCCAGTTAATCAATTACCTATATATTCTTCAGAAAATATTTAGGTTGGTCGAAAGCAATAAAATCTCTAGGAAAGGTATATTTTGCTTCCCTTTTCCATTCTCTACGACTCGAAGAAATTCAGGGTCAAATCGATATCTCAAAATTATCTCCACCCTCTGTCCAGAGAGGTCGGTTCTTCCCTGTACGTTCTATGAATTCCCCCAAGAGTAATTAGAAATCCATTCTATCCATATTTTCTTTGGAAAACTGAAAAATCTGAGGAAAGTCATCATTTGGAATTTTTAACTGTAATCGAACTGTTAATAGCTTGACATTATTAAGATAGATGTCCCTTTGTACCGTGCCAAGAATTTTTTGATTTATTGTCATAAATGAGGTGACATACATTATACATACACTACCTAAGCTTAGGTATAGAGTCTTTGCAACAACTAATTTTGAAATGAATATAAAACAGTCGAACATACAAAGCAAATATTCTAAAGGCTTTTTCGTAGGCCTAAGTACCAGTTTTTACAGATTAGTATGTCCTCATTAATAGAAAAGACAAAAGAAACACGTGGGACTTGCATAATTTCTATCAATTTATGTCTCAATGCAGTTATCTGCCCTACGAAAATAACCTTAACCTTTTTCACATTCATATACAATACTTTTTAATGAAGTTTTAGTAACCGGTTTTTATTTTAAAAGGTTATATTTGAAATTATATTAACTTCCCCAACTTTTTCTATTCACCAAAAATCCTTCGACTTCAAGGAAAAGAAAAAGTCCTTCCTAACGAAGCAGAAAATTAACGATACCAGTGAAAGAAAATTTGTTCTCCTTCATTCAACTTGATATCTTCTTGTTATAAAACTACATCAATCCAAGAAATAAACTTCAACGAAAAGAATATCCCCAGGAGTTAAATTGCCTCAAGGTATTAATCATACGACTTACTACAGCCCTGAAAAAAAGCCCTACTCACATAAGATTCAACAAAAAAGGACGAAGAAAAAAAAAGTAACTATATCAACTCAAGATAAATTTTGTTACCTGTTCTCTTGTGTGATGGTGAAGGACACATAATAGATATCAAACATGTATCATTTCTGTATGAGTTGAAGGTTTTAGCAACTTTTTATACTCGTCCCCTGAATACACTCATTTGGGGTCAATCATTTATAATTGGAGACACATTACTTATTTTTATAAAGAACGAATTTGCTCAAGTGCAAGGATCCTTTTTTCATTCGAATTGTGTATGTGTTTGTGTTTTTTGTTCGTTTTGTAGAATGACCGATGGGAAAAGTTAAGGATGTCCTGTATGCTGTGTCTGATTCTGATGGAAATAAAAGCATCAGAACACCATAATGCTTTAAGGTTTTGTTCGACTGAACACGATAAAAGAAAATAAATTTAGATACGAAATAACAAAAAAAAAAGGAATGGGGAAAAAATAAGATTTGAAATCCTCTTATGGGTCATTTTTTAAAAGGAACAAACAAAAAAATCATTTGTATGGCTGATGGTTATATATTTATTTCTTGTATTTTGGCTAGAGTGGATGAAATTCTGATAAAAGCCTTTGTAGATAAGTTTAGTGAGATGTTTCGTTTGACTTGAAATATTAAGGCATGTGGAATTTTTCCATTGTGGAGCATAGAATTATTGCAATTTAAATTTAAATGTTTGATGGAATATCAGGATTTTCTTAAAGAAATAAATTAGGTTATTACAGAAAAAGGCAAAGGTTTAAGAGGATTATTGTTGTATAAACCTGTTGTTGGTTTCATAAAATAAATAAATCGGCTGGTTTCCTTGCAATATTTGAATAGAGGACTAGAGAGGCGTTTTTCTTTAATTTTATTTCCTCGTCTTTGGTTTCGATTTAAAATTAATTTCCTCTGAGTGATTTTATGAAAGTGTTAAGTAGAACTGAATTCAGACTTGAACAAAATGAATACTGATAAAGTGATAATTGACCTAAAATCCTTGATTACCTAACTACTGCTATTTCGTATAGTTCATTTCAAACGATCATACAAAATTAAGCACACACAATCCAAGTTTGTATCCTATCTCCTAAGTTGTTACCGTGTTCAGCATATTATTTCTATAATCTGCTTTCGGAAAAATGAGCAGGTGTGGAGCATAACAGAAAGAAGACGATAGCCAAGAAAATAACACAAGAGTAAGGACACTGCTATTGCACTCGATTTTTTTATTGCCGACAAACAGACACAATTTAACCACAAAGGTACACACAAAAAAAAATCGTGTAAAATCAAAAATAGTAATAATGATTCAACATTTTTTTGCTATGATTTTGCTCTAATGGCGTTTCGTGTTGATTTAAAATGATTTTCTTTTAAAACAAGCGTAAATTATTTTCGTTTTGAAATAACGTGATATCAGCTTAATTTGAAAAGATTATCGTATTGATATAACTCGTTCATTCCTGTTGAATCAAAATGACTATCCTTTTAAAATAAGACACATATCCTCTTGAATCAAATAGATTTTAAAATTGAAATAACACGATGATCCCTGTTAAACCAAAATGATATTCACCTTAAAACAAAATCAGAATTTGAATTGAATCAACATGGCTCTCATGTCAAAATAACATGAAAGTTCCTTTTAAAATAATACACATATCCTCTTGAATCTTATTACTTTTATTTCGCTGTAAAACAGCTCTAGAATCTCTTCTAAGGCCTCGGCCACGCAGTAAGCGGGCGAGCGGCTAAGCGGCTGAGCGGCTAGCGGCTGAGCGGCAGCTCTAAGCGACGTATGGCCAGGCACTGAGCGACTGCTTTTGAGCGATTAGTAGTTAAAATGCCGTTGTCAAGAACAGTTCGCCGTATTTTACTGTCGGAAAATCGTTTGTATGTGGACAAATTACTTAAACGTATAAAAAAAAGAAGACGATTTGGTGTTCATCCAATTAACCAATTAAGATCGGAGTATGGAGAATTAAGTCATTTATTTTTGAATCTACGAAAATTTCCAGATAGATTCTGGCAATATCTACGTATGTCTATCGAATCTTTTGATTTGCTGCTTGAAAAAGTGCGTCCTAGATTAATAAAACAAAGAATTGCTATTTCTCCAGAGCAGAGATTGGCTTCAACTTTAAGGTATGTACATTTATTGTTACACTAGCTGACCCTGCAGACTTCGTACTGCCCCAATCGATAATCGATAACCCTCTTCCTCTATCGTTTGCATTGTTTTTTTGTTAATTCGTATGTACGGATCCGTCTTTAAACAAATAAGCGATATCAAAAAAACAAAACAAAATGGTAAGTATACGCCCCGTTGCCTGCAGTGCACGGATTTGCTCCTCATGTTGCTGTTGTGTAAACATTTCGAGTTCTTCGACCCTAATTGTTGCGTATAAAACACATTGACCATGATATTGAATGGAAAAATGATTTTTTATGATTGCTCTGAGAGTTACTGTTATGGAGCAATACAGCAAAATAATTTTTTACATTAAAAATATCAGTGTTTCAAAAAAAAAAAAATTACCAAAATCACGAATTCTCTATTTTCCCATTGTTTAAAACCCATTCAAAATTTGACTTGGGATTTTCTTGCTCTTCTGGAGTTTTCCATTTTGCCACTCATTTTACCACAACTAATGCATTTCATATGAAAGAGTGTTTTTGAGATTTTTGTTTAGCCCATTTTTTTTTTGCATTTCAAATTTTCCATTTTTCCAATTTTTTGTTTACTTTTTCTTGCTTTCCAGATCCCCATCACAAATTTTCCAGTTTCTCTTTGTAAACCAATGAGTTTTCCGAGTTCCTTTCGAAAACCCATTTTGAAATTTTCCAGTTTTCCATTTGAAATTTTCCAGTTTTCCATTTGAAAATCAATGCACCCACAATTTCATGCAATTTCCCATTTGAAAACCAATGAGTTTTCCGAGTTTTTCATCAAGAACTTTCTATTTTTCGTTAAGATTCAATACTTGCCGCTCAGAACATTACTAAAAATTAAAACAGGTTTGGTTGCTGAGCGGCGCCGCTTAGCCGCTCAGGATTTTGTTTCGCCGCTCGCTCATAACGTGGCCGCTTCTATGTGATTTCATATGTTTTATATTTTTTTTCCGCTCAGCCGCTCGCCCGCTTACTGCGTGGCCGAGGCCTAAGATTGAAAAAAAAATATCTTCTAAAATAATATTAATTAAATCGGCCCGAAATGAGTCAATCAAGTGATTATTATCCTTGTAACATTGTTTTACGGCTTTGCCCTTTAAGTTTTCTTCCAGAAGATGTTCATGTTTCTAAAATAAAATAGAAAAAAAAAATTAGAATACACTCAAAACGTTTGAAATATTAGTTTTTACTTTGAATAATTGAGAATTTGAATAGGTAGGTACTCGTTGATGGCGTTGGCGTTGGTGTAAGACAACCACTGGATTGGATTTTTAACCACGAAACGACTTATTCGCAATGGAATTCGACAAAGTTTCATCGGCAATCCCAAACTGCAAAGAAAGGAATATTATAGTTCTTATTAAATAACACTTTTTAAATTCAAGAAGGATTCATTATTACCTCAGTTTTCCTTTACCTAACAATTTCTCTCTGAAACTTGCTCGCAGGCCAATAAGTGGTACTGCCTCTTGGATGTCTTCTTTTGACAAATACTGCAAGCTTTCATGGGTTATGGACGCCTCTGCGAAAAAGAAACGCATGAAGCCGTTTGTTATATTATATTATTTTTGTTGCAATTGTATTAATAAAAAAAATCATAACTGATTATTTTGTACTTATGTAGGTATGTACTTACTTATTAAATAATATTTTGCCTCTGGTAAGTTAAATTTATCCAGCAGCTCGTCTAGTTTTGTTTGACTTCGGTCCAACACTGATACTGATAGTGAAGGCAAATTAAGATAACGGGTCTTTTTGTCTGGTTTGGCAAAACTTAATGTATTTCAACACGATTTGATGTAGTATGAAGACTACTCCCTCTTACTTCAACACGATTTCTTTTTTATTTTAAACAATTAAATGTAGATTGTCTACTAAACAGTTTTTGAGCTGAGACGCGCAATCTAAAAAACTCAAAGTAAAACTAAAATGCTAATGCAACCAGACAAGGGTAGCTGAAAAGATAACGGATCTTTTTCGTTGGTCGGCAAATCTCAGCGTTTTTCAACTCGATATGAAGTAATATGAACACGACTCCGTTTCGTTTCAACACGATTTACTTTGTTTTAAAACGATTTCGTGTTGATTGAATACTAAAGAAACAATAATCTATCGTGTTGATTTTACATTGGGTCTGTTTTCTATTTTAATCCGATTATTAACACGACTCCCTTTTATTTCAACACGATTTACTTTTTTTTAAATCCGATTCAAAGTTTTTTTTAAACGAAATACTTTAAAAACAACTATTAATTAATAATTATGACAGTTCAAAAAGCATTCACGTTAAAATAATCACTAAAAATATCAATTTAAAACGAAACCATTTCAAATCTAAATGAAAAAAAAAGTTGATTTAAAAATTGTGCATCATTGTAAAAACAATAATTTGTCGTGTTGATTTTACATTGGATTATTTTTCTGTGTGTAAGTGTCTTTTCTTCAACGTTGAGTTTTTTTTCCACTGAATACTACTGCCACGACGCCAACCATTGTGCATACACCCAAACACAGCATCAAATACCGCTGTCATAAACCGAAAATCAACAGCAATCAACCGGCTTTGTGAAATGAGAACAGCTCAATTGACGTGCTTTTTGTAGCTCCGATTGGTTTATTTAAATTTCCCTATAAAAATTGTCCGATTAACTTCCTTAAAAGTTTGAATGGTTTTTGCTAATAAACACTTCACATTTATCGCTGTTTTTGGTAGTGCCCTGCCGTAATTTAATTATATTTATCAAATTAAAATAATTGAATTCGGTTTGATAGTTAACCTCAAATCTAAAAATTAACTTTCCATCTCATTCCGATTTCTTACACATGCATTAACACCCTTGCATTTACCTCATTTACAAACAAACTTAACTACACTTACAAAAAAAAAAAAAACGTCCAAAATACTGCAAACTGCAAATCACCAACTACCGATTCCCCTTCGATAAAAGCTCTAACCGAAATCGACTGTGCTTTGTGGAATCGAATTGATGACCGCCTGCAAAGTCTATGTGAGTCCAGACTTTGCAACACTCTTGGTTTCGATACACCTGTACTCAACAAAATTTACCGCACTCACCCCACCGATAATCGCTTGGATTCCTCCGTATTACTCAAATTCGCTTCACCATTCGATAGAAACATGACTCTAAGGAGAATAAGAACTTCCATAGCTCAAAACAAATGCCAACTTAACCTGTGCGATCTTGGGTTTCCATCCAAAGGTACGTCACTAGTTTACTTGCGCGAAAGCCTTACAAAAAAAATCAAAGTATTTTCCGTAATGCAGTCACTCTGAAGAAAAATAAGAAAATACATTCTGCATTCATCGCATGGGGATTTGTTTACAAAGCTCACATTGTTGACAAATGACAACATTGAAACATTAAATAAATTACTGGGTTAGCAACCTTATGAACGTAAAATATATTAGATTTTCGAATTAAGACAACATTGACAATTGATATATGTATTTTCAGTTTTTACAATAAAATAATTTAGTAGGAGACGAAATACAACGAAAATTTGAAGCTTGTTATCAAAGTGACCTAAGGTTCTAGCCTATAATACTGAAGAACATACTAGTTTTCCCCAATATTCCCCGTTTTGGTGCGCTTAGTATAACATAGCGTGTTGTGCGATAACAAAAACTTGATTGCACCCCGTACCCATCTGGTGAGGTGGACACTCAACTGTACATTTAAATGTTATCATTACATTATAAGATATTGATTTATGTGGTTCGGTTTTGCTTATTTGTATTCGAGATTTTTTTTCGAAACGACAACTGGTTATCCGGCGAGCATACAGCATACGTCAGCTTTAGTTAAAACAGCATCACAAGCGAAATTATTTTTATTATTATTATTTTTGTGACTTTTGTAAGCTATCTTAATCGTTATTTAAACTTTTAAGGATTGATTAAAATATTTTTTTAAATTATCAAAAAATAAAACACAATTTTGAAAGTTCAAAATTATTTTTTGTGGGAGTTTTGTTTTATAAATCAGGATTAAACGGCAGAGTGATTCCCAAAGTTGTTATACATCGGTATCCACGATCCTCTAACATAAAACAACAAGTGCTACAAGTAAGTACACGTGATTTATTACAAAGTGTGTTAAATTTCTGTAACACAAGGCTACAAGGTTGGTTGTTATCTTACAAGTGTAATGAACGAAAATCACAAGTGGGAAATTATGGAACACAATGCTACAAGTGTAATCGATAAAATCTTACAGGTGATTAAGAATTTGTGTGAGAACAAGAAAAAAAATGTGAGTAGATAAAAATTAGGAAAACAAACATCAATTTCATTGGGCAAGTGCTTCGTGCGGCTAGGTCCCCAGTGCCAAAATCTTCATTTATGACTTTTTGGAAACAACTTCTTTAAGATTTGCACTGTTAGAATGAAGAGTATAATTATTATTTCAAAAGAAAATGTTCTACGATGATCAGGAAATAGAGATCTATTTGTTGCAAGTTTCTTATTATTTGGTCAACTCTTTTGAATGTAATGAATAATAACCTTTGAGAGAGCAGGGCCGCTTTGAGAAGCCTTTTCTTTCGTTTCGTTTCCGTTTCCGTTTTATGCCTTTTTTTATAAGTGGTTCTATTTAAAAATTTTCTTCTTTTGTGTGTGTGTCGTTGGACTGTATATTGTATAAGGTAGACTGTAGACTAGGGCGGAGCGCGGTTGTAAGGAAAAAAATAAAGTTGTTAAAATTAAAAACATACCCCCGCAAAAGTTGTGTTGGTTCCTAAAACGAATTTAAAGATTTTTTTTTTAATTTTTAAAATGACCGCTAGGGGTCGCGCATTCGCATTGAAAATTAAAAAAAAAATAACACTGATCCATAGCAGATACTCACTAGAGTTGGCATTTATTTGAAAATCACTTTGTTTGATTAAAGAAATAGCCCTAGGGTTGAGGGGGGGGGGAGCTGTCAGTACGCCACTTCGTCGAGGGAGGGGGTTGAGGTTGGAGGGTTTGGGCTTGAGTTAAAAGACGCGGCTTAAATTTCCTTAAAATTTTGAAATTGAGTTTGGTCTTACATACGGTGCTTTTTAATAAATTCAGTATGACCGAATTCTTTAATTTATTTGTTTTAATTTTATCGATTACTGATAGTTAACGTAACTGAACGTTTTGTATTTTATGGCTATTTTAAAAGTAATATATACAAAGGGAAAGGTAAAAAGTTTTTATAAAGTTTCATTTCAAATAACTTTTTTTGGTTTCCACATTTGGTAATTCTGTTCGAGGAATCAAAGTATTTTTTATAATACCATATCTGTTTATAAAACCACAAAAATTCTGGGAGGCTTGGGTCACCAACTTAACAGCTCTTTCTAACTACTTTGCTGTGTTATGGAAGCTGTTTAAAGAAGTTTGATCTAGTCGATTGTTTTTGTTGCACTATTTCCCAAAGGGATGCCTCCTCAGTATAATCTTTGAGAATTGTAGGCTCAGTCAAACGGTTATTTTCAATTCGCCACCAATCTTTCAATTCGAAGTATTCACAAGCTTCGAAATTAAATTTTGGGAGCTGAAACTTTCAGACAACTTCGTTACTGATGTTGCTGTTGATTGTTACTCTTGCTTTCAAGCTCCGGCGAAGCCCCAGCTATCGACAATTTTGGCGGTCATCGAACAACATAGCTACCAAAATGTTTTCGCCGTTTCCGAAATATCTATTTCAAGCGAAAAGTATTAAAAAAGTATTTCGCACCATAGACAAAAGAAGGCTTCGATTTAATCTAAAACCACATATCAGCGTACACTTTGGCAATGTACTCAACTATCTGCTTCAATGGCTCATCTGTGGATTCTTTTGACACATCTACCCGAAGGATGCGGTTAGCTGAAGTAAGACATCTCGAATGCACCATTGTTCCAGGATTGTTTTCGAAAATTGGTCCTTCTAGGACACCATTACTTATTGCTATGCTTTGCATATTTCATAAAAATACTTTTGGTTCGGGCTCAGACTAGAAAATTATATATCGGGTAAATTTATTTGCACTGCTTTGTATGGAATGACGTATAAATCTTGACAGTTCTTGAGGTCTTGTCCAATATATCTCCGGCGTATGCGTTCGGCCCTGATGTTTTGCCGTAAAGTTTCTCAAACAAGTGCCAGAGGCAACTCATTGGCATGCAGCAAACAAATATACCATTGCAAGGGTCAGCGTATTTTTGTTTCAATTTGCCGAATAGTTCCACCTCTGCGCCCGGTATTAACATTGGTACTCTCGCAACCAATATCTTTGAGATTACTTACTAAGATACTATTGTAGCATATTGTTTCTGCTTTTCCATTAGGTGTTGTAATATGTCCTAGGTATTGGTTACCAGGTTCTCTAATTAATACAATGTGTTCTTCAATAACATTACCTTTATCAACTACGATACGGTTCATTTATTCTTTTATTAATATTTTTTATATACCTATATATTTATTATTATTATATTTATTATTTAAAACAAATATGTTTTTAATTCATTTTCATTCATTAACATTTCTGAATTAACTGAACTGACTGATAGAAATAAATTAAATTGAAAAAGCCAACCAATGGAGCGTTTAAAAATATAAAAAAATACTACTTAAAATGTCTCGTTAAAATTGTTTGTATAAGAACTATTAATAATGATAGGACCCAAATGCTTCAAAACACCGGCTGTTAAGAAAACCTAGGGAAGCTACCTACTCTATAAATAGAGCCTTCTTAAACTTGTTAATGTTCATAATTCATATCTAAGTTTTAAGTCAACACATACACTGAAGAAAAAAAATCAAACAAAAATAAAACAAACAAAAATTTTTTTCCACGCATTGCGCGACCCCTAGCGGTGAAAATAAAAATTTACAAAAAATCTTAAAATGCATTTTTGAACCATATGCAACTTTTGCGGGCAGTATGTTTTTGAATTTCTAAAAAAAAAAATCGCTCCGCCCTACTGTAGACATAACGCCTACGAACGAGCAACTCTTGGAAACTTGAAGCTAACTTGGAAGCTAATTTTCAAGCTGCCTACCTTAAGGGAGAGTCTTCGGAGACAGCCCTTCATGAGATTGTGCATATGCAGTTGAAAAAACAATAAATTTTAGTTAATTCATTCCTTCTTAGACGTAGAAGGGGCTTTCAACAATGTCCTAACAGAATCTATTCAAGAATCACTGGTAAACCGGGGTGCAGAGGACTATATTCGAAATTGGATTATGGTACATAGGATGGATAGGTAACACTAACTTAACTTGATCAGGTGCGCAAGTAGGAGAACACCGCAAGTAGTATTCTGCTTTCTCTTCTTCGGATTTTAGTTATGAATAAAATTCTTGTTTGACTGGAAAGTAACATTCAGCATAATTTATGCACCAAAATCATCGAAAACTAGAACTCCCAAGTTAGCACCACCTAGCAAAGCCTTTGGTGGATTTTGAAAGATGTTATATTTCACACATAATGTCGTTTATTCAATTTTAGAATCTGGCGATGGCGGGTCGATTAAAGAAAATCACAAAACGCCTAAGTATCTTATAGAAGTTTTAAAAACACTTAAAAACTTGAATACAAACAATTGAGCAAATGTGAGCGCGTTCTAGTCCCTCTATTTAAAGAACGGTTAATTTTATAGAAATATGACAAAGTCATTTTTTTTTTTTAGATACTTTCAAGACGAACAATTTGTTCTTGACACTATTTCGCGACCTTTTGGCCAACGTAACTTTTTTAGCCGGCACGATGTCAATGTCGATTTTTCACATCTTCATAACAGCACGCACCGTAATAAAGGTGAGTGCAAAAATTCAGCCCACTAGGAATTTTTCCGCAGAATGACTGGAGCAATTTAAGGTTTTCAAACTATTAAGAAAACAATAATTCTATTTTAACTTTCGTTACGAATGTATCTTATTTGAATACGAGTAATGAGCCCCAGTTCCCATATTTTAAAACTCTTCACATCAATCAGCAAATTTTACAACAACAGTTATTAATTTGCTAACACGATATTACAGACTTAAAACCGTTTTATTAGTATAAATTACTAAATTAACAAACAGACCTCAAGTTAATGTCTCGCCAGATGTAGCATTCTTTATTTATTGCAATTAAAACAATTACCTCCTTACTACACACTCTGATTAGCCAATTTCGGAATGTTTTGTGACAACATCAACATTTAACAAATAAATATCAGATATTGACATCCTAAATCATAGCACCTAATCTTACTTAACACTTTTGACATTGTGATTGTTATTAACTTTAAGTAATAACAAATAAATGTTATGTGATTATGCAAGTAGTACAATTTACTACGCTCATCTTCCTTTTGCATGTTTTTTTTTTTTTGTGAAAAGGTTAGCGCTTCTAAAAAAAATAAAGCGCCATATAAATCTTCAAAAGTGGGTGAACAAAAAATAATAAAATTGTATGCTCTTCCCCTGAGTCTATTAAAAACTAAATTATGATTTTACTTTCTAAAATAGAAGTGTTAACATATTTTTAAATAGCTATACATTCATATATTTATTAATAGCATCATAAATTATATTTAAAAAAAAAAAAAAAAAACTAAGGTACTTAAACAAAATATTCCAAAAAACATCAAAAAAACCTTTGTCATTGTGCGAAGTTCAATCGGTGTGACATTCAATATCAATATCTCTTCACCATGCAATCAGTTCGCACAGTGTTTGCATTTTGAACAAATTAAATGACATTTACATTCCCCTTAGACGTATTTACTTTGGCAAGCAGTCAATAGAATTAATCACATTCCATAATTCCGATATCATCCAATTTTATTCTCAGATGTACATAGTTCTTAAGACAGAGGACTTTTCTGTCGAGCGTGCATACGTAATGTGGCGTCGTTGTCGTCGTCGGTTGTCAGCGTCACAAATTTCGTGTATTCGGATAAAGTCAAATTCGCTATATTTACTTTTGTTACGAGTTAAAAGGAGATGTTTCGCCTATCGTTTTCGTCGTCGTCGTTTTCTTGCGTCACCACCACCGTGTGACCGACCGAGTCAGAGGCCGCAGGCAATGCGAAATTGGTTCGCTCGTAAATCATATTCCACGTTGTTCAATGTTACGGAGACTCACGAAATTTTGTCGTATTTGATATCGATGAAAACAAATAATTTTTGGCAAAGATTCAAAGCTGATTTTTTTTGGTTAACGTGCATTTTGGTTGTACTGTCAATACACTCAACATCAAGTGATTTGGAACAGTTCTGATGAGACTTACATGTCTCCTTGTTTCGGTTTCGTTCCAACACCTATGATTATGTTGTTTTGTTCTGCAAAAATATACAAAGATGAGAATATGTTGAGTTTCTTAATAGCTACGACCTACGGGTGATTCAGCGTGCGCAGAATTGAGTGGCGGCGTTTAGCTTAGAGGAAGTCTTTATTTCTCAGCAAAATTACATTACAAATTTCATATATTCTAAATTTATACTAGGAAATTTCCTTGATGATGCTTTTCAAACTTACTTACATCTTGCTTTTATTAGCAAATGAGAATGTCACGTAACCTAAGAGTAAAATATCTTTTAAGCTTGTAAGCTATAATTTCGATGGTCTGAGCGATGGTCTGAGCTTTCAAAATGTCAAAACATGGAAGAACTGTTGTAAAAAAGATAAGCATTTACTGAAGTTACAAGCTTTGAACTGACTTCAAGGTGTGTGATTACTTTGAGGAAAAGCTGACTATGATGTGCATTGCACCTTTGTTGCCAAGTTCTTCTTAGATGATCTGTAGGCAGTATATGCATTGCATCGCCTGACTATTGCATATGTCCACTCCTACTTACGTCTGTGTAGAAAAATTAGTAGATCCTCCAATCTTCCTTTAATGAAGAACGTTAGCAAACTGGAACGCTGCCTTAGCTTTCCTGGTAAAGACGTTTATTTCATGTTGGGGCAAGGAGACTTTCAACATATTTCTGATGTTCTTCGTTTTGGCAAATTTCCACAATTTATGCTTCTCTCTCATATACTTAAACCAATTGTTTGAATTCATTACCATGAGATTACGAGCTAAGATCTCGCCAAGTGTGATCCAGACTGTTTTGTTTGAACGTTAGCAAGAGTTCGCTTGAAGAAGTTTACGATTCTGTAGGTGCTCCGCAGATTTTCGTCTTGTCTTATGTCATGTAGTTTTTCAGCTTTAATGCTGTGCAGTAATCTCTTCTATATGACGAGATGAACTCCGAATTGTGTCTTCGACAAGCGAAAAGTCAGCAGGTATTGGCTGCACATTGTTGATCACTGAATTTTCAGTTCTACTTATTACGGATGTCAACTGTTGAAAATTAAGGCAGAACAAACAAATAAAATATAGAACTGAAACGGGAGCTATTTTAAAATTTGAATTTGATGAGGTGCATGTCACACTCCTCCTTTCAAGAACAGAGTTTTGCAGCAAGCATATATTTAGCCTCCGCACTATTATGATATAGTCCGTCGCAATAAACAATTTTTAATCTGCCTCTTGATTAACTAATAAAACGGTAAAAACTATCCTTAAGACTTCAGCATAACAGCCTCCCAATATTGTAGCTGTAGGATCTTCTTCTTGTGTCTTATAATCAGGGGCGGCAGAAGGTATGGGGTGGGTGGGGTATGGACCCCACCTAAAATTTCTGAGCATGGGGTGCACCCCACCTTCTGGCTTTGGAAATATACCAATTTTTTTAAGTTAATTGAGGAGAAAAAATGTTATGAAATTATGAATATTGTTGCAATAATTCTCGATTGATTGACTGAGACTGACCAAGTGATTTGATTTATTTATCCATCGGTCAAAGGCTCAACATCATGAATTATTTTTATCTTTTTTTTCTGCTTGATTTTAGTTAGTGTCCGACCGAACCTTCGGCTTCGGCTTCGGCTTAGGTCGAATTCGGCCAAATCTTCGGCTTCGGTATATACTAGGCCGAAGTTTTGGTCCTAGCCGAAGAATTTTTTTATTGATATCGAGAATCGTAGTAGACGCCGAAAAAATTCAATTTTTGAATAAGATAAAATATTTTTTTTTGCACCCCACCTAAACAAAAATCGTTCTGCCGCCCCTGCTTATAATGCTTTCATTCGATCGCTGTTGGCATATACCCTTAATATGATTTTTTTCGATAATGTCTTTTGGTCTTTCAGTTATGACAAAATTCAGAAAATTTAAAGTAAAATATTGCTAGACAATCTAATGGCATTTCCAACAATACTTCGGATCATGTTTGTCGTGTCGAGTTATGTACAGTGTGATTCCTATCTGAGATAAATAGATATGTCGTTTATCCCATTTCTGTTGGTAGTTATAAGCCACCTTTCTAAGGTTTGTTTCAAGATCTTTCAACCATCCCATTGAATTATGTGTAACGGGGGTATGAGTTTAGACGACTAAATAACTCTTATCTATGTACAACTCTGACAAATCCCTTCCCATTCACTACGGCGTATACGTAACAAAATAATTAAAATTACAAATTAACATTGAAGAATATTTTTGTTTAAATTTTCATACACTGGCGGAATAAAGTTTTCTTTTGCCAGCAAAGTTTGTAATAAAATGCCAAGTAATCTTCGAAGTCGAGGATTGTTCTATGGTGTTGGCCAGTCTTAACTCCTCTCGTTGTGTTAATCAGTACATCGTCTGCATACACCAATTTAATGATGCAACAATCATTGAAATTGCTTAAGAAGTTTTTGAGTTGAAGGTAAAAAACACATAAAGAAAAACTATTCTTTCCTCTTTAAAATTTTGGTATAAGATTACAATTCCTAGCCTAAAATTTACCAAACAAAAAGAATCCATCTCCTAATGATATCCAATTTGAACTTTAACTGATTAATTCTGAAATATGACGCTTAACGAAGCAGAGCTCCAGAACGCATACCCATACCCAATAATCTCCTGAATCCTGTTGCTCCTTTGCTTCGAGAATATAAAAGAGCACGTCTTTTCAGTCCACTTAAGCTTAATCAATAGAAGCAACTTTATATCAACCAATCTGAATTGATAAAAAGCACAGCAGTGCATCGTCAATAGAAACGGGATGTAAGCAATGAGACAAGGTTACACATCCCAACTAAAGGTACACAATGTTTCTATTAGAAACATCAAGTTAAGACGACACGACGGATTTTTGGAATATTATAAGAAATATCTTTGGTAAATTTCCGAGTTCCCATTTCCCAGTTTCCATGCACCACTAAAACCACAAGTTAACATAAAATTTATGCGATAACTGCAAAAATGTTTGCTGAATAAATAAATACCAGAGTCGAGTAAGTTTTTCATGAGTGTGTGTGTTTGTGGTATTTGTATGCTGAATGTAGCATTAGGTGTGGGGATTGGGATTGGGATTGAGTATGGGTATGCTCTGCAAGTGACGTAGGTAGGTTAGGTATTATATGTGGATAAATTTTGTATATTTGAATTATGTATCTCTGGCTTTATATGAATACATTTTTTCATTTCCTTGTTTTTTCCTTCTGAAATTTGCATAGGATTGCAGATTTGAAAATTGTATACACTGCTGAGCTTTAAAAGGCGCAGAATATGACAACTTGGGATTTCTGTTTTCCTTAAAAAAAAAACACGCAATCTTTGTTTAACAGCCCAGTCAACCTACAACGTGAATGTATAAAAAGCAGATTTCTTCTTTGAGCTCGTTAGAAAGTCATTTCTTCACCTTTTGTTAGAAGCTTGTTATTTGTTAATGCTGACAAAGGAAGGAAAAAATATAATTTTATTGCATTGTACCTCGCTAGGGAGGAGACAATTTTTGTCGGCAGTTAGGAATATCACCTGCTTGTTGTTAAAAAAAAAACTGGAACATGCGTTTGAGTCTCATTATTATTTTTTTTTTGTCAGTTGTTATTCATAAAGGAATCAGATTGAATTTAATAGCAAAAACGCGTTGAAAATTTTAAATTAAATTAAAAAAAAAAAACGCAATGTTAGGTTCCAAAAAATGGTTCTTCACTTTGTCTGTAAGTTGAAGCATATGTTTTGCAGCGGGAAGTTGACAGTCGTAATATGGCATCCATTAAAAACTGAACTTAGCACTTCCAACTTCCATAGGCACACATATAGAGTTATTTGTCTGATGACAGACATTCAGGTGTTCCTGAAGGATAATTGTTGGTTCCTTTTCCTTTCAGTTTAGTTGGATGCAATTAAATATAATTCATATCCTCTTTATGTGAACGAAACGATTAACCTCTTCCGATTAGTCCTGTCTAAGGTACTGTTTCAACATCAGTCCATGACGATTTGAATATTCAACACAAACGCTTTGAAAGAAAAGCCTCATATATTTGTTTGGAATGCTAATTAAAAACATTTTTTTTTTTGGTCTTCGCTGGCCTTCATTTTGTCAATTTTTTCAGCCAGTTTCCTTGATAAGAGTTTCACTGGTGGTACATAAGACTTAAACGTTAGTTTAAGTTTATACACGACATGTGAAAAAGTGTCACAAACCATACAGTGCTTATAGCATAATGTATTTTGAATAGTGGGTTAATCTCATCAAAAACGAAACTTATTGAACAGTCCATAAGGTAATTTACGATAAGAACGAGGCGCATGCAAAACTTTATATCAATGTCTTGAAGACGTTGAGGGCCCGCAATTAAAATCTGTTTCATAGTTCTTAACTTATATTAATGGTGATGGTGGCAAAAACATTCCAGATTTTCTTGTTACTTTCATCAGCTCAGATTTCATTTTAAAAAACCGAATGAAAACACTTTTTGACAAATTTTTTAAATTGTTCAAGTCGAGTGATTGTGCGACGCCCATTCCAAATCAAGGATATTGTTTGTCCCAAACCACTATTTTACGACCTTTGAAAGATGTTAGAGATCATTATCTAGCTGAGGAGGCATAAGGCATTTCTTCTTCTGCATATTGAAGCACTATCGACTCCAAAATGCCTCTACACTGGAAGCAATCCATTATACTGATACCGTTAATTGGATGTATAGAGCCACATCCTGTTGCTGAAAAGAACCAAAGGCACAAACCATCCCCTATCTTCCACCGCCGCTGCCGCCAGTATTCATTGTAGGCAGTACATTTTCTGGTTTGAAATGTGTTCCTTCTGAGTGCCTGACTGTCTACTCTCGGAATAAAATAATTTGGATTTGGTTTCATTACTGAAAAGCACACTCATTCATTTCGTTAGAAACCAGTTACGATGATTTTTAGCGAACTCAACCCTGAATAAGTGTTTTAATTTTAACACTAAAAACACACCATATCCAACAAAACATTTGTTCTGTATTCCTCGGACACAAGTCCATAGCTCTTTTGAGGCAACACACACCGAAATCGACACGATACGATAAAAAATACTGTCCATTGCCGGTTGCAGTAAATACATGGGGTTGTATAGGAGCGAAACACACCGAAGGAAACAAAAAGTCCAGGACAAAATGTCAGCACCTAAGACTATACCTACACCGTTTTATGAAGTACCACACACCGCGCGCCGGCCGCCGCGCGCCGAGGGGAACAAAACAAAGTAACCGAAATCGACACGATTTTTTGTCGAGAGACAAAAAGACCTTTTAGTCGGCTTCGGTCTGTTTTCAGCTTTAGAGTGTTCCTGATGAACCTTGTCCGACGATGGCTAGCAGTAAGAAATAATTTGTTGTGGGTCGAAAGGCAATGAAACCAAATTATCCAAAAATATTCCATACCGATGGAAGATGAAGCTCCTCAAATTTGATATTTAACATTTAAACATTATTTTGTTATCATACGTCGGTCGCAGGTACGTCCATTGCTTGTTCGCATTCGTCTATTGAATCGTTCACTCGATGTTCCCAGGAAGGAGGAAAAAGTTAAATGTACATAGGTAACCCATATCTATTGAGGCCGCCAACAGAAATTTCAGATAATTAAGCGATTATTAAAAATGGTTATAAATAAGAATTAGAATTGAGCGAAATAAGAGTTCTTGTTACCTACTTTTCAACGGCAATCCTGGCTTGATCGGCGCGTTACCTTCAGCTCTTGTCAAAACTCCTCGGAGACCATGTATCCACTTCCACACTTGTCTATAAAATATTTTATTGGGAAATTAGCGCAGCTGATTGAAGTATTAGCGAACTAAGCCTTGATTCGCAGTATAGCATCCCGGGAGATTATTTTCCGCTTCGTGGAAAGAAAATTATGAATGTTCGAAACAGGTGTTTGGCAAAATTTAACATACGAAACGAAGGCCAAGAGCTGCCAGAAGATCTTTAAGGGATAAATTAAATCCTTCGGAGTTACCAGAATGGTCGTGTGTCATTTTTTTATAACATTGATTACAAACTTTTTGGTTTTGCAGTATATTTTAGAGTCAACCAAATTGCATTTACATATAAGTACCTACTTGTTAGATGTGTCATTAGATACTAGAAATCAGCTTAATACCACATTTTAGTTCATTCAACTGTAAAATTGAACGTTTGTTTGCATTTCTTCGCAGAGGTATCATACCAAACGGGAGCTAGAAAAGACTTTAAGTTGGTTTATCCCTATCTTGTTCAGTTAAGTGTATAGGGGAGTCCTGGAAGTTCTGGAAGTCCTGGAAGTCCTGGAAGTCCTGGAAGAGCAACTATGTCAACAATGGATAGAAACATGTCAAACAGCCGAAGATAAGAGAAAAATGCGTTGGCGTTTTACATAAAACATAACTTTTCACCACAAAACTGTAACGGGCTTCTTCCTTTGGCCTGCTCTATAATACACAGGCGACATATTTTCGACCTATAAAATGATGAAAACTTTAATATATTTTCGACCGGGACAGATTTGGCGGTAGACGAGTAATAGTTTTCCCTTTTTATAAAATTTACAATGCCTACTTTTTCCCATCTTCGAAGATTCTAGATAACAATTCACCGGGGAAAGGGAAAAAGGAACGAAATTCTTGGGTTTTTTCTCCCGGTTAATTGTTATCTAGAATCGGGCTGATTATCTATTAATATTACATGAGTTGATTTGAAATTCATCCTAAAATAAAAATAATTCAGAAATTTGGTTTCAAAATTGTTACATAATTTTTCTAAAAATACTCGCGTATCTAATGCATGGCCGTAGCCAAGGGGGGGCAAAGTAGGGCAATGCCCTACCTTAAATTTTAAATGCCCTACCTTAAAAAACACCCTTCCTATAAGAATTCCGTTCCCTCCAAAATGTAACCAGCATTAAAAATGCCTTGCTTTTTAAATGCCCCACTTTCAATAATGCCCTACTTATAAAAATATCCGACCTTCTCGAATGCCCTACCTTCAAAATACATTTTGCTTTTGGGAATGAGGTTCTTCGTAGTCAACATAAATTTAACTCGTCGTTTTTTGCTTTTTAAAATAAATAATTAAATAGAGTGGAGCGACAGCACTTTAAAAGCCAAGCCTAAGTGACTTACTCTCATCAACAATTCTCTGGGTGCGTGTGAAGAATTGAGGGGACCTACAATTTAAAAACGTCGATTCCGAACGGCAAAGTTGAGAACCACTTTTTCATGACAGATCGATACTATTGGAAGTTTTGTCAATTCTTCGCAAGAGGCAGTGCCCGTGAAAGATGAAATAAAAACTATGGGTACGAGAAGGACTCGCACCCACGCCGCGACGTTCTGCTTAGCAGCCAACGCACCTAACTACTAAGTTAGTTAGCGTTTTAGTAGTACTAACCACGGTTTTTGCTGTTTACTGTATACTAACTCAGTTAAGCTGACAGATCTCTCAAATAAAGTAACTAAGATTGGGTTGATCTAAGGAAACGTAGTGAGATTTTGTTGTTTGTGCCTACCCCACATAAGTTAAGGAATTTATGCAAGCACCAAGCAAACAAAATATTGAGATCGTTTTGAAAAATTGAGGAATCTGTTGGATTTGAGACAATTTTAAAAATGTTGTCACCCGCGAACATTAGTGTAGGTATCCAAATTTTCAAAAATAAGACAGACATCGTTAAAAGATAAGAAAAAGAGCACGTGCCCAAGGTGACTTCCTTGTGGGACACCAGAATCATTTATTGGATTGAAGACTGAGATACGGAAAAAACTCTTTAAATTCTATTATCAATGTAAAGGCTTATCAAATTTATATAAATTGATGGAAAACCTTAGTAGAGCTTCGATGTAATCAGTTTATATTAATATATTGACCAGTGCTGACAAAACTTTTGATACAAATTAAGTTAAGTTAGTGGTAGTGGATTAAGAAAACCATAATAAGCGAATGAGAATAAAAATAAATAAATAAACTGAATCATAAAATAAGCTTTCAAAAAGTTTTGCGTGCAACCATTTTTAACAAATGGTCTGTAGGTATTAATTTCAGTTTTATTCCCTTGCTTATAGATAAAAATGAATCCTTCCATATACCTATCCATGGAGAACACATTTTGAAAAAGAGAGAGAGAGAGACTTTCGATTTTGACAAGTACCATTTCGTCTCTTGCTGTAAAGGATGAAAGAAAGGTTTCAGTGCAAAAATCTAAATAACTTTAATTACGAGGACCATGGTGATGGCGAGGTCCAGTATAAGATTTGGTAAAAAAGGTAGCAAATAGATTTCTTATTGTTGTTGGATGCGAAGTAGTTATATTTCGGAATCTCAGATTTTCGTTAATGAATTTGAAGAAACTCCTGGCATCACAAGAAAATTTATTTTCATTTGGTTAAAGTATATGTAAGTTATAAAGACATTCGCTTAATTTGGAGAAAGAATTATGAACAAGAAGATAAGTGATTATAGTCGTGTCAGATTTGGACTATCAAGACATCTTCCAAAACTTATTATTATTACGTTTATTTTTTGAGCTTCGGAGCTCTCTGTTGTACCAAGGGGTAAAAAGGGAGAAAAGGTGAAATTTTTCTTTTGTGTGAGAACAAACGTTTCTGCTTATGTTTGTGGCGAAAACTTAAACCAAAATCAAAATGCCGATATTGCACAGGTGTCTAAAAATACGTATACATTCGTACACTCTGCGTCTATTTCAACTTGAGGATGTAGCACAGCTGTATGTGAATCAACATTTGCAACTTTAAGTGCCACCAGTAGGCCTCCGAGGATATCAATATAGGACATGAAGGAATTGCGGGCCTTGTATTTCTTCCATGAAAGAAGATACAAGTCAGTACCTATATCTTAAATTGAGGTCCTAAGAGTTTTTGATAAAATGAGCAATCAAAAAATTAATTTTTTCTCAGGAATATTAACAATATTTTATCACTTCTCGTGTAAAATATTTTTGTACTTTGTTAATAAAATTTATTTAGACAAAACAATTAAATATATAAACCTAGATAGATGGATTAATGTTTGGCGCTATGCGCAAGACTGAATAGCACGAATTCGCCATTGTATTCTAAAACGTAACTCACAAAAAACATTAAATAATACAACCACGTAATTTAGGTTCATAAATATAAAGCTAAATTGAAATTTTTACCTCAAAACACATGCGTATGCACTCCTCTAGAAAAAGGACGCTGATCGTTGTTTTTCGAGAACATTTTATAACAAAAAACCGGTACTATGAGCGAGAAGTATCGTTTCGGAGCAATACAACATTATGTTTGTTTATATGTATTTAAAACGCCAGTGTTTCGAAAAAAAAAATTACAAGGATCTTAAAAAAAAACCTAGGAGCCGTTTTTGAGAAAATTTAATGGTTTGGTTTTTGGTCGAATAATAGTATGGTGGCACACTAAATTTTGATCTTGGTATAAAATCAATAAAACGACCCACCCAAATTCGCTCAAACCACTAACTTCCAAAGTTGAAGTCAGTCGAACCAATGGCTAAGGCTGTAGGTGTATTTACAGGTTTACAGATAGACAGACAGACGGACGAAGTGTCGTAATGTCAAATTTGATCAAAATCTCAAGTTTTTTTACGAATACAATACGTTCCATATATTCTATATGTCGCAAATCAAAAATTACCAACGCCCTACCTGATATGACTGTTGCCCTACCTTAAATTCAACTCTGGCTACGGGCCTGATCTAATGGATTTAATGAGAACTTTGAAACGTTGCAAAGCTTAAAAATCTTGTTCCAAAAATTATCCGTATCATCTTCACATTTCTAATGTCACAACAAGCATTATTTCGATCATAAAAGTACAAATTAATATAAATTACATTTTCAATTAAGCTCGAATTCGGCTCGTGTATATTAATACTCCCCCAGAGCCCATTGGAAACTTTGTTTGAAATTCAAACATTTTCAACACCCTGCCGTTCCAGCAACAAACTGCTTTTAACATTCCTCAGTTACTGACAGGAATTCAGCAATTAGCCGGATATTTATATTTATCCGCGGTCTAATTAACCCACCCAAAAGGATTACAAGAAAGGTCTGCAAAAGAATGTTTATCTAAAACCCCTAAAATACCACAAACTCTATTCTTGGTTGTTTTGATTTTAATGTTTTTTTTTATCTCTCCGCATGAAAGAACAAATTTCATAGGTCCTGATTTAGGGAAGAGTGCGCAGTTAAATAAATACAAATACCAATTAAAATATTTTAATGCAACCAATATCAATGAAACAGGATTCAATTTTGAATGTATGTGCGTCTATTTAAATAAATAAAATGAGATAATTATCAATTACCGGTTGAATTATGCAAATAATGCGCATGTGATTATGAATGCAACAAAAAACTCCTTTTTCATGTGTTTCCAGTTGACTTGCAGTGCAGCTGTGCATCCCATAAAACCAGAATGAACTTTGACCTATTTGAAATTAAATTTTGTAAAATTTTATCCTTGCTCAAACCCCAGGTTCATGCAATCATCTCAATAAATAAAGGATATACTGTTCTAAACGTTGGCTGTCTTGTACAAAAGTCATTTCTCAATGTAAACGCCTTAAGGTCCTTAAAAAAGTTCAAATACAAGTACGCAGGAATATATATTTGTGTCTATGTAAGAACGTAATGCATTTAAACAAGATGAGAAAAAGTCCTTGGATGAATGGCTCCCCTTTACTTTAAAGAAGACAAAAGTAAAATACAGGAAAAAAATAGAAAGTTATACATTATTTATGTTTGAAAAAGGACATTTTTTCTTTGAATTGTCCTCTCTGACATTGTTCCTTTTGTTGTTTCGTATATATTCTCCTGTAAAACTTTTGAATTGTGTTTTGTTAAAATAATTTAAATTTTCTTTTCTCGTCTTTCTTTTATTTTTTGTGTTTTGTTTTGTTTTATTATTATTTTGTTATTTTTATTTTGTGTAACTTGTGCAAGTTGGAATTATTGTACATGTAATGTAAGTACATTATGCGAGTTTTCAGTTGTCAGGGAAGGATTTAAACTGTGAAAGGGATTGAATTTAAAGACACATGATGCTTTATGGAGTTCTTGTTCAAATAAATTTAAATCATTGAACGCGAATTCTCTTAGCACAATAATAGGCGGGACAACCATCATACGTATGTCTTGATAGCCGTTGGCCTGGACGTCCTTCAGCGGAACGCAGAGGTATGTCTTCGCGGAAAACGTTACTCTGAAAAGCCTGACTCTAATGTTGAAAACTGTTCTTGTGTTCTTCAAGGCGTAACGTTCTCTTAGACTTAGAGACTGAAAACTGGAATATCAAAAAGCCTCAGACCTGAACGGCTTCACTGACGATGACTTAAATGTCCTCGAAGTGATTACAAACTACGGTATAACGAGTGTAGCAATCCACTTAATTGTTGCATAATCAAACCTGATTACAATCGAAATACAATCAGTGGAATGGAATTTCCCGAGAAAAAAGTATGACATCCACTAATTCCGTTAAAAATTAAATAATATTTGCACAATCAAACGAAAATGCATCAATTAATTTTGTCGCTGCCATGAAGTCTTTGTATAGCAAACCAAAAACACAATAAATGCGAAGAATGACTCCATTACAAGGTTAGTATGTGTGACAACACCACTTTCTACTGGTGTGAGAAAGTCTGTGTCCGGTTGGCATAGATCACGAATGAATCCGGGCAATCAGCGGACGAATCCTGCCAATCAACGGAATACATCCGCTTACGGGGTAAGTACATTTGACAAGACCCCTTAACACTGGTGGGGCAAGTTTATGTCATATTAGTTGTTATTTCATACCTACAGCTCCGGAGCAAACTCTCTCGAGTTGCTGACATCAACTGGTTTTCCTATAAGGTTGGCCCTTGGCTGTTTTCGATGTTCACAGATTGGCGGTGAGTTGACAACTGATCGTTGTTGTCGGGAGTTCGGTGTACTGGTCGATGGAAGGGTAGAAACTGATGTTGTTAACCAGTCGGGGCAACTGATGTTCTTACGTCTTTCTCGATCGTTTATCGACCCTTGCTAAAGTTATATACTTCGGACGTCCTTGTTTACAAAACTCCTAAATCGAAAATTTGGTCCGTCGCAAAAAATTACTCTCCGGGTCTGTTTCTCTTCACTCTTACACGTGAAAGGAAAGTGTAACTTTGCAATATTGTTTTAAATTGAAACACTTTTCTATTCAGCCGTACCCTGTATTCGCCTTTAGCCGACATTCTCTAACAGCTCGCAGATGCGGAAGAAATTTGGGTAAATGAAAAAACGATACCAGTAACTGATTCGGAACAAAAACGATGGATCTTATGGTCAGACCACCGATTCAAGGCAACGAGTAAAAGTAAAGGACTTACGGAATTTTTTCAATTTTTGATTCTTTGATTCTAGAGAACTTGTACTACTGTTGCTAACTGTGCATTAACAAGGACACTCGTAAAGAAAATGTCATAACGTTGAAGACTGCTTCAAAAAAAAAAAATAGCCAGGGAATCCATTTACTTAGGTATTCTTTTCAAGGACTGATTTAGACAGCTGAGTAGTTGAGCTCTAATTTACACAGTCAATAAAATCCAATAGTGTTTGTTTACAATGATTCAAAGCAACAAGTGTAACATGCCAATTTATTTCTAAGAGTTTGGTTGATGACCCTTATCAAGATGCTGAACTGCTTTGACTGAGTTGTTGAGGAGTCATAAAGAGTTTGGTTGATGACCCTTTAGGCCATTATAATGACCCCCTTTACCACTGGTTTATCCTAGTTAATTTGATGTCTTTTGATTGCAGTCTGACGATTATATTTTAATCAGCAGACAGCAATGAACAGGAATGTTGTCGGCAACTGAAAGTATAGTTGCTTTGGTCGCACCACGATCTGTAGGCAACTAGTACGTTTATGGGCCACTATCATAACTGTTGAAATTCGGGATAGGCTGCTAATTTAGTGCGAAGGTATGCACATATGAATGTTGGAAGTAACAATAAGTAAGAAAATCTAAGAAAAAAGACAACGAATCAGTAATTAAAATCAAGGGGTTGTTACAGTTACCGATCTACCATGAAATATTATTTATTAACTTCATAAGTCATAAACAAGAACTCCTTGATGCAATAAAATATTTCACAACACTTCAGCCTTAAAAAGTAATTAAAGCTATGACCGAGTTAAGTTCATTTTTGTGAAGAGATAAGATAAATTACATTTGATAAGTGCCCTCAAAATAATAAGACAATAAAACACCTTACAACTGTTAATTATTAGGTACCTTTTTCCACTTCAACAAAAGTAAAGGGCCTTGATTAATCTCGAGATCTGGCTCTGTGTTTGTCCTATTGTATTGTACCTACGTTCTAGTGTCATAATGCAATCCAGTTTCCCACAAGGAATTTCATTCAAATTAATTGCTTATAACAAGCCATTGGATAAAAGAAAAAACTTCTATCGCACTTCCAAAGAAAGAAGAATTTTTATTTCATATTTTTTTTCCCTAAAATCGTAAAACGTTTGAAAGAATTTTGAGAATCATGTCTTGATTAATATTTGAGTGGCAATAAGTTCCACTGAAGCACAATCTTATTTTCTTGTTTCACGATATTCCTACGAAAAATAATTTTTATAGAAAATTCATTTTCCATCTATTGAAAAATTGTTTTGATGGCTTCACTTCGATGTTCAATATTATGTTTTTCCGAGAGCTTGTCTGTTTTGAGTTCGAAGGATATTTTTTGTGTGTCATGATATAAAAACAAGATAAACATTGTTCCGAAAGAGATAACTTACTGACATTCAAAATACCCCGACTGTAGTGATATCCTTGGGAGATTTGGATTTAAGGATAACGGATAAGACAAAAGAAATTTGTTTTTTGTTTGGCCAGGCAATGTAATATGGCTTTAAAGGGTTCAGCTTGAGGGGCTTAAATAAATTAGCTTGTATAATCTTGTGGAACTTGGTGACAAAAAAATACCCCCAAGGAAAAAGGGTTACTTCTTTCTATTGTATATATTGTTTGTATGTTTCTACTTTGTCCCAAGATTAATTAAGTAGTTAGGCTGTTTTTGTTTCCATTTTATTTAAAGAAGATGTCTTGTGATAGGTATTGATATAACCTTGTGCAGTGTTAAAAGAGAGTTTTGCCTTAATCTGAGGGTCGACTTAGAGATTGGATGGTCGGTAAAGGTAAGTTGGTGAAAATGGAAAAATTAAAACGAATTTTAAATGAGAAAAGGGTTTCCTTGGGATGAGTATATGTTTTATTATTTGTTAGTTTTGTGAATAGTTGGGTCCTACTTTTGAAATTTGTTTATTTTATGAGATTTTAAGATGATGCTTTAAGGCTTTGATTGCAGCCTTCAAGATAAACATAGAAGTAATAATGGAAACTTCAATAAGGACTTATATCAAAGAAATTACTGGATTGACGACATTCTAGTGTCCCTACCTTGTGAGCCTGTTCACAACTTATAAAAAAGAGATATAGCAAAGTAAAGTTGTAGAGCTTCCGGAATTAAAAATTAAGCAATTTGTCGTTTTTACACCAATTTTCTATGAGTGAAACGGACCTCTCAAAGGCCTACGCACCAACGATGTAAATATTTGTTTGGCTGTTTCGGAAGATAAACTATAAAACCAATCTCCAGTGAAATTATAACTGCGAAAGCCGAACTCCCCGGCTTTGAGAAGTTTTCGTTCTTCAAGATATTTCTAAGGCTGAGACTTCTTCAAAAGAAGCTCAAGTATTAGGGAAGTCATGATACTCTCTGGCGGCGGCGGCGGCGGCGTAGAAAACGAATTTGACATATTTAAACTTATTTCGGTTTTCTTTAGTTTAGTTGACTTTATAACAACCTACTCAGCAGCTCATATCAAACCACGCGTTCTCTATGTTCTTATTTCAATGCTTTGTCAATATTCAACGTTTTGATATTGATGTTCCTTGTTTCCAAAGGCTTTGGTATATCCTTTTCTAGTCCATAGTTGACTGGAGTTTTTCCTTGAGACACCTTCCTTCCTTCACGGATGGGATCTTCGTGTGCTTCTCACTTTGCTTGCCCTACAACCATTCCAAAGGGTAAAAAGAAACCTCATTGGTGGCACAAAGAACTAGAACCATTCAGGAAGAGCTGTCGCAAGCTCTTCAATAGATCTAAGTACACTAGATCTCCTTCTGAGTGGGACTCATACAAACAAGCTCTAAAGCAATATAAGAAAGAATTAAGAAAGAGTAAGAGGTCTTCTTGGAGAAACTTCTGTGGAAAAGTAGAAAATACTTCAGAAGCCTCAAGACTCAGGAAAATTCTCTCAAAAAGTCCAACAATACCCAGTGCTTTAAAGACAGATGCAGGTACGTGGACTACCACAGATGAAGAATCTCTTAATCTGTTATTAGACACCCACTTTCCAGGTAGCTCTAATATACTTAGCGACTTAACATCAGAGTCTCAAGCTTCTACAAGCGATTTAGTGGATCTAATAACGCGGGAAAAATTGCAATGGGCCGTAGATAGCTTTGATCCATATAAATCTCCAGGACCAGACGGAATCATTCCGGCCGAATTACAAAAATGCTCAGATATGATCATTCCACCATTGGAAATCATTCTGACAAGCTGTTTAAGGTTGAGATATATTCCAAAAGCCTGGAGAATGGCAAAAGTAGTCTTCATTCCTAAAGCAGGGAAACCCTCCCACGTTAACCCTAAAGATCTACGACCAATCAGCCTATCATCTTTCCTTCTTAAAACCTTGGAAAGATTGATTGAAATTCACGTCAGACATAAATTAAAACCATGTCTCATTTCCACAGCTCAACATGCGTACTCTAAGGGAAAATCAGTAGAAACAGCACTTCATTCGATGGTACATAGTATTGAACATTCCCTCAAATACAAAAAATATAACCTAGTAGCTTTCCTAGATATTGAAGGAGCCTTCAACAACGTCAGTTATCAGGCGATCACAACAGCAATGGATAAGCTTAAATTAGAGAAACCACTCATAGATTTTATAAGTCTCATGCTCAAAAGCAGAACAATAACTTCTAGCATGAGAAGTTTTACTACCACCAGATCGGTGAATCGGGGTACACCCCAAGGTGGGGTCCTCTCGCCTCTCTTATGGAACATGGTAGTAAACGACCTACTAACATCATTGGAAGCAGAGGGTTTCAGGGTGATTGCCTATGCTGACGATGTTGCAATATCTGTATCTGGAAAACATACCCAAGTTCTCTCGTAATTCCTACAAAATGCCTTAAATAGGCTAACAAAATGGGCTAATCAATGTGGCTTGGACGTCAATCCACATAAAACAGAACTAGTACTCTTTACGAGAAGGTACAAAATTCCTCAGTTTAGCCCACCCAAGATTAAAGGAATAATATTAAGCTTTTCCGACCAAGCTAAATATTTAGGCCTCATTTTAGACAAAAAACTAAATTGGAAGGCAAATATTGATGAAAGAGTAAAAAAGGCTACCGAAGCGCTTTTTACTTGTAAAAAGGCCATAGGATCAAAATGGGGCTTCTCCCCAAAGATAACCCACTGGCTATACACTTCGGTAATCAGACCGATACTCATTTATGGAGTTGTCGTATGGTGGACCGCACTGGACAAGATGGTAAATCTAAACAAGCTCATCAAAGTTCAACGGTCAGCAGGTATGTGCATCACAGGAGCACTTCGCTCAACACCAACCGCAGCCCTGGAAGTGCTTTTAAACCTAACACCTCTCGACATCTTCTCCAAAACGGTGGCAGCCAACACATGTGTGAGGCTTAGAGCCACCTCTCAATGGAACAGTAACAATACTGGTCATACTACTATTCTAGACAATTTCAGATCTATCCCAGATCGCTTAGATTATACCACCCCAAAAATGGTGTTCGGTAAAAGCTTCCATGTCTCTATCCCTTCAAGATCCTCCTGGGAAGAAGAAAGACCCCTGGAAGACAACGCGGTACACTTCTATACAGACGGTTCAAAGACCGACTGCGGAGTTGGAAGTGGTATCTATTCAGAACAACTGAATCTCAGTCTATCATACAGACTTCCCGATCAATGTAGTGTATTCCAGGCAGAAGTAATGGCGATTAAAGAGGCACTATCCTGGCTCAAAGAAAACGTTATATCTTGCAAGGATATACGAATCTTCTCGGACAGCCAAGCCGCTCTCAAATCTCTCGCGTCTGTCTCCATAAACTCTCAAATAGTCCACGATTGTCGATCATCTCTGAATGAGATGACGGAACAGTTTAATATTCACCTCATTTGGGTGCCGGGCCACAGAGACATTCCGGGAAATTGCAAAGCCGACGAGCTCGCCAAAAACGGAACACTTCTGCCCAATGTTAGACAAAAACACAACATAGGAATACCACTCGCTACATGCAAATATCTTCTCAAACAATATGCTCTAGAATCAACCAATGCTAGATGGTCACAGGGTACCACCTGCCTAGCAACAAAGCAAATATGGCCAAGCATAGACTTAAAACGGTCAAAAGGCTTGATATCCCTGAGCAGACAAAATATAAGCTCTACAATTGGAGTAATAACAGGACACTGCCTCATAGGCAGACATGCTCTGAGGCTAGGGGTCTACACAAATGACTTCTGTAGAAGCTGCATGGACGAGGAGGAAGAGGAGACAGTCCAACACCTTCTATGTACATGTCCAGCACTCTCCATTAGAAGGAACAGCTTTCTAGGTAATCACTTCTTCGATAACACCAGTGAACTGGCAACAATCGACACAAAATGTCTCTCTAACTTCATTAGAAGCACGAATTGGTTTGTTTAAGCTCATTACTCTCCCATGAGTATTTTATGGTATCACAACGGACCCTTGAGGTCTAAGTGAGTCAACAACATCTGGACAGCCACTCAAACCTAACCTAACCTAACCTACAGGTCAGCAAGGCGGCGCGGTGTATGTGTGTGCCCATTAGGACTTTCCCCTGTTTATGAACAAAGCTTTCTCTCTCCGGTTTTCAACAAGGCTTCCCTAGGTATCAACGTAGCTTTCAATGGCATAGTAACCGGTCCCTTGAGTTTCATCGGAGCTTTCTCCGGCTTTCAACGGCTTAGTGCTATCCAAGGTTTCCCTTGGGTCATCAACGGCTTTGACCTGATTTATCTACGGAGTTTTCTCTAGTGGCGATTAACTAGTCTTTTAACGGACAAGTCCGGGAGTATACTTTGACTGAATGATCGGTTTTCGTATTTAAGGATTCATTTTGTGGTCGATGGTTCATCTTATGCTTATTTTTTACATAAAATTGTTGTGAACTTTATTTTATTGAGTTGTATTCGTACTGATAATGTGCTTAGTCGATGTGCTTGTCGAACCTTTTATTTTCGTCCTCTTGTGCTATCAGAATTTTGATAGGTTGTATTAATAACAATCCAACTCAAACTTTTTTTAGCCTTCAAGGTTCAATCTGGTGAGCAACAATGTTTTGAACAAAACAAAGTTAGTTTTCTAAATGACAATGACTAATTGGTCTCCCAATTTTCCATTCCAAATCACCTAACAACAAATGTCTCCACAGAAACCTACGCATTCACTAATTTCCCCCAACAAACACCAAACCGCCAAAACAAAATTATTTGACATAAAATTTCTGAAGTTAATCTTCAAAATTTGTCTGTCATTAATTTAAAGTAAATTCACTCAATTTCGCACATTTGTTTGCCCCTGACTAACTGTAATGCATTGCGCCTACTGTTTTATAGTGTTTCCTTACACTTGAACAAGTCCTTTGTATTTCGTGAGTAATTTAGGAAGTAAGTTTCGGGACCCCTTTATTATTATCAACCCTTTTGTAACCACAACTTCGGTCTTGTTAACATGTTGGCAAATAGATTGGAAGATTAAGGTATGAGTGTATACCTACTCTATTCTATACACATACCAGGAGTTGTGATGTTTACAATATCCTCATTGTGAAAATTTGTGTGAACTGAACTTTAGATGCGGATGAATCTGTGTTGGTAAAGTTTATTCACGCAGCAAACATCAAGCAGCTTTTCAATGACTTCTAACCACAAACCCTAACACCGTCATCCACCTATAAGCAATATTCTTCTTCTCAGTTTCCATTCAATTAATACATAATTCATTAAAGCTGACAGTTTCATTGAAAGTCTTCTTATATAGGAAATGGTAGAGTCTTGGGGGGCTTTTGTGATTTTGTATCGGGACGGTCGGTCGGTGGTGGACGGACGTTTTCAAAACCAATCACTGGAAGAAATTAATAGTTCTTGGTGAAACGTGGAGGCCAGAAAACACTTAAGGTCGACTTTTGTCCTTTTAATTTATATGTTTATGAAAAGTCCAGCTTATTGAAGTTGTTTTTGACTGGGAAAGTATTAATATTTTTGTTTAATGAAACTTTTTACAAATACATTCTTTAGTCATTTTAAAGAAAATGAATTAAAGAATGTTCATCTTCTCTAAATGACATTATTTCTCTAATATCATCTCATATAGGGATTTGTGGTCATCCGCAACAATTATTGATATGTATGTGGATGTCATTTGCAGATTTGTTTGTCATTTAAATTACCATTGAAAACCAAAAGACATTTTCCTATTTTGGAAAGATTGTTCACTTGGTAAAATTGATGAAAAAGACAATTACTTTCGTTTTTACTTGCGACATATAGAATAGGTATATGGCAAGTATTGAATTCGTAAAAAAAAAAAATTTGAGATGATGAAAAAAGTGGGTCCGGCGATTCCGTCCGTCTGTCTGTCGGGAAATTTACAGGCACCTATTGCCTTAACCACTGGACCGATTGACTTCAAACTTGAAAATTAGAGGTTTGAGCAAAAACTCATATCCCAGTTTTTTCATTATTTTTTTAAGATCGAAATTAAGGGTAGCCACCATACGATTTTTATGCCAAAAAACCAAAACTTTCAATTTTCTCCAAAACGGCTCCTACGATTTTTTTTAAACTTCCTCGAATTTTATTTTATTAAACATCCATGTATTTGATGTAAAAAAAAAATTTGTATTGCTCGAAAAATAAATGTTCGATCAGCGTAATTTTTTTTTGAAAGTACGTATATATTGTTCAAATAATATTTTGTATTCAAAAAAATTTTAAATTTTTTTTCGATTTTTAAAAAAATATTTAAAACTTTTTTTTTCAAAATTGTGCATCTTGAAAACGGATCAATATTAAAAATCGAAATTTACTTATAAAATGTATATTTATATATTCTTGAATACTGCATACCCAAATAAATTTTAAGACATTTTTGAAAAAAAATTATATATAAAAAATTAATTTAAAAAAAACGGCTCTGACAATTTTCAAAAAATAAAAAAATCAATAAATTAAAAATAAAATTTGAATTTTTTTGGCGTTTAAATTTATGGAATAAAATGTATTTACGAGGTACATTTTCAATTTATAATTTTTTTAATAAATTAAAAATAATTGAAAAATCAACAGTTTCTTAAGAAATCATATGACATCAATTTTTTCCAATTGAATCCATTTTTGAGGTTCATGTTTCAATTTAAATTTTTATTTATGATATTTTTTTATGTTTTTTTTTATGATTTATAATTGGGAATACAGGAGCAAGTTTGTATGACCGAGTCGTGCAAATTTTTTTAATAAAATTGAAATACTAATTCTTACGTGTACGACCAAGGCTTTCAGTGTCACAAAACAAGAAAATAGAAGACAAGTCACAAAACAGGGTCCAGCCTAGAATGCGTTCGGTAAAATTAGTTTCAATAAATGGAAATGATCTGCGAAAATTTTATCAATAAGTGTAGAGCTCAATCAAAGCTTTTAAACTGAAAGCCAGGAGAGAAAAACCGGAATTGAATTTTAATCGATGTTGCAGAAGCGTGTTTCCAGCTGTTCAAGCTATATAAAAGCAAGAACCTAACAAATTTTGGTTCGTTAATAATAGCATAAACAAAAAAGAACGCTGTTGTTGTTGTTGAGTTGAGCGAATCTTTCAACTAGCTTAGGTTAGGTTACAGTGGCTGTGGATTCAGAATCCACACACTTAGGCCAAAGGAAAAGGCCCATTGTGATACCACATGAATCAAGAGAATTACTTCTTACTAGTCGAACCATTTTGAGCTTTTTATAAAGCGAAGAAGATATTTGATATCCTTATTAGCTATTTCACTGGGGTTATCATAAAAGTATTCTCCCAGATGAAGTTTGCGTCTTAGTGAAAGAGCAGGGCAAGTGCAGAGAAGGTGAGAGATTGTTTCCTCTTCTTCCTCATCCATACAGCTCCTGCAGAAGTCATTTGAGGCTACACCAAGTCGTATTGCGTGTCTGCCTATAAGACAGTGTCCCGTAAGGACACCTATCAGGGAGCTAATATGAAGTCTGCTTTGCGATAACAAGTCTTTAGAGCGCTTTAAGTCTAGTGAAGGCCATATGAGTTTCGTAGCTGTGCACGTTGGTAAATTGTGCCACCTATAGTTTGTTATCGTTAAAGCTGCTTCTTTTAGCAAAAGTTTACATGTAGCTATCGGTATACCTATCTTCTCCCTTTCAGGTGAAATAGGTATGACGGTTCCATTTTTAGCGAGTTCATCGGCTCTACAATTTCCTTTGATGTCTCTGTGGCCCGGCACCCAACAGAGGTGAATGTTAAATTGCTGCGCAATCGAGGGCCGCTTGAGATTTGGTTGAGACACCGTCAAGAGATTTAATACACTGAACCAAAAACAGCAGTCATATTGATTATTTTTTACATTCAACTGACAATTTTGTTGTCAATTTACAACCAATGACCGCAGTAGTAAATATGACAATTTAAAATTTTCAATTTAATGATTCGAAACCGGGATTGTCACATTGATAATTTGCGTTGGCAAATCGAAAACCATGGTTGTCATATTGAAATCTATGACAGTCGTAGTAAACACTGCAGTAGTCATTTGGAAAACCCAAATTATCAAATTGAAAACCGAGGAAGGCTTATTGAAAAACATTACTTTTAAATTGAAGACCACGGTAGTCAACTTGACAACCGTAGTAGTCACGGTAGTTAATATGAAAACTACGGTTGTCAAATTGAAAGCAGTAGTTGGTAGATTGAAAATCATTCTTGTTAATTTGAAAACCACGATTTTCAAATTGACAACCGCAGTAGTCATATTGAAAAATACAATTTACTAATTAAATACCACGGTAGTTAATATGAAAACTACGGTTCTCAGATTGAAAACAGTGGTTGGTAGATTGAAAATCATTACTGTCAATTTGAAGATCATGATTTTCAAATTGACAACCGCAGCAGTCATATTGAAAAACACAGTAAATCAATTTAAAACCACGGTATTTAATATGAAAACTACTGTTGTCATATTGAAAACTGTGGTTGCTAGTTTGAACATTTAAAAATTTGTTTGGTTTGCAATATTACAATCATTATAATACACTTTAAAATTTCGATTTTCAATAAGATTACCGCTTTCGTATCCAGGACACCCCTTTTTCTGAAATATGAGTTGCGAGAATTGTTTAAAATATAAGGCAGATCAAGTTTTTTGGAATATGTTTAATTATTCATTATTACAGTTAAGTCAATGTACAAATACAATATACATACATATAATTCTTATGAAAATACTTACATTATAATTCTTAATAAAATATGGTTTTGGATTTGAACTTGGTTTTTGCAAATGTTTTGGTTTTGTAGTAGAAATTGATGTTGGAGTTGGTGCTGGTGATGGTGCTGGTGTCGGTTATGGTGTTGGTGCTGGTGTTCGTCTTGAACTTGGTTTTTGTGATTGCGTTGGTAATGTGATTGATACTGAAATTGGTGTTATTATTGATGGTTTTATTGTCGTTGGTACTGGTGTTGGTGTTGGTGCTGTTGTTGGTGTTGGTTTTGGTGCTGGAGTTGATGTTGCTTGGTGTTTGTGTTGATGTTGAGGTTGGTACTGGTGTTGATAACTTCATCTACATATAGTAATTTTAGAAGAAACAATTAGAATTACTTCTGTTAAGAATCAATAAGTAGTTTACCTTTCTCAAAATCCGCTTCTTTTGTGTTTTTGAGTGTCCAATACGTACTTATCTGTAGTTGGCCGTAGCTTAGTTGGTAAGTGCGTTGGCTGCTAAGCACTTAAGCAGAACATTGTCGTGGGTTCGAGTCCTACTCGTGTCCAATGTTTTTATTTCATCTTTCACGGAAAGAACTGACAAAACTTTCAAGAATATCAATCAGTCACGAAAAAAGTGCTTCTCAAACTTACCCGTTCGGAATCGTCGTTAAATTGTAGATCTCCTTAATCCTTCACACACACCCAGAGAATTGTTGATAAGAGTAAGCCACTTAGGTGGCTCTGCAACAGCTGTCCCGCCACTCGCTATTTATTTATTTAATAGGAACAGGTTTTTATTAATTACCTTACCTATAACAATATTCTGCTTGGGATTAAATTGTTTAAGAGTATTTAATTCTTGATTATTTAACTCTTACCTTACCTGTAACAATATTCTGCATGGGATTAAATTGTTTAAGACGACTATTTAACTCTTGATTATTGAACTCTTGATTTACTTGTATATTTTCCACTTTTTTACACTTCACTCACGAACGTCTGATAGACTTGATGCACGACTACTAAATGAGGATTATATTAGGTACTTGTTGAATTCAAGATAAACTCGATTTTCTTATTGAAAACAATAATTGCCAATTTGATGACCATAGTTTTCAATATGACAACCTTATGTGGTCGATCATCGTACTGACAACAGCAGTTGTAAATATGATTTTTAAAAACGGTTAAATCATCACATTGACTACTTCGGTTTCAACTTGACAATTATGGTTTTCAATACAATTATTTTGATAACGGCATAAGCAATTTATCGTTTGTTTTTGTTTGTTCTTGCTCAATTCAAGATTAAATCGATTTTCGTACTAAAAACAATAATTGTCAATTTGATGCCCATATTTTACAATATGACAACCTGATGTGGTCAATCATCTGATTGACAAACGCAATTGTAAATATGATTAATTTAATTAAAGATTTGAATTTTTCAAAACTCGACTTGGAAGGCTTTGCAAGTACATAATAAAAAAAACTTCTAGTTTTTGATTTTTTGCAAGGCTTAGGTTAAAGTGTCTGTCATGGATATTAAGAGACACACTTAGGCCGATCAAAGGCCCATTGTGATAAGGCTTTCAAAGTCAAGTTTTGAAAAATTGAATTAAAAAACAAAAACTCGTCATTTATGCATTAAAATTATGATCATTATCATAATCATAAACAACAATAGTTCGAAAAATCCTATTAATTAATGTTAGTTTCAATTTTCTCCAAACATCCTTGTAATTTTTTTTTTTTCGGAACACTGATGTTTTTAGTATAAACAAATTATTTTTGTATTACTCCAAAACGGTTCCTATCATAGAACCGTTTTTCAACGTCCCATAGGAAGTTATTGTAATGGGGCTGATTTTGTGAATATCCAGTTATTGCATATCTCTATGTTTCGAGGTCACTAGAATCCGAATCAACCCTTTTTATCATGATGTCTGTATGTATGTATGTTCATATGTGCGTATGTGTTCGATTATCTCGCGAATCACTCAGCCTTATTAAAGCTGATTAGATTTGAGCAATATCGGTTTAACGGTTTTTTGATGGAGGTCAAAAAACTAGGACACAGACATCATGATAAAAGGATTGATTTGGATTCTAGTGACTTCACAAAATCGGTCCTATTACAATAACTTCCTCTGGGAAGGATGTGGTCATTTTTTTTTTTTTGTAAATATGGACTTATTTCCTCCAAGTAAGATGCGGCTTTATTTCCATAAATTATTCCAATTTCGTCTTGAAAATAAAGCCCCATTTTAGATCACGTCATATTTCGATAACGAAAAAAAACTCCATCATCATATCGACAACATGGGTTTCAATACGAAAACTTTGTCAACGAAAAGTCTTCGCTAAGGAACTTATTTATTTTTTGTTTACTTCTATTTATTTTGATTTATATTCTAACAATCGAAATTATCAATATAGCAACTCTAATTTTTTGTTTGATGCCGGTAAAATTCAGTCATCACATTAACAACTGCAACTGTCAATTTGATGATTTTATTTTCAATGCACTTGTTGCATTAAGGTAGTAATCATATTGATAATCATTGTTGTACAAATGATGATTGTAGTTCTTACTTAACTGACGGACAACCTAAGGTTTTCATATTGACAACCATAATCTTCTAATTGATCATCTCAGGTATTAAAACGACAACTTTGATTTTCAAACTAGCAACAAGATATTGAAATTTTCAAATTGTCCCATTTACTATCAAGTTGTTAGATTTTGAGACGACTTTTGAAAATTTACATCACATTGAAACTTTTTTTGATCAATATGACAATTTTCGGTTAACAACCAGTAATTGTCAATATGACAACGGTTATTTTTTTCAGTGTAGCAGCCTGACTGTCAGAGAAGATGCGGATATCAGAAGTTGATATCACGTTTTCTCTTAGCCAGGAGAGAACCTCTTTGATCGCTAAAATTTCCGCTTGGAAGACGCTACAATGATTGATGAGGCGGAATGAGATGCTTAAATTAAGCTTTTCTGAGTACACACCACTACCAACTCCATCACTTGTCTTGGATCCATCTGTATAAAAATGAATGCCTTTGTCATCCAGAAGTTTTTTGTCTTCCCATTCTTCTCTGGATGGAATGGATATCTGGAAGTTTTTACCAAATTGGGGTTTTGGAATGGTGTAGTCTATGTACTTTGGTATAGAACCGAAAGAGTTCAAAATGATGGAATGTCCCACATTATTGTTGGTCCATTGAGATGAGGCGTTGAGTCTTATAGCTGTAGGTACTCGCTGCCATTTGTTTGGTAAAAATGTCGAGGGGTGCCAGATGGAGGAGAGTGTCTAACGCTGCTGAGGGTGTGGTTCTCAAAGCCCCGCTTATGCAGGACATGCAGTGCGTTGGACTCTGCTGAGTTTGTCGCAGTAAGTGACTTTCTCCAGTGCAGTCCACCATACTGCAACCCCGTACATGAGAATTGGTCGAATGACCGATGTGTATAGCCAATAGGTTATGCGAGGTTGAAAACCCCATTTGCTTCCTATGGCTTTCTTGCAAGAGAAAAGAGCTACTGTGGCTTTCTTAACTCTTTCCTAAATATTAGGCTTCCAACTTAATTTTTTGTCTAATATCAGACCAAGATATTTGGCTTCATTGGAAAATATTAGTGGTACACCTTTTATTGAAGGGGGTACAATTACTGGGATCTTGTATTTCCGTGTAAAAAGAACAAGGTCTGTTTTTTGAGGATTAATACTAAGTCCACAGCGATCAGCCCATCTAGTGAGCATATTAAGTGCGTTTTGGAGGAGGTCTCTCAGTGTATTAGGATGTTTTCCTGTGACGGCGATAGCAACATCATCGGCATACGCAATCACTCTGTAGCCTTCCCTCTCGAGGGATATTAGCAATTCGTTAACTACTATGTTCCACAGGAGAGGGGACAGAACACCACCTTGCGGAGTGCCTCTACTGACAGACCTTTTCGTACAAAAATCCCCCATCTTAGAGTTGATGATCCTGCTTTTAAGCATTAGATTGATCAGCTCACAGAGTGAGTATTCGACGTTTAGGGTCGTCATAGCAGAAGTGATAGCAGATGTGTCAACGTTGTTGAAAGCACCTTCAATATCCAGGAAGGCAACAATAGTATATTCCTTTTGCTCTAGGGAGTATTCGATAGTTCTTACCAGAGTATGCAAGGCTGTTTCTACCGATTTCCCTTTGCAGTAAGCATGCTGAGACATCGATAGTCCCTTATCAATGCTATTACGTATATGGATATCAATCAATCGTTCCAGCGTTTTGAGAATGAAAGATGATAGACTAATTGGTCTTAGATCTTTAGGGTTGACATGCGAGCATTTGCCCGCCTTGGGAATGAATACTACCCTTACCTCTCTCCATCGCTGAGGTATATATGCCAGATCTAGACAACTTTTGAACATCATCTCAATGATGGGCAGAGTTATATCGATGGTATGTTGTAGCTCAGCTGGTATGATTTGATCTGGACCTGGAGATTTATAAGGTTTAAAGCTATTCAGAGCCCATGTCAATTTTTCTTTTGTGACAAGACCTTGAGGAAATGTTAAGTTAATACCCGATCCAGGACGGTTTATTGTATTAACGGATTTGGAGCTATCTGGGAAGTGGGTATCTAATAGCAGGTTTAGCGTTTCTTCGCAAGAGTTAGTCCATGTACCATCTGAGTTTTTGAGACAACTAGGCATGGTTGGATTTGTCGAGAGAATCTTCCTTAGCCACGATGCCTCCGAGGACTCTTCTATTGAGCTACAGAAGGATCTCCATGAGGATCTTTTGGCTATTCTCAATTCTTGTTTATACTTTTTGAGGGATGCCTTATAGGAATCCCAATCTTGGAGGTGTCTAGACTTTTTTGCACGGTTAAACAGCCTTCTACAACCTTTTCTTCTTACAACTAGCCTGATATAGAATTTATTTCTGGAAGCAAATTAGCTATTAATATTAAGACTGTTAAATCCGTGGGACCAAACGATAGGTATAAGTTCTTTTAAGTTTCAATCACCGTCTGATGACGCTGTTATTGTAAGTGTAATTTACTATTCTGTAGTACATTCTCATAGACGATAGACGCCTGTTGTCAAATCGGACTCGTTGTTGTGTTTTGACCGCATTTGGAATTAAAAGTGTCTGCGGATTTTTGAACAATCGAAAAAGACCATTTCAGTTAGAATTTTTTGTTTAACCTTTTTATGAAAAAAATGTATTCAACATGTCACATAGTAGTTCTGATGAAGACGATTTCATTGACTAATATTAGTACTGTAGACAACGAAAATTAGTACGAAGGGAATATTGCACCCATCCATACATTCTACTTAGAATTTTCTTTTTTTGAATAAATTATTGCAAATAAAAATACTTAACTTGAGCAAAATAGCGAAGGCAGAAATATTGACACCTTTTTTTAGGAAAAACATACAGTTTGACTGTTAACAGAAGACGGGATGGATAAGGCTTTGGAGCGGAAAAGCTTGACCTAAATAGATTATATGCTAAGAATTTCATAAAAGAATATAACAAATAGTAACATTTAGAAGAACATTTGTAACGAAGCGTCATACTTCACACCTCCTCCCTTTACTAACTAGCCAGCAAGAATAAAAACATTGGAAAAAATGCAACTCTGAACACCCGGACTATTAAAACAGCAAGCGATAGTACCGCCCAGACTAACAATAACCTCGACGCGCATCAATAAAGGCAACACCATCCATGAATTATTATGTATTTTATCCCCCTTCCCTCTCACTTTGAGGCCGTGTCGAGGCGATGGGTTATATTTTACCTCCTTCCGAGAATACCCCTCACCTTGAGGCTGCGGCGATAAGTTATATCTCCTTCCAAGAATCGCTCTCACCTTGAGGGTGTGGCGTTAGGTTATAACTTGTATCCTTTCGTTCCGAGTTTCCCCCTCACTTTAAGGCCGTGGCACTATTGTATTTATCATTATAAAACTAATATTAAGAGTATAAATAAGAATTTACATGTACATTTGGTTTTAATATAAATTGTAAATACGAATAGCTTAATAAAGAAGAGTTTAAAACTAATTGCAAGGAATTCGGTGTTTTCTTTACTCACTTTTACTGTGCTTTCCTCAGCCAGACCTTGAATTCCGACGAGTATACCCCAGCCTGAGTTAATTAAGCAACACACATTTAGAAAATTCTTCCCAACAGTGAGCTGTTTAAGTGCCGATATGTCGTTAACTGAATTTCGAATTATTGAGTTTTCGCTCGCCGGTTCCAGGGTTTGACTAAAGAAGTACTATAACTCTAGTTGTGTTCAATTATTATTTTTATAACGTTTTTCTTTTGTAATGATAACAATATATAAGGTTTTGTAGATGTTTTAATTTGTAAATTTATTTGTAAATTATTTGAAAAAAATAAATAAATAAATAAGACTGTCCTAGCGGTCGTGTATTGGTAGCCTTTCCTGGACCGCTTCAAACTTGGCCTGGGTTACGTTCCTTCTTGCTTTTTGCTGCTGTTGCTTCTAGTCTGCTGGTCTATGGCTTTCACTGTCTGGTCTTCAGATTGCTCCGGCTGGTCTTATGATGTGTAGTCTTTCACCGCTGTCGGATGACTATTGGTTGTTCTGATGAATTTTCCTCCTTCTGTACAACTGATGTTGACTCCTTGGTGTATGATGTGTCTTGCTAGACTGACTTGATGCGACTGAACTGAACTGAACTGACTGGTGATCGAGGTAAGTGGTTGTCTTCTTATAATACTTTCCTGGTACACTGGATGTGAGGTCTATCCATCGAACGATAAAATTTACAATACATCTAGAGTCGAATAGGTGTTTAGTGTCATCAGTGGGTGAGAAGGTTATTATCGAGTTTTAATTCTGCATGTTAGTTTTTGGTTATTCAAGGTTTTTTCTTTACATAAAGGTGAAACATATCGCATGCTTTAAGTCTATGTGAAGTTAAAAAAACATTATCCAATACAAACGTTCTTCTGCACTCTGGGATGTCAAAGTTCTGTGAGGGTACGGCCGGCATTCTACAAGTACACTATACTTGAAGCCAATTTCATCTTATTGCAACTATCTATCACCTAAAATAACCAAGCAGTTTCAATTACATCAAAAGCTGCATCAGAAAGATGGATGGACACAAGCGGAAAAAATTTGGCCCAAAAGAGAATCAATTTGGGCAAAATATTTTCAGCTCGCTTCGCTCGCAATTAAATCAAACCCATCTTGAATTTCTCGTATCGGCCTCATCCTCAGTCGAAATTCAAAAAGATGCTGAAAATGAATAATTGAAATTCTTGCAAAAATCTTTCTTTCCATTACAGGATGTGAAGTGGTTGCTTTTCCAAATAAAAAGAAACCTCAACAGCTTTGAAAAATGAATTGCTCTGACCATTTTGTCGACGGCTAATAAAGAAACGTGGTCCTTATTATTTGTAGGATTTTTTTGTAGTTTTTTTGTAGTTCAGCTAAAGCATGAACGTTCGTTGTTTCACTTTTTTTTTTTCTTATAATCGGCCCATTTCCGTGGTCTATTTTTAATCTATTTAATATTTAATCTTAACAAAGAACCTACTATGTGTAAGATTTTCCAGGCTGATAGACAGTTTCAAATTTGAAGAACTGAAGCAAAGGAACCCATCTTTCAATTCTAGCAGTTGGTTTTGAGGTAGGCTTAAAGTTTAAAGTTTGCTTCTAAGGATTTGTTCCTAGTTCGAATTATATTCCTGCAAGGTAATAATAAAGACGTCCTACTCCCAAAACTGAAGCCAAACTCTCTTTTTCAGTCCGTGAATGTCTTCTTTCCACTGCAGAAAGGGTTAAGCTGGCAAATGTAATATGACTATATATACTTGTATGCATTAATAGAAGATTAAGCTAGAGCTAGCCTTAGAAAACCTGACTTTAACGTTTGTCAAACTTTTTTCATGGAAACCTTGGAGTGGCCGATGGGAAAAACTTCTGTTGGAAGAAAAAAAAAATCATCATAAACTGAATTTGATGCAAAAATAAATATTCTTGTGTGCATATTGTACAAAACTCTCAAGTCAACATAGGAAATGAAAACTAAAGAAAATCCATCTAATTCCTTGGATAACTAGGGTTTAAATGCATGCTAACAAGTCCTGAAATGTAACAGAGAAAAAGAAAGTATGTCAATCGCTTCTTCTTTTGAATCAAAAGGCTATTGAGTACTTACATAAGTTAAGTCCTCTTTTGCGAAACTGAGGCATATCTATCGATTCTTTTTCTTTGAAAACATTAAGCAAGTGTCGAAAGAAGCACGGCCGTAATTTGCCTGAAGCACCACAGTAAGATTCAAATCAGATACCGCGAATAGCTATAATATTTATTGATGGGCAATTCATTTCTTCATCCCTGAATCTTCTTTGCCGAAAATATTTTCATACCTCTTCTAAGTACACCTACTTGAATGTCCTTTCTACAAACATTCCTTCAGGCACCAAATGTCAACCCAAAACCCTTACCAAAAACCCATAATTTCTTTCCCCTACCAACAAAATCAAAACCATAGCAAAAACAGACCAAATTCAAGATTCGACAGAGTTTTCCATTTAATTAATTAATTTAAGTTGACAGTTTCATTGATTCCATTGAGAAATGGCGATGCTCCTGAGAAGGCTTCTTAAGCACAATTTTCTGTAACCAATCGCTGGAAGAAATTAATAGTCCTTTTGATAAGAACCAAAATAATGGCCAAATAAAAACAACAAAAAAATGCTTTACTCGCTCGCTAGTCCTGTCCGTGAAAAAGAAATGTTTATTTTTGTATTTCTTCTTCGAATTTTTGCTTTTTTTTTTGTCTTATACTTAAACCGATTGTGACTGTGAATGAAGAACGCAATACATCATCGTGAAAAATGCGAAATGTTATGTAACGGCGACGATAATACACAGAAAAATAAATAAATTATCCTTAAAGTCAACTAAAAAAAAACATAAAGCCTCCATGCTGTCTAAGTTTTTGTACATGCGGTCATCTTTTCACCCAGGCAAGCCACATAAGCCATGGCATGAGGAATATAATGCTGTTCGTAGACTCCGGTAAAGAGATGTGCCTGCGGTCCACTCGCAAAAACGCCCACATCATCCCCACCATGGGTCTCCGACTCCAAGGGTACCGTAGCAGGAAACCTGAAATTCTTCATAAAAGAAAAGGAAATTGATTCAAATCCAAATGTGACAAATTAAGAAATCTCTTATCCTACCTTATCTCGCATGTTTGTCTGAAGAAGGTTTCGCCGCCGGCCCTCGGTCATGTGACTCTCGAAACCAGGACCGTTTGCATAGCTTAGCGTCGCATAGGGGATATCATCGGTGCCCAGTTGGCCATTGCTGATGCCGAGGATGTCATTCTTCCGACTTGAGTATCCCGCCACCGACATTGTGTGGGAATGGTCCGACGTCACAACAATCAAGGTATCCGCCTCACTCGTGCGCTTACGAGCCAAATCGATGGCCTTGTGGAATTCAATGGTTTCGTCCAAAGCCCGAACGGCTTCGGTGTCATGATGAGCATGATCGATACGACCGCCTTCCACAAACAGAAAATAACCTCGGTGCTGAGCTTCCAGGACATCAATTGCCTTGTCGACCATCTCAGCTAGAGTTGGAATAGTCTCATTATCAGCGTCCACATGGAATGGAATGTGAGATGTTGCAAAGAGTCCCATCATAAATTCAACGTCCTTGGGCACCTATGCACAGAAAACATTTTGATTAAAAAACATAACGATAAACTTCACAATGAAAATGCAGTCACAGAAAAAAAGGACAATGTAAGACAACAGAGATCACAGAGAAGGACCATCAGAAAATTTGAAAACTCACTCACTGCGGACATTTCCTGTTTCGTTTGCACAAAAGCTGATGCACCATTATGAATGCTCTTCCATTTGTCAATCAAATCCTGATTGTCATGACGTTTCCCTTTGCCGCCCAAGATGTCCTTTTGTTCCATCGGCAAAAATTGCTGTCTTCCTCCGCCCATTATAACATTTAAATTGCGTCCCACCTCGCCATATATCAATTGCTGTGCTATATCAAGGCACTGTTCTGGATCCTCACCATCTTTGACAATTTCTCCGTCGTTTTCCCAGTTACGATTTGCTGTATGAGCATAAACACCAGCAGGAGAGGCATGTGTCACAGAGGTGGTTGTAATAAGTCCTGAAAATAATACCATACTCGTTTACATCTCGTATACGGCAATGGAGAAACTCATAAAACGTGAAATTGTCCTTGCAATAAAAAAAAAATTGAAGAACATTTTTTATTGAGTTGAAAAAAATGTAATATTCGTTTCATACAATTCGATATTTCAAGAATAAATAATTGGTTTGTTTTGTTCGTTTTTATTGAATATGATTATGTTAATAATAAAGTATATTCACATTCAAATGTGATTGAAGAGCCTTTTGATGGGAAAAGCAATTCGTTTAGGATTATGACTGCGTCTCCTTTGTACTTGATGAAATCGTATCTACATTTAATGACCTTAGAAATGGAAGAATTTTTCTACAAATAAACCTGCCTCAGGTGCTGGGTTATTTATACCAGTTTTTGATTTCAAAATTGTTCTTTTGTTTTTATTTATAAATCCTTAGAAGATTTATTTCGCTTAAAGCGACTATAAAACCTGTGCAAAATATAGCTAAATATATCAAAGAACCCGACCAGTTAGAACAAGGACCGTTTGCAGATAAAAAACAATATTTTAAATTTTGTGTGTTTAAAGTTTTATTTCACCCAACTGGCTTGACATTGCATTAAAATTTTTAAACATTTTTATCATCAAATCCCCTATATATAAGTAAACCTGACATAGTAAATGCACTTTTTCGAGGTCGAGTTGAGTACTATTTTGCTGGTGGCAAAGGAGGTGTCGGTGTACACTGGTCTAGAGTTCTTGCACGTTACAATGGTTGAGAAAGACAGACTGTGAAAGAGAGATCCACATTCACGTAGTACGACTAAAAAACAAATCTCTTTACTAGAAGTTGGCTTCGAGGTTGATCAGAATGCCTAGAAGTGCGAGTATTACGGCTGAATTGTTTGAGGGAAAGAATATTACTAGATTTTTCACTTTAACATTGACCGTATAAGCAGCAATAAAAATGGACAGACAAGTAACGTGGCGACCGACGACGACGACGGTGCTCTAGGTTTTGAATTATCTGAGCTCAATATGAGATTAATCAATTTCCAAATGAAAATGATACGCTTATACAGTCGAACAGTTATGAAGAGTGTATTTTTTCATACTGAAATTAAAATACCTGATTGCGAAGTTTTTGAAGTCTTCAACCTTGGAATTGAAATCGCTTTACACTAACTGGGCTGGAAACATTCTAAAATGTTTCTTGCATGCGCTTTTCGATTTATATTCGATCCATTTTCTATTTGCCTAATTTCGAGTCCAAGAAAGGACGATATATTCTTTGAAGTAATTTTGAATTCGGTTTTTTTTTTTTACAATTCATTTTTTTTTATTCATTTAAACTTAACACTACTTACACGCTAGACAAAATGGGAAACTAGCCTAATTAATTCTACGTATATATAACTTACTGGCCCCAATCGGGCGCTCTAAGTAATTCATGGTTCTTAAACTTAATGCCTTTCGGCCTACGAACTAATTTTCAATTTTATTCCAATTTATTTTTTTATTTATTAGAAAATTTGAAAAAACTAATTCCAGTAACTTTTTTTTGTGTTTTAACTTACATAGGGTAGGGTCCCAAAAAATAAAACTTAAAATTAACTTATCTACCTACAAACTACTTAAAACTAGAACAAGCACAGCGGCAAAAACTATGTCCATTAACACAAGTTCGTGAGTTTTGTAATTGTCTTTTTTATTGCTGTTTTTCACATTTTTTTTAGGGTTCCGTACACAGAGTGTAAACGAAACCCTTATAACATCACTTCGTTTTCTGTTCATTCGTCTTTCACAAGCGATTTCTTCGAATCTGGTAAGCCGATTGCAATGAAATTTGGTACACATAATTTAGTATTCAGTGGTAATCTAAAAATGTTATTTTCATGTTTTTAAGATAAATAGTTTCGAAGTTATTAAGGAGAAAAGATAAAAAAATACAAAAATGACCATTCACCCCCCTGATCTCCGAAACTACTGGGCCTAAAATCATGAAAAAGATACTGAGAATAGGTCTCAACCTGTAAATTACAAAAAAGCAAATAAGAAGTCTGTACTGTTACATATAACACAGATATGACTCAATATTTGGAGTAACTTTTTAATTTTTGACTCAACTTTACAATTTATTTCCTCCAAAACTGTTATACCGATTGAGTTAAAAGTTGGCCAATATATCAACGTATTAAGTAGAAATACAATCATATTTTTTTTATATTTTTAAGAGAAATAGTTTTGTAGTTATATAAGAAAATATGGAAAAATAGGCAAAAATGTCAAAAACAGGCCATTCCCCCCCCCCTAATCTCCGAAACTACTGGACCTAAAATTCTTTCAAAAAACTGAAATATAGGTCTATAACATGAATATTACCGGAAAAGTGATAAGAAGTCACAGTTATTTATGTAACATGCAAAATTTTTCAATATACTAATTTCCAATTTCATTAAATTTTAAAACCATTTTTTTGAACAGGTGGTAACCCTATTGACTTCAAATTAAGTACAATCATCCATTAATTGCCTGAGATGACAAACATATTTTTTTTGTATTTTTAAGACAAATAGTTTTGAAATTATTCAAGAAAACACAACAAAAAAGGCCGAAAATGCAAATAACTAAACTTTACCCCCTCCTCATCATCAAAAAGGGTGGGCCTGGAATTTCCAAAAAAAATTCAAAAAATAGTTCCATACGTATAGATTACAGACAAGAAAAAAAAAATTGCAGTAATATACATATAAGAAGAGACAACCTATTCGAGTTATAATTAGTTTTTTTTTATTTTTGAATGTTGCAATAAAATCAATTGTTTATTTGCTGAAGAAAAAATAAAGTTCCTTATTCCTTTCTTACTGTGGTGTTTCGTTTTTTTTTTTTTTTTTAGGGTTCTTACACAGGTGAAAGCGAAAACCTATAAGATCAGTTCGTTTTCTTTTTATTTGTCTTTCACAAGCGATTTCTTAGAATCTGCTAAGCTGATGGCAATTAAATTTGGTTCACATTTTCTAGAGTAGATAGAAGGGATCCGAAAATGCTGCTACCAGATTTTTAAGATACACAGTTTCGAAGTCATTGAAGGAAATAGGCAGAAAGACTATTCAAATTATTTACCAAGAAAATGTTTTTTTTCAAATCTTAATCCTTGCATAAAAAATCCTTCAAAACTGAAAGAAAGTAGGGTCGGATAATCAATCCTCGAGCGAGTTTATCTCGCACTTGTCCACTTTTTTTTTTTTTTTAATAGTATTTTTCACTGTATTTTTTTTTTTTACTATATTCTATAGTGCCACCGTACCTATTCTACTTAAACCTAAAACCTAAGACTAAAACAAGCATGTAAGCCGGCCAAGGCAAAAATACCCCACCCCGGATTACCCATTGTCAGATACAGTTTGAAGCCACCAAAACTGGTTCTCCTGCTTCACCCTATCAATGCGATCCTTGTCGGACACAGCCCTACTGAACCGAAGCAGCTCCGCTCCATCACGAGCGAGGATGCCTCGTTCATACAGAAGCCGCCGGTCTACGGTTCTTCGCCTGACGTGGTAGATAAGCGGTACTGCCAATCTATCCTGTATCATGCCGCACTGGTCTAGATAGAGGAATGCCTCTGGTGGGTCGAAGTCATAGCTCTCACAATATGGCCCCGAACAAGTTTCGGTTTTCAGTTCTTCAATGACAGTCTTCAACTCTAGTGGATCAGTAAATCCAACTACCCAATCATCTATGTACGAACCTAAAGCACAAATACTTTTTTCTTTTGTATCACTTCCTCGAAATCCTCGTTTAGAAATGAAATTTCCAAAACGTTTGTTCCAGCATATTTATAATTGTTTGAAGGTCGTATTGCTTTAGGACCTCTTGGTAACGAAGCCAATTTTCGGTTTTCTTTCAAAGACTGGATTCCTCTTTTCAAAACTTCTATTCTGGTTTTTCTTCTTGAAAAGTTTCTGGAAATGTTGAAAAGTCAATAAAATCACAACTGTCATGAAGTCTTCGAATTTCTGCGGTTTCTTGATAAAATTGTGGTCCCCTAGAAATCCATTTTCATATATTGCTCTTTTGTTGTGATCTTCATTTTGACTTTCTGAGCTGGAGTTACTTTCTCTCCCTGTTTCACACTCATCCGAATATACTTTTACACTCTCAATTAACTGTCTTCAGGATCTTCAAGATTTTCTGTAGTTCCTTGATCTTTTTTCTATAATGTAGTCAGGTTTTCCGGAAAATTCCACTTGTTTTCATCTTGAATTAAAATTCGATATCTTAAATTACGGTTCCCACAAAAAATCCTTGACTACTTTCTTGTCCATTTTCTGTATCTTCTTAATAAAGATGTGGGTGTAACATGAGGATCCAATTATCCTTAAATGCTTTATTCTTGGCTTCTTATATCCATCCACAATTCGTTCAGGCTTATACCATCGACAGAAGACTTTCCTGTTCTGTTCAGGATATAAACAGCAGTGTTTGTCAGTTCTGTCCAAATTGCTTCTGGATTATTATCTAACTGTTTGCATATTTGAAAATTCTTGCCATTTCAGTTCGATTTTCGATAATTACCGTTACGCGTGTATGGTGCAGTAATTCTCTGCGAGATCTGATTGTAAGATTTGCTTCACTTTAGTGTTGACGAACTCACCACCATTGTCACTTGGTAGTTTATTTTTTTTTTTTTTATAATCAACGCGCACTCAAGGGATTGTTTCATTACCATTTATATGCCAAGAGCACAGTGCGAGTATTAGGGAAAGGATAGAGGATGTAAAAGGAGGTGTCGGTAAACATTGGTTTTGAATTCTTGAATATTACTTATATTACAATGACTAGGGAAGACAGAGTGGGGAAGGGAGTTCAACATTCGTGTAGTACGGCTATAGAACGAAGTACGTCCGAATTTGGGCTCAAGGGTGAACTGATGGGCATTCCTGGAGACTCAATAGAACATATACCGTTGAAGTATCTGTTAAATAGGGTGACACATTAAGCCGATGTTTTTGGGATGTAAATGTCTCAATGATGGTAATGTTACCAATCAATTTGAATGCTCTTTTTTTGATACTAACTTAAGTACGTCACTGGAGTACCAGTCCGGACGTGGGAATTGTACTCAAGCTTAGGACGCATGCAAGTTTTGTAGATGATAGCCAGATCAGAAGGGGAAGGGGATGGGTTGATCTCGGCATTTGCAATCACTTCCTTCAGAGCATCTTTAACTTCTGAAATGTGTGCTATTGCAAATCCATATCGGAACTTCCTAATACTAATCTAGAAAAGTCACTGAAAGATCCACAAAGGTTGACATCAGCCCATAAAAGGTGTTGTCGCCTTTCTTCTCGTTCCGAATGGAATTCTATGATAGCTTTTCCGTAGACATTTTTTGCATAAGTTTGTATTGAGCTAAAATGTTTTGATGAAGCAGAGAAAATTGTAAATGTTAATCTTGATAACACAAGTAGTAGAATATAGAAATTTAAAGGTAGGTACTATCATCATACTTCGTGCAGAGCCCTGGAACACACACCATGAAAGAGGTTTCAGACTTGAAACCGTTTGTGATATCCTTCAAATTTATGATTTTCTTAAGTACCCATCTTGGCTGTTGTTTAAGGTAAGCAAGTGGTTTTAATTTAGAGGTACAAAACTTTAAGTTGCCACTTGCCAACACTTTTTAACTGGGGGCCATTAAGTCAGCTGTCTATAGTGATTTTATTTATTTCAATTTTGGGTAGGCATTTCAAAAATTGAAGCCACAGAATTCTATCAAGAGTATTCTATGCGATGAATGGGCCAAAAAAGATAACCGTTTTCATAACGGGTTCGTTTTTTTTTTTTGCTATGAAACTGTTGCTTGAATAGACATTTCAATAAAGGACGAACCCGAGATTCAACGCCCCGTATGACTTTTTCTGTCTGCGCAGATAAGCCCGAAACGGTTGGCCACTTGGAGGCCACTAATGTTTGAAAAAGTCATCGAAAATAAGACCTGCAGATCAAACAACCTTCGATCCTGGCGTGGCAGTCGTATGCCAGAAATCATATTAAAAATTAAAATGCCAAAAGATTATCTTAAAACAAAAACAAAAAATATGAGTCCGACCCCTGTGGTCCACACATAACGCACATATGTTCATAGGAACACACACCCACAGCATGTTAAAAAGGGTTGTTTCATAAAGATATACAAAAATTGGGTATTCACAAAATCAGCCCCATTATTGCCTCTTGCGAAGATCTGACAAAACTTTCAAGAGCAGTATCAATCTGTCATGAAAAAAGTGCTTTTCAACTTTGCCGTTCGGAATCGGCGTCAAATTGTAGGTCCCTTCAGTTCTTCACGTTGATGATCGTAGGCTACTTAGGCATTGGCTCATGTCGCCCCACTCTTTTTATTTATTTTACAACAGATAACTGTTCAAAGTACCATAGGCACAATCTTTCAAAAGCCCGTCCAGCTACTAGGATACGCAGACGACATTGACATAATTGGACGAACACAGCATGATGTCAGTGGAGCGTTTATGAGTCTTAAGACGGAGGCTTCTTTGGACTTAGAAGGCAATTGAGTAGTAAAGTCCTCTTCCGAGCAACTAAAGTGACTCTACAAAACCCTCATCATCCCGGTCCTTATGTATGGTGCAGAGACATGGACCACGACAATATCCGATGAAAACGCTTTGGGCAGCTTTGAGAGAAAAAATATTCGAGTGATTTTTGGTCCTGTCCTCATAAATGGAGAATGGAGACGAAGATTCAACCAAGAACTGTACGAGCTGTTCAGCGACACTGACCTAGCCAGAAAAGTTAAGGTCCAACGATTTAGATGGTTGGGGCATGTAGAGCGAATGGAAAATAATGCTCCGGCTCGTAGAGTCATTGAATCCAACCCGGAAGGACGTCGCAGAAGAGGAAGACCGCGACTCAGGTGGAGCACACAGGTGGTAGAGGACCTGAACCAACTTGGCGTGCGAAACTGGAGACAGCTAGCTAGAGAAGTTTGTTGGGTAAGGCCCTGGTTCGATCTGGACTGAAGCGCCATCATCAGCTTGCAGCTGCAAGTAAGTAAGTAACTGTTCAAAGTTCTATACCTCTAAGAAACCACTAAGTAAAGGGGATTTCTTTTACTCTGTAACTTATCAAACAAAAGCAACAAAGCAGTACAATGGGGATCCCCTTGCTGCTGAAAACTGTGTATTGTTCAATGTGATAAGTTTGACATGACGCCTTCAATCACTAGACTTTAATTACGTCTCTCACAATAAAAAATAAACCACCGATACTTAATTTTTAAGTATTCTTCATTTATCTCATTGCGTTTACGACTTCAAATTTTATATCACAAAACAAAATCACCGTCTGATACGAGTTGAATAAAAACAGCGTATAAATCAAAATAACATGACACGAAAAATCACCGAACGAAATGTTTCTCTTTTTTTATATTTCGTGTGTTCGTATTATCCTGGGTATTTTGACATTCCGAATTCTATACCAAAGTTTCGCAAAGCAAACGTCTTGGGCATCATAAAAAATACTCCAATAAAAATTCGAACTCTTACATCTTGTCCGACATAATAAGAAAATCAATAAAACACACTATTAGACCGGAATATAAAAAGAAATTCACCATCAACCTCTTTCGTACACTCACACTCGTAAATTACTGTTATTTTATTATGTGTGAAAGTTGAATGAAAATTTTCAAAGTTTTCAAACCAAACAAAAACCTCAATAGATACAGCCGCAGAGCTCATTTTGACACTTCTTTTTCTTGAAAAGTTATTTTTGGGTAAGGACCTTCGTTTCGTTTTGAAAGTTTTGTTTTGTCAGGACATGAAATATGTATAGGAACCTTTTAAAGTCATTGGAGATTATTTCAATTTGGTTATAGTTGAAATTTGATGAATGATGGCGACAGGGTGAGTATATTTTGTCAAACATTGTCGTTTTATTCGAAGTAATGATGACAAAGTAGACTTACATTAAGTCCAAATAAAAATCAAAACCAAAAGCCAAGACTGCGTCACTCTTTTATTGTCATCACTTATTACGCATACCTGACACTTTCACGGTCGTTTCATACGCATCAAGCTTATTGATATTCCGAATGCTTCGCTAGAAAAAAGCATTAGGCGGAAGGAAGTAAGCAACGAAATTGTCAGTCGGTACATTATGTATTATTAAAACAACAACAACGGTGTTACTCCCAAAGTCAAGGTAAATCGATGCATTGAATGTTATTATGGACGAAAAAATTTCATATCACGTGCATACACTTTGGGTAAGTTGTTGACATCTGGTAAGTCTTCGGTTTACGTAATTCGGCTGGTTATGAGTTTTTCATTGAACATGTAAGCCACATTCCTTGTTTTTTTTTTCATTTCACAGTAATTTATACCGAATCTGATATGGGTGAATGGTTTTCGTCTTTAGCTCATTTTGTAAGATAATTAGCACTTTTACGATGTACGTAAATAAGCATTGAATATTTTTTATGACTTACTGAACATTTATTTTTTACTTAAAGCTCCAGTTAAACTACTGAGATAAAAGATTAAATCAGGCATAAGCCTTGAATTTCACGATTACCATTTAAGTGGTCAATTTCGCTTATTGCAATAATTAATGAACTCATTGAAAAAAAAAATTAAACATTAAAATAAAATTAGCAAAAAATTGGAACAAGGTGACACGACAGCTCCGATAAACCAAGGCCTGAATGATTTACAGCAGTAACAAAAAATGCTTTTAGTGTGTAATGAATTGAGGGGACCTACAATTTTGAAAGATGAAATAAATACAATCAAGTTACTACAAACGAGTATGGTGCAGAACTGCAGATGCAGACCCACTCTTTCATATGTTACTGGTGGACGCACATAACCACTGAGCCACGGTTACTATATGAAGTAATTGTAATATCGGTAAGTGGCTTACACTCAATCAACAACGCCGATTCCGAACGGCAAAGTTGAGAAGCACTTTTTTCATGACAGATTGATATCTACTCTTGGGAGTTTTGCCAGTTCTTCGCAAGAGGCAGTACCCGAGAAAGATGAAATAAAAACTTTATGTGCACGGGTAGGATTAGAACCCACAATGTTCTGAGTAACAGCCAACGCACATAACCAATACTCCACGGCCAAGGATGATTGATGATGAAAAGAAAAATTAAAACAGCTATAATAGCTGTCATCAAAGAATGCACATTATTTGGATGCGCGTTCATCGTGGCAATCAAGGCTAAGGTCCAAAGTCGTGGATTTCAAGCCAATAAGTGATCACCTGGCTATAATACGCATCGAGGTCACCGTCACACCACAAAACATCAGTTTAATATATGTGCACGTCCCTACCGATGATTCTGATGAATCTAGCTAGGATTTTTACTTACTCCTGGATCAAAATCGTACTCGGAAACTTCAATGCAAAAATCGAAAAAGAAAACATATTTGGCGGGTTAGTTGCAAGGCACAGCCTCCACGAAGTTACAACAGATAACGGCTTCCGACTAATCGACTTTGCTGCAGCTCGTAATATGGTGATAAGTAGCACTTGGGTTTCCAAGACGAAAGATCTACACAGCAACCTGGAGACTTCTGGATGGTCGAATCGCCAACCAAATCGACGATGTGCTAATAGGTGCAAGACACGCATCCAACATCTTAAACGTGCGCACTTTCCAAAGAGTACCTAAATGTCGACTCTGACCACTTATCATTATCAAATGACAAGAAAACAAGTGCCGCCTAAAGAAAGAAGTTCACCATCGGGTTCCTTATCACCCCGGAGGATGCCAAGGACTACAGTGAGCACTGATTGAGAGACTCTATGCCGTCCTCCCAAATGCCACAGACGTCAACATCTTGAGGAACCAATATCGCGAAGTAATTAAACCATAGGGTACCAGTCTACCCCGAAAAAGAAACCGTGTTATGATGATGAATGTGCTATGCTGAAAAAAGAGACAGAAATGCATGTTTGCAGATGCTGCAATGGAAAATAAGAGCAGCAAGAGAAAGGGTTACGGGAAAATACAACACCCAACGTTTTCTTGAAAGGTCGAAGCAATTAGCTTCTGGTGTCAGAATCGGGACATACGCTCTTCGAAACAGTGAAGGAAACCTAGTCACCGAAGCACAGGGAATTGTAGATGTTTTCAAGCAGCACTTCAACAGCTGCTGAATGCATATAATGTGGAATGAGCCAATGACGAAAAAGAAGAGAGAACAGTTAATGAAGACCCAGTCCCAGCACCCAGCACAGAAGATGTAGAAAGACAAAGAGCCACCCAAAAGCTAAAAAATAACAAGTCCGCCGGGTGGGAACTCTTTAAATATATGATGAACCACGAGCACCAGGTCATCAACAAAGTGTGGGAGGAAGAATGCATGTCCACTGACTGGTCTATAAGATCCATATGCCTCATCTATAAAAATGGCGGATCCTATGTAGTGCAAAAACTACCGAGGCATATCCCTGCTTAATGTTGCATACAAAATCCTATCCAACGTACTGTGTGAGCTTCTTAAACCGTTCTGCAACACAATAATCGGCACGTATCAGAGTGGTTTAAGGCCAGGTAGTGCATCGATAGACTCTGAGGCAAATCTTTGAAAAGACCAACGGATTTCAAGTCGAAACCCACCATCTTTCTATCGACTTCAAAGCTGCTTATGATAGCATCCACTACCAAGAGCTTATGATGGCGATGTCTAAATTTGGGATCCCGAACAAACTTATGCATACGCTAAACAATACGCAGTGCAGTGTGCAAATAGGTGACAGCTCATCCAAGTTATTTCAAACGTGCGCAGGGTTAAGACAAGGAGATGCGTTGTCATGTGATTTCTTCAAAGTAGTCCTGGAGCAAATCGTGCGCAAGGCAGGTGTCAACAAATACATCAAGCTTCTAGGCTATGCGGACGACATAGACATCATCGGTCGCTTCCAAAGAGTTGTGCTTGAGGTCTTCACAGCGATTGAAGAACCGGCGAAACTCGTTGCTCTTGAAGTGAATGAGGACAAAACAAAGATCATGCTATCACCAAACAAAAGAACATCTGTCCACCGCCTAGGACAAAACGTCACTGTTGGTAGCAGCTACTTCGTAAGAGGCACTTTCGTCCCTTCTTTCTAAGGTCATGGAAACGCTGATAAACTATCAGCTCAAGAAATATCTCGAAGACCGAAAGCTTCTTAATGACCGGCAGTACGGCTTTCGCAGCAACAGGTCCACTGGTGATCTGATGGTCTATCTCACCGAACAGTGGAACAAATCTTTACATCGTTTTGGAGAAAGTAAGATTGTTGCACTTGATATTTCTAAGGCATTTGATAAAGTCTGGCATCTTGCTCTTTTATCGAAAATGCGTGCTTTCGGTATCGATGAATCCCTTCTTCGTTGGATTAGAAACTTTCTTTCGAACCGTTCAATACAAGTTGTGTTGGACGGTTTCAAGTCTGAAACCCACAATATTAATGCTGGTGTGCCCCAGGGCTCCGTTTTTTCTCCGACCCTCTTCCTCATTTTCATTAATGATCTCCTGTCTGTTACTTCTAATCCAATAAATTGTTTCGCTGACGATAGTACCCTTAGCTTTTCATATTCGTTTCCAGACTCACATCCTTCCTCTTCGGATGTAGAACTGCAACGGCAAAATATGATAAGCTCATTAAACTCTGACTTAAACAGCATTGTACAATGGGGAATACAAAATCGCGTAGAGTTTAATGCTTCGAAAACTCAATGCTGTCTTGTATCGTCGAAGCGAGACATACCCCCCTTGCCACTATCCATGAGTGGCACTTGCATCAATGAGACCGAACATCTCGAGATTCTCGGTTTGTGCATCACTGACCACATCTTGTGGACCGAGCACATATGCGATGTCGCCAAACATGCCGCAAGATGTTTAGGTTTCTTAAGGCGATGCAAGAAAATTTTTTCCCCTTCTGATCTGGCTACCATCTACAAAACCTACATACGTCCTAAGCATGAGTACAATTCTCACGTCTGGGCTGGTGCTCCAGTGACGTACTTAAGTCTTCTGGACAGTATCCAAAAAAGAGCATTCAAAATGATTGGTGACAATACCATCGTTGAGTCATTTACATCTCTAGAACATCGGCGTAATGTCTCATGTCTCACCCTGTTTTACCGATACTTCAACGGTATATGCTCTAGTGAAATAGCCAGCTGCATTCCTCCCCTTAAGACATTCAACCGTAATACCCGCGCCTCCAGGAATGCCCATCAGTTCACCCTTGAGCCCAACTTCGGACGTACTGTTAAGTACAGAGAATCATTCTTTAGCCGTACTACGCGAATGTGGAACTCTCTTCCACACTCTGTCTTCCCCGGTCATTGTAATGTTCAAGTCAAGAATTCAAAACCAATGTTCACCGACACCTCCTTTTACATCCCCTATCCTTTCCCTAATGCTCGCACTGTGATCTTGGCATATAAAGGGTAATGAAAAAAGCCTTTGAGTGCGCGTTTATTATAAAAAAAAAAAAGTTAAGGAGTTCACCTACCTTGGAACAAACATGAATCATCCCATAAACGACACCTTAGTGGAGATCCGAAGAAGAATTACCTATCGAACCGCTGCTACTTCGGTTTGGCAAAACAACTGGGTTCAAAACTCTTCACTCGAAAGACAAAGTGTCTTGACTTTACTAATCCTTCTCTATGGCGACGAGTGTTGGACGATAATTAAAAAATGTGAAATGATACTGGGCACTTTCGAAAGAAAAATTCTTCGACGGATTTTCGGTCCCGTATAAAACGATGGCGAATGGAAAAGAAGGTTCAACCGCGAACTGTACGAGCTATACCAAGATTTGGTACAGGCCAGAAAGCCAAGAAAAGACGACTACATTAGCTCGTCCACATCGAGCGAATGGACGACAACGCTCCAGCCATGAACGTCTTCTCGGGTTCAAGATGACAAGGAAGACCGCAACTCCGGTACAAGGACCAAATGACTGCGTATACCAGAACGCTTGGTTTTGGCGACTGGATAGTGCATGCGAATGACCGTTCCCGATGAAAGGTTGCAGCGTCCAAGGCTGAGATCCTTCATGGATTGGGAGCCGAATAATTAAGTAAGTGTTACCGTATTGCAACCGATGGATATAATATTGCTTTAAAATTGAGTAACAATGTAAAATAACACCAATACTTTCAAATCAAAAGTTTCATTTCTTCTTTAGAAAGAATCCTGGAACCAATGAGCCTTTGAAAAAAAAAAACAAAAAAAAAAACAAAAGGCTTTTCTCTATGAAGCAAATTCTTACAAATGATCACTTGACGGTTTCAACCACTAAACTGTTTAAGATGAATTTCGGTATAGAGAGTTTATATTTCAGAAAAGATTGGATAGTCTTCTTTACTCTCTTAAATGACTGAAGAAGGGAACGTTTGAGATATTATGTAATTGTCCACAGTGAGCTAATACGCTTTTCAAATCTAAATGTCGAACAAACAATTCAAGACTAATGTTAAACAAATTACACTCACTGCATTTATTTCTATTTTTGAGTTGATTATCTTTGCCATAATTAATATTTACCATATAAACCATTCCAGCAAAAATTATTACCAAGGCACTTTAAGTCGAAAAACCCCAAATCGACAAAACGATTTTTAATTGGAATTCGTTTTAAGTTTAAATGTTTTTTTTTTACAAATCACATTAATAACCCAATTTGCTAATTGAATTACATGAATAGCTTCACACTTTACAAGTTCAAATCCAAGTCCACCGGACTATGCAAATTCACACTACAACACCAAGTCTTTTCTCTAATATTTAGATATCAATAATTCAAAGTTTAATTGGACCACTGCGGTGTTTATTTTTTTAATTTTTTACACTTTGACAGATCGGATAATTCGAACAAAAAAAATAGGTTCACAGCCAAATCTAATCAGACACTAGTCTGAACTAGTATCGGTCACATTTTTGAATTCTCTATACACAAAAACAGCACCATAGTGTCCACAATTCAATTATTTAATCTATCCAGCAATTATAAACGTTTCAAACGAACGTGTGTATTATACAGAGGGGTGTTTGTTGCAAGAAACTTGTCAAATTATGAAATTATAGTTCAGTTAATCGAAATTATCAAACTGTACATTCTACACTTTAAACACTATTATGGCAACACCAAAAAAACATTGTAAACTGAACTCTCTCACATCCCATGTTAACATTACACCACATTTGATCATCATTTCCAAGTAATAAGCCCCATTGTACTTGGTCATTCGTTATGAAACTCTTTGAACCGTTCCACCACACCACAGCCGCACCAGCTCAAGCCTCAACTATAATTATGTGCACAATAAAGAGTTGACACTAACCTGTCGCCAGTCCTCGGCTCTGCGCCCACTCTGCAATTGAAGGCACATGGTGCTCCGTGTTGTTCTGAGCCCGACAGTTATTTAAATCAACGGCAGCCGACACACCAATGGTCCCGTAATTGGCCTTCACACCACCCAGATAAGCAGTCGCTGTACAAGCCGAGTCCGCCACTTGGGTATTTGCACAGTAAGTCTGCAACAATATAAAACAAAAATGAAGAGAAAAAAAAACAACACGTTTCAACAATAAACTACAAATTGCTCTGGCTGCATAGGGCTCTGCAATGTGGTCTTGTGGACCACGACTGAGCTCGTCCTATGCACTAACCACACTACCACACAGCCAAAGCTAACGATTGGGTGCGCTCCAGTTACGAGAGTTTTGTATACAACCAAAACATACCTTGCTAAGACCAACGTAGGGAAACTTCTCGAAGGACAGACGCTGCTCCTCGCCACCCAAATAGATCCTGGCCGCTGTTAGTGTCGGAATCGACATCCCATCGCCCATGAACATAATGACATTCTTGGCCACGTTCATATTCAGCTCGTTCTTATGCAACTGATTGCGAAGGATGTCCTGGGCAGTTCCTCGCCAGTAATCGCTATGCTCCTCGTCTGGATTGGGTGAGCGAAAGTTTAGCAGTGGCATGGCACGTTTTTGAAGTCGTTGATTGCCGGTCGCTGTCGTTCGCTTAAAGTTTAATACCGGATGCATGCGGATTTCATCTTCTAGATGTTGAAAGTAGGTCATATTCATCCTGCTCCTTATGAAATTGAGCAATGCGCTTACCCAGACCGCTGCTGATGTCAACTTCCGAGAAGGGGTTCGTTAAACTCGGCGCCAAGGACGCACATGTCAGACACAAACTCAGCACGAACACGAAACGGCAAAGGCGAATAAAATTTATCATTTTCGATTAAAATTTAAAAGTCGTAAGATATGGTAATGAAAAGTAACATCAAAGTGAGGATGCAACACGACCGCTGTGACGACGCATGGAACAATTCGACCGCTAAATTAGAAGTTAAGCGCGGCGCGGTGCGATGTGAGAGCGAGAGTTTTTTTATTTGTTTTGTTTTTAATTATTAGTGTTGAGGCTCATTTGCGTTGCCAATCGCCAATGAGAGTGAATTATCGACTGATGGTCGCTGATCCAGCATCGGTTGTATTTATAGCCTGACCAGCGACTTGGCAATCTCAATCAGACTCACTTGCACTAGACACTTGTAACAATTGTGATATTGATAAGTTGATAACTGTTCAAGCGTGTGCTCTTAATTTTTTTTTTCAATTTTGACTTTTGGGTTTTTGTTTTCATTCTGATTATTTGGGTGAAGGGATTTTTTTAATAATTGGTTGGGATTTTTTGTTGATGTTTTTGTTGATTCATTTCAAGATCGACTAGCGGCGACTGCGGCTAGTGAGATGGTTTGAAAGATTGAAAACTTAAATGTCAAATATTCAATGCATGACATATGAGTGTACTTCCGGATGGGAAGACGAATGCAATTCATGTTTTCCTGAAATACTTGGTCGTGATCGCGTTGTCGTTAATTGACTTTAAGTTTGATAAGTAATTAGTTATTCTATTACATTAAGGTTGTGACAATTGCTTTGATTTAATTGAAATTGTGGGAGTTTATTCTATTCCACAATACGCAGCATGAATAATTGTGTTTCATGACGTTTTGACAGTTATAATAATTATTATTGCAGTTGATATTTATGATTAAAAAAAAAATATGTGCACTACTGGGACGTACGAACTTGCTCTTGTCTTCCAAATTATAAAAAAAAATATTGAAAAATAAAAACATGTAATTAAAATGCATACATACAAATTTAAATTGAAATATGTACCTCAAAAATAGATTCAAACTGAAAAAATTGAAGTGATAAGATTTCTTATAAAATTGTTGATTTATAAAAAAATGTAATCCTCGGAGCGTTTTTTTGTTTTTAAATTAATTTTGTTCCGTACTGTTTATTGTTAATTTAATCTTATTTATATTAAAATTGTTACATGTCCGGCCTTCTGCCAAACAAACATACTTTACCCTATTTGCATTATTAATTCTAACTACCAATATTATGTCTCTCTAAAGGTACTGTAAACTCTCAATTCTCTTTTCTTAAATGTTACGATATTGACTTGATCGATTTTGCGTAATCTCTTTTTAAATTAATTGTTAACGAACCACCGACGCACGAGTCAACATCGAGTCAACATATAATATAATAAAATTGTTCCTGTGTTGTTTAAAGTAATTTTTCTTTTGTTGGATAAATTTAAGATTTTTCATGGTCCTTCGAGCCGGATTAAATGAACCTTTTCGCGATTTTTCGATTTCGTTATAAATCCGAAATTGGACATATGTATGATTTTTTTATGAAGTACGAACAATAAGACTTAACAAAAAATTGTGAATTCGTGCACAAAACCACGTGCAATCCCATAATTTTAATTGAAGTTGTATTAATTTATTCGTGACTGGGTTGATTTGAATATTAAATTGAGATTAATTGTAATACAAATTAATAAAATGATTACTATAAAAGCAAAGCGTGGTCACGTTAAAGGTCTTTTGACCCGGGCAGCATCATTCGCTGAGAATTTGGAGGATAGTGTGTCATTGGAGCTTCTTGAGACTCGTTTGGAGAATCTTGAGGATTCTTGGACGAAATTTGTAAGGTTGACAGATGCTCTTTATAATCATTCGGGAGAAGATGATTTTGTAGATCCAAATGATGATTTCTGCGACTACGAAAATAAATACTTCTTGGCTCAGTCGACATTGACAAAGGTTATTCGCGAAAGAAAATTAGAACAAACACGTGCTTTAACTAGTGCTTCGGAATCGGTGGTAGATAGGTTAGCTAACCAACAGGCTATATTTTTACAAAAACTAAATGAACCAAAAAGGTCCACGTGTTCCATAGCACTGCCTAAGCTTTCCATACCGGTTTTTTCGGGAGACTATAAAGAATGGCCTAGCTTTAGGGATCATTTTATTGGATCGATCGATAGCAAAACCGAATTGACACCGACACAAAAATTTCATTATTTAAAATCATATTTGCGAATTGATCCAGCAAATCTAATCCGCGATATCAAAGTTTCTGATTCAAATTTTACTGATGCTTGGGAGAAACTTGAAAAGCGCTATGATCGTCCTAACTTCCTGATACAATCACACATTCAAAACCTACTTTCGATTCCAAACATCAACTCGTTTAATATACATTCTCTTCGTAAGATAGCCGACACCGCCGATGAAACCGTTCGCGGCTTAGACGCCTTAGGAGCAAAATGGCATGATCCTTGGGTCATTTATCTTCTATTGTTAAAATTAGATCAGGATACTAAAGAAGCTTGGGCACTTGAGGTAGGAGCAAGGTCAGACACCTCCATCGAAGAGTTTTTAGTGTTTTTGAATTCGCGGTGTGATGCTTTGGAAGCTGCGCAATCACTTTCTCGTTCAACCTCATCTCGATCAAAAAATCCTAAGCCCATTAAATCGCACTTCGTGGAATCGAGACCAAGTTGCCCAAGTTGTAAATCAGATCACGTTTTAAGCCAATGTCCACAGTTTTTGTTGGTTGACATCACCGCACGCCGTACATTTGTAAAGGAAAATTCCATATGTTTTAACTGTCTACGTCCTGGTCATTCTTCGCAAAATTTACGATGTAAGTTTCGGTGCAGAACTTGTCACTCGCGACATAACACACTCGTTCACATACAATCTCCAACAAACGCTACTACAGCTCCTGTTTCTTCGGGCATCAATACCAGTTCATCAGCATCAAATTCGGTACCTACAACACAATCTCCTATATCGCTTTGCTTGTCAGTAGCTCAGGCTAATAGTTTGTCTTCGTTCGTTTCTTCTCAACAAACGCTTTTGCCTACAGCTATCGCTCACATTAATGATAAGCAATGATAGCAGCTCATGTCTTCGCGTCGTGTGATAACAACGAACCACCGCACCACATCGCCCCCTTTGAAGAGAGTGTTCGATTATTAAAGAGCGTGCATAATGAAAGAAAGCTTGATGCATTTGAGTCTCTCTTTATTCACAAAGCTAAGAATGTGATGAACAACGACAATGGAAACATTCTATCTCCCTTATTCTTATTAGCATGAATTTGTAACTTTTAACATTAATTTCATATTGAATTTGTTTATTTCTTGTTTTTTCTTGTTGTTTTGTTTTAGTGTAAATCGAGGTTTCGCTGATGATGAGCTGCATATCAGTTCGAAATGCATTCGATTTTTAAAATTTTATAAATAAAAATACGTGTTTTTGAATACTTAAATTTCGTGTTTTTATTGTAAAATTTTGACATTTGTAGTCAATAAAGGAAACTACCTTCATATATTTTTGAAAATTTCGACTACAACATCGGTTCGCTAATTTTAAATATTAAATTTTGAAAGTTTCAACATAAGCAAGGAACACTACAAAATATTCGGTTGTTGCTAGATTCAGGATCTCAGGTCTCATTCGTTACTGAGAATACAGTTCAGAGATTAGGATTGGTTCGCAAAAACGCACAGATACCCATCGTAGGTGTGGGAGCAATACCAGCAGGTGTTACGAATGGAATTGTTCATCTTAACATTTATTATCGTGTTACTAAGGACTACATTGAGATTCAGTGCTACGTTGTTTCAAAACTTACATCCTTAGAACGAACTTAATTTTCGACGATTCCAAATACAGAGTCTTTAAGTTCTTTTACTCTAGCTGACCCGAACTTTAATATTCCCGGGCACATTGACGTACTTATCGGTGCTGATAAATCGTTCAGCATAATAAACGGTTCTGCAGTTCGTGGTCAACAAGGAATGCCTGATCTTGTTCCTACAATTTTCGGCTGGGTTGTCTGTGGAAACATGGAAATCTCAAGCACATCTACTCAAAAATGTGTTGATTCATACTGCATATCTTTGGACACTTCAACTTCGTTTGATCTTGAGCGTTTCTGGCGTCTTGAGGAAGTTGACCTCGAACCTACTCTGTCCATCGATGATAAACTTGCAGAAGACATTTTCGTAAAACATCATTCTCGGTTACCTGATGGCAGGTACAAGGTACATAGTTCAACTACCGTTCAAATCCAATGAATATACAGATTTTGGTGACAGCCTCAAGGTTGCAGTAAATCGGTTTTATTCTACCGAACGCAACGTCGCATTTCAAGGATAAGTACGTTAGCTTCATCGACGAGTATTTGAACCTAGGCCATATGGAAGAAGTCCCTGCTAGCGAGATAAATATGTCTTCTAGTAAGTGCTTTTACTTGCCGCATCACGCAGTTCTCAAGGACGATAGCAGCACTACGAAAGTCAGAGTAGTGTTCGATGGTTCAGCTAGAGCTTCAAACCAACACCTGTCTCTAAATGAATCGCTATTAGTTGGTAAATCCTACCAACGAGACCTCTTTGCAATATGTCTTCGATTTCGTCGTCACCGCTATACGATATTCGGTGATATCGAAAAAATGTTCCGCCAGATCAGAGTCTCTAAAGAACATGCAGACTTCCAACGAATTATTTGGAGAAAGGCCAGTCATCTTCCGTTGAAGCACTATAGACTTTTGACAGTAACTTATGGCACTGCATGTGCTCCGTTTTTAGCGGTACGCACCTTGTATCAACTTGCCATCGATTTCGCCCATACACATCCTCGTGCATCGGAAGTTTTGTTGAACGACTTCTACGTCGATGACGTTATGACTGGAGCTGATTCCATCGAAGAAGTTACATCACTCCGTCTAGAATTGGTTAGCCTTCTTAAGTCTGCTGGCTTGAATCTTCGAAAGTGGACAACGAATTGTTGGCCTCTGCTTCTCACCTTGCCAGAAGAACAACGCGAAATGTCACCTAAGGAGTTTTAAGACTATAGCTCAGTGAAACTTCTCGGCTTGCAATGGTCTCCTGCAAACGACTCGTTTTCGTTTAGGGTAACATTAAATGATAAAGCATCGTCAACAAAGCGGCAAATACTCTCAGAGTCTTCAAGGATATTTGATCCTATCGGTTTTCTCACTCCTGTCGTCATCGGTATCAAAATATTATTTCAGGAGTTCTGGCGAAAAAAGTACAACTGGGATGACGTCATATCTTCAGAGCATACCAAAAGGTGGCTCTGCATTCGCGATGATCTTCCAAATCTCGAGAAAATAAATATTCCACGAATAATGTGGACTTCAAGGAATAGCATTGAATACCACGGGTTTTGTGAGGCATCCCTCGATGCTTACGCGGCGGTCCGGAAGTATAACGAGTAAAATTGTTGCCGCGAAAAGCAAGGTGGCTCCCATCAAGGTCGTTTCACTCCCGCGTCTAGAGCTTTGTGGAGCAGTTTTACTAACGCGTTTAGTAACGAAACTTAAAACATCTTTACAAGATAAAGACATTAAGGTCTTCGCCTGGACTGACTCTGCAATCGTTCTACATTGGCTCTCGAGCTTGCCAAAGAGGTGGTCAGTTTTTATCGGGAACCGTACATCTGAGATACTTTCTACAATTCCTAGGGAATCATGGAATCATGAACCGTCCGAACATAATCCAGCTGATTGTGCCTCTCGTGGAGTTCTACCCACTTATTTGATTCAAAATGAGTTATGGTGGAACGGTCCAGTGTGGCTCACAAAGGAACGATATGAGTGGCCAAAATCAGAATATTCGATCGACAATATTCAACCAGAAAGCTTGGAAGTGCGAAAAAAGATAACGACTTGTGCTCTCGTAGAACTAAACCGTAAAAGCATTTTTTGCAAAATAATCGATGACTCGTCTAGTTTTCTAAAATCCGTTCGTGTACTCGCTTCGATATTTCGATATTTGACATATATCCGCAAAATCATTGCCGTGAAGAAAAAACTTGCAAACGATGAAATATTAAGTGCTTATGAAAAATCGGTATTAGACAATTTGAAAAACCTTTCTTCTAAACCCCAATCGTTGGCTTTGTCGTCTCACGAACTTTATAACGCCAAGTCCACACTTATCAGTTTTCACCAAACACTTAGTTTTTCGTCGGAAATAAACAATTTAAAAAGTGGTAAAGGTCTCAAAAAGGGCAATAAATTAGCACCCTTAGCTCCGTTTGTTGATGACCAAGGACTCTTACGCGTCGGTGGTCGTATCCAAGAATCGGATGTGTCTTTGCAAATGAAACACCCAATTATCCTCGACAAAAACACCCGCATAGCAAAACTTATCGTCGAACATTTCCATAATTCACATTGTCATGCAGGTGTTTCTCTTCTGTTTGCCATTTTAAGACAAGAATATTTTATTATCGGCTGTAGGAATTTGCTGCGAAAGGTAGTTCATAATTATTGTGTTTCGTGCTTTCGACAACAAAAAACAACCTCGACCCAACTAATGGGTAACCTGCCGGCAGAGCGTGTAGTGTTTTCGCGTCCGTTTAGCAAGGTTGGTGTAGACTACGCAGGTCCTATAACCTTACGACAAGCTCGTGGGCGAAATCCGAAATTTACCAAGGCTTATATTGCGTTATTCGTCTGTTTCACAACAAAGGCCATACACGTTGAGCTGGTAAGTGACCTCTCTACAAAGGCTTTCCTCGCTGCTCTTGATCGATTCGCGTCGCGTCGCGGTAAACCGTCGGAAATCTGGAGTGATAATGGGACAAATTTCCATGGAGCTAAACGGTGTCTCAATGAAATGTTCGACCTACTCTTGAGCCAGCAGCATAATGACATCGTAATCGATCACCTCTCTAAGGATAGAATTTCTTGGAACTTCATTCCTCCTGCCTCTCCTCACTTTGGTGGACTATGGGAGGCGGGAGTAAAGTCTGTGAAATTTCACTTACATCGAATCATTAAGGATCATAGGCTGACTTATGAGGAAATGTACACTCTCCTCACACAAATCGAAGCGCTGCTGAACTCCAGGCCAATGTGGCCAACATCGGATATTGGATCCGATAGCTCTAAGTCCGGCTCACTTTTTGATTGGTGAACCTATCACTTCTATACCTCATCCTTCTACCGATGATCAGAATATTTTTAATAATTGGTCTCTCTTACAGTCACTCAAACAAGGTTTTTGGAAACGGTGGTATTCCGAATATTTAACCTCCTTGCAACAACGACCAAAAAGGCAATGTATCAAACCCGACCTTAGACTCGGTGATGTAGTCATGCTCAAGGACTCAAATCTTCCACCTGCCAAATGAATTCTGGGGCGAATCAAAGAAATCAATCGAGGAAAAGATGAGCGAGTTCGAGTGGCAACTATTTCCACCCAAACTGGGGACTATGTTAGACCAATTGTTAAAATTGCTCCACTACCATTTACTGAAAGAACTGTGTCTTTCAGGGGGGGCTGAATGTTCCGTACTGTTTATTGTTAATTTAATCTTATTTATATTAAAATTGTTACATGTCCGGCCTTCTGCCAAACAAACATACTTTACCCTATTGGCATTATTAATTCTAACTACCAATATATGTCTCTCTAAAGGTACTGTAAACTCTCAATTCTCTTTTCTTAACTGTTACGATATTGACTTGATCGATTTTGCTTAATCTCTTTTTAAATTAATTGTTAACGAACCACCGACGAGTCAACATCGAGTCAACATATAATATAATGAAATTGTTCCTGTGTTGTTTAAAGTAATTTTTCTTTTGTTGGATAAATTTAAGATTTTTCAAATTTTTTAAATATAAAATTTTCGAAAACGTCTTAAAATTTATTTATGTATGCAGTATTCAGAGATATGTAAATATACATTTAAAAGTAAATTTCGATTATTAATATTAATCCGTTTTCGAGATACAGAATTTTGAAAAAAAAGTTCAGAAATTTTTACATATACACCAGTATTTTGAAGAAAAAAAATGTCGACGAAGTTTAAGAAAAATCGTAGGAGCCTGTTTAAGATTCATTTGAGTTGTATTAACTTTTGTTTGTATAACTTTTCTGTTAATATTTGTTAATTTTTTGTTTAACTTAATAATGAACCATTACTTTTTTTACACCACTGTAATTTACATTGTATATAGAAATATCTACTCTATTTTTTAATGATCAATTGTGTGGTGAATATGTTTGCTCTCTCGCTGCAACACCACAGCAAAGACAACACCTTGACTGATAATTATTGATGAATAAAATATTATATTATACTAATTATTAAACTTGTTTGTCTTTATTTGTCTGAACATAAAAAAATTGTATGGTGGCTACCCTAAATGTTGATCTTTAAGAAAAATGAAAAATTGACCCACGCGAATTCGCTCAAACCTCTAATTTTCAAGTTTGAAGTCAATTGGACCAATTGGTTAAGGCTGTAGATGCGCTTACTAACAGATAGAAAGGCAGACGGACGGAATCGAATGATCCACTGCTTTCGACTTCTCTAACATCGTAATGTCATATTTAGTCAAAATCTCAATTTTTCTTTTAACGAATACTTGTCATAAACATATCTATAGATATATCGCTAATAAAAAATTATTATGAGCCTTATCCATTTTTGAAATTTTTTCTTAAGTTTATCTTCCAACACAGTCGTGTGTTCGAGTTATATTATTCTATTACTTTAATCCAGTAATTTTAGGTTTCACCTGCGGAATAATTCCTAGTGGGCTAGATTTTTGTGTACACTTTTATTACGGTGCTCTTATGAAGATGATTAATGATTAATCCAGGGAAAATGCAATACTTTTCTACTTTATTGAGCCCTCATAAATCTCCAATTACAAAAAATTAAATTTATAAAAAAAAACTAATAAATTAAACTCAAAGTCCAGATAGGTTAAAAATAAAAACAAAGATTTTCTTAGAAAAAAGTGGTTTTGGTTTTTTTTAAATTTAATTTAATTTCTCAATAACGAAAAGACAATTTTTCATCCGGTTTTCTGTTTTTGACTAAAAATTAACAAAGACATTGAATTTTTAAAACAAAATTAGTACTTAATTACATAAAATTTTGAAAAAATATTAGTTCAAAAATGTTTTTTTGCTTTTTTACTTGCGACATATAGAATATATGGCAAGTATTGAATTCGTAAAAAAAAAAATTTAGGTAATGATGAGATATGACGGTGCAGGGAAATTACTCCACGGGAATCTGCTCCACATCGGAATTTACTCCACTCAAAGTGGGAATTTTCTCCACTTTTTAAAGTGGAATAAATTCCCCCTGCAAGTGGGAAATAACTGCACAATTTTTTTGGTGGAATTATTTCCCAGCATGAAACTGAGCTCTACAGGTTTTTACGAGGAATGTATGTAATTATAATGCAATCAATTTATGTGATAAATTCAACCAATTTATTGACTATGAACACAATTTTACAATTTTACAAATTAAACAATTATTTATTTTTCCGCACAGTCTAACTATAGTTGAACATAAGTGCCGAATTCTCTTTTGGGACTACAAACCCACTATGGTGGGTCATTAGTCCTGAAATTAAATTCGGGGTTTCTTCGTGATAAGTTTTAAACATTTTGTACACCCATAAATTGAGTAGACAGTTTGAACATATTTTCAAGGTTTACATACCACATGCTCAAAGTCTATGTGACGTTAAGGAAACTCTTCCCCATGAAAACGTTCTTCTGAACTTTGGTGTTCGATGAGAGTAGGGCATTCTACAAGTACTTGAACCCAGCTTCATCTTATTGCATCTTTTTGTCACCTAAAATAACTGAGCTGTTTCTATTACATCAACAGCTCCATTAGAGAGACATTTTTGTATTGATATGATTTTCACTGTTCAGTTTTTTTGCATCATGTGGATGCAGACGTAACGTAAGTAGGTACTATTTTTGCTTAACTCAGTCTCACATGTTTTAAAATATTATTTCAATAAAGGATTTGGAGCTTGAAACAAAAAATGAAGCAGGTACAATAATTGCAAGCGAGCGAAACGAGCGTAAAAAATTTTGCCCAAAAGAGAATGAATTTGGGGTGTGAAAATAAAAAAATTCGCGCTCCCAACCAAACCAAAACGATTTTGAATATTCCAGATCGTCATAATCTCTAGAGTCTAGACGAAAGTGAAAAAAGATATTCAAAATGAATCATTTCAATGCAGCACCTGCTTTGCAGACACAAGCGTGCATTACAAAGGTGCGTGGTGGTTTCTTTTAAAAAGTAAAGAAAACGGCAGCAGTTAGTTTTGAAAAATGAATTGCTCTGTCAATTTTGTCTACAAATAGTAAAAAAAGGTCCTATCTATTGTTAAGACTTTTTATAATTCAAAGAAAAAAATCACATTCTGAAATTTTTTTTAATAAGAAGTGCAATAATATTGTTTCTCATACTTTTCACTTTTAGTGGACTACTTTCTCACACAATTATGCAGTTATTTCCCACTCGTAGTGGGAATTTATTCCACTTTAAAAAGTGGAGCAAATTCCCACTTTGAGTGGAGTAAATTCCCATGTGGAGCAGATTCCCGTGGAGTAATTTCCCTGCACCGAAATGACATTACGATGATAGAGAAGTCGAAAAAAGTGGGTCCGGCGATTCCGTCCGTCTGTCTGTCTGTCTGTAAACGCATCTACAGCCTTAACCTCTGGTCGGATTGACTTGAAACTTGAAAATTAAGGGTTTGAGCGAATTCGCGTGGGTCGTTTTTTTGATTTTTTTTTAAGATCAAAATTTAGGGTAGCCACCATACGATTTTTTTGGCCAAAAACCAAAAGTTTCAATTTTCTCAAAAACGGCTCCTACGATTTTTTTTAAACTTCCTTGAAATTTTTTGTTTAAAACTCTGATGTATTTTATGCAAGAAAAAATTTTTTGTATTGCTCCAAAACGGTACCGCCCATAGAACCGTTTTTTTTGTTATCAGATTTTCTCGGAAAATAAAAGTCCGATCAGGGTAATTTTTTTTTGAAGGTACGTATATATTGCCCAAATAATATTTTGTATTCAAAAAAATTTCAAAAACATTTTTGGATTTTTAAAAAATATTTTTAAACTTTTTTTTCAAAATTCTGTATCTCAAAATCGGATAAATATTAAAAATTTAAATTTACTTATAAAATGTATAGTTACACATTCTTGAATACTGCATACCCAAATTAATTTTAAGACATTTTCGAAAAATTTTATATACAAAAAATTAATTTAAAAAAAAACCGCTCCGACGATTTTTAAAACAAAAATTTGGAAAATCAATAATTTTTTAAGAAATCATAATGACATAATTTTTTTTCAGATTAAATCTTTTTTTTAGGTTGATATTTCAATTTAAATTTTTATTTACGAATTAAATTTTTTTTTTATGAGTTATAATTTAGAATACAGGAGCAAGTTCGTACGACCGAGTCGTGCACATTTTTTTTGAAAATTTTGTGTTTGAAAACTTATTTTTTTTTTAACTCTTCGTTAGAACAATTTTATTTAAAAATAAAGTGAAAGAACAAGTTTTTGGCTTTTCAGAAAGGTATAGCACGGTGTTGTAAACGAAGCCGTTGATTTTTAATATATTTTTTTTACAAAATAAGTCAATTTTTCAGAAAATTGCCCCTCCCGGCTAAACGGGGGGCAAAAGACCCCCCCCCCCCACCACCCATACGATTTTTTTCTTGTCTCAACTCAACCTACACGCTCTAGATTTTTGGCACAACGCTCGTGAATCACCCTGTATAAATATAAATAAAGGTACATCAATATACCTTCTCAAAAATGTGTATTACTTAAATCTAAAATGGCATTGAGAATATATTGAGGAACTCCTGGAATTTTGGTTATGAATAGATATATTTACTGCATCAGAACTCCTGGGCGTGACAAAAGTGCGGCTACTAAAAAATGCACTTTAAGGTGAAGAATACAAAATCTGGTTTGTTGGCTCGTTATGCCGGAACTATTTAGTTTAAGTATGAGAACCTTCAGAACTCTTGGTTTTTAACACATTTTCAGCATCAGAACTGTTGAAAAAGGGCGAATGCACTTTCTGCATACAAATGTTAAATGCATTTTTTTCGTGATACAAGGAATAAATTTCGAAAACTGGTATGAGGAGCTCCTGGAATATTGGTTATGAACATACTTATTGCATCAGAACTCTTGAGGGTTACAAAGTCTGGGCTACTTTTTTTTGTAGGTTAGGTTGAAAATTTTAATTGGGATTTTTCGGCAAGTTTTAGGAAAATATGATAATATTGGTATGAGGAACCTCAGAACTATTGCCACTAGAGACATTTTATCCATCAAATATTTTAAACAATTTGGAATGCACTTTTGTACATATAAATTTAAAATGCATTTTTTTGGCTATGAAAGGCAAAAATCAGAAAAATTGGTATGAGGAACTCCTGAAACATTGGTTATGAACATATTTATTGCATCAGAACTCTTGAGGGTTGTTAAGTCTGGGCTGACATTTTTTTGGGTGCAAAATTTTCAAAGTAATTTTGATGGATTTTTGCCAGAACTATTGAAATTTGGTATAAGGAACTCGCAACAAAAATAAGTTTTGTAGAAAACCCGCGGCTAAGATCACGCGACTATCTTGAATGATCTTTTTTGAATACTGTCTAAGAGGCTAGGCGAGTTAATACAGCAAGGACGAAGAGTTGGAAGTTGTACTCAAGCTCAAGATGAAATGGGAACATTTGTTTGCATTGTCTAAGAAAACCAACATATCTTACTACATGCTTGTTCCACCAGAGATGGTTTTTGAAACACACGCCCACGTGGAAGGTTCCGATGTGAAGGGTTGTGAATCTTAAATGAATATGAAAAGTGAATCAGTTTGGTAATTTCAAACAGAAAATAATTATGAAAATGAAAAGACTGTTGAAGACAATACAGAGCCCAGTTTGTCACCAGAGTATATTGTGCGTTTCATACTTGTATTGTCCAATACGACTTGTATAGTATGTGCGGTCCGAAAGATAATTTCTAATTCAACGCAGAAGGGCTAATGTTCTAGTTAAGATAATGTTCCATTAACGGTTAGATAAGCTTTTTGACCACTAATAGACCTATTGCTGCAAAAGCCGTACTGCCTGTCATTAATTGGTCCGTTCTCCAAAATATTTTTCTTAACCTGAAAATTAGTCTGCGTTGCAATGGCCTTTTAAGCAGAGAGTAAAGAAGATTCCCTTTTCTTCGGAATCAACTGGGCAAATACATAGTGTTTTCCATCTACAAGACCAGAAGATAAGCTCAGATAACTTTACGCAGTAGTTTCGCCAGAGCGTTAAAAAACATCATTTTAAAATAATGAAGTACGTGGAGATTTCTTGGGAATCTCGACACAGCACGTGTACAAAAGATTTGTCTCATTGAAACTGACTGACTAATTACCTATAGTAAATGATGAACTTTCTTGCAACCTTTTAACCCTTTTCGACATTCAAATTCTCATTACCAAAATAATTAAACTTCATATCGACACTGGAGTGTATAGGTCAGGTTCGAGGAAGTGAAGTGACCAGTTACCTAAAGAACTTAAAAAAAAAACTGTTCTGACCGTTTCTTAATTTCTCTAGGGAGCTTTCTCCTTAACTGGAAATTGTAAGCACTAGAAATTAGCAGCTAAGAGGTGATAATGCATTAATATTGTACTTGCCAAAGTCAGAGATCTTAGAATGCCAGATTGATCATTTTAAACGGAAGAAACATTGAATCTGACAGTATTTCATAACCACTTTCTTTAGATTTTAGGATCCCATCATTGATAGGCAGATCTTCTCGATGTGGCATATAATTAAGAATTATATAGGTACCACATAATCTTTTTTCTAATTTTTAAGAAGATCTGAGCTCTTGCTTGTTCTCGTTTCGAAAGAACTTGTAACTTGTAGTTAGGCCCGCATAAATTATGTACATATCTACATATGTAGCATTATTTTACGGAGTCGACTTGAGTTTGTGAAAGAGATAGAAAAAAGCGACGAATGCAAATGGAGCCATCGATGAACACTGTTCACCACCTAACTAAATCAAAACAAGAATGATTTTTAGGTTAAATATGCGCGAACACTTTGTTCGTTGGAAGTGTGGATGTGTATTGTGTGGAACGCGAATAAAGTTTAACAGCTCGAATCAACTAGAATTCTTTTTGCGACGAATAAATTTCATGCTCATGTGTGAAGTGCTTTAATAGTTTTTAAAGAGTGGTGACAGTCATGCCTGAATTGAGATCATAGTATTTATAATTTGGGATGTTGGTACACGAAAGCATCGTTTAATGAAGAATCTCTACATTTTTTCGACCTTCTCAAACGTCTCCTCTCTTATTTCTATGACACAATAAAATACTTAGCATTGATAGAAACTGAACAAATAAAAAAGCTTATATCTACCAAAAAGTTTCTTTTATGACATAAACCTCATTTTTCAACGTCTGCTATCACTTTATAGTAAGTGCTTTAAATGCTATGGAAAGCAACCTAACCCAAACAAAACATAAACGATAGCCAAAGCCATAATGTAAACAAAATAAAAATAAAACTTTCTATTTTTATATTTTGAACAAATTTCAAAGTCTCAAAACTCACCGACATCAACAGCGATAAAGTTTGACCGTTTAAGCGTTAAATATGTTGTCCAACTCATTTTGGACTTTCGTGATTAGCCATCGAAAATATCGTGCTGAAACAATTCCATGATGCTTTTTGAGTAATATATTTGCTGCGAGTGAGCAGCTGAGGGGTTTATTGTGCTACACGCGATTAACACGAAACAAAACTCCAACAATTTATCTGCTAAATGTTTTGTCTGTCGGCCGACAGACAGAGATAAAATATATTATTATTTCTGCGCTGGAAACAAACTGTGTTCCTTTTTTAGTAACGATGTGCTTTAAGGGTATGTTAAAGGATGCAAAGTCGAATTTTGGTGGAGCTACTTTTTAGAGAAAATATGACGAATTTGAAATCACTTGCCAAAGAGACAAGGAGTTTAATTTTCCCCTCGAACAGCAAAATGTCCGGCTTTTAACCCTTAACTTGCTCTTAACCAGAAATATACGACTTTAGTGGATACCTTACACATTGTTTCGACGATTCATAATCTGCAGACAGATTTGAGCACGAAAGGATTTAAAATCATACAAAAACAAAAACACGATGCTCGAAAAGGTGTGGCATTCCAGCGATAAGGAGCTTGCATTTAATAAATGCGAACAGTGTTTCTCTGGTTGGATGGACAGTTGGGAAAATACTACTATTATGCGATTAGGGTTTGTTTTTTGGGTAAACTTGCTTTAATTTATTTCCTGGGGCAATGACATTGATCTCCTAAGTTCTTTGCTTCTATTTATCAATTGGATGTGTAATCTTCAAATTTGTATGTATTCGTAGTTGGATTAAGCAGTCAGGAACTAGTTTTTGGGTTGATTTTTTTTGTCGTTATCACTGGTTGACAGTCAATGTCAAAATTTTGGAAGAATTGTTTTTTTTTTTTGGAAAATAAAAGCGCAAGAGAATGATAATACAGAAGCCACCGATAGAATGTTTGCCGCAAATTGGATTTGCTATAAATTTTTGCGTGTTTCGAAATAGAGAGGTGCCGGAAAACCCCAATTCATTTAACGGTATCTCATTCTTTTGTCCGGCATGATACGTGATTACGGGCTTGGAGTCTTACAAAATTTGCGATCGTGAAAATAGGGAATTACGAACAAGTACATTATAATGAAGCACTATCTACATATGTTACAACTTCCAAAATAACATATACAGCCTTATTTATAAACCGAACATAGACTTATTATAAGACTTATAATGCCTGTATAAAGAAAATCCTTATTTATAAAGTTAAGCTACACTACATAGGGATTGAATAAGCTATACAAACGTTTAGGGTTGTATAAAGCTTATTATAAGGTACTATAATACGTATGTGTCAGACATCACACGTCAATTAAACAAAAATTTGACCCAATGAGCATTTCTTTTTATTTTTATTTTCGAATTTGTATTCAAAAACAACAACCTGTTGTTTCCCATCGACAGGAAACAACAACCTGTTGTTTCCTGTTGACAGGAAATAATACCTTTTTTTTATTCAAATGACTGTCGAATGTAGTAGATCATCGTTTTGGTACTTTTTTTTGGACAGAGATCTAATATAACTATGCTATGTTGAACAAATTTTTATAAATAAGAATTTATTCAACGTAGCATAAGAGCCTATTCATAGCATAGCTATAATACTGTATAGAGGTGTATAAGGAGAATCTAATAAATAAGGCTGATAATATACAAGCAAAATATATTTCATTTTTCACATCATCGACTACAAACACAGAACTTTTGAGAGAGAGTATTTCTATGAATTTTTACAACTCGAAAAAATATAGTTCACAGCTTGTTTTTGTAAGAAATGTGCATAAGAGAACGAACCGTCGACAACAAAAATATGTTGAAAATTAATAACACTCCATGCCTCCTAAAATACGGAAACCGGTCATTCGGTCAAAGTACTCAAAGTATACTCCCGGACCTGTCCGTTGAAATACCTGGGGTGCCAGCACGTAACTTGATACAATTGAGTTTACTCGACACAATCGAGCAGTGGCAGTACGTAATTTGTTTCAATCGAATGAACTCGATTGTATCGTCATATTTCACAGCATACAATTTTGAAATAGACGTTTGAAACAGAAAAAAATAGTCGATAGAAAATAGTTATCGAGCAAGCATTTCTTTTTGGAAAAAATATGGAACCGAAACCAAATCGGGCCATAAACAAAAAACAAAATGTATTTTTACTCATTTTATGACAATATTTATTGTTAAACCGTATTTCTGCACTTCTTTTTGATGCATTCCCAACTGTCACTCATTTCTGGGGGATTGCTTTTGTCGCTTAAATATCTTCTCTTTATTCTTGCATTGGACTCTTTTCATCCAGGATGAATCAAATTTAGCATCAAAAAATATCATTTTTGTATTGACTTGAAAAATTACCTACAAATTTTAATTGAAAAATGTTTGACATTTTCTGATTTAATGATTCACAATGAAAATTTTAAGCAAAAACTCGTTTCAAGTTACGTGCTGCCTAAAAATATTTGTTTCGAGTTGATAGACGATGAACAAAGCTCGATTGTAACAAGTTAAGTGCTGGTACCCCTGATTATTGCCGTTGAAAACTGTGGGAATTTACGTTTATATCCAAGGTTAAAGTTATTGAGGACCGGTTAAACTGCCATTTAAAAGCAGAGGAAGTTCCTTTATTGATAAACTACGGAAAGCTCTGATGAACCTAGCCTGATACCGCATACAAAACTACATTAACATGAATTAATATTTATTTTATAAAACCAATTTAATACTTAGCTTCTAAGTAAAATTTGAATTAAGAGACATATATTTTCGCTCTATTGGACCAAACTAAGATTTACTATTCCTACCTTAGTAAGCCACGTGAATCCCTTGAGCTTTGAGGATACCCCTAAGATAACAAGGAGCATCACGAATTGGCGCCCGAACGCCCGGCGCTGTTAAGATCTATTCTCTATTCTTTCGCTCTGAAGAGAGCAAAAAGTTTGAAAACATAATTGGTCTTATGAATAAATCAATTTATCTGAATGCGTTCCAAACGAGCTCTCTCAAAATGACTTATAGGTCTGCAAAGATTATTTGGGAACTTTTTCTCTTAGTCCTCTGCAGAACTGAAGTCTTCATTCAGATTGAGTCTTACTTACTTAGTTAAGGTAGCGATACAGTCCATTGTGAAATTAGGCTTAAACCAATACATTTCCCGCCAGCCAGCTCGGTCTCTAGCTAGCTGTCTCCAGTTTTGCACTCCAAGTTATTGAGGTCCTCTTCCACTAGGGAGCGCCACCTTAGTCGCGGTCTTCCTCTACTTCTTCGTCACTCGGGAATACTGTAGAAGGCTTTCCGGTCCAGAGTATTGGTGTCCATCTGCTCTTTATGACCGAGCCATCTGAGTCGCTGCACCTTGACCCTTCCATCAATGCACACGGGTAACCCGAAGAACTTTCATCCAATTTTGTCAGGGTCCATGCTTTTGCGCCATACAGCTAGTATTATCAAGAATTATGTTTTCGATTTTTTGTGCTACAAAAAAAAATCCTAATATCAAACTCATGTAAAAAAAACGGCTTTGTGCCAGGTATCAAGATGGCACCACAGTCGATTGATAGGTTGAAGTTGAACAGACTTTTGGAAGATAGTGCCTCTGGTGTTGATGGTGGAGTTTTGCACTCTTCTCTTCTCAAGCACAATATTAGAAATCACATGACAGTGCATCGCCTTGCCTGAATCATTTTTTAACATCGAAAAATTCTTCCCTACGAAGAGTAGGGAAGAGAGGGAGTCAGATTTGCTTGGAATTCGCTTCTATTATCAAAACATAAAAGTGATTTGCGAAGAGTTTGTTGGATTTATAGAATTGGATGGAAAGACCATTGCCTCTCCATTGGATCGATTCGTTGAAGAAGCAAGGCTGATAGACTGGGAAAAGAAGCTAATTTTGAGGCATTCGCCAGAGTCCTGCGAGGCCCGATAATAGTCTCAAAAACACAAATTATAGCCGTTTGCAGGGAACACTTTCGTGGTATCCTGAATTTACTTAAAGAGCTTTCTTTCTTTTTCTCTTCAACAAAACTCTTCAACTACAATGTGCTATTTTACAATATTCATTTATAATATCCTATATATACTGAGCGGCTATTGAAATCAAGAGTTTTTGTTTATGTTAATCGTTACTTGATGGTTATTAAAATCTCACAAATATTTTAGATGATTTGCAAACCAATGAAGAGGATAGCCCTTGTTCATCTGCCACATTACCGAAAAAAAAGGAAGAACTATGGATTTCGACTCCGAATTTTTAAAGTTGGAAAATCAAAGGCTGAAGATGTCAAAATAAAAGTGAAAAAGGAGGAAGACTGCGACGATCTTCAATTCTTTAAAAGTTTCATACAATATCTATATAAAAAAATGTCTATTTTTGGACAAACTGCAAGTAAGGTTAGACATCCAAAACATCATTTTGGAAAAACTTAAAGCGAATGAAAAAATTTTAGAAAAATTTAAGGAACTATTTTCCAATGGTAAAATACGACAAACTGCTCTTGACAATGGCATTTTAACTACTTATCTCTCAAAAGCAGCCACTCAGTGTGTGTGCACACGTGTCGCTTAGAATTAGAACTGTCGCTTGGCCGCTCGCCGCCACTTAACCGTTCAGCCGCTTACTGCGTGGCCGAGGCCTAAGGAATAACTCATGATTGATTCAAAATTGGCAGCTGAAGAAATTGAAGCCCAACTGCAAAACATCAAGAATATTGTCAAACACCAAAAACATCACTCAAATCATTCTTCATCGAACCCATTTGAGTTTTGGAAAAGATTCCTCCTGAATCCATTTTTAGATTCGTTTATTTCTTCACTTGAACGAAGATTTCCACATGAAAACTTACCAGCATGAATTTTGCATCCACAAAATATGTTGAAGACATGCTTTGTTGATTCTAAGTTTAAATGAAATTTTTTTGCTGAGTTTTACGCCGGCTAAAATGTTTTGTTGGGAGAGGCTGATTTTATGACAATCCATGAGAAGATAAGGAAAATTATAGGATTTCTTTGGATTGAGGTGTACAGAATGTTTAATTTGCCAGAGGAGAGGTTGGAATTCTGTTAAGATCTCGGCTTCCATAAAAAAAAAAAATATTTATGTTGTCGTCAGTCGGACGTTCATGTAGATGCTGGCGTGAATCTTTTCTTTTTACATATGCGGTATTTTTCATGGTTCTTAAGGTTTTTCATGACATGGGGAACAATAATCATCACAATATCTTTCGTTTAATACTCAAGAGTATCGAATAATAATCTCCTAAAATTGCATAAAATTGCATTGCTCGGTCTTTAAGCATTAAATGTCCGAAAGATTCATAGGTCAATTTAATTAAATCACATGTAGCATAACAGTCATAAAAAACAATATGAAATTCATACAAAAATCCATTTTTCAACCCACTGTATCCATTCTAGGAAAATAAGCCCTTTGTTAACTATAAATGTGCCCAGGATAGTGCCTGAATATAAGTTCTGTTTTGTTTAAGTTCCCAGAAATTTGATTTTATTCTTATATTCCAGCAGAAAATTTCATATATTTAATCACAGTCGAACAAATACTAAAATGCCTTAAAATATTGATTGAAATTTATGGAATTTATCTATCATCAAATATGAATAGTGTGTATGCCTCTATGATGTTAAGCCAATAAGTGCATAAAAAAAATATCAAATATCAGCATTCTTCTGTAAATAAACATCCAAATGTCAACTTTTAAATTCAATCTCTATCTCCAAAATACAGCCATACAACACATAAACAGAGAAGCTCGGATAAGCAAATTAACAAGAAAGCTCTTCAGGGTCTTTCAAACATACCAATTTATTATCTCAACCTATGGAGTATGTTTTTGCAATATCAAAAACCACAAACAAACACCCACATTTTCTGCAATAATTCTATTCAAAGTTCGTCTCTCTTTTTATCTTTTATTTTCTTTTACGAAACATTTATACCAAATACAAACATCTACAAAGCCAATAACTGTACGAATTTACTAGCACGAGCAAAATCCTATCGTCAGAGAACATCAAAAAGGCTGAAACATTCTCTCCCGAATACAACAATAAACTCAGCCACAATGTGATCGAAATTTCATTCGAGATTTATTATGACAAAGATTACCAATGTCAAGAGTAACTACGACTTTATATGGCCTACATAAAAAATACCCCCCTCTGCAAATGAAATGAAAGAAGGCAAAAAAATATAAATAAAATAAAGAAAGCCCATGTTAAACAAGTTAAAGACAACAATTTGAGTATTGTGCTTTTTGCTTAACTCATATGGTTTGGGTTAAGGTTTTGGCTTCTCTCTTCACGTAGAAGCTTAACCTGCCCGCAAGCCAATTCCAGTTTCTGTCCAAAAAGGCACTTGTAAAAGTATAGCCAAAGACACAAGAAATTTGTGTGATTTTTTCTTTCTCTCTCGCAAAATAGGAAAACTAAATTACAAAACAAAAATACAACCTATAAACAGGACCAAGTTCCGAGTTCCATTTCCATGGCAAAAAGGAACAGCACAATATGTCCTTCCAATATAAATGTCCAAACCAGACTCCTTCATATATGCATGTTCATGTTGTTTTCTTTTATATTACAACAATCGTATTCACAACAAACATGGGAATAGAGGAAGGACGACAGAGATCTCTCCAATTTAACTCGGAACGGAACACAAAACAAGGATATGCGAAGCACCACCGCCGCCGCCGCATCGCACTGAACAGAAATATAGAAATCCATTACGTAATGATGATACTTTAGTTTTTGTAGTAATCCTTGAGGAAACTTCCTGTTTATGCTTTGATAGGGCAAAAAAAATCTTTTCCGACTTTGCCCCTTTTGAACTAGGTCAACCATTTGTTTTAACTTTAGTTGAGCCGTTGTCGTCATCGTCGTCGTCGTCGTCGTCGTGGCTCTTGGAGCGTTTATCGCACACATTGCTCCTCTTGCTCTTGCTAATGCTATGGAGTGGAGAGGCACTTTTACACAGTGAAATAAATTTATGGCAATTTTATTTTCAATCACAAGAATTGTTTTGCACGAACGAAAAAAGGAGCAAAACAAACATAATAATAGAGAGACATATTCGCTTTTAGTAAGAACACTCGAAATAATTTGATTGGGACATTTTAAGGAACAATATGTTTACAAGGGTTGAATTTGGCATTCGACTTTGGTCGGAAATTTTGATTTAACATCCTATTCACATAAATTAGTGCCCGTCTTTGCCTCTTCATTTGACAACCAAAGATAATTTGGAGATGATATTCTTTCGAAAACATGTTTGTAAATATTCGACTTTGGACGAAAATTCTAAATCAAAGTAGATGTTTCGTATGGACAACGTTCAGCACGCTTAGCTTATTGAACGGTTTCCATAATAGTCCTAAAGAGAGGATGGCAGTGTGATGGTTACATTTTACTCCACTGGCTCAAGCTCAGTAAACAATAAACCCAAACACATTTTTTAACAAAACGTAATGTTCTCATACTACCCAAAGAAAGAAGAAACCATCGGTATTTGCAGATAAACTCAGATTTTTATTTATCCTCAACTCACTCACGGCTCACGGGGAGCTGGGTGTATCGGTGCCCTCGATTCAAGAGGAGGCTAGTGTATAGGTAACCTCAAACTCACTAGGAGCTCTGGTTTCATTGTCGTTGTCTTATAAACTTTTGTAGAAAAACAACATGTGAATTATATTTTTCAAAAAGTTAGTTTCACTCTTAATTTCAATGTATTTTGTGTTGTTTTTCCAGTCTATCTTATATAGTCTTATCTCATGGCTGGGGCTTTAAAGACCGGGATGTTTTTTTCTATATAGTCCGTTGTTCCTGGAGAAGGGTTTAGGTGGTCATTCAAGAAGAAGAGTCATTCAAGGTACGATGGGTAACAGTCAACTCACTAGATTTGCCGAAAGAGGAAAACCTTAAGGTGGAGTTCTATCTCCTCTTCTATGGCTACTAGTCTTAAATGAAATCCTAAGCAATCTTGATAACAGTGGAGTTAAGGAAGTAGCAAATGCTGATGATCTGGTGATGATGTATTCGGGTACTTAGTGAAAACATGGAAATAGCTCTTAAAAAAGTTAGCAAATGGGCCACTAGATGTGGACTTGGAGTTAAAGAGAACAAGACTGAACTGATGTTATTAACTAACAGAACTAAAATACCCTTCTTTCCTCTTACGAGATTAAGTGGGCAATCATTTACTTTATCCCAAACTGAATTGGAAAAGTAACTGTGCCGGATATAATTGGCAACACTGGTTGCCTTACTCATATTATGCCAATGTATTATATACATATAAGAAACACACCAATGTATTATATATATGATTCTCAATAAATACCCGTTCGGACTGGCATGACATGTTCATTCCAGTTAGCAACACGATCAACACATGGTGGCAGCGGTGCTTTATTTTTTATAATAACCAGTTACCTAATTGTTCTTTTATACATCACGTGAGATTCTAATTTCACAACGGGAATCTATGTTTTCTTTTATCCTCTAAAAAAAAAGAAAAGAATATTTAAATATTTAATCATGACAGAACAAGCAATTGGACAATGTCAGGTACAGTGCCCCGAACCTTTCACATTCTCAACTCCTTCAGAGTGGCCTAAGTGGAGAAGGCGTTTCGAACGATTAATGCGAGCATCTGGGTTGAGTGGCAAAACAGAAGACGAACAAATAAACACCCTTATCTATATCATGGGAAGCCAAGCTGAAGAAATTCTACTTTCCTTTGGATTGACTGATGCTGAGTCGAAGAAATTTAACGTTGTTATGGGAAAGTTCGACAATTACTTTGTCATCCGTCGAAATGTCATTTACGAGCGTGCCATGTTCAACTTGAGGGAGCCGGATGAATCGGAGCCAGTGGACACGTTTATTACTTCTCTTTATGCACTGGCCGAACACTGTAATTTTGGGGTGCTGCACGATGAACTTATACGCGATCGAATCGTGGTCGGAGTGCGAGACCACAATTTGTCTGAAAAGCTGTAAATGGACAACGCTCTAACGCTCGAGAAAGCAGTTCAACAAGCTAGACAGAGTGAAGCTGTTAAGAGGCAGCTGCGGGAGCTTTCTGGAAAGTCTGATGACAAAGCTGTTGATTTTGTAGCATCAAAATCTAAACACAATAATGAATGGTCCAAAACTAGTGACAGCGACACAAGACGTCACGAAACAGCTGCATGGCGATGCAGGTGGTGCACAGGAAATACGAAGCGCAATAAGAACGACTGTCCAGCCAAAGGCAAGGTTTGTAACAGATGCAGAAAAGAAGGCCATTTTGCCCGTGTTTGCTTTGGAACCAAAACAATTAAGCAAGTTTCAATTGAACCGGACAACGAGATGATGAATTTTCTTGGCGCTGTCTCTACGAACGGCACCTTCAACGAATGCAGCAACCGCAAGGAGAGATGGTCGGCTGAGGTAGCTCTCAATGAGGTGCTGATCAACTGGAAGTTGGACCCGGGAGCTGACGTCACAGTCATACCATTTTGCGTTTTCGAACAAAATTTCAAGACGACTTCACTCCTTCCTCCGGATCAAGTACTTTGTGGTCCAAGCAAAAATAAACTTCAAACGATTGGAATGTTTCGAGGTGAGTTTGTTTATTTACAGGAGAGGAAGTTCGACAAGATCTATGTAGTAAAGGACCTGGCACTTCCTCTGTTGGGTCTGTCGGCGTGCGAAGATCTTGGACTGGTGAGACGCGTGAACCACGTGGAAAATTCAACAAGTCTTCAACCGAAAAAAGAATTTGCCAAACTTTTCATTAGACTTGGTACAATTCATGATCCATACGAGATCCAGTTGGAAGACAATGCTGTACCGTTTGCAATTCACACACCTAGGCGCGTGCCGATTCCGCTTCTTAACGGTCTTAAGAAGCAATTGGACGACATGGTTCTTCAAGGGGTCATCGAAGCAGTGGATAAGCCTACCGACTGGTGTGCTCCCATGGTCATCACTTCCAAGAAGAATGGGGACATCCGCGTCTGCGTCGACCTTACGAAACTCAATAAATTCGTGCAAAGGGAGCGCCATCCTATGCCATCTGTCGAGCACACGCTTGGACAACTGACAGGAGCAAAATATTTTGGCTCGACTTTCCTTTAGGCAAGAACTTTTTTTTACATGAAACTAGTTTTATTTAAGAGATTTATTTGTGAATGATCGACACTATTAATTTTATCGCGAGGAAACGGGTTTTTCTATTTTTTATTAATTTTTAAATCTTTCAATTTTCATACAAATTGCACTGCAAAAACTATGATAACAAAAATTGTTGTCTTGCTTTTGACAGTTCGCACTAATACTAACACACAGGTAGGTATAAAATTCCCTTTCATAAGTGTTTGCAGGGGTGTTTTTGCGTTTTAAGTTCTGGGATTTTTTTGTTCTTTTGCTAAATTTCCCTTTTAAATGTGAATTACAATATCCGACATTTAACACAGTTGGCTTTGAGTTAACAAATTAACGGAAAATATGCATTGTATTTGAGTTTGTTGTTTTTCACACATTCCATTGAAATTAACGGAAAATAAGCATTTGTCTTTGCGTTTTTTGATTTCACACATTCCTTTGAAATTTTTTTTAAATTTTTATCTTTACAGGTATAAAAATGGAATCCAATATTGTTTCAACAATATTAATAAATTTCGCGCGAAATTTCTTAATATTGTTGAAACAATATTGGATTTCATGTTAACACAATATTAATAAATTTCGCGCGAAATTTATTAATATTGTTTTAACATGAAATCCAATATTGTTGCCAAAATATGCGCAAATTTTTTTATTGCTGACTCAGTTTTCCTCGTGTCGTATCAAAAACAAATCAGACATAAAAAATCACATCTGCCAACACTATGAAAAAAAGGCAAGAAATTATCTAGATGCCATTTTACATGGAGATTTTATTCGTAAAATATTAACATTTTAAAAATTGAAAACAAATACAAATTGAAGTTCAAAAATTTCCAAAATGTGTTTTTTGACAACTATCACTATTTGTTTATTAAACTGTATTACCAAAATATTCTTATTTTAGCTGTTTCATTAAAAAAAAATTTAAATAAAAACCCTTTTTGGGGTAACTTTAAACATTTTTTAATCGTATTTAAGGGGGTTTCCTCGCTGTAATATTTTAAAGCTGTTCTATAGAGATGCCTACCTCTCTGTAAAAAAAAATTAAATTTTTAGGCCGGCTTGCCTAATGGAAAATCGCCCCAATATTTTAGTAAGTTGGACGCAAATAGTGGGTTTTGGCAAATAAAACTCACTGAAAGCTCAAAGCTCTTAACAACTTTCATCACACCGTTTGGAAGGTTTTGCTACAACCGGCTTCCATTTGGTATAACCTCTGCCCCAGAACACTACCAGAAAAGAATGTCCAACATTTTGCGCGGATTAGAAGGAACCCTTTGCCAAATGGACGATATTCTTGTGTGGGGCAGCTCAATCGACGAGCATGATAAAAGATTACGCTTAGTACTACAACGTCTTCAAATGTCAGGTGTAACACTAAACGAAACAAAGTGCCAGTTTTGCGTCCAACGCATCAAGTTCCTTGGACATATCCTTGATGAAGATGGTGTGCATCCAGATGGCGATCGTATTTCAGCTATCGTTAACATGGAACGACCGAAGAATGTTCACGAAACCCGTATTCTTATCGGCCTAATCAATTACCTTGGTAAATTCACGCCGAGATTATCCGATATACTGCAATCGCTTAACGAACTGCTGAAAAAAGGATCGAAAATTCGTATGGGATGCAACCCAGGATAAGGCATTTCAGGATGTTAAGAGAATCTTGACCAGCGAGCCTGTGCTAGCAATTTATGACAGCAACAAAGAAAAGACTATATCAGCTGACAGTTCATCCTATGGCATCGGTGCTGTCATTCTCCAACGGCAGCATGATGGTAAGTTAAAGCCAATTTCTTATGCTTCCAGGACGCTGACCGATTGCGAGAGACGTTACGCTCAGATTGAGAAGGAGGCCTTGGCTCTCACTTGGGCTTGCGAACGATTTCAGGACTTCGTTATTGGCATAAGATTCAATCTGGAAACCGATCACAAACCCCTTGTGCCAATTTTCACAACAAAGAACCTAGACGACCTTACCCCACGGCTGCAGCGTTTGAGAATGAGAATGATGCGCTATAATTTTTCTATTTTTTACACTCTAGGGAAGAATCTGATTGCAGCAGACGCACTTAGCCGACAGCCATTGCAAGCGAACGATAGCAAAAACGAATTAGAAGAAGAAATTCTATCACACATCAACCTGGTAGTTACTCATGTTCCTGCATCCGATACAAAGTTGGAAGAAATTTGGATCGAGCAACAAAACGATTTAACTTGTCGTACAATTGCTTCTTATGCATTGAGGGGATGGCCAGAAAAGACGAAATTGCACAAACATTTGCAACCTTACCATGCAGTTAAAGACGAAATCGCCAACGAGAACGGGTTGCTGATGAGGGGCGGCCGTCTTATCATTCCCGCATCCATGAGACAAGATATTCTTGGCAGACTCCATGCTGGCCACCAAGGTGTCACAAAGTGTAGAGCCAGGGCGAGAGAGTCTGTCTGGTGGCCGGGCCTATCAACAGACATTGCCGAAATGATCAGCAGATGCAGTATTTGTATCCAAGAGACGAAGGGAGTTCGTGAAAAATTAATGCCATCGGACTTTCCAACACGTCCATGGCAAAAGGTAGCTATGGATTTTTTCAAATGCAAAGGGCGATGGTACTTGATTATTTCTGATTTCTTTTCTAGATTTTTCGAGATTGCATTACTCGAAAAATTAACGGCTAGTGTGGTAATTAGTCATTGCAAATCAGTTTTCGCACGTTATGGAGTACCTGAGCTGGTTAGAAGTGACAACGGAACCCAGTTTGAACCAATTCACACTTCCGAATTCTCTCAATTTGCAAGAGACTATGGATTTCATCATATCACATCCAGTCCCCATTTTCCACAAAGTAACGGGTTCATAGAGGCAGCAGTAAAAATTGCCAAACTCCAGCTCAAGAAAAACGCTGATCCCTACAAAGCCTTGTTGGAATATCGGGCCAGCCCATTGTCCAACGGCTACAGCCCTGCAGAACTATTGATGGGTCGACGAATCAGATCAACCCTGCCAATGATTCCTCAACGCTACGAGTCAAAACTTGTAGATTACAATGATCTACAAAGAAAGGAAGAGGAACGAATAGAGAAACAAACACGTCAATACAACCAAAGACATCGCGCCCAGTCGAAGGATGATCTAGTTCCCGGAGAATTAGTATGGGTGCGTGATAAACGAGTGTGGGCTACGGTCCAAGAGAAAACCAAATATCCACGGTCTTACTTCGTTGAAACTCCGACAGGAAAACTGCGTCGTAACAGCTTTCATCTTACTCGAGCTCATCGAAATGGGGAAATAAACGAGCGTGTAGCGATTACTGAAGAAATCACTCCACAAATGACATCACCACAAGATCTGTCGCTAGAAAAAACATACTCGCCGAGGGTGTCATCGCCTCCAACAGCATCTCCTTCGTCATCGTCGTCAGGGGCGGCAGAAGGTATGGGGTGGGTGGGATATGGACCCCACCTAAAATTTCTGAGCATGGGGTGCACCCAATATTCTGGCTTTGGAAATATACCAATTTTTTTTAAGTTAATTGAGGAAAAAAAAATGTTATGAAATTATGAATATTGTTGCAATAATTCTCGATTGATTGACTGAGACTGACCAAGTGATTTGATTTATTTATCCATCGGTCAAAGGCTCAACATCATGAATTATTTCTTATCTTTTTTTTCTGCTTGATTTTAGTTAGTGTCCGACCGAACCTTCGGCTTCGGCCAAATTCGGCCAAATTCGGCCAAAAAAACAACATTCGGCCAAATCTTCGGCTTCGGTATTTACTAGGCCGAAGTTTTGGTCGAAGCCGAAGAATTTTTTTATTGATATCGAGAATCGTAGCAGGCGCCGAAAAAATTCAATTTTTGAATACGATAAAATATTTTTTTTTGCACCCCACCTAAAAAAAAGGTGTTCTGCCGCCCCTGATCGTCGTCGTTATACGCCTCAGCATCACCAACTCCTTCGCCATCGTCTACGTCGCGTCGATTTCGCAACTGTCGTCGTGCTCTTCGCCCTCTGGCCACGCAAAGGGAAGTACCGAAAACCAAAGCTATCTGACTCGATACGGCCGGCAGGTGAAACCAGTCAATCGCTTTCAATACTGAAAAAGGGAGATGTGCCGGATATAGTTGGCAACACTGGTTGCCTTACTCATATTATGCCAATGTATTATATATAAGAAACACACCAATGTATTATATATATGATTCTCAATAAATACCCGTTCGGACTGGCATATGACATGTTCATTCCAGTTAGCAACACGATCAACACAGTAACACAGAAGGAAGAGTAAGGGAAGCTATAGCATTGCTTTGTACTTCTGTAATAAACTTTGGCAAACAATGGGGTCAAAGACCCAACATGATTCTCTGGATAAGGATGCACTTACGGTAATTCTGAATCTCTTTCACATAGGTCTTCACATTAATGAAACAGCTTCCTCCAACCTCTTGAGGCTACAAGAATCCGGTATGTGGACTACGAAATCTTTCGGTCATAGTAAAATTCTAAATCTTCTACCCAAAGTAATAAAATTAGTACCCTCTGACTACATTACACCAACCTTTAACTTTGGAAAACAATAAGCTTTAAGGTTGAATTTCCATCCAGATTGGATTGGAAAAATAATAGTCCTACTAAAGGTTTTGACATCACATTATATGTATACTGACGGCTATAAGATGGAGCTTGGTGTTGGGGCTGGTGTCTTCTCTGAAGGACTGGGTATTGAAGAATCATTTCGACTGCCCGATAGGTCCAGCGTATTTCAGGCTGAAGTACAAGCGATTAGACAGGCATGAAGACTACTTAAACAAGCAGTCACACCCATCAGCAATACAAATACCTACAATACAATAGACTAACGATCATAAACACGACAAGGAACTTCTGAACAGGTCTAGGTCAGAAATAAGTAGAATTGTTGCCATTTGTACAGGCCACAGGCCTAACGGACAAAATGCTATGAGACTTTGTATTCCCTACAACGAGTTTTGCCGAAATTGTAGAGATGTGGAGAGCGCAATCAAGCGCTAATTGTGTTATGAGGGCAACGTCTGTCAAGGACAGCCATTTCTACCTACCTATATAGTCCGGGGTTATTGTTCTATGTATTTAATTTGTGTCTGCTTTGCTGTTCCTAGCCGACCAGCTTTCAATGGCTTCCCAAAATAATAATACCAAATAATAGATCTAAAAGAATTACAAAGTTGATTTAGTTTTTCTTAGTATAACTGAATAAAAAAATTCATCATCTTACATTTACGTACAAATTTATCCTGGGAAATTAATAATTCTAAATACAATACATATATGGCACGCCGCCGCCGTGTGCTCTCAATCGTGCCTTTCACTTTCAATTCAATTTCTCAAAATTGCTTTGACTTTTACATATCTTAAAATTCATCACGATGTTGACAGGCTAAACTGTAACTATTAAATATTCATTCTTTTCATATTATGGCTCCATGATATCTCCGACCGTTTAGTTGAAAACGCGATATCCAAGACAATGAGCCTTCACGTACATATACATATACGTACATATATATATTCGCCATCAATTTCACATTCCAGAAACGTACGTCTGGAATTCTCACATAACCGCTTTGAACTACACTACACATGAGACTAGAGCTTTAATTCCTTACGTTCCTCTTCCTGTCTAAAATTCAAAGATTTCCACATATTCAGCGTTTTTTTTCTAGCACTACCTTGTAACAAAGCGCCACGAATACTTCTCCTCTATTAGTTGAAACCCGTTTGGCTGAAATCAGATTCTCATACCAACCGACCAACCATTGAAAAATTTCAAATCAAAATTTTCAAAAAATAAATTTCGAGCTTATATAAAGTTTTTTTGCTTCTCCTCCGTTGCCGTATACCAACATTGGGTACTAGAAATAAGATACACTGGGAGGCAAGGGTTTTTTTATGTTATTCTTCTTTAAATATTATATCATATCAGTTATACTTCTGGCGTCCCATAAGGAAGTCATCTAGGTCCATTGTTGTTTTTGATTTTTATAAATGATTTTTTTAATAATTCTATGCGTCAATTGTTCGCTGATGATCTAAAGATTTTTAAATGCATAAAAAATCAAAAGATTGTATTATTTTACAAAATGAGGTTTGTATTCTAAATAGCTGGTGTAAAGCAAATCAACTTAAACTTAACATTTCAAAATGTGAATGCTTTTCGCTAAGTCGAAATTTGTCTCCTATATTTCACGATTATTATATGCAAGACCATATTTTGAAAAGAGTTTCGGTTAAAAAAGATCTTGGTGTTTTGTTTGACTCAAAACTTAACTTTAAGAGTCACATAGAATTTATTGTTAATAAAGCCAACTCTATGTTGGGCTTTATTAATCGTAATTCAGTTGATTTAACTGATCCTTACACCTTGAAAACTCTATTTACTTCTTATGTAAGATCAAACCTTGACCATATAAACAGAATCGAAAATGTTCAAAAAAAATTCACTAGAACTGTGATCAAAAGACTTAATTGGAACATAGATATGCCATCTTATAAGACAAGGTGTTAGCTTATTGGCATCCAAACTTTGGAAAACCGGCGCAAAATAACCTCTGTTCTGTTCATTAATGACATCTTAAGCTACCGAATTAAGTCTGAGGTCACAAGCCATAACCGCTTAAGTCCATTTTTCATACTTTTCAGGAGAGCAGTTTAAAGTTTCAAAAATTCACTGGGATTAGGAAACTTGTTATATTTTGATTTTTTGAACGCAAAAAAATAGAAGGGGTACTCTTTTATCCTGTGTGAAGAGTAAATAACTATTCGTTTTTTTTTAAAGAGTTATTTAAGCAAATAACACTTAAGCTCTTATGGCTTATTGCGAATTAAAAAAAAAAAAATTGCATATCTGCAGTTAAGTTGTTTTGCTATAAATATTTTTTTCAAACAAATTTCTTAAATTGAGTTAAGCTGTTATGGTACTTTAAAGTTTATTTATTTATTTGTCTATATGCAGTTAGGCCGTTTTGCCTTCAGTGAAATGTCGCGATAAAAGAGTTTATGCCGAGTTAAGCTTTTTTAAACCAGTGAGTGTTTTAAACAATGAACACCATGATTTTAAGATACAGTCAATGCATTTAAAATAAAGGTTAAATTGTTTTATTGATTTATTTTTTATTAACAACACGTTATCCAAGCATTAACAATTGAGCCTTTTTTTCATTTCTTCCACCATTCTTTGTGATGTCCAATCAATCTTTCAAAAGACAAAGGTCAAAAATGTATGTACATAATATGAAAAAAACATTTAAGCTACGTACATATGTATTATAATTGAAGAAAACCACAAAACAAAATAAAACTGAAGAAGACATAACTTATTATTTTTTCTTCAGTTTAATTTTTTTTTTGTTTTGGGGTAAGCCTTGACGTGGCGGAGCGGCTTACGGTAACTACTACTGCGATGCTTAGAGCTATGCGATCGCGAAACTTGTTTTCGCAGCAGGGCCTCCCATGGTCGACAGGTCGAAGCGGAGTAGGCTGTTACTACTAATTACCCCATAACGAAGGAGTGTTTCCACTAAGGCACTTCCCACGAGGGACGGCAGGGGATGAATTTCTTTTTGGAATCAACGGTGGCGTCCTCAGTTCCAGTTAGGTCGAACTACTTGGTGAACACCTTTACGGGCTACTTCGACATATTTGAAGCTCAGGTCGTAAAAGGAGCGGTTTTCCGGCTTTTGTCACATCAAGTACCTGGTACTTCAGGTTGGGGGTTGTACGTCGGGGTGACTTCCCGACTACATAGAAAAAAATCTAGTTGCGAAGCAACAACAGGCCTCCGAAACGGACGGATACACTGATGACGACCCAAGCAAACGTAAAAAGGACAACGTATTTCGGATATGCACGTGGAATGTTAGGTCCCTTAATGGACCGCGTGCTGCCGAACAACTAGCGGAGACCCTCAACTGCTACAAAGCAGATATTACCGCTATCCAGGAAATGCGATGGGTTGGACCGGGCGAAAAGAAGATGAAAAACTGCGACATCTACTATGGGGATTGCTACCGGGAGAAAAAGCAGCGACTCTTTGAATGCGGATTCGTCGTGGGAAGCAGACTCAGGCAAAAAGTCTTGAGCTTCAAATGCGTAAGCGAACGAATCACGATGATCCGAATCAAGGCTAAATTCGGCCACATTAGCTTAACATGCGCGCATGCCCCCATGAAGAGAAAAAAGACGACACCAAAGACGAATTCTACGAGCACCTCGACAAAACATATGAGCAATGTCCTAGCTATGACATGAAAACTGTCCTCGGCGATTTTAACGCAAAGCTGGGAAAAGAAGCCATCTTTGGCAGAACAGTCGGAAAGCACAGCCTGCACGACACCACTTCCGACTGGATTCAGGCTGATCGATTTTGCTGCAGGGCGAAATGTTATGGTAGCAAGTACCTGGTTCCCACATCTCAACATCCATAAAGGTACATGGAGATCTCCTGATCAATCAACCGTCAACCAGATTGACCACATTGCGATCGACGGGAGGCACTTGTCCAGCATTCTAGATGTTCGAACTTTTCGAGGAGCCAACATCGATTCGGACTACTACCTCGTCGTAGCCAAGGTAGTGTTACGAATATCCCGACAACGGCCAAAACAAAGAAATGCTGCAAGAAAATTCGACGTCGGACGGCTACAATTGCAAGAGATCGCCAGATCCTTCTCTGATCGAGTGCCAAGTAACCTCTTAAGGAGTCCTATGCCGCCAACATCAAGTATCGAAGACCAGTGGCAACATTGCCAGAATGCAGTTAGAGATGCAACCTCTAATATGCTGGGTTTCACACAGCCATCAAAACGAAACCCCTGGTTTGACAAAGAATGCAGGCAGGCCCATGCAGCCAAGCAGGAGGCATACAAAGCAGCGCAAAGAAGGACAAGAGCTGCTCGTGAGCTCTACGAGCAAAAGAGGAGAGAAGAACGCCGGCTTTTTAGGAGAAAAAAGAGAGAGCATGAGAAGCGTCAGATCGAAGATGTTGAGAGAGCTAACAGCAGGAATGAAGTTCGGAGGTTTTATCGGAAGGTAAAACAGCTGGCTCAAGGTCATCGAACAAGAACCGATGCCTGCAGAGATCAACAAGGGAACATCATATTAGAACCGCAGTCAGTGCTGGGGATTTGGAAAGACCACTTCTCTAGACTGTATAACGGCGACGACGAACAGAACCCCGCCGTCAGGCACTGACAGAGCCTTTTATCATACACGTGAAGCCAACAATTCCGTGAACCCGATCTAGAAGAAGTGAAAAAAGCAATATCACGGCTGAAATCCAACAAAGCCGCTGGAGCAGATGGTCTAGCTGCCGAGCTGCTCAAAGCCGCAGGCGACGAGCTAGATAGGAGCATGCACCAAATCATCTGTAAGATATGGTCGGAGGAATGCATGCCTCGGCATTGTTTGCCCGATCCTAAAAAAGGGAGATCCTCTAAACTGCGCCAACTACAGAGGAAACAGTCTGCTTAACATCGCCTACAAGATCCTCTTTGCCGTAATATGTGAACGTCTGAAGCCTTTCGTCAACAATCTGATTGGTCCTTATCAATGTGGCTTCAGGCCAGGAAAGTCTACCATCGACCAAATTTTCACGTTGCGGCAGATCCTGGAAAAAACCTATGAACTCCAAATCGATACCCACCACCTCTTCATTGATTTTAAGGCCGCGTATGACAGCATCTACAGAGACGAACTGTATAAAGCTATGTCTAGTTTTGGCATCCCTGCCAAGCTCGTTCGCTTGTGCAAAATGACGATGGAGAACTCACGCTGCTCTATCAAGGTTGGCAATGAGCTTACGGAATCATTCGACGTCAAAAAAGAATTCAGACAAGGCGATGCACTGTCGTGCGATTTCTTTAACATCGTTCTTGAGAAGATAATCCAAAACTCCACCGTCAACACCAGAGGCACTATCTTCTATAAATCTGTTCAACTTCTCGCGTACGCCAACGATATTGATATAATGGGAAGAACACAGCGTGATGTCAATGGCGCCTTTGTGAGAATTGAGACAGAAGCGGTAAAAATGGGTTTAGCGGTAAATGAGGGAAAAACGAAGTACATGCTGTCTTCGAGTAAGGACACCCAACATCGACGGCTCGGACAGAACGTCACAATAGACGCATACAACTTCGAGTTAGTTAAGGAGTTTGTCTACCTAGGCTCCGCTATCAACACGGGCAATAACAACAGCGCTGAGATAAGACGAAGAATTACTCTTGCTAATCGCTGTTTCTTTGGGCTAAGAAAGCAACTGAGTGAAAATTACATTGAACCCAAAAAGTATCGAATTTTAGTAGCGATTCGTGGTGGTTGAATGTAAAATCCCATCACTTTTAAATGTTTCACTTTTGTTTTGTTTGGATGCGACCGGTCACAACAAGCCTAAATCAAGTTATGACTCATCTCCCCACGATTTTGAATTTAATTTATTCGAGACAGAAAAACCTATGTCTACTTAGATTCGCGATTTTTCAAATTCAAATACGGAATAACAGCCTAACTCGAGGTATTATTTTGAAATTACTAGAATGGAGGATGCCATAACAACCTATCTTAAGTTAGGTGCACTAAAAATCTAAAATTTAATTTTCCATACAGACTAACTCAAGTTAGGAAAATTATTTTTTTATATTGCATTGTGGAATAACAGCCTAACTTGAGTTAAGAAATAGAAAAAAGTACAATTTTTAAATATGGGAAGACAAAAACTTTCCTAACTCAACTTATGATTTTATGGCAATTTTTTTGTTTTGTTTTATCTAGATCATAGTAGTTTATCTTGAGATAGGTTTTTATGGCAAATCTAAATATTTATACTTAAAAAACTTAAATTAAGTTATGAAACCGCCGTTATGAAAAATCATAAATTTTTCAAGTTAAGTCTTTTTGGCTTATGACATTTACGACCTAACTCGACTTAAGCGGTTATGGATTCTGACCACAGAAATGTCCTGATCTGTTATCACGTATTGATTTATATGCTCCTTCTCGAGAGCTCAGATATCAAAATTTATTTCGAGAAAATATTCATAGGGTAAACTATGCTTACAATGAACTCATAACTCGCTGTGTCAAAGAAATAAATAATTTATCTAAAAATATTGATTTCAACTTTCATATGTCGAGACATTCGTTTAACAATATGCTTAATTTTCACTTTTTAATTTCTAATTAATTTATTGTAATTAGTATTTATTTGAAGACTTGAGCGTAAATTTTTCAATAATGGCTCAAAATGCAAACAATTTCCCAGTGCCAAATACTCTCATTGACAAATCCTCCTCCACGGATGACCTTGAAACGCCACCTACGTTAAGTTCTCAGACCATCAAATCCACAGCTGAAAACCCTAATAAACCCAAAAAGAGAGGACGAGAACTAGCTTCTTCTTCAATTATCGCAGGTCCAGCTCCAAAAAAGTCAAATTTGAGGAGCCACAAAGAAGTAGTTGAATGCGAAAATCCGCCATCAAATGATTTAAATAGTGGAAATGAAGATGTCCAAAATCGTTCTCAAAATTCTATAGCCCAAAATATGATATCTGAACTTCCTTCGACGAGCCTGGCATCTGTTCAAACCTCAACTACAGCCCATAAAACTCTTGCGTCTGTTCCTAGGCCCTAAACAATATTTGTTTCACGCCTTTTGCTCACGACTGAAACAGATGACGTTTTGAAACATCTCGTAGAATGTAAGGCTTTAACTAACACTCTACAGGTGAAATGTCAGAAAATAAGCAAGCCGAATAGTTTTGTGGCATCTTTTAAAATAATCGCGCCAAACTCCCTATTTGACAGTATTTCAAATTCTTCTTGGCCACCTAACACCCTGGTAAAGGAATTCATTATTTCTAACAAACGGAGAAATTTACAAAATCCGATTTCCCGTACAGAAGAGGACCCAAAAAACTGCAAAGGATCTCCCTCTATTACCAAAACGTAAGAGGACTTCGTAGTAAAACTACTTCAATTTTTGAAAATTCACAAGCTTTACCGCATGACGTGTTTTTATTTACTGAGACTTGGCTTAATGCCACCATACTTGATTCTGAACTCTTTGACAAGGAGTTCTTAGTTTATAGGAAAGACCGTCATGCGGATGCTGTTAATCTTGTTGGTGGAGGAGTTCTTATCGCAGTTCGAAACAGATTCTGTTCATCACAAATTATTTTCCCGTTTAACCTTTCAATAGAACTCTTATGCATCAAAATGACCATACAATCAATAGTCTTTTTTATTTTAAATGTATATATTCCACCAAAAAGTCCTGTTTCAGTGTTTAATGAACTTTCGTCAGCGGTTGATTATGTTATAGAAATTGCTGGTTTTGAGAATAATATTCTCCTGTTAGGTGATTTTAATCTCCCAAACGTAGATTGGGTTTCTTCAGACGATGAGTCTTATCTTGAAGCCTCCGCAAGTTCATCGCAACAGGAACTTCAATTTCTGGACAATATTATTTCAGCTGACTTGCAACAAGTTAGCTGCATAAAGAACTCCATGAATCGCTTACTTGATTTGGTATTCTCATCAAATGCTGTTAGTACAGTAGTTGTTGAATCTTCCTCTGCCATAACTAATATAGACAAATATCACCCACCACTTGACATTTTTTTTGACTTGAGCGGTCATTTACTAGAAAATAGTAATTCTCACGACTGTTCGTACAAATACGACTTCCGCAGAGCTAATTTTCAACAGCTTTCGGATAGTTTGAGAAATTCCGGTATTGAAAATATACCGCTTTTAAATGATATCGACGCAACTATCTCAAGTTTTTACGGTGTTTTAATGAGATCCATTAATGAAATAGTACCCAAAAGAAAAAGCTTTAACCCTAATAACTCCAGTCACCCTTGGTATACTAAAGAATTGAAAAACCTTCGAAATAGAAGGAACAAAGCTTGGAAAAAGTATATCAGTTCCATGTCATTGGAGAACCAAATTGTTTATATCTCTCTTTTCGAAGAGTTTAAACAACTCTCTTTTGATCTTTACAGTGAATATCTCATAAACATGGGAAATTCACTGAAACAGGACCCAAAAAGTTTTTGGAATTTTGTCAATTCTAAAAGAAAATGTGATGTTTATCCTATTAACTTCAATTACAACAATATTGTTTTGAACTGTAACTCAGAAATCTGTGATGCTTTCGCAAGTAATTTTAGTCAGTCTTTCATCGATACTCCTATTTCCTTGGATACTGACTTCTTTGCCTATCTGCGAAACTGTCCCCAAGTAACCTTTAACAACGTTCTTATCGACTTTGATAAACTTATAAATTGTATGTGCCTTCTTAAGGAAGACTATTCTTTTGGACCCGATGGTATTCCACCTATTGTTTTAAAAAAATGTAGGACAGTTTTGGCTATTCCCTTACATAATATTTTTGAATTGTCTTTAAAGCTAGGAAAATTCCCTACCATGTGGAAAAACGCATACATAACACCTGTTTTCAAAAAAGGTGACAAGTCAGATATTACTAATTATAGGCCTATATCCAAACTGTCTTGCATTCCAAAGCTTTTTGAGCAAGTTGTTTGTGAAAACTTAGCCTTCTACAGCAAAAATATTATATGCTTTGAACAACATGGCTTTATGCAGAAACGTTCTACGGTGACAAACCTTCTAGCGTTCTTGCATAAATGTCTGAATTCTGTAGAAAGTGGACAGGAAGTTGATTGTATTTACACAGATTTTTCCAAAGCGTTTGATCAACTTTCGCATACTATTATCAAGTTTAAATTGAATTCATATGGATTTCCTCCAGGATTCGTCAAATGGATTTCTTCTTATCTTGATAATAGATCTTACCAAGTAAAATTCAGGAACTCTTACTCAAAACCTTTCATTGCCAAATCGGGTGTACCACAAGGTAGTCACTAAGGACCCCTGTTATTTATTTTAGCTATTAACGATGCTCCGTTGAATGTTCGAAATAGTAAAATTCTTATCTTTGCAGATGATATGAAGATCTTCAAAAACATTTCATCTAATGAAGATCGCGTTCAACTGCAAGATGATATAAATAAGTTTGTTGTATGGTGTGAAAAGAATTATTTGAATCTTAACCCAAGAAAATGTCAGACAATGACAATTTCCAAGAAGCGTAATCCTACATCTTATGATTATGTTATATCCCAACACATATTATCCCGTGTCTTTAAAGTTAGGGACTTAGGAGTTCTTTTCACATCTAATTTAGATTTTTCAGAACATATTAACAACATCGTTAATAAAGCTAATTCAATGTTAGGGTTTATTAAGCGTTGGTCCAAGGAATTCCTTGACCCTAACGTTTCCTATGCCTTGTACAATAGTTTGGTTCGACCCCATCTCGAATATGCATCACAAGTTTGGTCTCCTTATTATGCGATACATATTGAGCGACTAGAATCAGTTCAACGCAATTTTACACGTTTTGCCTTTAAAGGGCTTCAATGGTTTGACCCCAATAATATCCCTTCTTACGATGATCGACTTGCATTTTTCCAGATGCAAAAACTGTGTCAAAGGAGAACAAATAATGATATAGTTTTCCTTCATCAAATTATTACTGGTGTCACTGATGCTCCAGATATTTTGAGTTCTATCTTCTTTAATTACAGAGGTGGAGATTATATTTTGCGTTCTCATAATTTGATTAAAGTCCCCCAACATAGAACTAACTACGGAATGCATGAGCCACTGACAAGAATGAGTAAGCTATTGAATGCGTATGAAGACTTATTTAACTTTAATATCAATAAAAACAAGCTAAAACTAATTCTTAAGACCAGTGTTCCACGTTCTTAAATGTTTTTTTTTTTTTGTATTTTTTGTATTGTTTGTCTCATTGAAATTTTACTTTTTAATTACTTACTTTCTTGACAAGTGTCTTCTACACGCTTATTTTTTGTTTTAATTTTCTGACTTAAAATTTTAAAATTTTTGGATTTTAAATTTCGCAATGTTACTTTTTTTTTTTTGCTTTTTGTAAGATTTTTATTTAACTGATTTATTTTGTTTTTCCCTTTTGTACCTGCTTGCATTAAGCAGTCCCTAACTCTTGCCTTCCTAACGTTCGTATCGCCATCGCTTTTTTTATTTTATTTATTTCAAATAATTTGTAATTAAGTGCCGATACGACTAGCAACCGTAATTGCAATCGTACTCGGTGAAAATGGACCCCAGCGCGTGCGGTATCTGGGGGGAAAGAGGCGTGGGATTAAAAAAAAAAAAATTATATATATAACTAGCTGGCCCTGCAGACTTCGTACTGCCTAAATCGAAAAATAAAAGCTCTAGGCTTTGGTATCCCGCTACTACTCTACCCGCTACCCTCTACCCGTTAACCCAATACCCTCTACTCGCTACCACCTTTGCGCTACCCTAGTAACCGCTATGATTGTCCCCTTTATTTGCTGATTTTCACGTTAGACTGGCCCAAAACTTTGAAAACTTTGATTTTACTCAGGCTATATCTAAAGTGAAAATTTTATAAAAATTCATTGAGGATTGAGCGGAAATAGAGTCCTTACCGGTTTTACAAACTTAACAATACAGCTGAAATTATACGCAAAAACTTTTCCATTTGAAAATCAATGCACTTACAATTACATGCAATTTTCCTTTTGAAAACCAAAGAGTTTTCCGAGTTTTTCATCAAGAACTGTCTATTCTCCATTCGAAAACCCATTTTGAAATTTTCCAGTTTTCCATTTGAAAACCAATGCACCTACACTTACATGCAATTTTCCCTTTGAAAACCAATATTCATAATACGAAATTTTCATGCACGTATATTGTGGAAACTTAAATCCATGCCTTTTTAAAATATCCGTTGTTAAAATTTTCTTTTGCACAGAAAATCGTGCCCAAGAATTCGCGTGTAAACATTGTCTTGGTTTAAAAGTTTAAGTAGGAGTTCAGCCTTAAATATAGCAAGGAAGAATGAAAAGGAAATGAAATGAAATGAAATGAAATGAAAATAGAGAGACATATCAAAAAATTGATGTCGCCTGTCGCTCTGTCAGTTTTCTGAATTGAAAACCAAAATATCGGGTAAGTAAAATTAAAAATCAATGTTTTTTCCTTTTAATAATTATTTCTTTGACTTTCACAATATCCTACTGCACATTCAGTGCATCGAAGAACATTCGTGCATCATTTATAAAGTTGGACTTTTGTTTGTTTGTTAGTTTATCGACTACAAACATACAACCGACAAACAAACAAAAGTCTTACTTTATATATTAGTATAGATTTATTTGTTATAATTTTAATTATCGTTTTCAGTCTAACTGAGTTATGTTACTCTAATTGATGTTATTAAATAAATAAATAAATAATATCGCTAACCGCTCATCGTTAACTCTCTAGGTTTTCGCTAGAGACTAGTAAGTAAAATGCATTTTCGCTTTTACTTATCTCTTTCCTCGATCCACTTGTTTTAAGTTTATCGGAGAGATATGCTGCTTTCTCCCGACACTCAGTATTGATTTTTTTTTATAGTAGTCGATAAGAGGCCGTTTATGACCTACCTGTTTATATTGTGAGTAAAAACAGTAGGTATCGTACATGAAGTTTTATTTGCTTTCCATGGGATCAAGCCTAGACACCAACAACATCACAACTTTGAGTCATCAATTTTATCCGCAAGAGTTTCTGTGTTTCTTAAAGTTTTAAGGTCTAATACAATAAAATAATAATATTGTAAAAATAACAAAGCTGTCTTATTCTTTGTGTCGAAAGTCGAATTCTCCGATATCAAAGTTCTTCTTTAAAAAAGAAAAAAACCAGGACACAGGTCAGCTCACCTTCAGCTATCAAAAACCGTATTAGCCGGCGAGTAATGTTGTGGTTGCTCTCTTTTTTAAGTATCTGACACTGGCGGAAGCTTCCGAAGAGCTCAGAAGTCTAGTGGATTTTCTTAGTATAGTTTTTTCCATGGTGGCGCCTGTTTCCAAACTCTACAGTAGGTATATACTATTTTTTGTTTGAGTTACAAAATTATGCCATTTTTTTAACATCCCGAGACCAGATACCGCCAGCAATCTCTGAAATGAATGCTTGCGCACATGAACTTAAGATTGATGGAACAATAAAAGATTTCTAATTATTGGAATTCATCAATATTTTCCGAGATTAAGTTCATGAACATATTTGGATTATTCATCTTTGGCCATACTGATTGTGTTGGTAATAGATTTGAAATAAGGTTCGAAACAAAACACAAATATATGTTCCCTCAGTGCTCTGGTAAATGAGCTTCTGAATGACATGGAAGCCGTTCACTCTTTGTTCCTTCTTATCATTTTCCACCATTATGCACTAGCTGTACAAGTACATGTCCATAAATATGAATACAATACATCTTCATCTCATACTTCGGTCGGTAGCTAGATTTTCTTTGCTATTTCTAAGAATTTCAATTTTTCTGCAACATTTTGCATACTGTAAGTTTTTCTTAGAACTCTACGAGATATTAATCCTTTTCCCTCGTTATTTTACTCTTTATGTTAACCCTAACTTCAAACAAGGGCTTCTAGATAGTTGTAGTCGATATTATAGGGAGTGGTTTTGGCAAACCCTTCCAAAATAAAGTAAAACAAAAATTTTTACTCTAGATGAAAGGAGAAGTAGGATAGGATAGAATTTCTATTTTTGCTTGACTCTAGAATTTTATGTTGGTACAATTGAAAGCTCGAGCACAGATCAGAGAAAGAGAGATTGGAAATTAACTAAGCTTTAACCCTCCAAATACCACGAGTATTATTTTTTCATTACTTTGTTTATGTAAATGAAGAAATAGTCATCCATGGCGCTATAAACGCGTGGAATATTATATATGAAAGTAGTTCACGTCAGGTAAAATCCAGACGATGCCTCTGGTAAAAACTACGGGGTTAAACCTAATTCAGTTTCCGATCTCCTTCTTGCTCTAATCTCTGGTCAGTAGTAGATACCAAAATAAAATGGAACAATCTTGCAACTTTAGATGGGATGCGTTCTTTTGGGTAATACTACTTTTATCTGGATATAATTCGTCGACCTAAAATTGGGTTGCCGTAAACGCCAAAATTCGTTTTTTGAGTTTGATATGCAGTCTATGTTTTCGAGGGTGCTCTCTCCAAATCTTTCATCCTCTTGGCTCTTTCCTTTCCATTGCAGAGATATTCGGAATGGTTTTGACGTATATACAACTAATTCATAAAATTCAGGTATTATTTTGACGTAAACGCCCAATTTTGGCATATATACTTTAAAATTTCCATACAATTTTCCAAAATTTTATTGCAAGAATTGATTTGACGTACGTTCTTTAAGGCTAAATCACAAAGGCGCTTCAGCTTCGGCTTCGCCTGACGTTTACGAGTTCAGCTATAGGAATTCAATGCTTGCTATCACAATGATGCAGCATTCAATGCAGATGTCAATTTATCTATTTTCCTGATGAAAATAAGAGAACTGTAGACATAAAATTACTCAATGAGTTAATCGAAGCAGATTTTGGAAATATCAAGTAAAATCGATGTTAGTTTTTTTCTGAGTGAAGTAGATTTCAAAATATTCTTAATGGTGCGAAGTGGGAATAGATTTTCAAAGTTTTTCAAAAATCGAAGTAGATGGAGGGAGAACTGTCATTCAAAACAAACGTGAAGCGGGTGCATCGTAACGTAGACGAAGCCGAAGCTGAAGCGTGTTTGTGTTTTAGCCTTTATCTTCCAATGTACACCGTAAAAGGAAAAAAATATTTTTAAGCATTGTTTTGACTCATGTGTATACAAAACGATAATTTAGACATGCACGTATACGTCACTAAATAAAAAAAAAAAGCTTTCTTAATTGGGCGTACGTGCATACGATTTTACTTGAACTGGAAAAAGTATACATAAATAGAGTTCCTTCGAGAAAATTTTTCATTCGCTTCCCGGCTTCCATCAAGAGAGGAATGTATTTCTGGAAAATTAATTTGAAAATGAATTCTCCGGTACCTCCAATGGATGAATCCCTTCTCTCGTAAGAATTTAAATTTTTATAGGTCATACAGAAGACTTAATTTCGTCAATTTTAAGCTTAATAGATGTGCTTGTCCCAAATGAGGCTGAGTTCAGGGAAGACACAAACTGTTCTTCATTTTTAACCGGATCAGACTTTGGTAAAGATTTGCTTTTCAGCCTGGATCTCTGTATCATGCACTGTGTAATGTTTTTATGTTCAGATGAAAGCTTTAAGGACCCTGACTTTACCCTACCAATCTCGCCGAAAGCCTTTACAGAGCTAGAAAGAAGTATCCCATCAGACCGAATGTTAGAGACGTGCAATATAAGACAGTTTCAATTTTCAAAAAAACCTTCGAGAACAAATTTGGGAACACCAAAAAATTTATTGGACCAAAATTTGGCTGTAATCCAAAAGCTTAAGATAGTACCAAGAAAAAATAAAAGATATTCAAAGCTTGTATCCTTTTATGTCTGAAGAGGACAACAAATATTTTGAAGCTCTTTTTAATCAATTAAAACAGTTAATATATATATTTTTTTATTTATTTTTTTTTATTGCTTTGTTAAGTTCTTAAGTTTTTTTATTAATTTTTTTGTTTTTATTCATGGAATAGTTTTTTGTCAACCTTAATTTTAAAGTATGAAATATGAAATGAAATAAATTTTGATTGAATTGAATATAATAATAAACTTCTTATTTCTTATTTAAAATATGAAGCACAAAAGCCGAGCTATTCTGAGAAGTCTGAAAGTTAAGTATTGTATTGGAATGCCGTATGTGCTACATTTTTTAACGTACGTGCATGAGGTTAGAATTTTTTTTTTGTGGCGTATACGGCAATCATGTTTTTTAATTAATTGTAAATATTTTATGATCTAAAAGAATTCATGAATATCTGCTTGCACTTTTAGAAGAAGGCACTCTTAAAAGTATCTTGTAAAAAAATAAAAAAATCTCAGCGGTTGGTTTTTCTGAAACTGGATGTCAAATTGTCAAACATTCAAATGCGATTTCCCAAAAACGTAAAAATGGCGTTTACGGCATCCCAATTTTAGGGCGATGAATTGCCAAAAAAAACGCACCTATAGACTATGCGGTTTGTGACTTTTTATGACTCAGATCAAGAATTCCGAAACGTTTAAAACAAACGCTCTTGGTGCACTCGGGCGTATGAGTAACTTTTTGTTTGCATTAAATCTACAAATAATAAAAATCATTTATTTTTTCGACCTAAAAGCTGAACATAATAATATTCCCTAGAGTGTACAAGAGGAAAAAAAAAACTTTGTCTCGCACAGGTGGAAGCTGGAGACTGCAGGATCTTACTTGCATCGGTTACTATGTTGAATGTACAATTGTCTATACACAAATGTTGGTATACCGAGGAAAATTTCTTCTGTTCTTCTTGTGTGCGTGAGTTAATCTACAGCCAGAATATTTATGATTCTTTGAGCTTTTTACTTTTTTTTTTCTTACGTCTCGTTGTGAACAAGAGTTCTATTCTGTGGCAAGTTAAATATTTCCGGGGACTAAAAAAAACTTAAGCAGAAATAAATAGCAGGTTAGCCACTATAAGGTAATGAGTTTATACCCTTAAGTGACACAATTTTTCATTGTTCATTTGTTTTTCCAAAAGAAATCAACTTTTTTTCATTTTTGTGTCCCAAACAAACCAAAATCACTCTTTTTCCGTTGAAATGGTATAACATTCAACCAGCAGGTTTATGGAAATCAGAATTCATTCCCGTAGGATCAGAAAATCCAAATATTTGTCTATCAACAAACACACATATCGAAATCGAGCAATCCAAAAATATGTTGATAAACAAAAATAAATCGCAAAAAGATTGTTTCTCGCACTTCCATCAAATCCGTCTTTATCTTCGCAGTAAATAAAAAATCGATAAGGAAAACTTCGATAGCTCCTTGAAAAAGTAAAATAGACTGAGTTGATGGTATGAAGGGCTTTTTATCCGCCAATGCCAAGTACAAAATTAAAGCAATAAATAATAGGCGTTGAATTTTATAGACACAAAAGTCACCCACCAGGCTCTTGCATAAATTGTTTTCATTTTCTTTTGTGTTATCCAATTTTCATTGAGTGTTTCTCACATTTCCTCATTACCTTTAAACGCGTACAAAGAGTTCCATTCGAGCTATCACGCCAAAGTGTTGTTCATCTATTTTGCTTTTTTGTCGCACGAACTGTGACAAGGAATGAGGGAATTTGTAGCTACAATGTAAAAAAATGTTTGCGAACATCCTAACACTATGTACGTACATAGCTTAACACCATTCACCGCATAAATATTTGAGTGTGTTCTAGGTGGATTACAGTGGCGGATTTGTGAAATATTATTGAATAAGGGCCAAATGTTATCATTTTATTATTGGAATGTCGAAAGCAACGACAACTGATTTTCTTTCTATCCCCATCTATCAATGATGTTTTCAATGCTCAGCACTTATCTCAAATGCATAAGGCCATTCACAGACGGATTGTTTCAAGGAATGCTTTAACCATTCTCTCAGAAAAATTCTATTGTTTGATTTCAATGATCTATGACTACATTCTACTCCTTATATCTCTGAAAACCTTCATACATCTTCTCTGTACATATAAAAATCTCGTGTCACAGTTTATATATGTATGTATATACTCCTCCGAAATGGCTCGACCGATTTTGATGAAATTTTATAAGTTTGTTCAGTAGATCTGAGAATAGGCTGAAGAATGCACCTTGCGAATACAATTACCTCAATTCAAATACAATCACAATCCCGGCAGACGGCAGAACAGCCATGACCGTATGCTTTAATGAACTTGAACTTGTACAATCACAATCAATGTATACTCCTGAAATGGCGAAATAACGCTTCCCGGGTCAGCTAGTATGTGTACACAAATCTTCGGTGCTTGTGAATGTCACTGAAATCCTCTTTAACGACTCGATGAAAAATATTCGTGTGTGTTGCGGCGAATTCGAGTATGGTTCATTTTTACAATAGAGGATTCGAGCGGGCCTGAGAGACGCTATTTAGTGGAAACTTCGAAAACTAAATCTAGGAAATGCAAAGCTCCTTCTGTAACGACTTAACCGATGTTTATGAGAATTCAAAAATGATAAGTGTTAACTAGCGAACCCGAAAGACGTTGTTTTAAAACAAGCGACAACTCTTTTCAAGCGCCCCAAGCGTATTATTTGAAATTGTTTGCCTGGGTTTCAATTCATTAAGAAATTGTTAAGGCTTAAAAACTGGTTTGCCTGCGGTCCCAATAGATATTGTCAACTTTATATTTACAACTTTTTGTAAATAGCTTAGTTGACGAAAGGAGAATGGGCAAAAATGTATGGAAGCTGGCCTACGAACCAATAACAACATGCTATATATCAATGGAAAGGTTTTTCTGTCTTCTTTAACTTTTTCTATGGCAGTAAGTCCCAAATTGCTGTGTGGAAAAAGTTATTGCACAATAAAGTCATTCACAAGTAATAAGTGATTTCTTATTTTCACCTTGACCTTTGACCCAATAACGACATGATGTATATCAATTGAAAGGTTTTTTTGTGGACTTTAACTTTTGTCTTGGCAAGAAGTCCCAAATCACTGTGGGGAAAAAGTTATTGCACAATTAAGAGATTCAAGGATAAAAATAAGTTATGTTTTGTTTTCTTTTGTAAAGCTTTTCTATTATGATGAAAGCAAGAAAACACTTTTTTTTTCTATGACTTAATTGTGCAATAACTTTTTCCCCACAGTGATTTGGGACTTCTTGCCAAGACAAAAGTTAAAGTCCACAAAAAAACCTTTCAATTGATATACATCATGTCGTTATTGGGTCAAAGGTCAAGGTGAAAACAAGAAATCACTTATTACTTGTGAATGACTTTATTGTGCAATAACTTTTTCCACACAGCGATTTGGGAGTTACTGCCATAGAAAAAGTTGAAGTAAACAGAAAAACCTTTCCATTGATATATAGCATGTTGTTATTGGTTCGTAGGCCAAAATGCCCATTCTCCTTTGCTTGTAGCTCAATTGCTGAAAATAACTAGCAGACCCCGCAGCCATTGTGTTTTGATTTAATTCTGAAGGAAAGCTAAGAAAAGTGACAATAAAGCTTCCTTTTGTAGTGAAAAAGTGCAACCGTTCGGAACCGGTTACGCATTTTCTTCTTTGAAACAGAATGACTTAGTTGAGAAGCGCCCCTCGGGTTCCCACCTTTTAGTGGAAGGGAAGCTTGCGCTTAAATCTTCAGCTGATCAGCTGTAGATTTTCAATTCTAAACTTAAGGGAACCCAAAACGAAAAAATAAAAGCAATGAACAAGACAAAACAAACGAACAAAAAACCATCGCTGAAACGTCCACAGAAGTCACGACTGCCGCGCGGGCTTGGCCTCTCCAACAGAAGGAGTACAGAAGTCGCCAGTGACAGACTAGAACATACAGAAAGACAAAACCACGGAAAAAACAACGACAACGATAGTTACACAGAAGGAATAAGACTTGCTTCCCACTCCTTTTTCCAATCTCGGTGTGGAGGATGGAGTAAGCATTGGAACTCTAGAACTCTAGAGGCATGTTCCATTGCTAGCTCCACTCTCTCACGATTGTCAACCAATTGACAAAAGTACAAAGACTCGCGTACACAGGCATTACAGGAGCAATGAGAACCACCGCAACTGCGGTACTGGAAGTTATTCTCAATTGAAAACCCTTAGATCTCTTTGTTCAAGAATCTGCAGCTAGAAGTGCCTTGAGACTTAGTCAGACTTAAGTTTGGAAAAACAGTTTCATAGGACATGCTCGGATCCTTCATAAAGTTATGGGTCATAGTACTACGACAGACTATAAAATAATCGAACTTGGTTTTCACAAAACATTGCAGGCTGCCATTCCAAGCAAAGAGGAATGGATATATCCAAACTGATGTCTCTAAAGTGGATACTGGTGTAGAAGCAGGTTTCCATTCTGAATCTCTCAATTCAACCGACTCGCTTAGGCTTCCAGACTACAGTAGTGGCTTCCAAGTGGAGATCCTGGCAGTGACAACAGCTGCTAAATGGGAATAAAAGATTAGCATCAACGCTTGCCAACGTAAGCCAAGCTAAGCTATTCAGCAGCCCACCCTGTGATTTAGATAAAGCAGGAAATCTCAAAAAGAATAACTGTTAAGGCCGAAGAAAGGTGGAACCTTCTTGACACCGCCGGCACCAAAAGAAAGATCTTGCCCTGTTTTAACAAACAAAGAACAGAAAGCGTTATGCAATTTCACAAGATCTCCTGTACGCATAACTACCGGACATAATCTGTTAGGATATCACAGGAAAAAGATGAGAATCAGTTCAGATGAGCTATATAGAGAATGCGATGACGGGGAGGTACATGAAGACACTTCACACTATCTACGTCACTGCCCCGCTCTTTCCCATCAAAGGAAGAAATCGCTCGCCAATTATTTCTTCGGTGACTTAGAAGAACTCTGTAGTACTCCAGATACATTTTGAACTTCGTCAATGCCTCCAAACGGCTTGATTAACGGAATGCAGAGGTTTTTATTATCTTGAGCATAGCAAAATCACGGGTATCACAATCTATCTGTACCTATTGTTCCAAGTGTGACAATAACGGCATCAGCTGTCAGCCCTTTAACCTAACCTAACCTATGAGAGATGGTTCGAATTTGAACCCATTCGCTACATGCACGTTACCACTACCCCATGGGTAGTGTGACGCTACTAAATTCCAGCCTTAAAACACTTAGATAGGGGTAAGCTAGTGAAATCCGTGAGTTTGAGGTCAACTGAGCTTTTCGAACTTTTCGAAACAGTTCATTTCCATCACTAAATCCGCCCCTGGTTACTTGTAAGAATTTGATCCTGCCAGGATGGTTCTTATTTTTGCCATTCGGAATTGTTGGTTTGAGTTTTGGGAATCATATTATGTACACATTACCAAACGCACTCGATTCCTCCATACATTTTTTTTTTGTCTTCCTGTTTTTATTGGTTATAGTGTGTTTGGTAAGTCGGTTTTCGGTTGGGTTGAATTCGGTTTGGCTTGGTTCAGTTTTGTTCGCTTCGGTTAGTATATTTATGCTTCAGCTCTTGAACAAATGGATATACAGCGCTGTTGTGGCACTCGAAATCGTGTGCGATGTGCGTTATTATCTGTGTGTCATTTATGACACAACACTGGAAATTGTTGTTGGCCTTGGGGATTCATTATATCCCCAAGTATTGCCTAGATAGGGTGTGGGAATTCTGTGGTCGCAATCATTGCGGGTTAAATACGAGCCCACTCTGACGCGTGCTATATTAAAGCCCGCCGCCCGCTGTCAATACAATCGTTTTGATACAATAATTATTCTCGGATGTATTGTGCTTGAGATAAATCGATAATGCGCGCAGTAAAAAATTATGTATTTATGCCGCATAATAGGGAAACTTAATTCAATTTTATATTTCTCTTTTGGAGCTTTGAAAATATTTCTTTTTTTTAATATTCCACCCGGAGTTACGCACAATGTAACACAAAAAAAAAGCCTTCTGATAAATTTTAGTGGGCGGAACGACCATTAAGCTGATACATACATTTTGTAGATAGAATGTTGGTTTCCGAAACTTTTGATGGCATGATGGACTGTAGGGAATATAGGAGGTATCTGTGTGCGCAATTTAATAAAAATGTTAAACGAATAGTGCAATACATACACAGTTCCGTTGTCCGTAAAAAACAAATAAACTGGGTTTTGTGTTGAGAATCCATATTACTTATGTACTTAGAACCGATGCGGTGGCCTTGGGGTGTGTTTTTTTGTTCTTTTTAATTTTAAAGTTTACCATGAAGTGCTTTTTTTGCTTTTGCTAATGAACAGGAAACATGAATATTACATTTAAGCAGCTCAGTTGGAATTTCCTTGGTTTTTGAACTTGAATATTTTGTGTTTGATATGTTAGAGAATTTTCTCTCTGATAAAGATGCCTTTGGGAGGAAAATGTTAAACTGAGTATACATAAGTTCAATGGGTTAGAAGTCCTTGACGAATTAAATTTCAGCGCTGGAAATTTACGAACTAATTGTTTTAAGCAGATGTATGTGAAGGACTGAAGGTCGTACAGATAGTATTCATTAAATGAGGAAATCTTTGAGGAGGTACTATGCTGTATGCATAAGCAGTTAGTGACAGATGCGGATGCACAAATCTTAGAATTGTCAAGTGAAGGCTTTATTAAAATCACCTTGCGTGCTTGCATAGAAATAAATGAAATAGCATCAACACTGTGCAACGAACAAATTATGTTTTGCGAACTGAGTGGTATTCTCACGTGCTAATCAAAACGCACTGCTGATTATTAGTTTTCCTTGCACTTCAACTTCCAAACTCCTTCGCCCATTGACAAATTTATTGAAATGAATTCAAAGGAGAAAGTTTAACGGAAACATATGTTGAATAGTCAAACATGATGTCCTGTTTCGAGGATGATTATCTTTGCTTTCAAGGCTTTCGCCATTATGATAGTTACCCATAATCCTACAGCGACGTATTCTTCGTTCGCAAAATCGACATTTTCAGGTTTAAAGGAGCATTACAAATTCTTTTGTTTTTTCAACAATACAACCAAAAAAAAGTATAGGGTGGCTGACGAAAGGGGCTGCAAAAAAAATGTATTAACTTTTTTTTTAATTTAATGAGTCCGTAATTTTGGTTCAAAGAGAATATAGGCGCACGTTTGGCGGCAATCCTCCGAGCAGATCGACTAGAATCACTAATCAGGTTGTCAACAATTTTGCCGAGCCGAAAGAAGACCTTACCATCGAAATCCTTCTGTTCGGACGGAGGAAACAATAGTTGCAGCTACAGCAACTATTGTTTCCTCCATTGCATTACAAAATAATCCAAGAGTTTCGACAAGAAACTTATCTGCTCAAATGATTATAAGCAGACAGTCATTGCAGTCAATTATGCACAATGACTTGGACTTATTCCTCTATAAAATCCAAATGGTCAACAAACTGAATGACTTGCCTTCGCTTGGAATTTTGCCAGAAGATGCTCCAAATGGTGGAAGAGGACGGAAACATGTTGAACTATCTTTTTATGTCAGACGAAGCTCATTTTGATTTAACGGCTACATCAACAAACAAAATTGTCGAATATGGAGTGCTACCAACCCACAGATACTCCATGAGACAGAATTGCATCAACTTCGTGTCACAGTATGGTGTGCAGTTTCGTCACGATGCATTGTCGGGCCCTATTTCTTCGAAGAAAACGGTCACACCGTTACGGTTACTGGAGACTGTTACTTGACCATGTTGAGAAAGTTTTTCTATCCAGAACTACGCCGAAAGAGAATTCTTTTCAAAACTGTTTGGTTTCAGCAAGATTGTGCAGCTCCTCACATAGTCAGGCCTGTTATGACAGAATTGCGAAGAAAATTTCCGAACAAGCTGATATCCAGGAACTCCTCATTCAGTTGGCCCTCCAGGTCACCTGATCTTACTGCAGCTGATTTTTGATGGGGGAGGGTTTTTGCAAACAGGAAGTCTAAAAGTCAAAACCAACAAATTTGAATGAAATAAAGCATGCTATTCAAGAAACAATTGCGGCTATTTCAGTGTCAACTCTCCAAACAGTAATGAACAACATTTTGGTTAGATGTCGCACATGCGGTCGCTTGGATAAATGTTTGTCGTATGTTACATTTGGCTACTTTTGGGAAAACGACATCAAAGTTCAGAATTTTTTTTCTCAAAAACCCTACGTCAGATATTCTTGAAAATTGTATGACTTATGTAAAAAAAAGTTGTTAGTTCAATAACGTTAAAATAAAATCGAAATAGTTGTTAAGGAACAATTTAAAGCCAATTTTGCTCAGAATGCCCTTGTCGTATGTGACTATTTCACCAAGTCTGCTAGTTTCCCAAACACATACGACAAAATTTTTAAACATGCGACAAAAATTTATCAAATGTTTGAATTGAATAGTCTTGTACATACGACAAAACGACATTAATAAAGTTGAAAAAAGAAATAAACGTAATATGATTGCAACAATTTATAGGAACAAAATGATGTACAGGTCGGGCGGGTACCTATTGTTTCGGCATTTTTGTTTTGCATTTTGTTATTTCGCTTTTCTCTCTTCGATTTTCAATTATTTCGCAAAACTTGTTTTGTTTTTTGTTTATTTTGTTTTTTCCTGTTTCGCGCCAGAATTGTTTCGCCCTTTTTGTTTTGCCATTAACTCTCTCGCAAAATTGTTAATTTGCAATACGATTGTTTCGCCACAGGTTATCTCGCTAACGGTTATTTCGCATTTTTTTCTGAATTCTCTTGGGAACGTAATAATTGTTATCTAATTTTGCTTTTAGTCTTTGAAACCGCCCGCGTAAGGTTAGAATACAGTGAAGTATTTTAATATTGTCTTTAAATTAAAAAAAATGGAAAGTAAAATCATATGCGATACTTTTAAATCAATTTGAGGAAAGGATAAACTAAGTCGTGAAGGATTTTCCCATTATTTTGAAAAAAATCGTCAATTCAAGTACATATTTATGTACTTCGTCTGTTTTTTTTTTTAATTTTAATTTTTTTGTACGTAAGGATCCTGATGACTTTAAAATTCGCGCGAATTTTAAAGTCTTCAGGATCCTTACGTACACAAAAATTAAAATTGAAAAAAAAAACAGATGAAGGCGAAACAATTAAAATCAAAATAATAAAAAAGCGAAATAATCGAAAAGCGAAATAAACGAATGCAAAATAAACGAATGCAAACCTACCTTTGATTTGATACTAACGAAAATTCAGAAACTTACATGAACTACTTTAAGGTGTGTTTTTTTGGCAAATCTATCCGTAGTGCAGTAAGATTTACCGAAAAAACGCATCTGCAGTTGTTAAATTTTTGTATTTAGAAGTTGGTCGCTGCTATCATTTTAAAGACGATTATTGAATTTTTGCTAAATTCTATCCGCAGTATGATTCAACTTCTACTTTTATCGGCAGTACCGTGTTGTTTTTGTAATCCACTACTGTGGAAACGGAAAGCTTTGCCAAAAAAACACACCTATAATCGGATAGCAGATTTCGCATTCGGATTTCATTCGAATCTAGAGTTGGCAAAATCAATTCATTTGCATGCTCATAAATTTATTTAAGGAATTCGTTTTGTCTTCATCGTCAGCTGAAAATTCCTCACCTAATATTTCGGCACTCATGCTAAGAAATTATAAGAAATCAAATAAAAGTAATTAAAACATACATTATTTATTGCATGCAATATCATAGTCATTACGCAAAAATTTCTTGCGACAAACTCGGAGCAGAAGACTCGGCGTCCGACTCCTTTGACATCATGATTGCAACTGAGACCCAGCCCTGTGTCGTTCGTGATTGATTCGTTCATTTTGATTCGTTCACTTAAAAGAACGATTGATTGCAATCACCCGTTCAATAAAGATCCGTTCAATCAAAGATCGAATCCATCTTTTTTCCATCTCGTTCATTCAAAGATCGAATCAATCAATCGTTCAATACAAGGTAGAATCGGTCTTTTTCCATATCGTTTCGTTCATTCAAAGATCGAATCTTTTTTCCATCTCGTTCAATACAAGATAGAATCGGTCTTTTTCCATGTCGTTTCGTTCGTTCAATCAAAAACGAACGAAATATATTAAAAAGAAATGTCTCGTTCATTCCATTCAGTAATCTGTCACATTTTGAAGTAGAATACTTTTTGTTCTTTATTGAGAGATGAGAGCGAACTTGAATTCCTTATGGTACAATCATACTATGTAGTTTTCTTGGAGATAAATTAATGCTGAAAAATTTAAATGAAACTGCAATTTTTTCCTCATCGGTTATTGCGAACATTTTCATTTTTTTCAAACAAACAAACAAACCTAGCAAAATCATGGAACAATTGTAAAAAGAACCATAGAAAAGGTGAGCGAAGTGCAAAATAATTTTTGATTGAAAAAGGGAACGATCCGAAAAATGAGCAATTGAAAAAGAGAAATGATTGGAAAAATGAACGATTGGAAAGATTGAATCTTTGAAATGAACGAGATGTGAACGATTGAATCTTTGAAAATGAACGATTGACACAGGTCTACTGAGACCAAAAATAACACACGACTGTGTTAATTGTTATGGGACATACGACAAACGCACACTAAGACTTTAGTAAATTATTGTCGTATGTGTTCAAAGAAAAGGCAAATACGACAATTATTTTCCGAATCGACGAAAAACCGGTTTTGCATGGGAAAAATTGTCGTATGTTTAAAATTTGTCGTATGTGTAGCTTTTTCTTACACATACGACAAAAAAATGACTCAAATCGTTAGTGACCTTGGAGATACGACAAAACGAATACTGAATATCTCGGGAACTAAAACAAATATAAAAAAACGGATTGCACAGAATTGTAGGCAAAAAATCTATTACCAAAACTGCATTTAAACCTCAAAACCCCAATTTTTCACATACGACAAACATTTATCCAAGCGACGGCATCAACGAGCGAGCATTTAAAATCCATTATTTTTAAAACTAACTAAGCTATATTTTTTTTAAATTTAATGAACTTTATATGACAAAATCAAAATGAATTCCATACACTGAAAAAAAGTTATTTGAGTTTCTTAATGTAGCAATATTCATCAGCCACCCTGTACATCTAATCCGCTTTACCTTACCTGCTCAATTTCCCAACACGTTCATCACCATTTTGTTATGGTCGGAGATTTGAATACAAAAGCAGGAAGATTGGGGAAATCAAACAAATAACCAATTTTTTTTCAATTTGATTAATCGAATGGCCATCGTTCCCAAGGAGCGGTGCCTTTCCAGACATTTGACTGACTACAACCAGCAGCAGCGCACAGTCAAAAAACAACAGCTGCACACACAAAACCAAAACCAAGTTGTTTCTTACAATCAGCCAACAGCCAAATACGCTTTGTATCAGAGAGATACAAAATGTATGGAATCATTTCGTTTGCCAAGCATAATTCACATTCATATTTTGCCACGAAATTGTCTAATACAAGTGAAATTTGAAGGTAAAAGCAGAGAACTATATCCCAGCGGTTTAGTAACAGACTTGTTGTACTAGAGAAATTCCTCTCGTAAATTTCGATAGACTGTGAAATTCATTCATTCAACAGTGGCGTCTGCTTGCAGACTGTAATAATGTGTGTTGAATATGGTGTCGACCTGCTGGCTACAGAAAATCCATCGTTCCCAAGGAGAGGTTCCTTCCTGGTCTTTTTGCAGTACGAAACCAGACTGACAATAATAGACAAAGTGGGTAATCACCCTCGAAACTGCTTACAGACAGTCGATTACGACAGTGACCACTGGTTCTTGGCTGCTGTAATCCAGATTCCGAACGAGCTTTGTGGAATTGGATGAATTCGTTCTAACGCATTCTTACAATTACAGTAAGATGCGATGGCCGCGTTTCACCCAAGTTGCAGCAAGAGAACTTCGTTCGAGTGATATAGCCCCACCAAACAACAGAAACTTGACAAACACAGAAATCGACCAACACCTTGAACAGATGGACAACGTAATAAAACGAACAATACCGTAGTACAAGGAACGCGACCAAAACAACATCTACAGTAACGCGACTATAGGCACAAGACTTAAAAACTTGTACAGGCGATTTACAGACCCGAACGACCGACCTGGAGATTTTGACACTGAAGTCGTCGATTAAAAACGCCAACACCCTGATCAAGGAAAACTACAGCAAACGCTATAATCTTCGAACGAACGGGCCCAAGTCCCTTTCTCATCACGAAGAAGGTAGAACTCCAGCTCATCTTCGATTCAATAAAGAATAAGAAGTCAGCAGGTGTCGACGGTATATCCAACATTGTACTAAGACAATTACCAATTGAGGCCATCGGCATTTGTACCACACTGCTCAACAACGCGCTGAATAATGCATATAATCCAGTACGTTGGAAGACAGCTGTGGTTCATCCTCTTCCAAAAAAAGAAAAGAACAATTCCAATCCGTCAAATCTTCAGTCGATAAGTCTTCTGCCGAGCATCAGCAAAGTATTCGAAAAGATCATAAATAGAGCTCTGACTAATTTCGGGGTCAAGACAGGCCATGACACTATTCATGAAGCGTCTGATAACCAATGGAACAAAACAAGTCCAAGAAACAATGCGGGGTGCTATTCTGGTGGGTTTAGAGAAGGCCTTCGAGACCGTTTGGTAAGAAAGTTTGTTGTCAAAAGTGGTAATATAACTTCTACCACCATCTTTAAATTAAAAACGATCTTCAACAGGGAGCGGTCAATACGCCGATCTTCTTCAGCATTTACACCAGCGATCTGATAGGTAGCTTAACTAACGCAATTGCGTATGCTGATGACCTGATTGCGTACAGAATCGCTCGAAAGATTGAAGTTATTAGAATTCTCCTGCAGCGTGATTTCAAGAAGTTTCATCGACACTGCGACTACTGGAAACTGAAAATAAATGTGCAAAAGCCGGAGACAATTTTGTTCCGGACTCCGTTAGCTAAGGCTTCGCGAGATACGTGTAAAAATTGGTGAAAGATGGTCATTGTTGATCCTCACAGACAGGCATTGACGACCAAAAGTGTGGTGAAGAACCTAGATATCTGGTTGGACCAGTTTTTGTATTTTGACAGACATTATAGAAGCTGCTCTGACTAAGGCCAGAGGAGCCTTCGCTCTGATGAAACGCCTGTTTTACAGCAGTAGGCCCCAGAGTGAAGGTAATTTGTTACATGGCCCTCATACGGCCAATGATTGTTTATGGTCGTCCAGAGTGCTTGCCCAAATGGAGAAGTGTTCGAGAGGCAGTGTCTCGGTTGGTATTGAGCACCGGAATCTTCTTATCTGCATTATTATTCAAACAAGGTTCTATACAACGAGGCTCGAATCAATAGAATTGACAACTTCGTGATAAAACTTGTTCTGGGCCATATTGCAAGAGCTATGACTTCGACCAGTGATTTGATTTTCGGCTCGTTCTATCCACACGACAAATATTTCGAGAATGCACGGCACGCTTGAGCGGCTTCATCCCACCAGAGGCATTCGTCTACTTAGACAAGTACAGCATGAAACAGGATAGATTTGTAGTTCCGCTTATCTACCACATCAGGCGAAATACTGTAGACCAAACGGCAATTAACAATGGGTAGTCCGGAATGGGGTAATTCTGCCTTGGCCGGCTTACATTCTTGTTTTAGTCTAAGGTCTTAAGTTTAAGTATAGTAGGTATCGTAGCACTATAAAATATATGAATAAAAAAAAAAACAAAAAAAAAACAAATAAAGAAAATAAGAAAAGATTTAAAATATGAAAAAAGAACAATTACAAACTACAATAGTAGAATATAATTGGACAAATTTTTCTCGCCCCTGTGGTTGTTCTAGTTTTAAGTAGTTTGTAGGTAGAACAGGTCCTTCCTCTACTCATCAGGAAAACTTTGGATCCTGATATGGGCATCTTCCGTAAAATCTTCGTGTATCCATCTTGTCAAAATGTTATTGTGTAAATAATCTTAACACAATTTTTCACTTCTTTACTTACTATTTCACTATATAAATGTTAATTGTAAGTAAATAAAGTAAAATTTTTTGTAAGCTACCTCCGTAAATTCAAATTGACCTCCAATAGAAATTCAGAACGTTTGATTTCTGTTGTCCTCGTTGTCTGTTGTCCTCGTTGGTATATAAAGGATATTTCTAGCCTCTGGTGTTCAACATCGGAAGAAGAGGTAATTAAAAAGTAATTAGCGAAACTGCCAAAAATCCTTTGTTTTACCCAAAAGCCTCAGGTAGGTAAAAAATCAACTCTTCTGCCTTTTTCTTTTCTATAAGCCAGGCCAATAAAAAAAAAGGTAAATTTCTGCATGGTGTGCCATATATGGTCCATTCAGTTTTTTGAACTTTTTACTAACTATTTGGATCATAAGCACTAAGTGGTTAAGTGCGTTGGCTGCTAAGCAGAACGTCGTGAGTTCGAATCCTACTCGGGCCATAGTTTTTATTTCATCTTTCACGGGCACTGCCTCTTGCGAAGAATTGACAAACTTCCAAGAGTATCAATCTGTCATGGAAAAGTGCTTCTCAACTCTGCCGTTCGGAATCGGCGTTAAATTGTAGGTTCCCTCAATTCTTCACACGCACTTAGAGAATTGTTGAAGAGAGTAAGCCACTTAGGCCTTGGCTCTTCAAGAGATGTCGCGCCACTCTATATATTTTTTTTTTTTGGATCATAAGCCCGAATAACCTAATTATATGCAATAAATGCATAATAACCCTTCTGAATATGCTTTTGTTTCAAGGAAATACCCATTTTTTATATTTTTTATTGAATTTTGAATTGCACGTTTATACTCATTTTCGATTTTAGTGTCTTTTCTGTTTTTGATTAAAAAAAAGGCTAAACTCATTCATAAATTCATTATTTCTTGTAAAATTCAGTACATAGGTAATAAGTCCCAAATGAATACACACGATGAGCTGTGGCTTAAGACTAAGTTTATTAATTCAAACATGTTAAAATTAAGTCTTACTTCTAACTTACACGCTAGTTCTTACGTCTAAGAGAGTGAGCGAGTTATTCTCTCGTTACTTTATAATAGAGATGAGACTTCATATATATCACTCCTCTCAACTTTATTAAAACTCTTAAATTATAAATGAGGATATATGTTATTCAAAATAATCCAAACGTTATCCAACCAAAAAATATATGTACTGTTTAACATAATATAATAGGATATAATAATGGTACAAAGTATGCGTATGTGAAATAACATTATTTCCCATAGATAATTTTCCCCGTATTTCTTTGTTTAATTCTAGCCGATCTTCTAGGTAAAAATTCATAATCTTCATGATCTGACCTCTTCCTTTTCCTTACGATCGAAACAGGTACATTTATGTTACATGGTGAAAACTGAAGTACTTTTATATTATGTTTTCTAAGCTGCCGAATATGAGCTGAGCGATGACATCCATCAATATCTATCAAGTACATAACATTACCAAATTTACGAATGACTACCCCCGGCAACCATTTATAACCAAACCCATTTTTCATTTTGTACAATATTCTCTCTCCCTTTCTAAATAGAATCGGTTTTTGATATACGGATTCTTTTAGCTGATTAATATTGTCTTCTTTACTTTCTATGTTAGTCCCTTTACTCAATTCCCGAATTTTTGGATTTATATCGTCAATCAAAGATTTTAATTTAAACTTGAATATCATATCATTAGGTGTCTCCTTGGTCACTGTGCACGGCGTAGAACGATATTTAAGTAACAGTTGGTCAAGTATTTTCTGCATCGGAATTGTTTTATCTGATGTGCCACAAAACCTCTTTTTTAAACAAGTCTTCACTGTTTGGACTGCCCTCTCTGCCAGCCCATTTGACTGCGGGTGATATGCTGGACTTTTAAGACATTTGATATTATTTGATGAACAAAAATCTATAAAAGCCTCCGAATTGTACGGAGGACCATTATCCGAGACAATTACTTGGGGAAGACCAAAGTACGAAAATATTGTTCTTAATGTTCCAATTACAAGTTCTGCGCTAGTATTTTTTAAAATTTTTACATCAATCCATTTACTACAACTGTCTACTAAAATTAAAAAATTCTGACCTTTGAAAAAGAAAAAGTCTAAATGAATTCTTTCAAAAAAATATTTCGAAATTGGCCATATGGTTTTGTTAATGTCGAACTGCATTTGTTGCTTGTAAGTTGACATATCTGACAAAAATTAGCGTATTCTTCTATATCTTTTTCTATACCATCCCACCAAAAATATTGTCGGGCCACCAGCTTCATTCTTACAATACCTACGTGGCCATCATGCAATATCTCTAAAACTCTGGGAACTAAAGAGGAGGGTATAATAAGCCTATCGTTATAGAAAAGACAGCCTTTCTCAACATTGACTTCAAACCGTCTACGGAAGTAAGGATTTAACTGTGGGCGAAATATTTCAGGCCACCCTTTCTTACTTATATCCTGAACTTCTTGTAAAATAGGGTCGTTAAGAGTAGCTTCCTGTACGTCTCCAAAATTTATGTTATCCTTTACAAATGGTTTTAAGTTCCGAACCGCATACTTCTCCAGCTCGGTGTGAACAGGAAGTGGCAATCTTGAGAGTCCATCGGCATTGGACATTTGAGAACCCTTCCGATACTTAATAATGTATTGATACATATTTAAAAAAAATTGCCCATCTCTGAATTCGAGCAGTTGCGACCGGTGGGGAAGACTTTGTCGAACTAAAAATCAAGGGGCACGGTAGTGCCCAGCCAAGTTCTCTAGCAACTTTGGCACTACACCCTTATTTACAGGAAACAACTCAGGGCATTTTCCACACCCCTCTAACTTCTATACCAAAGAAGCCAAAAGTTTCAAACTCACATCATTTGTTAAGCTAGTCAAGAAGAAGCACCTCAGTAAATTTCAGATATTTAGCATAAGTAGTTTCTAAGATACAATGTTCCAAAAATCACGAAAACCGTAACTGACTGACTCACTGACTCACTGACTCACTCACTCACTCACTGACAGATCATCAAAATTATGAAGCACTTCCCGTTGCCCTAGAAACTTGAAATTTGGCACAGTGGTAGGCCATGTGGTACATACAAAGGAAAAAATCGAAAATTTGAAAATTTTCAATCAGGGGGCGTGGTAGCCGCCTACTTTTACATTATTAATTTAAATTATATGAAGCACTTTCCGTTGCCCTAGAAACTTGAAATTTGGCACAGTGGTAGGTCATGTGGTACATACAAAGGAAAAAATCGAAAATTTGAAAATTTTCAATCAGGGGCGTGGTAGCCGCCTACTTTTACATTATTAATTTAAATTATATGGAGCACTTTGGAGTGCAGTAGAATCAAGAAATTTTGCACAGTGATAGGTCATGAAGTACATACAAAGGGAAAAATCGAAAATTTGAAATTTTTCAGTCAGGGGGCGTGGTAGCCGCCTACTTTTACATTATTAATTTAAATTATATGAAGCACTTCCCGTCGCCCTAGAAACTTGAAATTTGGCACAGTGGTAGGTCATGTGGTACATACAAAGGAAATAATCGAAAATTTGAAAATTTTCAATCAGGGGGCGTGGTAGCCGCCTACTTTTACATTATTAATTTAAATTATATGGAGCACTTTGGAGTGCAGTAGAATCAAGAAATTTGGCATACAAGTACATCGTGCAATAAAACAAAAAAAATATGAAATTTATGATTTTCAACTGAGGGGGCGTGGTACCCACCCATTTAAAAATAAATTTTATAAAATATATGGGGCACCTCTGATCATCGTAGAATATTGTAATTTGGCAAACTAGCAATTCTGCCAGTCAATATAAAGAAATAAAATTAATTTTTAGATTTTTCTGCTTATCAAAAAAAAAAAAAATCTTTGCAAAAAGTAATGATATCACACCAAAAACATAAATGTAAAAAAAGAGCCAAGTTCTCCCGTACAAAAATTCTGCCTAACAAATCAGCCACGAAAAGTAATGAGATCTAAAAGAACGCCAAGTTCTAAGATTCAGCAAGTACTCGTAGGTGCATTGCAAATGTTTTAAGTGGACTTACACCGAATCAACTATTAGTTTTGAAAGTAACTTGTAAACTAATGTAAATTAGTTAATTTTTTTTACTTGGCGGGTTTTCTCTTAGTAACCTACTATTAAAAAAGTTTGGAAAACTTGCTAAGTAAAAAAATTAACTAATTTACATAATATAGCCCACCACATGCACCGCACCACCTGATATAACATGCAATTTCTCATCAGAATTTTGTAAAACATGCTGTTTAAAATAATTATTATACGTTTCCACGTGCATCACCGATGTGCATGCTCCCGAATCGATCTCAAATTTTAATACCGTATCATCGCAAACCAAATCTATGTACAAAGGCATATTACTAAAATCTAACTGATTTATATATAGACGCCACTCTTCTCGGCCTATATTATTTAAATAATTAAATTTTTCTGAATCGTTATCTGTGTTATCTATGTCACTTCCTGAATCTGCATGCGTTTTTAAATTCTTAATGTTAGATCTTTGATTGTTAACTACATCTTTTTTAAAATACATATTTTTTCGCTTAAAACAATTCTTACTTATGTGGCCAAACTTTCCACAAGTGAAGCATTTAATATTTCGCTGATCAAAGAATGATCTTTGGCCTCTGTCCACCTCCCGCTGATTTCCTCCTACTCGCTCCTGTCTGCTGCTGAATCCTGCTGCTGCATCGTGCCCCTTTCCTCGCTCATTTCTATCATTCTCATACTTCTTGGAGACAATCTTTGTATTTCGCATCATGTTCACTAGATGATTTGATGTTGCCTCCCCCATGGCAACCACCTCGTGGTCAATCATTTCCATATTGAGAGCTGCCTCACAACTTTCCTTGAATGTCTTTGGAGTGGTGTCAATGAGTTTGGATTGAATCTTCTTATTGCGTATTCCCATTAAAAATTTGTCCTTCAATGCATCGTCCAGAAAATCACCGTACGAGCACGTGTCCGCTAAACTCTTGAGCGCCACGATATAATCGCCAATGGTTTCATCGTGATTCTGGACTCTATTAAGAAATCTAAACCTCTCTGCTGTTATATTCTTTTTAGGCTCAAAATGTGACGACAACATTGACACGAGCTCATTGAATGTTTGACTTTCCGGCTTACGAGGCGCTGCTAAAGTTTTCGCTATTTTATAAAGCTCCGCTCCTCCAACACCGATTAAAAATGACACCTTCTCGTCATCGTTCTCCAATTTATTGAGCTTAAGCAAATGTTGCATTCTCTCAATGTATGAGGAAAAATCATCACCCAAATTAAAGTATTCAATTCGACCGATAAAACTTGACATTGTCTTTACTGTTGTTTCAAAATGTTCGACTTTTACTTTAGCTTTATCAACTTCAGTCTCATGCAATTCCATCTAATCTTTTTTTTTTCTTTTCTTTTCGTGTTTTTCCTCGTCGCCAATAATAAGTCCCAAATGAATACACACGATGAGCTGTGGCTTAAGACTAAGTTTATTAATATATTCAAACATGTTACAATTAAGTCTTACTTCTAACTTACACACTAGTTCTTACGTCTAAGAGAGTGAGCGAGTTATTCTCTCGTTACTTTATAATAGAGATGAGACTTCATATATATCAATAGGTATATTTTCTTTGAAACACAATGCAAAAAATAAATATTTTTTAAAAAATCTAAAAATTATGAACAAACAACTGGTTTGGCTCATATATTTATGAGCCACCATGCAGTTAGTATTAATTTTCATACCAGAAGAATTACAGTTTAGTCCATGGCTTTCACAATGAGAGTACTACAAACAAATATAGCTTTTGTTCAATAATTGTTTTAGTTCAAATCAAACACAATATCGCCCTTGTGTTTCAAATAGCGTGTATGCACGTAACAGTATTGTTACATAAATAACCCATATCTTACCTTTTACTACCTTTAAATTTTTCACTTGTTCAAATCTAGTTGTTTAAATCTAGTTTCCTTGTTTTTAATTTTCTCTATATTGTCATTCTTTAATAATCGCCTGAAACATTCACTAGTATAAAGGCATTTAAGTATTTTAGAAAATCTGATTTTTCTAACACAAGTAAATTCTGCGGATTTAACATTTAAGCAGTTAGCCGAGTATGAACCAATTCTGGCAATTCATTTGAAAGATTATACAAACAAAGAGAGTGGTCATGTCAATTACCTTTTATCCACGATTTGCGAAGATCTGATCACTTGTATGGGTGATTAAATACTTACTGAAATAGTATCCATGATAAGAAAATCCCGAAGAACCTCACATCGATCAACTAACTATAGTTGTTCGATATATGTGAGGATCACCGCCAAAAGAAAGATATCTTATGTTTTTACCACACTGCGGTCATAGTGGCGACGCCACAGCAAAAGCTCTCCTCAAATTTTTAGGTGACCATCAAATAGACTTAATAAATTGCCGGGTCCAGTCGTATGACAATGCTGCAAACATACATTTGCCACGATGCAGGCTCTTATTTTGAAGAAACACCATTTATCGGCTTTTGTACCATGTTGCGGTCATTCTCTTAATTTAGTTGGAAAGACAGCTGCTAACCCTTGCCCATCACTTCAGCTGTGATGTCAACATCGATATTTGTTAAGATCTTCAATGTCGAATTCAGTACACTGTCATTGTTTAACTTCGGCATACCCACAATGTCAATGCACTTATTCAGTGATTTTTGTTGCATTACATTAACTTTATTCTGAAGCAAATTAACCTTTTCTATCAAACTGCGCTTCTCTTCTTCTAATTTTCTCATGAGAGCCAAGACATTGCGGTTAATCTCTTTCAAAGAAATTATTTCCTTATTCAAAGAAAGAATCTCTGCATGCACAACTTCAAGTGTGACATGAGAAAAGTTGCTGCTTATAGTGGACGCAAGACCGGCGATTGAAGAGACCGGCAGAAGCGGAGCGGACTGTAAACTAACAGGCTGGGAGTATGCTTAGGATTTTGATGTTGTTTTTTTGTTGGAGAAGAGCGTTGTTTGTAATTCACGTCTTTGTTTAGAACACAATGGACAGCGATATTATGTTTGTTTGAACAACGATAGCAACTTAGAGGTGCTTCCACCAATGGCTTTTCCGTCAATTTCTTTTGGCTGGAGCTATAGCTATTTCACGGGTGCCAAGCCGATCATCAGACTCCTTTATTAGTGGTGCTGCCTGGTTTTTATTTTTCATATTAATGAAAAACTTTCTGAGTTTACTTTGGGATTTGAACCTAGGACCAGCTAGTTGGGAAGCCAATGCACTACGCACTGCGCTAACCACTCCACTGATTTTTGGTTTCCCATTGCAGACTTTTTTGTTTGTTTATCATTGCTATGAACCAAGTGCATTTTTACAAGCTCCTTCTAAGTTGCTATCGTTGTTCAAACAAACATAAATAAAAACCAAAAAAGCAGCCTGACTGCTAGTGTTAAATAACACAAAAACAAACTAGGACAGCGATATTGTTTGTGATTTTTTTTTTCAAAAACTCTTTATCACTAGCTTTTAAGTCAACACAATTTAAGTGAAAATATGTTTTGCAATGATCGCATTGAATTTTCGGATCTGTGCACTCTACTTTAATTTCACAAATACAAGACATATTTAAGTTTGCAAGAAGATATAATATTATAAATTAAGAGAGAACAATTCTCGACACAAGTGTACCCCTCTTTTTTAGCTCTTTTTTTCTCCTCCTTTGATGCAAATTATATTGACCTACACCAACATTGAAGGAAAGCGAATATATGGTGAAGAATGGCTTGACATTGATAGCATTGAACTCCTTGCTTTCATTGGATTGCTTATTTTGGCTGATGTTTTTTCGCGTCAGTAAATCTCAGGACCGTAGGAAGGTTAATTAAAATTAATAAAATCCTACTTGAGATCAACCATGAGCGAGCATAGGATTTCAAATCTTGCCATTATTTCAATTGAAAGTGAAACTGTTGCAACTTTGGTCTAAGAAAAGTTAATTTTTGAGGTTCATATCGATGGTCTCAAGAAATGTAAATTTTCAATATGAATAATAATAATTACAAAGTGTTGTAATTGTACAATTAGTGGATAATTTGAATACTATGATTTTCAAAAAGTAAAACACTTGCAGCCTTATTTATAAACGAGTATTAGAAGCAGAATAAAGTTATTCCGACCTTAATACTCCTTTAATACTGAAAAGCTTATTTATAAAAAAAATAAACAAGTTTTAGAGTCGGAATAAGCTAAACTGATTTATAGTAGGTTTAAAGCTGGAATAAATCGGTATAAATATCAAAATGTGTCAAACAATTGTTTTGTCAAATTTTCTATTATGTTGCAGGAGCGCAAATTCTCCAAAAAGGCTATTTAATTAAAATCTTCGGACCGTACATGGTTCTTAAAATTGGAACCGTTCCTCTTTTTCATACTTACTTTTGCTGGTACTTTTGCAGTCCCAAAAATCAATATTTTGCCCTTCAATTATTTATTTTCTTGACGAATAAATATACAAAGGTGTCAAATTTATTTACAGGAGTTTTAGATTGGTCAATTTTTAATAGCAAAATTTGACATAAGCCAGGCATAACTAAAACGAGTAATAAAATATTTTATAAATAAGGAATAGGAATAGGTTGATGTACGTGCTTAAACTCGTTATAACTATACCGGGTATCAAACGAGTATTAGTGAAATCTAATAAATAAGGCTGTTGGATTATTTTTTTATTAATTTAATAGTATGCTGAAATCGTTTTTTTCGCCCCTAGACAGTTGCGTCGCTCTTCGCCCCCCCCCTCCCGCTGGCTACGCCACTGTGAATACCTTAACAAATAGGAAACACAAGAAAACCAAATTTATTTGTTCCATTACGTGTTGTTAGATTTTACTTCATTTAATTTATCTTCTTCTTTTGATAAATTTCTTTTTCCCCATGATCCTTGCAAGCAACTTGCTGACAAATCTATTTCGCGTTGACAAAACCTCTAAAACAAAAACTAAAATTGATATGACAAACAAAATTTGGCAAATCCTTATGCAACTTTGAAAATCCTTCAAATACAACGGTTTCGCCTCGGAGCTCATTGGAATCGGATTGAAGCTGCTGGAATTGATTACCATATTTTGCCAGTAATTAATGGTGCCACTTTCGACGAAATTTTTTATGATTCTATTAAAAGGCTGAACAAGATATGAATCCTTGGGATAGAAAAAGTACAACGGCCATACGAAAAAATGTTGAGGTAGGTACGACAAAATACCAATTTTCCGGTAGTTAAGTGTGTTGAAGTACCCCATTTCAATGGTTGTGCCGGTTGCCATTTGTTTAGCGTCACCAGTTTGAATTTGATAAAAACTTTTAAAATTGTCCTCCACACATCGAAATCCCCTTAAAGAAAACATAAAAATTTCGAGTTCAATATGGAAAATTGCCCTAGCATTTTTTACACCACTTGGACTTGAAAAAAAAAACTTACGATTTTCTCTGTTTCCATGGTCCATCATTCAAAATCTGTAACATCCCAAACGGTACATCAATCACATAACCCAAATCCAACATTTCCTCAAATGTCGTTGGATACTTCTTCAAAGATCCCTTTTTCAACATTCCAAACAGTATTGCCTTATAGCAACTGCTCAATATCATCGATGCTATCAACCACTGTAGAATCATATTCCGCGCAAATACACCTTTTGGAAAACGCACCACAGCTCCACCCAAGAAAACTTGTATCATTTCGAACACTGGATTCTTAACCGAATCACCAAAAACCAATTCCCTCCAAGACTTCTTCCAAGTTTCCAAGACAATTGAAGCAAAAAAAGTGATGCCAAAAGTTAATCCGATTGCAATCCAAATGCCATAGTCGAACGGTAAAATGAGTTTCTCAAGTGCTGAATATTCTCGTAGATGTGGAAGCACGAATATAAATGACGTACTGAGGTAAGCAACGCTTGGTGAGAAATATAAAAAAGTTTCTGGTGTTAAACCGAAACCACCGATAGTTATGTTGGCTCGAGCGTTTTTAATCTAAAAAAAAAATTAACCCAAAATCGCACATGATTGAAGTTCATATGATCGTACTCACCATAGCCAAACTTCCTGTCACAAGGCCGTTCGGCAAGAGTGCACCATTCGAAACACTATCGATGACATCCACAGTAAAATTAAGTTTATCGGCAATTCCGTACAATATTGACACATCAAGACCGCGTAATTTGACTTTTCCATTTTCACGTGACATAAAGACGTGTGGCGGGTAATTGAAGGTTGCCAGCACTAGCGGACAACCGAAAAAGTTGTCAAACTTTCCAGGAAATAAGTTGAGTGGCTCTAATGACTTCTTGCCATCGAAAGTATTATGCTTCACTGGAACAGTTGCGAAGCAGAATGTTGGAGAGACCGGGAAGAATGTATAAAAATCAACCAGGCCCGTTGTTCTATTCCTCACAATCAACTCGACATTCACAATATATCTCGCAAATAACTTATCGAAGACATTTTGAATTAAGAGCCGTGCCTCATCGTCTTCAAGAGATCGGCTTATCACAATTATATGCTTGCCATCGGTGTGGTATTGGCGAGATTCCAGCAATGAGTCCATCGCTTGAACGCTGTCAGTTGAGTCAATCAATAACATGGTGAATTTTCGACGTTCCGCTGGAACATATTGAGTGCCACCAATGTCATCCAAACGAACTACGAGGTCCGGGTCGGATTTCAACAAGAATCCATTGATTATCTCGGCTTGCTGATTTGCTCGTTGATTGTTTATCGATGAAGAACAGACGTGAAGTGTTTGAAACGGTTTGGTATTGATATGTTTGACAGCATAAACCAGAGTATCAACAATAAAAATTATGTTAGAATCGTCCTCCGTCTCGAAGCCATCGGTCACAGAAATTGATACACCGATTGTCAAAAGTAGAATCAAGCTTGTAGTAAGCATCGTTTTACCAATGTCAAGTATCAAACAACTCTAACATGATAATTGAAATTGTGTCCAGTTTTTATACCATGAGAAAACGTACAAAAAATGCATGCAATATTTTTTTAAATTCACGTAAGTTTAGAGTTGTTATTGATGTTCATGAATTTATTCATCACACTAGAAACAATAGAGAACACACGTTATAGAATTCCATACAGTTTTTTTTTTTTTTTACCAAATCAGAGTTTATAGCAATACCTGTGTCATACTCCGTTTATATAATTGAGCTATTAAACGCCCAAATTGATAGAAAATTATATAAAATTTCGGGAAGAAAAACTATTTTCTATATGGTAGGTACATGTCAAGGGTTGAGTATTTGGCTCAGAGTGCTGCTCAAGATTGTTAAAACGAAAATTGGTTAGTAAGAGTGTTGAGTGTTGTATAGGGAAAGGGTTGTTGATGACTGGCTTATGAAGTATAAGGGAACTGATTCCTTACTATAATTGACCGCTATATCGGTAGCTGTCACTTCTTCTAGTAAACATAACCTGTAGCCAGATGCAAATGCCTTAGCCTCTACATGACTTCACACTTTTAAAAATGCAGTTATTTAATATTGTTCATGTCATAATGTTGTTAGAAATTTTCTTTTACGGTACATTATTATTATAGAACGGAAAAATATGGGTATAACTCCTTTGCATTTCGGCGGAAATTCCACAGCTGTGATTAATAAAATGCTATGGGTCCTGTTTTGAGTTCACAGATTTGTAGGCACAATATGCAACATGGCTTGTCCATTGGCACTATATAATATATTATACGTTCTTCTATTTACGACCAGAGCTATGACTGTGAGTCTTCAAAATAAGCTCAGAACAAAGTCTGCTCTCAATATTTATTGAACATTCAGAATTCATTTTTAAGTTCACTTGAGCGCTTAAAATTAAGAAATCTGAAATTTTTAGATTGATAAATAGTAGATGTTAACAATATTAAACATTAGTAAATCTAAAGTAATTCATTTATAACAAACCTATGTATGTATGTAGGTGAGGTTATGTCAGGTTAGGTAAGAGTGGCTGCCTAGACCTCAAGGTCCATTGTGATACCACTAAAGAAGTTACTCATGGGAGAGTAGCATGTCTCCCAATACCGGAGGAGGAGTACTACTTGCAGTACGATCTAAATATGCTTGCAAGGAATTATCGTTGCCAACATCAAATAACGCCTTGTTTGATATCGAGCAATTAATTATTCAAGTTTCACTAAATTCAAATAAGAAATTAATTATTATTGTATGTTATATTCCGCCCAGAAGTTCATTAGATCTTTATATTGCACATGTTAATAATTGCATGCATTTTATTACAAAACAAGATTTTAATCAACATGTCATTGTTGTAGGCGATTTTAATTTGCCAAGTATTGATTAGATCTATGATCCAGAAGAAGATTATTTGGTTCCTTTTAACATTAATTCCGAATGTGACTCTTATGTAATAGATTCTTTGACATCTATTAACTTAATTCAAAAAAATAATTGTAAAAATAGTTTGAATAGAACACTTGACTTATTGTTTGTTGATGCTGAATTTTTTGTTTCTGTTAATAATTCTCTTAATCCAATCTTTCCTAATTGAATGCATCATAATGCGTTAAGTTTTGATTTTCAATTGTTAAGTTTTTTTAAGCAAGAACTTTCACATAACTATAAATATAATTATTCTAAAGCTAATTTCATTGGCATTGCGAGTTTTTTAAATGAATTAATATTGCACTTTAATCTTTTGCATTCTTCAGATCTTTCCATTTTTTATAATAGTTTTCTTGGCTCTCTTAAGGATGCTGTCACTCGTTTTGTTCCAAAATTCAAGATAAAAAAACTCATCAAGGCCGATTTGGTACAATAAACGGCTAATTAATTTGTGTAACAAAAAGATCAAAGCTTATAAACGCTTGCGACAGTTTCCATCAAATACTATTCTTCGTAATACTTACTTAGAATTAGAAAGGAGTTTTAGTATTCTGAACAAGTTTTTGTACAAAAGTTATATCTTGTCTATAGAATCAAAATTAAAAAATAATAGTAAATGTTTTTGGAGTTTCATTAAAGATAGAAAAAAAAAACAAGTGGAATTCCTAAAATTATGCAATATTTAGAATCGGAGTCTTCAAGTTTACATTCTATTTGTAATGCCTTTGCAGACATTTTTAAATCTAATTACATAGATTCAAATAACTCCACAAATATTCCTTTCATTACATCTTCTTCGTCTTTTTCTAACATTAATATAGGATCGTTGGCTATTTCCTCCATCGAAATAGAGAAAGCATTTTTGGATCTTAATGAACACAAAAATGCTGGCCCTGATGGTATTCCATCAATTATTTTAAAAAAATGTGCTTCATCTATTTCTCCAATCCTATGCCTTATTTTCAACAGCTCTCTTAATCTGGGAGAATTCTTACCAGTGTGGAAAAAATCGTTTGTTACTCCAATTTTCAAAAGTGGTCAGAAACAAAATATTTCAAACTATCGTCCTATTAGTAAATTATGCTTAATCCCAAAATTATTCGAAAAAATTGTTAGTAGTAAACTTAAATCAGAACAAAAACATAAAATGTAAAAAAGAGCCAAGTTCTCTTATGTGCGAACAACACTGTGTAAAAAGTTAGCCATCAAAAGTAATGAGATCTAAAAGAACGCCAAGTTCTTACATGTAAAAGTGTTATATTGAATATTTTAAATCATAGAAGATAATACAACAATATTAAAAGAAAATAGAAAATAGTTCGGATGAAAATTTACAAGTTGGCTAGAGTCGGCACCCTTCGACATCTTAACAGAAAATACACAAAATCATAGTTTATTTTTTTATTTTTTTCAAAAACTAATTTTTTTTAATTAAATGTATGATTTTATCAACATATTGGCGGACCCTTAGGTTTTTAAAAAAATGTTTACTATTTTTTTTTTATTTAAAAAAAAAGTAGAAAATTGTCGAATGTGCCCCAGGGTGGGGCACCTTCGACAATGCGTGGGACACCTTCGACAGCAATGCACATTCTTGAATATTAATGCATCATAATGTTAGTTTTTTTATATAAAAGTCATGATATAGTTTGCTATAAGAATTCAGTTCATTTTTAAATTATTTGTATTTAAAAAATAGTTTTAACAAAAAATAAATAAGTAGATATAAGGGTAGTCCTTTTTACGCAATATTTTGCCGCTGCTGAACTGTTTGATTCCACCTTATTGATGACATCTGTAAGTGCCTTTTTCATAGCCTTTTTTTATAAACTCGAACCATTTTCTTTAACAATCGAATAAATATTTTGAGGATTAACTAATTTTTGTGATGGATAAACATAGGAGACAGTCTGTCGGAGGTGCCCCAGACAAGAATGTCGAAGGTGCCCCACTTGATGTTATTTTACTTTTTTTTTTTTATTATTTCCCAAAGTAAGATTTATCAAATTAGCTTTAAAAATATAAATAAACACATAGTATTATATATAAAAAACAACTTCACTGCTAGAAAAAATTTAAAACACGACTACGAAAATCTTAAGAACTTACCCTGAAAATTATAGCACGTGGTCCAAAAAAATGCTTTACATCCTAACTTGGCGGGATTTGAAGCCAGACTGCTGAAATTTTTGACATATGTTTGGCATGATTAAAGGCACATCCACAATTTTTTACAGAATTTTTAAAGGTCTACACACAGATATAATAGTGACTGTCGAAGGTGCCCCACTGTCGAAGGGTGCCGTCTCTACCCTTCATTGTTCAAGTTTTAAAATGTTATTAATCACGCTTCAAACGAAAACTTGCCAAGTGAACTTGCAAATTTTCATCCCAACTATTTTCTATTTTCTTTTAATATTGTTGTATTATCTTCTATGATTTAAAATATTCAATATAACACTTTTACATGTAAGAACTTGGCGTTCTTTTAGATCTCATTACTTTTGATGGCTAACTTTTTACACAGTGTTGTTCGCACATAAGAGAACTTGGCTCTTTTTTACATTTTATGTTTTTGTTCTGATTTCACATCTTTTTGCAATAACTTAATAAGCTAGCAATTTGCAAACTTTAACAATATAATTGCTCTGCCAATTTATAAATAAATAATAGGAAGGTAAGGTTAGAGTGGCTGTCTAGATGTCACATTTATACATCAAGGGTCCATTGTGAAAAGGAAAGTTACTCATGGAGTTTTATGAAGTTAAACAAACTAGATTTCTAAATTTCAACATCCTATGACCATTTTAAGAAAGTGGGTGGCAGCCGCGCCCCTTAAATGAAACTGCAATTTTATACTTATTTTTTCTCTTATACTCAACCGAAACCCTGTCAGAATTTCGAATTTAAACGATTTCGACTATTTTAACGAAGTGGGCGGATACCACGCCCCTAAATGGAAATAGATTTTTTTCGCATTTTTTTCATGTAATTCAACCAAAATCTTACAAGAATTCAAAATTTCAACATCCTACGACCGTTTTAAGATAATGGGCGGAAACCACGCCCCTAAATGAAACCAAAATATTTTACTTATATTTTTCCTTATATTCAACCAAAACCCTATTAGATTCCGAATTTCAAGATCCTACGACCATTTTTAGAAAGAGGGCGGATACCACGCCCCCTGAATGAGCAAATTGAAATTTTCGATTTTTCCCTTTGTATACACCCAAAAACCTACCATTGTACCAAATTTCAAGATTCTGCTATTGTTAGAAGTGCTTCATAATTTTGATGATCAGTGAGTCAGTCAGTGAGTTAATTACGGTTGTTGAAATGTTTACTGTTCAATATCTCAGGAAGTAGTGGTTTTACAAAATTATGTTTTTCACAGGGCCTTTGTGTCCATGAAGTTAATACGTAATTCAAATTTGAAGCTTCTAACTCTATGGGTTATGGGGGGTTAAAAATGTGCTTGAGTTCGATCCTGTAAAAAGGGAGTAGTGCTATAGAACTTGGCTGGGCACTACCGTGCCCTTTGATTTTTATTAAAAGAAATAATATCACCCTTTCAACACGGATTTATTTCAGGCAAATCAACTTCAACTAATCTCACCCTATTTACTAATTTCACTCTTAATTCGATGGAAAAAGGTCAACAAGTTGACGTTATATACACAGATTTTGCCAAAGCATTTGATAGGGTTCATCATAACATCTTAATTCGAAAAATTGAGAGTTTGGGATTTCACTCTTCAATTCTTAAGTGGTTAACCTCATATTTAATAGGACGTAGTCAAAGCGTTTTAATAGATTCCGTTTTGTCGTATTCATTTTCGGTTACATCAGGAGTTCCCCAAGGAAGTCATTTGGGCCCATTATTGTTTTTAATATTTATTAATGATCTCCCCGGAATTTTAGCTAACTCTAGTAAACTATTGTTTGCAGATGATCTAAAGTTTTTTAAATGCATTAATAGCCTAAATGACTGTGAACTCCTTCAAAACGACATAAATAACCTAACTCTTTGGTGCGAAAATAACCACTTAGCACTAAATGTATCAAAGTGTGAATGTTTCACTTTTACTCGGAGGCTATAAACTTTAGAATACGATTATAAGATCAATGTTCATCCCCTTAAAAGAATTTCAATGAAAAAAGATCTTGGTATTATTTTCGATGCTTAGCTTAATTTTATTAGTCACATTGAATTTGTAGTGAATATGGCAAACTCAATGCTTGGTTTTATTTCCCGTAATTCATATGATCTTAGTGATCCTTATACACTCAAGTCATTATACATAGCTTATGTTAGGTCTTTACTGGAATATTGCAGCGTTGAATGGAACCCACAATATAATACTCACAGTGATAGAATTGAAAGAGTTTTAACAAAATCTTACCAAGTTAGTTTGGTTCAAATTAGGATGGAATATTCAAACTCCTTCATATAGAGTAAGATGTCAACTTATAGGCATACAGTCTTTAGAAAACCGTCGCAAGATGTATTCTATTATGTTCATCCATGATATCTTATCGAATCAAATTAATTGGTCTTCTCTTTTGGAACTCATTGATATATACGCTCCTTCAAGAGAACTAAGAACTCGTGCGCTTTTCCACGAAATTAATCATAGAGTTAATTATGCCTTTAATGAGCCCCTTACTCGCAGTGTCAGAGAAGTAAATTCAATATCTGATTTAATCGATTTCAATTTTAATGTAAGCAGAAACAGTTTCAAGAATGCATTAAGTTTATATTTTTTAGTAAATTAGTTTATTATAACTACATATTATTGTTGTTTAAGTCTAATTGAGAATTGTTAGCTCTAATTGATGAAATAAAATAAAATAATAAAGAAGTGTCCTGTTATAACTCCAATTGTGGAGCTTATACTTTGTCTGCTTAGGGAAATCTTTGTCTAACAGTGGGCAGGAGTGTTTTTGGGCGAGTTCATCAGCTTTGCAATTTCCCGGAATGTCTCTGTGGCCCGGCACCCACATGAGGTGAATGTTAAACTGTTCTGTCATCTCATTTAGAGATGATCGCCAGTCGTGGACTATAAGAGAGTTTGTGGAGACAGACTCGAGAGATTTGAGAGCATAGAGAGAAGGTTCGGACCACTTATGGACGATGAACAGTGCCAACTTGCTGCGGCTTTTCACCCTAAGTTTCGGTTGATATGGTTGCAGAAATATGATAACAGATGCAGTGCAAAAATGCATGGATAAAAAGGTAGAAGAAGTGCTACAAGAAGAAGCTATCGAAATATCAAAGGACGTAGAGGGTGTAAGTGGTGGAGGCAGCAACGCGAGTAACAACGACGATGATGAGGATGACTTTTTCAACTCTGTTACTCAATCTTCAGAAAAACCTAAGAACAACAAATCATTAAGAAGTAAAGCTCAAAGTCTCGTAAAAACGTGGCTAGATTTGAAGTCAAAAGACTCGTTAAATGAAGCGGCATTCCTCGAGGAACAAGTGTTGGCAAATATGTTTATCCAATGCAATACAATACAATACCCTCAAGCGCTGCTGTTGAACGTCTCTTATCCACGGGAAAGGATATACTTCAGCCGAAAAGAGTCTCGCTTTCCGACGAGAATTTCAACATGCTGATGTTCATGAAGGGGATTGTTCCCCTTCATTCATATAGATGACTGAATAAATTGTTGTTTTAACACTTAAACTCTTATAAAATATAATTTACTATATTGAAAAAAAATTACTTGTCTTTTCTTGTTTCCAACTTCCAATTTTTATTAGAAAATAAAAATTTGTATGGCGTGTTAACGGATTAACGATTAACGTTAACTTGCGTTAATTCTTCTAAAATTTTACTTTTTAATTGTTAACGAAGTTAAGTTTTTAATTAACGGATTAGCGATTAACAAAGTTAACTTTTTGATTAACGGTGCCCAGCTATGCCCATCAGCTGTTCAATTTTTTGATTTCGTCAGAGTTTGTATACGTTTTTCACGGCAACTACAGAACGATACAGAATTCTGATCGGAAAATTGTCGAAGAAAAAAAGCGGACAGTTTTACGTCTTGAAAGAGCTCGTTGGTCTTGTCAAGCTGAAGCTACGAAAGCCATTGTCGACGGATATTCGGAAATCGTTGAAGCTCTAACCAGCATATCTTCCGATAAAGAACAAAAAGACATCACGAGTAATGAAGCAGAAGATGAGCGGTCACGAAACCGCCTTATACGCAATATTTGGAACGATTCACACGGAATCGATGATGACGAAATATCGTTTCTTATACTGCTTGATTTTTCAAAAGCATTCGACATGGTCAATCATGGATTGCTTTGCAGCAAGCTCTCCCGAGTTTTTAACTTTTCGTCTACGACCACAAAACTCATATACTCTTACTTGTCAAACCGGTCGCAAGCTGTCGAGCATAACGGTATGTTATCTGAATCTCTGGCTGTCACAAGTGGTGTCCCTTAAGGATCAATTCTGGGACCTTTGCTTTTCTGCCTCTACGTTAATGACCTTCCATCTGTTGTCAAGCATTGTTTTTTGCGCATGTATGCTGATGATGTTCAAATGTACGTAAGTTGTCCCCTAGGTTTAATTGAACACTTTGTATGTTGCATCAACGAAGATCTCGAAAGCATATCAATCTGGTCTCAAAATCTAGGCTTAGTGAAATCAAAATGCTTGGTAATCTCAAATAACTCCTATTTTCCATCCGTTGTTCTCAATAGATCTTGTGTGGAGTATGTAAGATCTGCTACCTCGGCGTAATTTTTAATAATAAACTGTCTTGGAGCGCTCATGTAACATACATTGACGGCAAAACGTACGGTGTTCTTCGAAGTTTATGGTCTACTCAATACTTTACACCTCTACACATCCGCACTTTACTAGTTAAAAGCTTAGTCATTCCGATCCTGACTTACGGTTGCGAAATATTTGCGAATCTTGACTCTGGTAGCCAAAAAAAATACAAGTTGCGTACAACAGTACTATACGTTATGTCTACGGTTTACGTCGCTTCGATCACGTAACGCACCTCTCTACTTCGCTTTCATTTCATTTTCATTTCATTTCATTTTCATTTATTAATTCAATTGAATCTTTTACAATGGGCTTGCGCCTATAATTCTTAGTAAAAGTTAATAAGAGATTATGAATTTAAGTTTAATTACAGTTTTATAGATTAATTCAAAATAAATTGTAATGACAAACATAGAAACTGAATGAATTGTAATTTGAAGAAATGTTATTCAATTTATAATTTCAATTTTAATTTTCCTTAATTTTCCGCCAAGTGTCTGAATAGAGCCGCATCAAACTGCGTAGTGCCACGAAGTCTTCTCAAGTCATATGGTAAACTATTCCACTGCCTGACAACATTGACAATAAATTGACGTTCCGAGTTTCTACACGTAAATCTCGGTTGTATGAGCAAAAAGGACCGAGTCGAGTTTGTAAATTGTATTTTTTCATAGAGGTATGTTGGTTCTCTACTAAATAGAATTTTGTTCAGTGTCTTTAGGGCAAAATAATTGAAATATGCGTAAAGACTACAACCAATAATCTTGTTGGTGTAGCTTGAAACATGGTCATACCGCTTTAGATTGTATACGTAACGAACGACATTGTTGAACGCTACTGTTAAGTTTCTTTTCGATTCCGAATTATGAATACTTACAACTTGGCATCCATAGGTTATAATTGGAAGAATTAATGTTTTCGCTAAGCTTAGACGAATATGCTGAGGAGTAAATTGCTTTGATAAGGATAGACTTTGTAAAGATCCATATACCTTGCCGATAACCATTTGGATATGATCTTCCCACGTAAGGGTACGGTTGAAGAGCACACCTAGGTTTTTTTGCTTTTTCGACATATTCCAACTGTTGACCGCCGAGATGCAAGCTAGGGAAATAGCTGTAGTCAAGGATATTTTTGTAAATTACTAGACATTTGGTTTTGCCTGGGTTAAGATGCAGGTTATTTGCACTTGACCATTTTAATATGCTTCTTAGATCTGCATTAACTCTATCGGCACCATCCTCAATCATACCAAGCTCACAACTAAGTCTTAGCTGCGCATCGTCAGCATACAAATCTATGGAGGAGTATTTAACTTGGGACGTGAGATCATTGATAAAAATAACAAAAAGCAGAGGTCCAAGTATTGATCCCTGCGGCACTCCCGAAAAAAGATTTAAGGGACGGGAAATTTTGTCATCAATAACGACTGATTGATTTCTTCCACTTAGGTATGAATAAATCATTTGTGCCGCAGTATTTGAAAACAAAAATTGTTCCTTTAATTTTGAGATCAGGATTTTGTGATTGACCGTATCAAAGGCTTTGGAGAAATCCAAAAGCACTAAAAACGATAATTGGTCATTATCAATTGCTGTTCTTATATCGTCCGAAACTTTCAAAATGGCAGAAATGCAACTGTGATTTTGTCTAAAACCGGATTGTTGAGGGCTTAAAAGTTTATTTGCGTTTAAGAAAGCTGAAATTTGATTATGAAGCAGCTTTTCAAATACTTTGGATAAATACGAAAGAATTGATATGGGTCTAAATTCTGGTTGTGATAAACGGGTTGCTGGTTTTTTTAAGACCGGAATCACTTTTGCAGTTTTCCAACAGGAAGGAAAATGCGATGTCATGATAATTGTGTTGCAAATATGGGTAAGGGCAGGTAGAATATGTGGTAAAATTATTTTTATGAAAAATGGGTGAATTTCGTCAAAGCCCATTGCGTTTGACTTTATTTTGAGAATTGCACTCAAGACATCAGCATCATCCACCCTGTGAAAAACAAATCGATTGGCACTATCGGGGTCAACAACCCGATAGCCACAATTTGTTATAGCTCCGCCATCTCCAGGGTCAACAACCTGTAAATTTTGGATTTTTGCAAAATCATTATTAAGAGAGTCAGGACATATGTTATTACAGCATGATTCTTTTTGTCTTCCAACACCAAGTTCTTTAATATTTTTCCACAACGTCCTTGGCGGTAAATTTTTATGAAGACGTTTAGAATAAACATTATACTTTGCTTCTTTGATTTTTTTACTTGCAACATTTCTTAAGTCACGAAAGACAGAAAGCATTTCAGGAACCCGAAATCGTTTCCAACGCTTGTATGCTACATCTCGATCTTCTATAGCCTTATAAATTTCTGCCGTAAACCAGGATTTTCGGTTATTCTGCGTAGTTTTTGTTTTAAGGGGTACATGAGTATTGAACAGTTCTTTTATCGAACTTTGCAGGAACGAAACTTGATGATCCGGTGACGACATAAGATATAAAGTTTGCCAGTTAATCTGTATGATATCATTTTCTAAACTCCTTAAATTTATGGCTTTAAAGTCTCTATATTTGAAAGACGATTGATTTAGCCTTGGAGTTATTTTAAATGTTGCAAACAACAGGTCATGCTTTGAAAACGCAGGTGCTTCAAGTTGTGAATAAAGGAGAAAGTTATCGATTTTATTACTTAGAAATACATCCAATAATGTTGAGGAGGTATTAGTAAAATGTGTTGGATACGAAGTGTTGACTGAAGATAAATTGAAAGTTTTTAATTTGTTTATAAAAGGTTGCGAAATTTCTTTGTGAAGAAGGTCACAATTGAGATCACCACATAAGATTACTTCATTATAGAGACATGAAAAACGCTCTAGTTCCGCATACAAATTTGCAAAATCGACATATCTATTAGGACGGTAAGCAGCCCCTATAAGACAATTATTGGCACCATTAGGTATTTCAATAAAACAGTATTTGATTGGACAACAGACATCTGATTTAATTACAGTTTTAAAACATATACTTTCACGAATGTACATTGCGCTTCCACCTCCAACACGATTTGCTCTATCAGCGCGTAATAGTTGATATCCAGATAAACTATAAACCACATCTTTTATTTCCGCTTGGAACCATGTTTCGGATACGCAAATTACATCGATACTTGACCCCACAAACAAATCTCTGACTTCATCAATTTTAGCGTGTAAGCTTTGAGCATTCATATGGCAAACCTTAAGGCCACCACATTGATTGCTCAAAACTTCGAGCATAACTTTCAATTTTTGGTTTCTGTTACAGGCCAGAGGATTATCACTAATAATATTATTGTTAGTCATTTTCATAAAATATGACAAGTGAAATTAATTTATGCAAGAGAACTACTTCAAGGCAGTGACAGGTTCAAATTTCAGACAGTTGATTGAGATTTAAAGAAAATATAAACAAGAATATAAAAGTAAATATAAAAGAAAATTTAAAATTAAAATCAAACAAAAAGATAATTGGGTAAGAAATAATAATCTCCACAGAGTGCAGCTTACGATTCACCATCATCTCCTTCATCTTTTTCTCTTCCATCTTCATTCATAAGATCATTGGCAATTATGTTTAAGCTTTCAATACTTGATATTAAAAGTGATTTCTCTTCTGGGCCAGCAGAGCAGCTGATTTTTTAACATAAACTCTTCCACTTCGTGTGTAAACTCTAGAAAGCTTTTTGACTCGTTTAAGTTGAAGAGTTTTCCAAAGAATCAAGTTGTTTGTGGATGTTAAGCTTTCGTTGACATATATTCTGCTGTCAGAAAAGATTCCAACGTCACGAAGGCAGGTTGTTGTTTTGGTTGCTTTCCAGCGGCGATGAATTGACCCAAGAAGGTTGTTCTTTTCAGCGGGTGAATTAAATTTAATTATTATTGTGGAGTGCAGTTTACCATCCTTAGGTTTTGTTAGGAATATATTCGCAGGCACAGGTTTTGGGGTGCAGTTAACGGACTCACACAATTTGTTGAACAAACCTTGTAGATCCTCGTCATTCTCCTTTGGGATACCAACCAGGACGGCATCCGATGACATTCTTTCGCGCTCCAAATCATCAACGCGCTGGGCAAGGAGCAAAGTGTTTTTCGCTACTGCAGCTGGCGGTTCAGGTGTCACTTCAAGCAGTTGGACTCGTTTTGACAAATCATCTAATGTTTGGTCGACCATTTCGAATCGTCGTACAAAATCACTGATAATTTTATCCAGTTTCACGGTCAACTTACGATTTTCTTTCAGAATAAGATCTCTCAATTCCTTGATTTGTTGTTCAATCTTCAAATCAGATTGTAATAAACATTCTTTGCTTTGCACATTTTCAGATGTTACTATTTGTTTTTGTAATGCACTTCGTGTAGAATGTTTTTTATCAACAGGTGGTACGTGTGACATTTTATAGAGAATTGATTAAAAAGACTATGAAAATGAAATTGATTGTAACTTTCGTAAGACTTTAATGACAACAGCTTGTGACGGTTTTTAATACACTTTTTATAATTTTTTGATTCTTAATTAAAGGAAAAAACTCAAAAAATAAATTGCACTATGAAATTTCGTGTGTCTAGTTTGTCATATTTGACAGTTCGCTTCTTAATATGCAGTTCGAAAACTACCTTAAATACCGCGCGTTGGTCTTGTTCTCCAATATATTTGTAACTCATCAACCTATCGATCTTTTCAATGAAATACGTTCCTTTAGCTCTCAAAGAAACGATCTTTTAGTTCTTCCTTCTTTTAAGTACTGAATATCTGAACGTCAGTTCTTTGTCAACTCAACACGTTTGTGGAATTCATTGCCTCGTGAAATAAGAAGACTTAATAGCACATCTAAAATTAAAAAACAACTGAAGATTTTCTTTTCACAACCCTAAATTTGTTAATTCTTTTCTTTGATTTTATTTTATTTTCTTTCTTTTTGTTTTTTTAACTATCACATTTAACATCATCATAGCTCTATTATTTTTATTATTATTTTTGATTACTATTATTATTTACTAATTGCTTATTGTTTATTATTTCTTTGCCTTATTTATAATAATCTTCACTATATTATAAGAAAGTATTATCTTACAGTGTAAGAAACCGAAATTTAAATAAATACTAAATAGGTACCTACTAAAAAAAAAAAGATTGCGTGCTTATAAAGCTGTACGTTCTAGGTTCACATTGAGAAGGTGCTGAAAATTTGCAAGCTGCAGCAAAAGCATTGCTGAAAGTTTATGAGGACGATTATGAGGACACCAGACGCAAAACGGAGTTCTCAGCTGTCAGTGTTCGCACCTTGTTTCGCTGTTCGCTGTTTGTTTTTCGTTGCAAGTTTGATTCCCGTTTGTGTAAGATATTAAAAATTGAAAAACACTGTATGGAAAGTTTTTCTCATCGATTTTTCAAAAATACAAATATTTGTTTGCTGTTTTTTCTACTTTCTTTCAGTTAAAAGTTGTCAATTTTATTTAAATGTTTATGATTTTTGCTTGATTAAAAAATACGTGTTTGTGGAACCGTTTTATTCAAAGTTTTATTTTTTAGTATGTCGCTGCTGAGAATTTGTTCATTTGTATTTTTTTTAATGTTCTCATATATGGCAACCCTATATCAACTGACACGTTTTGTCGTAAACAATTTTACAAGCAGACCGTCAATCTACTCTTGCTATTGGAGGGAGGGAGAAATATATATGATATAAATACTGCTGAATGCTTTCACTTTTTTTGGTTTTGACTGGTTTTAACAAAAATATGTTGTTTTGCAAAACAGGGCTGTCAACAAATTTGTATGAGAAAACACGTGATTTCCTTCATGTTTTTGAAAAGTTTTGCAAAACCGCGTTTTGCGTCTGATGTGAAAAGGCTATTACTAATTAGTAACCCCCTCACGGTTTTCGCCTTGTTGTGGCGAGGGGGCTTACGTCAAACTCGAGAACGACACGACACGACACGACGACGGAGAACGACAAACTAAGAAAACCACCAAAAAGCAGAGATGTCTATCTAAAAAAAACCATGATGGGTAAAAGTTTACAAGAAGATAAAAATCGAACGGGGATATACGTTCAAGAGAAGTAACGGCTGCCGGCGAGGGCTTGGCTTCGCAAGAAGCTAAGTCACCAGTGACAACAGTAAACGAAAAAGACAAAAGAGAACTTAAAAGACAACCGGCCATTCTCTCGGTAGAATTCCTTCCCGCACTAGATGGGTTAACCATCAAAGGTACGGAGACCTTGGACGGACCTCCTTCCATAGGTAGTCAAACCGAGGACGAGCTACTAAGGGACCCGAATCAAGAAGAGACTATGCTGGACAGGCCCGTAGCCAGGATTTCGGTTCGGGGGGGGGGGGGGGGGGCTTGTTCAATTTCGAAGAAGTAATTCTATATACAAAAATTTAAAAAAAAACTACATAATGTAAATGTAATGTAAACAGCTGACAAGGATATTGCGTTATCGAAGTATAGTGTTAGATTTTCCATTTCATTTACTCGATTGGAGGCAGCAAACCTGGAAGCAGAGCTTGAAACGAAAGTAAAACGTCCTCGTTGACCATAAATCTGTCAGTACGATTTTGGATAAGAGAATCTAGACAGGGAATAAGTATAGAAACTCTAAAATAGTCTTCTGGACATGATGTTTCTGGATTAGAGCGCGTTGTTTGTTTCAAAGAAAGCCTTGGAATTGTTATGCTGACTTCAAATAAATCCCTGGCAAGTTGTGATGCGGATTGAAAAGCATCTCTGGCAGTTTCTCTTATGTTCTTAAGAGAACTTAAGACTTCTTTCGTGTGATTTATTGCAGACACGAAATTTAAAGATTCATTTTGAAGAAAAATTGATAAGGGTAGCGTTAAACTAAAAAGTTTTTCGCATACCATGAGGCTTACCAGAAAATAACTTCTTTGAATTGCTGCTAACAGAGTTGATGCTTTTGAAGACATTGCCCACGTCTTGGTGGATATTTCTTCAAGACTAATAGCAATACATTTGAAGAGCTCTACAAATGAAAGAATGCTGTCATGCCTTTCAATAAACCTTGATTTCAGAACAATATACATAAGTAGTGAGGAACTAATAAGAGAATATACAAACTTTTGTTCAAATATTTTTTTAAAAAATCATTTCGGGAGGGGCTTGAGCCCCTCTAGCCCCCCTCTGGCTACGTGCCTGATGCTGGAGTCTGCTGCACCCCTCAAAGCTTCGAGGCTACGCAGCAACTACAGATCCTCCAAAAGATTCGTGGAAACGACCGAGTTGAAAGATCCTGCGACGCTCAGTTCGAGAGATAAGGCTCTCCTAAAAAAGCATAAGAAGCTAGTTAGGAACTTCGAGCGGCAGCTGGCAGAGACTACCACTGCACCCAGGGGAACAACAGAGAAAGTGAACACCAAGAAGTCGGAGAGCAAAGGAGTAGATGCTGCCAAATCTAGGTCTGTCCCTAAAAAGGCAAACCGTGAACAGGCTGGCAATAACTCGACCGCTCGGAACGACAATGGAAAAGTTCAGGCGACTTGAAGTTCTACCCGCCGCAGCTCTACCCCTCCGCCAGCAGTTTAGCATTTGGATCCCCCCTCCTGCAGAACATGAGGACGCGGCCATTATTAAGCTGTTGGCAAAGCAGAACAAAGAGCTTCCCATTTTAGAATGGAAGCTCCAACATTCAAGGAATACCCATGGTGGCGAAGGGAAGGACCTCTTGTTCGTGGCAGACAAGAAATCTGACCTTCTGCTCAAAGAGAAAATCCAGGAACTATGGTTAAGCAAAAACCGAATCCGAGGGTTGAGGTCAAAATACTACAACCTTTTCCATTCCACGTCAGATGAAGGTGATATTAGAAGTTGTATCCTAGTGAAAAAAATCAATTAACGCTTTCTTCCTATCTAGGTACAGCAACAAGGACAACACGGCAATCAGCGTCGAATCGAATGAAGGAAACTTCATTCTAGCGTCGACGTACATGCCGTACGAGGAGGAGAACCCACCATCAAAAACAGTCCGCGATCTTGTGGTCCATGCCACAGCAAGCGGTACACCTTTGGTGGTGGGATGTGATGCCAACGCTCACCACACTCAATGGGGCTCTAAGGACATCAATAAAAGGGGTGAGTCAATTTTTGAATATATTCTCTGTTCTAATTTATCGTTATGTAATAGGGGCAATCACCCTACCTTTCGAAACAAAAACAGGGAGGAAATCATAGATTTGACTCTTATTAGCAATAACAGTAAAATTTCAGTCGAAGACTGGAGGGTCTCACCCAGGCCCGTAGCCAGGATTTCGGTTCGGGGGGGGGGGGGGCTTGTTCAATTTCGAAGAAGTAATTCTTTATACAAAAATTTAAAAAAAAAACTACATAATGTAAATGTTTTATTTTTGTTTGTATTTTTTTTTTATTTAATTAAATAAATAGTTTGGATTTTTACAGCATTAAACGCATTGCCTTTTTTTTAGACATAATGTCGATCACTTCATCTGGATCCACATCAATAGCTGAGTGAACAGACAGCATTGCAAGTGCGCTTAGTCTTGGATGGCCCATAACGCTTCGGGATACTGTTTTGATCCTTTTCATCGTTGAAAAGGTTTTTTCAACGATAGCTGTTGTAACTGGTAGTGTGACCAAAATTGTAAGCAAGTAGCTTATGCTCCTGAAGTAGGTCTTGTCACATATATCTAGCAGTTTCAGAACATCGAAAGAGGGATCCTTACTTACTTTAGTTACTTACTTAAGGTGGCGCTACAGTCCGGGGTGGCCTAGGGCCTCAACCAACACACCTCTCCAGCCAGCTCGGTCCCTAGCTCGCTCTCTCCAGTTTCGCACGCCGAGTTGGTTGAGGTCGTGTTCAACTTGCGCGCGCCACCTGAGCCTTGGTCTTCCTCTACTGCGTCTTCCCTCTGGGGTGGATTCGAAGACTTTACGGGCCGGAGTATTGGTGTCCATCCTCTCCACGTGACCGAGCCATCTGAGTCTTTGGACCTTCACTCTTTTAGCTAAGTCAGTGTCGCTGTACAGCCCGTACAGTTTGTCGTTAAATCTTCTCCTCCATTCACCGTTTATGCAGACAGGACCATAGATCTTACGTAGAATCTTTCTCTCAAAACGGCCAAGTGCGTTCTCATCCGTTTTTGACAAGGTCCATGCACCATATAGCAGGACGGGGATGATGAGGGTCTTATAGAGCGTCACCTTAGTTTTTCGGGAGAGGGCTTTACTACTCAATTGCTTTCTTAGCCCGAAGAAACAGCGATTAGCAAGAGTTATTCTTCGTCTGATCTCGGCGCTGATGTCGTTGTCCGTATTGATAGCGGAGCCAAGGTATACAAAGTCCCTAACTACTTCGAAATTATATGCGTCTATCGTGACGTTTTGTCCAAGACGTCGGTGTCGGAATAAAACCTACAAAATTTTCCCGAAGCATACTTTTCGTGGGCTCTGTACAGCAGTCAACATATCGGACACATATTGAAAGTTGCTCAGTGCCAGAAACATCCATTGTTTCATCAGCCAGAATGCTAAAACAACTCGATCTTATAACCCGGTTAGATATTTTTCTGGTGACAATATCAGAGCATATATCCAAGATTTCGTTTTGGATATCTGGGCTTATATAGGTTGCATTTTTTTAACTGGTTACGATGTGGTTACATAAGTAGTGAGGAACTAATAAGAGAATATACAAACTTTTGTTCAAATATTTTTTTTTTTAATCATTTCGGGAGGGGCTTGAGCCCCTCTAGCCCCCCCTCTGGCTACGTGCCTGGTCTCAACTAAAGAATCTTTTTCAGATCACTTTAGGATACTCTTCTCTATAGACAGGAACTTTACTCAAAAGAAACCTTACAGGAACCCAACTAGAACGAATTGGACAGAGTACGAAAGATGGCTAAAAAACTGTATTGATCCACCAGAGGACAATACAAGTCTAAGCATTTCAACCATTGACACTGTTGTCCAAAACTTGTCTACCAAAATGAGAATGTCTTTTGAAAAGCACTGCCCTTTATCTCGTTCCAACAACTCCACTAACCCACCCTGGTGGAATGGTGTACTAAAGAAACGTAGAACAGAGGTTAGAAAACTTTTCAATAAAACTAAACTGAGTAAATTAGAAGAGGACATAAAGTCTTATAGAGCCGCACTTAACACTTACACCAAAGAGTTAAGGAAGGCCAAAAAGGATTCGTGGGCTAAACATTGTGAATCCATTAAAAAAAAGCGAGGCGGCGAGGCTCCGTAGAACCCTGGCCCTTAATCCCACGATCCCGGGGTACCTAAAACACCCTGATGGTTCATGGTCGAACTCGAGCCTAGAAACGCTTGAACTCTTCATGGAAACTCATTTCCCCGGTTGTAAAAACCCAGAAAGTTCTGATCACTTGCAATCGAACACGCTGGATTTTATTCATACAGAATCAAATTTAGAACTAAAACAGGTTATTACTGAGCAGAAGATTATCTGGGCAATAAACTCGTTCAAACCCTACAAATCAGCGGGACCAGACGAGATTTTTCCAGCTCTTCTTCAAAATGCTCTCAAAGTAATAACTCCGTGGCTTAGGGTAATCTTCATAAGTTGTATCAAACTTAAATACGTCCCTAATAGCTGGAAAAAGGTCAAGGTAGTCTTTATCCCAAAAGCAGGGAAACCGACTCACTCGACCGCTCAGGATTATAGACCAATAAGTCTCTCCTCGTTTCTCCTTAAGACACTGGAGAGGATAATTGATCTACATGTTAGAGAACTTCTCAACGAAAACAATTTGTGCAACTACCAACACGCTTACCTTAAAGGTAAATCAGTGGAGACTGCTCTGCATGAAGTGGTTTCACATATTGAGAAAAGTCTTGAACATAAAGAATATACCCTGACAGCATTTCTTGATATCGAGGGTGCGTTTAATAACGTTAAAACGGAATCAATCAAAACTGCCTTTGTTGAAGTTGGAGTTGAATCTGTCATTGTCGATTGGATCTTCACCATGTTGAATGGCAGAATTATCAACTCTCAAATAGGAGTTAGCACTATTGAGAAAACAGTTACTAGAGGAACACCACAGGGAGGAGTCATCTCACCCCTGCTATGGATCCTCGTAGTCAACAAAATTCTCACAAAGTTCAAAAATCAGGGCATTAAAATCGTGGCATATGCAGATGACATAGTGGTTTTGGTATCAGGCAAGTTTCTTACCATCATCGAAAACATTATGGAAAACGCATTAAAGGATTTATCTTCTTGGGCAACTAAGAACGGTCTCGGGGTCAACCCCACCAAGACAGAGCTAGTTTTGTTCATGAAGAAACGGAAACTGGAGGTCTTCAACCCTCCCAAACTAAATGGTATTCCTCTAAAACTTTCTAAGGAAGCTAAATTTCTAGAAGTAATCCTTGACTCCAAGCTTACATGGAAGCGTAATACTGAGGAAAGAAAGGACCTTCGGTGCACGTTGGGGCATGTGACCGCAAGTCATCCAATGGATGTACACAGCGATTGTCAGACCCATTTCTACCTATGGCTCTATTGTATGGTGGAAAGCGGTGGAAAAATCAAGCTATCTCAAGAACCTGAATAAGGTACAGAGACTAGCCTGTATAGGAATAACAGGGGCTCAAAGATCCACACCACAAGCTGGATTGGAAATGATCTTGGACCTTCCGGCTCTGGATGAGCTCATAAGGTGCACGGCAGCCAAAACCGCAATTCGTTTAAAAGAACTGAGTTTTTGGAGGCACAGCACTTATGGGCACGGGTCAATCCTAAAAAGATATGACACGATTCCAGGACTGATGGAGACCACCGATTACATTCCCCCCTTTACTAGATTTCGATAGGAAATTTTCTATTTTCATACCAGAAAGACAGGGTTGGGATCCTAATTCACTTATAAGTAAACAGGGTATCCCTTTCTACACTGACGTTTCAAAAATGGAATCAGGAACAGGTGCTGGAGTGTTTTGCCAATCTCTCAACATCAGAGCATCGTATAAACTCCCAGCTGACTGTAGTGTCTTTCAGGCCGATATCTTTGCCATTGAAAAAGCAGCTGAATTGGCACATCACGAAAAGCTAAGCTCTTCGGAGATAACTTTTTTCGTGGACAGTCGGGCTGCTATCAAAGCCTTAGCCAGTGAGACCATAAGATCAAAAGCAGTTTTAAACTGTAAGAAGGAATTAAATAAAATCTGCCACACTAACCAGGTAAAGCTCTGCTGGGTTCCTGGACATAGCAATATAGAAGGGAACGAAATAGTAGATGAACTAGCCAGGAAAGGTCAGAACCAGAAGCAGACACAAGTAGTAGCGACCACTCAGTTAGGGGACCACTCGTCCCAATTGGGGTACTCAAGAGGAAGATAGACCTTAAATTAAAAGAGAAAATCAATAACTCTTGGAAATCCAGGGACGATTGCGTAATCTCGAGAAGTTTATGGCCTAACACAAATGAAAAGGAAACTCGGTATATTCTATCGCTGAGTAAAAAGAACATTAAGATCTTGATAGGTGTACTAACGGGTCACTGTGCCATTGGCACAATGGCCAACAAGATAGGGGCATTTGCACCCGATTTTTGTAGGAGCTGTCAGGATGAGGAGGAAATAGAAACTATTAAACACCTGCTCTGTGACTGTCCAAACCTCCAAACTAGCCGACTCCGTCATTTCGGAAACAGGTTTGTTGGAGAACTGGATGATCTAGCACAGGTCTCAATGGCAAACATGAGGAAATTTATAGATAGCACAGGCTGGTTCGTTAACGAGCCAGTCTACGTTAATCAATTTTGAGAAGCATCGATGCTAACTTTTATTTTTATAGGGGATCACAATGGACCAATAGGCCCCCGTGTATGCAACAGCTCACGCTGTGCACACCCCTCATAACCTAACCTAACCTAACCTAATGAGTTGTTTCAATTTGTGTCGATTCATACAAGAAAGACTATGGGACAAACCAATCTCCGGAACTGTTTTATTACCAAATCCTCGAAGATTAAAATATCAGAGCTACATTCCCAAATCTTGAAATAACATTGTACTGGAGAGTGCTCATTTTCAAAAATGAAAATTATAAAAAAATAGACTTTGAACCACGATATAAAAAGTGTTTTACTTTGGGAACTGGATTTCAGCGAAATAATCAACTATTTCGCGAAGGAAAAACCTCGAAGGTTCCGTTTCTAATACCTATGTTTGTTAAATAATATATTCTTGGTTTCACAATAAATAAGTAGGTATTTATTGAAAAACTCAACTGTAAAAAACTGTCCACACACAGAGAAATTTCTGTAGTAAAATCTTTGTATATGGAATTTATAGTAGTTGCAGCCTCGTGAATCGACGACAGCGACGTCCGGAACGCGATACAGAACTAAAATCTTGTATATAGAAAAACTGACAGCGCCAAGACGGGACGACTCTCCAACCAAAAATTCTCGAGGCTGAAAATACTATAAATTCCATATACAAAGGTAAAATTCACAAAAACGTGTGGTGATTTTTACTAAACTGAAAAATAGTAAAATTCACTACAAAAACCACGAAAGTGTAGTACTTGTAGTGAATTTCACTACAGATAAAAAAATATGCAATGAAAATCATTGCACCTGTAGTGATATTAACTACATTGAATGTAATAAAATTAACTACACAAAACAATAAAATTTACTGCATTAAAACATAAAATTCACGATCAGTGCAGTGAAATTGACTATAGGTGTAATGAAATTTACAACGATCATTGGTTAAATTCACTGCCAATGGTAGTAATCATTCACCATATTTCGTTTCAGAATACGCTTGTGAAAATCACTACATATGCAGTTAAATTCATTATACATACAATAAAATTCACTATCAGTATAGTGATATCAACTACGTCGTGCAGTGAATTATACTGCCAATGTAGTGAATTTTTGTCCGCTTTTTTAAAGAAAATTCTTGGGAAATCACTACAAATGCAGTTAAATTCACCATACATACAATAAAATTCACTATCAGTATGGTGAAATATTACTACGTCGTGTAGTGAATTTTACTGCAAATGTAGTGAATTTGTTCCCCCTTTTTTAAAGAAAATTCTTTTTCTGATTCTCATTGTATACTTGGAAATGGAAGCCATTTTGTAGTTCCATCGCTAGAAGTGTGTTCTGTGCTGCGACGCGATTCAATTTTTCAATCGAAAACTATAAAATAAAACATAAAATTAAACAAAAGAAAAAAAAAAGAAAGAAAAAGTCCAAATGAAACAGTTGTTGCCGATCTATTGAAAATGTGGGAGCTTCCAGAGCTCTGTGAATTGTTTTACGGTAAATTATAATACATATTGTATGTATGTTCTCTTTTACATTTTCTTTACATTATTCTATATAATGATGGTTTAGAAAGAAACATCGATTTATATTGCCTGGAACACATAACAGAGTCTGACGCCAGCCAAGTATGGTCCCCTTATCACCAAGTCCATATAATGAGAATTGAAGCAATACAACGTAGATTCCTCCGTTTCGCCTTAAGAGGACTTTCATGGGTTGACAACTTTAACTTACCTCCGTATCAAGAACGGTTGCGGCTTATAAACTTACAATCTCTTGAAAAACGACGCGAAGTTGCCGATATTATTTTCGTACACCAAATTTTATCCGGTGTTACAGAATCTTCCACCCTCCTTGAAGCAATGAGTATTAACGTTAACTTTCATTCTCTAAGATCGGTTCCCCAATTTCATCTAGCTCACCACAGAACTGATTACGGCAGTAATGAACCAATTACGAGAATGTTACGTAAGGTGAACGAAAACTCAAATCTTTTTGATTTCAACCTTAGCAAGATCACACAAAGGAAGCTTTTATACTGTACTTCCTTAAACAACTAAAACAACTAAAAAAAAAAAAATAAATAAACACGTATTTGTAGTAGAGGGAAACTGACTCTTTTTTTTGTCTTTTTTTTAATTTCTTTTTTACGAACTTGACAAGTGTCTTCTACACGCTTATTTATTGTATTTGTTTTTCTTTTCTTTTTCGCGTTTTTATAATTTTTTTGACTTTAAAATTTTAAAATTTTTCGATTTTAAAATTTTGCATTTTTTTCATTTTTTTTTTTTTTGCTTTTTGTAAGATTTAAATTTAAAATTTTAATTTTTTTTTTGTTCTTACTTTTTGTACCTGCTTGCATTAAGCAGTCCCTAACTCTTGTTCTCCTGATATTCGTATCGCCATCGCTTTTTTTATTTTATTTTTTACAAATAATTTCTTATTAAGTGCCGATACGACTAGCAACCGTAATTGCAATCGTACTCGGTGAAAATGGACCCCAGCGCGTGCGGTATCTGGGGGGAAAGAGGCGTGGGAATTAATTATTATTAATTATTATTAGACCGTTTAATTCCTGGAGAATTCATGGGATTGCGAATAAAGTTTAAAGCAAGGTTAACTCAATGGAGATCTTTGAAGGTAAGATCTTTATAAAAAAGGAAGCACATTTTAAAAGTTTTTAAAAGGAAAAATTTATGTTTATCTCACAAAACATATTTCAAAGACCTTCAAGCACTAGGGCTTGATGGCATCCAAACATTTTCAGAAAACATATATTTTATGGGAACTTCATACACTTCTGGTTTTTATTTATTTCATAAGCGAAGTAATTTTATTTATAAGATTTCCGAAATAGTGGTTACCAAAAAATTAGTATATATTGTTTCCACTAAATATCTATTTAAATACCAATTCTGATAGTGTAAATATGATATAAATATCAATGCTTTTATTATAACAGATAACACAAATGTTTTAAGCATTAAATCAATAACAGACTTTGAATATTATCCTGCTTTGCCACACAATCTCTCTGATGGTAGATTGGCACTCAAATTTAAAAATATTTGAATTTTAATTCCTAGGAAATAAAAAAGAAGATTATAAATGTACATGCTTTTCGTTTATTATTTCAAAGTTGGATTTTATTTCAGAATTTTATTTGAATTTCTGTAAGTATACCTATTAATTTAAAATAAATTTAAACCGAGTCATTCATATAAAATCTAGATTATTAATTAAAAATGAATTTTAATGATAGAAATCTAAAATCTATTGCAGATGAAACAAAAAGTATTCTTAAAACTTTGGAGTCTGCTGATACTATACCAAAATCTGCTTCAAAAATGCAATACAAATTATTGCATCAAAAACTGAAATCTACAATATATTGGGGTGTTCGTTATTTGGGGTCAAAATCGACGAACACCCTTATATATATGTAGAAGATTTCACTTTTAGTTTCAGTAATTGTATTGAATTTGAAGTGGATTTTACTACAACTGAAGTACAACCGCAGGAGTGGATTTCACTACCGCTGTAGTGGATTTCACTACCGCTGTAGTGGATTTCACTACCACTGTAGTGGATTTCACTACCGTTATAGTGGATTTCACTACAGCTGTAGTGGATTTCAACACCGCTGTAATGGATTTCACTACCGCTGTAGTGAATTTCACTACCGCTGTAGTGAATTTCACTACCGCTGTAGTGGATTTCACTACCGTTGTAGTGGATTTCACTACAGCTGTAAATAATCTTACTGCCGCTGTAGTGGATTTCACTACTTCTGTAGTGGATTTCACTACCGCTGTAGTGGATTTCACTACAACTGTGTTGCTTTTCACTGTGGCGTGAAATTTATTTCACTACCGCTGTAGAGGATTTAACTACAATTGCAGTAAATTTCACTGCATTGTGTAATACATTTTACTACCGATGCAGTGAATTACACTACATCGGCAGTAGATTTTTCAACCATATTTAAAAAATCTGTAGTGAATTTCACTACATTGGCAATAGATTTCACTAATTTCGTGTAATGAAATTTACTACATCTGTAGTATCAATTGAAATACTACAGGTGTAGTGAATTTCATTACAGCTGTAGTAGGTTGAAAAATCACTACATTTTTAGTGAATTTCACTACAGTTTTTAGTTAATTTCACTACAAATTTCTCTGTGTGCACTTTACATTTTTGGAAAATAATTTGAGGCCTCCACTCCTTTGCTGCTCCGGGCCTCTAGACCTCTTCATCCGGCTCTGGTTTAGTTACACATCAAAGACATGGTTTTTGCAAAACTTTCAAAATCCTTGTAAACTCTTTAATTTTACTTAACATAATTCCTGAAGAATTCATGGGATTGCGAATAAAGTTTAAAGTAAGGTTAACTCAATGGAGATCTTTGAAGGTAAGATCTTTATAAAAAAGGAAGCACATTTTAAAACTCATTTCAACTCCCTTTAAAACGTATTCAAATTGACAATCCTATTTTCAGTAAAATTTCGAACATAATCATTTTATCATATCTTCATTTTTGAATATAATTCCATTTTTTGACATGCTAATTAAAGTACCTAAATTAACCATCGTTTGCTGACAAGCAAACCAGAATGAAACTTTAACTCAGTTAACGAAGAATAAACAAAAAGTAATTCTATTGAGAGAATTCCAATAGCTTCACAAAACCCTTGCTAATCGTTTAACTCCACCAACATGCATGACAGCATAAAATTGTGCCTATCTTAAACAACAGTTTTCATTTGGCATTTAACCCCTTAATCAGACAAATGAGTCAATGAAATCAAAGCCCAACACTCATCACACTTGTATCGATTTTTCAAGCCAAAGGGAATGTAGAGCAAACAAGAATTTTAGAAAAAAAAACATGCTCCAGGTGAGGCTCGAACTCACAACCCCGGCATAGCTCAAACAAATACTGATTATAAGTACCGTGCGCTAACCAATTGCGCCACTGGAGCCCGGCAACGTGATTGTCCAAGTGCTAATAACACTAAGGAGTATTCTTATCACCCGAGTAGTGTTGTATATCGTACGGTCATAGAAATTAAAATTTCCTTTGGGGACTGCGTTTTTGTGTCACTTAATAACAGGAAGGAAGTAAACATTTGAAAATAAAAATAAAAAAACCAATGATGTTGTTTGACAATCTTCATCGCATATTTAAATGACAAGCTGACATGATTAATCTTTTTATCTGAGTTGGGATTTGGGAATAGGTACATTGTTCGTCAATCATGATGATAGCTAATAGCTTTACTGTGTTTTCAATGTTTAAACAAGTGTTTTGAATTTGTATACGAAGATAGCGATACTATTGTTGTCGGCAGCTAGCTTAAGCAATCCTAACTACCCGTATTATCATTTTTTTGGTTTCGTGTACTTACATACGCGTTGATATAAAATTGATTGGGCGAGTTGTTTATTCATTCTGAGAGCCTGATGATTCTATGTGATAAGGGGAGTTGAAATTTAAAAAAAAAACATTATCAATTGTTATCAGAAAGTCTGTTGAAATTGATAGCAAGTCGAATATCAGATCTTTGTTGTTGTTGTTGATTCAGAGTGATACAGTGATTAATAAGAGAGATAACAGAGATGAAAATATGGAAATGTTTTTATATTATGGAATGTCAGAATAAAACTATGTTTAACTTTTTTGTTGTCTGCGCTGAACTTTATAAGCTAACTAGAAAAGATATGTGATAGAGCATGGGTGTGGGGACTATAGGAGTGTGTTTCGGCGGGTACGTGGGAATTTTATTTCAAAACGGGGTTCGCTTGGTTGATATTTTTGCAAAATTATGTTATCATATCTAAATTTTTATGTATCTATCAATTTTGTGGCAGTGATGAGAGTTGTATTGACTTTTGCTATGCCAATTGTCTTGGGTTTGGCAGCGCAGTTTCTGAACACACGGAATGCATCGACGAATAGGCAAGTATTTTCTCGCTGTGATTCCACGCGTCCTCAGATTCCAGTCCAGTGGCGCTTATTCCTCCTCCACTGTTCATTGCCATGTGATGCTTTGCTTGCATTGCAAATGCCATCGTTTCAAAAAAAGAAAAGGAAAAAAGCTGCCAGCTGATCAAATACCGGGAAACAGATGGTGGGATGTTTACATAGCTCAGTTGAGCGAAGATGGATCGCTTGAATTCTCTCTTGAATTGACACCGTTTGATCAATACTTGTCCATAGTTACTGTTTCGTCAGCTGAATTTCCAGTTGAACACCATATGAAATCGCAGAATAAGCTTTTCAAAGCGATTTGAGTTTTCGCGTTTTTGGCCTAGCAAAGTTTCACTAAACCAGAATTGTTAATCAATTTACATTTACTTACTTACTTAAGGTGGCGCTACAGTCCGTTGTGGACTTGGGCCTCAATCAACAGTCTCCACCAGATAGCTCGGTCCCTAGCTATCCGTCTCCAGTTTTGCACTTTAAGTTAATTGAGGTCCTCTTTCACTTGGGTGTGCCACCTTAGTCGCGGTCTTCCTCCACTTCTACGTCCCTAAAGAATAGTTTCGAAGGCTTTCCGTGCCGGAGCATTGGTGTCCATCCGCTCTAAATGACCGAGCCATCTGAGCCTCTGGGCCATGACTCTTCTAGCTAGGTCCACGTCGTTGTATAACTGCGTAAAGTTCGTTGTTGTATCTTCTTCTCCATTCCCCATCAATGCACACGGGGCCAAAGATGACCCGACGAACTTTCCTCTCGAAATAGTCTAAGTCACAGTCATCCGATACCATACAGCAGGACTAGGATCATGAGGGTGTTATATAGTTTTACCTTAGTTGATCGAGAGAGGGCTTTTCTGTCCGAGCCGTCGATCGGTGTTGGGTTTCCTTCTTTGCTTTCCTAGCCCAAAGAAACTTTTGGAAGATAGTGCCTCTTATGTTGACTATTTTCTCAAGAACGATGTTAAAGAAATCGCATGACAGTGCATCGACTTGTCTAAATCCTTTTTTAACACAAAAGATTCCATAAGCTCGTTGCCAACCTTGATGGTGCAGTTGAGTTCTCCGCCGTCATTTTGTACAAGCGAGCGAGCTTGGCAGGGATACCGAAACTAGACATAGCTGTATAGTGTATACAGTTATACGCGGCCTTAAAACCGATGAAAAAGTGGTGGGTATCGATTTAGAGTTCATAGGTTTTTTCCAGGATCTGCCGCAAAGTGAAAATTTGGTCGATGCAATGGTGGACTACCTTAGTCTTAAGCCACATTGATAAGGACCAATAAATTTGTTGACAACAGCCTTCAAACGTTCACATATTACCACAGAGAGGATCTTGTAGGCGATGTTCACTAGGCTGATCCCCCTGTAGAATATCCCTTCTACAGGACTGGACAAACAATGCTGAGGTTCCATTCATCGGGTATGCATTCATCGGGTATGCATTCTTCTTTTATTATCTTACAGATAATTTTATGCAAGCTCCTATCTAGATCATCGCATGCTGCTTTGAACAGTTCGGCAGCTAGGCCATCGGCTCCAGTGGCTTTGTTGGATTTCAGCCGTGATGTTTCCGTTTTCACTTCTTGTAGGTCGCGTTCACGGGATTGTTGGCTATCATCGAGTCCGATGAAAGGATCCTGCGTGACATGATGGTGGGATTTTGTTCGTCGTCGCCGTTATACAGTCTACAGAAGTGGTCTTTCCAAATCCTCAGCATTGATTGCGATTCTACTATGATGTTCCCTTGTTTATTTCTGCAGGCATCGGTTCTTGCTCGATGACCTTGAGCCACGTCTTATACCTTCCGATAAAACCTCCGAACTCATTCCTGCTGTTGGCTGTCTCAACATCCTCGTTTTGACGCTTCTCATGCTCCCTCTTGCAGCGCAGCTCTGTATGCCTCCTGCTTGGCTGCATGCGTTTGTCTACATTCTTCGTCTAACCAGGGGTTTCATTTTGGTGGCTGTGTCAAACCTGTCACATTAGAGGCGGCATCTCTAACTGCTTTCTGGCAATGTTGCCACTGGTCTTCAATACTTGATGTTGGCGGCATATGACTTATTTAGAGGTTACTTGACAGATAATGATCAGAGAATGACCTGCCGATCCCTTGCGATTTTAGCCGTCCGATGTCGAATTTTCTTGCAGAATATCCTTGCTTTGGCCATTGGTTGTCGGGATATTCGTAACACTACCTTGCCTACGACGAGGTAGTGGGCCGAGTCGATTTTGGCTCCTCGGAAAGTTTGAACATCTAGATGCTGGACAGTGGACACGTGCCTTCCGTCGATCGCAATGTGATCAGTCTGGTTGACGCGACGGTTGATTGTTCGGGAGATTTCATTTTTTATTTTTATTTATTTATTTAAAACTTTATTTTATTAAACATGTTATTCTTACATTCATGAAAAAGAATTTTTACATAAAGTTATAACATTTTAAATTAAGAAAGAAATACATATTTAATAAAATAGATAGGTAAATCCGGTTGTCTTAAGGACAAGAATTGGATTTACCGCGAACAAATAAACACAGCAATATTGATGGGGATCATTTAAAAAAGTGTAATATACAAAATATAAATATAAATAAGTACATAATTTAAAAATTATAAGCTCGCAATGCACAAAATACAAACAGAAAACCAAAGCAAAAAAAAAATCACAACACTTAAAGAAATTAAACAAATAAACATCTTTGTGTATTAAGTAATAATATTCAATAAACTACCAACTTCATCAAAGTTTAAAGAAAATAGGAAAAGCTTAATGTTGTTCAAATATGACGATTTGATTGTGTTCAATCTAATTTCTTGTGGAAGGTTATTAAAAAGACGAGGTGCTGTAACTTCGTAGAAGTGAGAATAGATAGATTTCTTAATAGTGTGAACTACAACTAAGATTCTATTATTGACTCGTAAATTGTGAGAACTGTTCGCCCTAGTTTGCAGGTAACCAGATTTTTCAAAAAATATTTTTAAGACTTTATAGAAGTATAGATGTTGAAGTGGTAGGATTTTCAGGTTTTTGAAAAGATTAAAGCTTGGGGTTAGGCGGTGTGATCTACAGATAATTCTTATAGCATACTTTTGTTTTATAAGTAATGGTTCTATTTTATTGTAATTTGTACCACCCCAACAAGAGAGACCGTATTGTAGTTTGGACTTAAAAAGGCCGTTATAGACTAAACTCAGAAGAGGTTGACGACAATAATGGCTCAAATTGTACATTTGCCTTACCACCTTATTAAAATAGTCTTTTAGGTGTGTGGTGTGGTCATTCCAACTCATCCGAAAATCTAACAACAAACCAAGGTACTTAAAGCTTTGGACGCGCTCAATATCGAAACAGCCATTCGTGCATGCAAAGTGTTCATTAAATGTGAATGAATTACTATTACAATCATTGTTTAAAGAATACTTTGAGCACGATGGGGAATGGTAAGAAACAGTTATATCTTCTCTGACATTGCCTTGGATATTAAAAATCATGAATTTTGTTTTGTCACTTATTACAAGGCGATGGAGATAAAACCATTTACGCAGAATTTCAAGATCAAAGTTAACGTCAACAACTAACTAGAAATAATTTTTTGATGAATAGGACAGAGCAGTATCATCTGCAAAGGCTGTAATTTTTCCTTTAAATGGTTGAATAAACAGAGAATTGACAAAGACTAAAAACAGAACTGGTCCCAAAACTGATCCTTGAGGCACGCCCATGTATATAGGCTTTTCTAAGCTCAGTTTGTCTTGAATTCTAACTTTTTGTTTTCTGTCCTTTAGATAAGAAGCTAGAGTTACGTATACAACTACATCTTCTAACCCTAATGTATCACACAAGACACTTGAGACCGAGGCAACGGCGACACTTCAATTTTAACAGCATCGAGATAAAGTAAACATTGGTCCAAATCAGGCAACGGCGACACTTCAATTTTAACAGCATCGAGATAAAGTAAGCATTGGTCCAAATCCAATTACATAAATCAAGCTGATAAAATAAACATTGAACGATCTTCAATGCAGCCAACAATCGCATCACGAAATAAGTTGGAGTGGCAGCGTCGCAGAGATTATCAGATACAAATCGAACATCAATATAGTCAGTCGACTTTCGTCTATTCTTTGTCAATCATTTTTACATTGTTTTCTGAATAAAATTATATTTGTTTTTTAAAAACTCTTTTTTACCTTTTAAAAAGTTATTTCTAGCCAATCATATACTTTACCTCTAAAGCCGGCTTTATATAATTTATTTAGTAAAAGAGTGTGATCTGCCGTATCAAAGGCCTTAGTTATATCAATAAACAGTGACGAAGGTAACTCTGAGTTATTTAAGCTTTGATAAATCTCACCACATAGTTTTAAAAGTGCATCTTCCGTTGATCTGCCACTTAGAAACCCAAATTGAAAATTACTAAAGAAGTTGCTTCTCCGAAAGAAAGACATCATTCTAAACTTCATACCTTTTTCAAATACTTTTGAGAATACTGAAAGAAGTGATATAGGGCGATAGTTATTTAAACAAGTACTTGCTCCTTTTTTATGTAATGGTATCACGATTGCACTTTTTAAGGCATTAGGAAAAATACCCTTTTTCAAACTAGAATTAAAAATGTAACACAAAATATCGGATATGAGAAAAGAAAGGAGAACCGGCATTTTGGCCTAGGAACCAATAACGACATGATATATATCAATGGAAAGGTCTTTTTGTCTACTTTAACTTTTCCTATGGCAGTAAGTTTCAAATCGCTGTGTGGAAAAAGTTATTGCACAATTAAGTCATTCACAAGTAATAAGTGTTTTCTTGTTTTCAACTTGACCTTGGAACCAATAACGACATGATGTATATCAATTGAAAGGTTTTCTTGTGTACTTTAACTTTTGTTTTGGTAAGAAGTCCCAAATCACTGTGGGGAAAAAGTTATTGCACAGTTAAATCATTCACAATAAAATAAGTGTTTTCTTGCTTTCATCATAATAGAAAAGCATTACAAAAGAAATCAAAACAAAACTCTATTTTTTGTGAATGAATTAATTGTGCAATAACTTTTTCCCCACAGTGATTTGGGACTTTTTACCAAAACAAAAGTTAAAGTACACAAGAAAACCTTTCAATTGATATACATCATGTCGTTATTGGTTCCAAGGTCAAGATGAAAACAAGAAAACGCTTACTACTTGTGAATGGCTTAATTGTGCAATAACTTTTTCCACACAGCGATTTGGAACTTACCGCCATAGGAAAAGTTAAAGTAGACAAAAAGACCTTTCCATTGACATATATCATGTCGTTATTGGTTCCTAGGCCAGCTTCCATACATTTTTGCCGGTTCTCCTTTGTTTCAAAATATTACTCGAAATCATATCTTCAGAACATGAACTTGAATTTTTTAGTGACATGATGATTTGTTGAATTTCTAGAGAGTTAAAATCATTAAAGAAAAAACTATTTGGATTAAAACTGTCATCTTTTATCGTATTGTTACAACTTAATAAATTAGTATTACTTGAAGAGTTATTTATATTCTGCAGACCAATATTTGCAAAAAAATCATTAAATAGGTTTGCAACTTTTACAGGTTCAGACACATTTGAATTGTTGTATGCAATAGCTATATTAGCTTGGTTCCTATTTCTATTTAAGATATCGTTCACTATCCCCCACTCTTTTTTAGAATTCCCAAAATTAGCACTCAGTTTATTTCTGTAATAAAAGTCTCTACAGCGCGGAATTACAATTTTAAGGTTTTGGCAAAGCTTTTCATAATAACTTCTCAATCTTATATTATTAGGGTGTTTTTTAACTTTGTTATGAAGTTCTTTTTTCTTGTTAATTTTTTTTAACAGAGAGACATTCATCCAGGGCTTTCGACAAGTTAATTTTAAGTCCTTAGATTCATGAACAGTGCAGTTATTAGAGATGTGGATCTGGAGCTTAGCGAGAAAAATATCAAAGGCTAAAGACGGATCGTCTGTATTCAAAACGTCATCCCAAAACTCAAAAGTCAAATCCGATTTGAGCGTCTCAAAATTAATTTTTTGATAATTTTTTGAAAATGTTTGATACGTTCTGGACACATTAATATCAAATTGAAGACTAGTTAAGGAATGATCAGTTATTTTGAAGTCAAAAGTATCAGCTTTATAATCGTTATTATTTTGTCTCTGAAATTTAACAAAAATATGGTCTAAGCATGACAATCCTCTAGTTGGTTTATTTACCAGTGACATAAAACCAAAAGAAGACAAGACGGTAAGGAAATTGTCTGCAGCAGGTGCTGCTGACAATATGTCAATATTAAAATCCCCAAGAAGAATTTGGTTTTTGCAGCTTTGACTACCCAAAAACACTGAAAATTCATCCACAAAAGACATGATACTAAAGAAATGTAACCTGTAGACACATACAAAACAATACGGAACGCCAGATAACTCACAATTTACGACAATCAAATCAGAAGTATTGAGATTAGGAAATACAATATTGCATGAAATATCGCTACGATAGAATACGGCAACTCCTCCAGCAGCATAAGTGTTGTTGCAACATGCACTAAAAGTATAGTTAGGGATTTTATAATTAGACGCTTCACAATCAAAAATCCATATCTCCGAAAGAAAAATCAAATCAGGTAAATGATTTAAGGATGCTAAATGAGCCAAAAAAAACATCAAAATTTTTTCTTAGGCTTCGGATGTTTTGATGAATGACAGAAAAGCTGGTAAAAGAATTTGGACTCAAATGTTCAACACAAAGGCATTTAGATGAATATGAATTAACTTGTGCATTACGACTATTACAGTTATTGGTTGACATTTAAAAGATATAGACTTAAAGCTTTAGATTATAAGATTGTTTTTATAAAAATCTTCAAAAAAATTTATTTTAATACAATTTACGCCTTCCTTCTTTCTAATGAAAATCGATGAGTTCCGAACCCAGGCATAAAGACATTGTTTTTGCTGTTGTAAAAGCTTTGCCTTCTTTAAGAGAGAACGAGAGTAAGCAGTAAGACTATCGTTTATAAATATATTTGTTTTTGATTTATGTTTTCCATTTGAATTGTTGTTTTGTACTCCAAAAATGTTTGAAGTCAGTTTTATTTTGCTCGTCCTCAGTTTGTTCATAATTTTTTCTTTTATTGAAAGATTTGTAAATTTCACACATGCAACGTTAGAACGGAGCTTCAAAGTCTTTGCATAGATTGATTTAATGTCTTCTTTCTGAATTTGCTCGCCTACACCAACAGTAATAATTTGCATTACCTTTTCCATTATATTCGCCGAATCCAAGTTTGGAATGCCAACGATATCAACCTCGCATTGTTTGTGTCTTTGCTCCAAAGCATTTAGCCTGGCCTCCAAAGAATTTACTTTGTTAGTGAGAGCAACGTTGCTTTCTTCCAGTGAGCGAATTTTCGCGAGTGCATCACTGTTGATTTTTTGGAGTTTGACAATTTCACTAAAAAGAACAGACAAAGTAATTTCTTGACCGTTGTTTAATGATGGGGAGACGGCAGGTGGAATATTAAAATGCTCCTTTGGGGGATCAACATTAGCAGGAACAACAACACCATCAATACGAGGGGCAGTAGCAGCAGTAAGAGACTCAACGTTAACGTCAGCAGCTTCTATTTTATCAGAACCAGAAGCCGCAGCAGCAGAAGATGTAGATGGGGACGGGGAGTCACTTGTCAAATGAATTTTATTGAGAGCCGGTTCCAATGTGCGCTTAATAATCGGCAACTGATCGGCAGACAATGACTCACGGCGCTGTTTCAGACAGAGAGCACACTTGTGGCTTATTTTGCTTCTAAGCATGTATTCAATTTAATTTTTTTTTAATTTGGCGCACTTTGCATGGGAATACTGATTGCAAGTTTGACAACGAATTTTTGTATCACTTCGATCAATAGACAACTCACATAGCACACACTTCATGATTCGAAATTAGAGTACAGAATTTGTATAGTTTATTGTTTGTTGTATTACTATTCTTTATATTCTTATAAGTTCTAACTTTTTTATTTAATTTACTTTTTTTGTTTTTTTTTTTTAATTTTATTTTTTTAACTAATATGATCTCTTCTCACACGATGTGACCCCATCAACACACAGAGAGAGATTGATTCATTTCATTTCATGCATTTATTTGAACAGATTTATACAGTAAGATACAGTATCTTTTAAAATATTATAAACTTAATTGTTATTTAAGGATGTGTTGCAATTGTTTAAGTTTAAAAACAAAAAGTTTTTTTTTAAGTTGTATGTGGGATGTGGGAACCACGTGCTTGCTACCACAACATTTCGCCCCCGCAGCAAAATCGATCAACCTGAATCCGTTGTCGGAAGTGGTGTCGTGCAGGCTGTGCTTTCCGACTGGTCCACGGTCCACCAAAGACGTCCTCTTTTCCCACGTTAAAATCGCCGAGGACAATTTTAATTATTCCCAAGCCTCTTTCCCCTCCCAGATACCGCACGCGCTGGGGTCCATTTTCACCGAGTACGATTACAATTACGGTTGCTAATCGTATCGTCACTTAATTAGAAATTATTTGTAAATTGTAATAAATAAAATAAAAAAAGTGATGGCGATACGAATATCAAATTTAACTTTTCCGTCATTATTGACACTTGTTACTATTTCTCCAACTTCAACATATTTCTTTGCTTTTTGTAGAGATACCTGCATTCCTTTCCTGCATAGCATATCGTGTTTGATGTTGAAGAAGTTGGCATGACAGATTTTTGACATCAAATGCATCCGTTGTTTCAAAATTTTATATCGTTAGGCCCTCCGCACACGAAGCAACTGTTTTGCAACTGTTTTGCGACTAGAATCGCAAATCAGTTGCTCAAGGAACTTTGTATATGAAGCTCTATAGCAGAGCTCACACGCTCGACTGAAATGAAACCGGTTTGCAACCGGTTTGCAATCGGTTTCCAACTAGTCGCACGCAACTGATTTTGCAGGTCGAATTTGAGTTGCTTAAGCAACTTTTTTTGTTTTTGTTATTAAAATTATAATATTATATATAAAAACAGATGTGTTTGTTTGTTTCTATGTCTAGTATGGACTTCTAAATGGCCCAACAGATATTTATGGATTTTGCATGTTGTATTTCTGGAATTTGTTTGGCATTGGAAAAACCATACGGAAGAGTCGGAAAACTGGAAATATGAAATATGATATGATACATAGACGTGAATTTGGTTTCTTGCATATTCTTTTTGTTCCAGAATCGCTTATCAAATAGTAAAATAGAAAGTTCTTGATGGAAAACCCGCAAAACTCATTAGAGTTGTAGGTGCTTTGGTTTTCTAATGAAATATTGTTGATATAAGACCGCGAATTTTAGGTGCATTCGTTTTCAAATAGAAAAATAGAAAATTGTTGGTGGAAAACTCGGAAAATTAAAAAAAAGAGTGAATCATTTGATGGTTGATAACATTTAGGATTTTGATTACGTAAAGGTAAACGATATTGATAAGATACGTGGTGTTTAATCACTCAAGGAGTTTATCTGAAGAAGCTTAATTGGGATGAAAAGGGCTTGGTTTGTTTGTATGTCCTGTGTAGAGACCATCAGCAGATACACATTCTCTCATGTTCGTGTCCATCTTTTGGATGTTGGAAGCAACCAACTTTGGCATCCGTTTGATTTAAATGTTCTGCTGCCATAAAGTCTGCATTTCAATTTTTTTTCTGTATGTATGGATGGGTCCAATGTTCTCTTCGTACAAGTTTTCTTTGTCTTCAGTACTGGTAATAGTCAATTAAATCGTCTTCATCAGTACAACTGTTTGACATGTTGAATAGTTTCTTATAAAAATTGTGAACAAAAAATTAAAAAATCAAAATTCGGTCGTACTCGTGTGCGGAGAGAAGTCACAAATCGATCGCAAACTAGTTGTAAAACAGTTGCTTGAGCAACTGATTTGCGACTCTAATTGCAAAACAGTTGCTTCGTGTGCGGAGGGCCTTACCCTACACAAACTGACCAGTTCCACTGGGATGCCAACAAGCTGCTCTCTATAGAGGCTTCAAAATCAATGAAGAGGTCGTAGGTGTCGATTTAAAATTCCTGAAATGATTCCAATATCTGATCGATGGTAGAGTTTCCTGGTCTAAAACTTACTGATAACTGATAAGTGTCTTTCAGAATGTTGACGAATGGAATTATAGACAAAGAAGGTACGGTAGACAGGATCTATGTCACTGTGTAGTTAGTGCAGTTCAGATGGTTTCCTTATTAAAAAGCAAATGAGTTCAAGCAGTGCGCTCAATCAATAAGGTTTCCATTGCCGTTTTGAAACCTTAAAAAACATGCCTACAACCTTTCCTTACGTTTTTTATTTACCACGACGTAAAAATCAGTATTTCCCATTGGTGTCATATGTCCATTATTAAACCTCGTAACATGTTAATCATGAAAATATCACAATTCACAACAGACGAGTATGTACAGAAGTGTGAACCTTTTTAAAAGTACTTAACTTTGAATTCACAATAACCTTAAGCTCAAAACCATCTTGACTTGACTGGATGTCGAAGAAATATATGCTCCTTAAGCCCAGGCCCACGCACACTTTCCTCCGTAATGTGCCTGAAAGATTTAAGAAATAATAGAATTTTAAGTGAATTTTTAAATTCATACAATCACAATGTTCACAACCCATTTCCATTTATTTTTCAACCAGAGCCAGAGCCACAGCCACAGATCCATATTCTTGGGTTATGCAAAATCTTCTGGATTGTGTTAAAGTCACTCACTCAACATTCAACAACCTTTACATACTCAAAACTCTATCTTATTATTTGGACTCGGCATCCAGCGCCTCAGCCAGCATGTGACACTGACTTGAACGAGAAGCATATTTTACATTAAAACTCACAGGTTTACCAGAGCACTTTTATTATCCTCCTCGTCTCCGCTCTTTTTATGGTGATGGTGGGGAACCAGAGTCTGCCCTTCTTCGAGAGTAGGTGGAAGAAAGCTGCAAAAACACTTAACTAGTCCCATAAAAGCAAACAGCAAACATTACCGATTATTTATTTAAATGCGAAATGGCAGCCCAGCGGCAGGGGATGCGGGTCCGTATGGCAGTCGACCTTTTTTCTTCTGCCCCCCATCAGTATCCGCAACGCAACACTCACTGGCGAGGTCCTGGTATTCATCTTCTGCACAGGACTTTTATTTTTGTTGGTTTGTTGGCGGGGGGTAATTTCCACTTTCGACAAGAAGCTTGATGGTGACCATTAATCTTCTCTTTCGCCGAAATGCCGTAGGTACTTTATTTGTGTTTTTGGTGCGTAACGAACTCTTCACGTGAACCCATTTCAAACACCTGTTACCAGTTACAGTACAGTAAAATAAGGTTACATAACAAACTGGAATATTATTAACATGCGGGGGATGTTGTGAGTTGTGACGTTACACTAAAGATGACGATCGATGATGAGGACAAGGACGATGCACGGTACGACAATGGCGCCCTCTCTTCAAGTCACTGATGGTGGTTGAGGCAGCTGTCGGCTGATGCTGGTTGTGTGGCCTGAACACCACTATGACAAATGGTATTGAGATTTTTGATTGTTTATTCAGCCAACAATTTCGTGCTTTATATTAATGCGAAAATGGAAATCTGCTAAAAGCTTTGCATGGGGTTTCTGTTTTGAATGACACTAAGCCATTCTTAAACTGATTTAACTGATTGAATGGGATAATCAGGAGATTGGAATTTGTATGCTTTGATGTTTGTAGGTATGAATGTTTAGAAAACTTATTAGGCATTAAGAACAATGTTATGACTATGACTTATGGATTTTATATCTTAATTATTTATGCTTAACTAAAGTTTTTCGTCGTGCTGCTCAACGATGATGAATTGCTTTTTATTAGTTTCTGAATGGAAAAAATGTTCAGGTTCAGAGTGACTTATGAGAATTGTTTGACAATTTGACAAAATCGTTAATCGTGACCTGGTGTAATATTAGTTTTCATCATGTCTGAGATTTTGTTGTTTGGTAAGTAGAATATTATTTACCTACTTTTAATAAGTTTTACGACTGGATAAGAACTTTCGAATTGCGTTTGATTCAAGAACATTTTTTTACGAAAACACAATCCCTATCAACTTTTCTACATTAATTTATTTATTAAACAAAAAAAAGTTAGCTTTTTTCCACCTTTTCACTATTTGAACTACTGAGCTTCTCCATAATACGGCGGTTTTGTATATTGACGTATGTAGGGAACTTCATTGGCAAGCGAAATTCGCTTTCGAAAACGGGGATCAACAACAATCTTGATCAAAATCTACGCCTTGATTGTTGCTTCAATTCTTGACATGCCGAGCCAACCAAAAATAAATCACAGCTGAAAGATGGCCGCCAGTTAAAATGGTGTTGCCAAAAAAAAAACACACAAATATGAGAAGTTTTTACGGGAATCAATAATTCCTATACCTACCTACATTTTATTTCATTCTAGGGTTTGGAACAATATCATTCAAAGGGCCGCCTTTTGAGTGAAATGTTGGTTTTTAACGCTAGGTTTCGGGGACTATACGCGTAAACACGGTCTTTTGCAAAGATCTAACGGCGTATGATCCTGGTAACCAATTGACGTCGCCAAAACGTGAAATTACGCGTGGTTTTGTGGATGGTTGTCCCGTCTTGTTAGAACCACATATCACCAAGGCATGATCATGTGATGCTTAATTTACACAGGCTGTGGTAGGTATACTCATGTGCGGATTTCCCATAGGGGCAACAAGGGCAGTTGCCCAGGGGCGCCGACTCAATAGGGGCGCCGAATTATGAGACGCCAACATTTTTTGTTAGATATTTTCCTTGAAAAACCGATAAAAGTTCAAGCCAAAATGATAGTAGAGGAGCTGCTCCGAAGACGTCCGTCACTGTGGGACTACCATAGAAAGTAAAAACAAACCAAAAACAAAGATAAATAATAATTTATATCAGTGCTGTCTTTATCCACCGGTGATACGTATATTGTTTTCCAGTTATTTGACACAGCAATTCCTGTTTTGTTCTATGTCATCGTAGAAATCGTAGCAGTTAAAAGAGAATGAAAAGAGCTAAAAGTGTTTTTTTTTTTAATTTCGCGTTTTGTCTATCGCAGCCTTCTATCAATACAGAAGCACCGGGCTGACATAAATTAGTTATCCATAAAAAAAATCGCAAAAGCAGTAAAGTCACTTGTTTGTACAACGCCGCATAAATGATACTCGACAAATTTTTAAGCGTCTAGTTATAATATAAAAAATATTTGTGCTTTATAATAACTGGGGTACCGCTACGTGTGAGAGATTCCCTACTTTCCGAGTTTCTAAAGTCTATAGGGGGCGTGTCTTCAAAAGCTAGGACTTCTGGTAACCCTATCTTAGGGTACAAGGGGCGCATTAATTTGATCTGCCCAGGGGCGCTTTAGGTGGTAAATCCGGCCCTGGGTATACTCGTCGGAATCCATCAAGGTCTGACTGAGGAAACACTCTAAAACTCAGTCTAAAGAAAACACCGAACTCTTTCCAATTAGTTTTTAACTTCTTCTTTATTTACTTATTACTTATCCGGCTCATAATCCATGAAGGATCTCTTCTTTATTTAACCTTTTTTTATTTAAAAATTTCGGTCTTAAAAATAAATATGCGTATTCATTCTGTTTATCTAATATACCTATAAAATTCTCGTGTCACGGGGTGCGTAATTGAACTCCTCCGAAACGGCTCGACTTATTTTCGTGAATCTTTGCGAGGATATCGGCTAGGGTGAGAATCGGACAGCATCAATTTTTCATCCCCCTAAATGTTAAGGGTGGTGCACTCTTAATTTTTTTTTGACAAAATTTTTTGTTTTTATTTTTTTATGATTTTATTTATTCAAATACGTTAAATACTAACGTTAAGATTACAATGATTACTTAAAACTAAACTTAAAACTACTATTTATAACAAAAAAATTAAATTAAAAAAAAATTAAAAAAAGTAGTGGGGAAGCGGGGTAGTCGGTAGCAATTACTGGTGTAGCGGGTAGCGTTTAGAAGTATTGGGTAACGAGAAGTGGGGTAGAGGGTAACGGGGTAGCTGGATATAATGGGATAGCGTTTAGAGGGTAGTGGGGTAGCTGGTAGTACGTATCGATTACCGGTTAAGCGGGTAGCGTGTGTAAGTATTGGGCAGCGGGTAGTGGCTAGCGGGTAGCAGGGTAACTGGGTATAACAGGGTAGCGAGTACACGGTAGTGGAGAAGTGGGAAGAGGGTAGCGGATGGTATGGTAGCGGGCTAAAAAAAAGTCTAGGTCTTTTTTATATCGATTGTTTAGTTGTTTATTTATTCATAACATTAAGCCTTGAGGCAGTACAAAGTCTGTCGGGTCAGCTAGTACTCTTATATATTACAATTCTTATATAATAAGTTAAACACAATAGCGGCCTCGAAGTGAGGGGGACTTTCGGAAGGAGTTAATATAATCTGTTACCACGGCCTCAGGGTGAGGGGAATTCTCGGAAGGAGGTTAAACAACCTACAGGCCCGGCCTCAGCGTCAGAGACAAAATTATATCTTAAACTGACATACGTTTTACCCTCCGGACACCGCAAATTTTATTTTACTGTTACTTCGTGTCTGTGAATAAATGAGAAAAAACAGCAACATAAATGAGGTGGTAAGACCATATTTACTGTGACAGTATTGGTAAAAACACGCATACTATCGCAGTTACTATGGTCCATAGCTTGTAGGCATTGTCTTTTTGACAGCTCAGTCTTCCATCTCCCTTTTAAACTCATCTGTGCTCAGGGTGAGGGATATTTACTTACTTACTTGCTTATCCGGCTGACAATCCATGAAGGATCTCAGCCTGGGATACTGCAACTTTCCATCGTGAACGGTCCCTCGCATGCACTCTCCAGAAGCCGAAACCAAGCACTCTGGCATCCGCAGTCACTTGGTCCCTGTACCGTGTAGGTTCGGTCTTCCTTGTCGTCTCGAACCTGGTGGCTGGGATGAGAAGACTTTCTTGGCTCGAGCGTTGTCGTCCATTCGCTCGATTTGGCGGAGCCAATGTATTCGTCTTTTCTTGGCCTTCTGGACTACATCCACATCTTGGTACAGCTCATTTAGTTCGCGATTGAACCTTCTTCTCCATTCGCCATCGTCGCATACGGGACCGAAAATCCGTCGAAGAATTTTCCTTTCGAAAGTGCCCAGTATCAATCCCCTTTTTTTCTTATCGTCCAGCACTCGGCGCCGTAGAGTAGAACTGGTAAAATCAAAGATAAGTATAGCAGACACTTTGTCTTTCGAGTGAGGAGTTTTGAACCCAGTTCTTTGGCCAAACCGAAGCAGCAGCGCTTCGTTAGGGTAATTCTTCTTCGGATCTCCACTAAGGTGTCGTTTGTGGGATTGATGTTCCAAGGTAGGTGAACTCCTTAACTACCTCGAAATAGCTGTTACCAACAGTGACGTTTTGTCCTAGGCGGTGGACAGACGTTGTTTTGTTTGTTGATAGCATGTACCTACTTTGTTTTGTCCTCATTCACTTCAAGACCAACGAGTTTCGCCTGTTCTTCAATGGCTGTGAAGGCCTCAAGCACAGCTCTCTTGGATCGACCGATGATGACTATGTCGTCCGCATAGCCTAGGAGCTGGGTGGATTTGTTGAGGATAGTGTTTTCCGTGCTCACACCACTCCAGGACTATGTTGAAGAAGTTACATGACAACGCATCTCCTTGTCTAAACCCTGCGCATGTTTGAAATAACTCGGATGAGCTGTTACCCATTTGCACACTGCACTGCATATTGTTTAGCGTCATGCGGCAGTCAGTTTGTTTGGGATCCCGAATTCAGACATCGCCATCATAAGCTCTTGGCGGTGGATGCTATCATAAGCAGCTTTGAAATCGATGAAAAGATGGTGGGTTTCGACTTGAAATTCGTCGCCTCAGTGTGAATGTTTGGTATATCGTTGTTCTGCCTGGCCTAAAGCCACACTGGTACGTGCCGATTATTGTGTTGCAGAAAGGTTGAAGACGCTCACACAGTACGTTGGATAGGATTTTGTATGCAACATTTAGCAAAAATATTCCACAGTAGTTTTTGCATGACATCGGATCGCCTTTTTGTAGATGGGGCATAATGGAGAACAGTTTTTACATGCCTTTGGAGAACATCTTAAGCAACTCAATTTCTACCTTACCGTCACAGCTGTTTCAGTAGGAAAAAATATTTATCGTTTTTGATAAACTTCTGTTCATGTCCACTTTTATTGGAAACTATGAAAATCTGCTAAAATCAACTGAAGGGTTCGGTTTAGAAAGTAAAGCTTAATAAAACACACACAACGATACATTTTCAATGAAAATTTTATCGTAATTGAACTCCTCCGAAACGGCTCGACCGATTTTCGTGAATCTTTGCGAGGATATCGGCTAGGGTGGAGAATCGGACAACATCTTTTTTTCATCCCCTAAATGTTAAGGGTGGTACACCCTTTAATTTTTTTTTTTTTGACAAAATTTTTTATTTTTATTTTTGTATGTAACATCATACTAAAATACATACAACCTTTAATTTTCACCCCTCTATGATCAACCCTTATTTTTTATTTATTTAATTAAAAACTTTAATTTTTTTGGCAAGATTTTTATTTTTATTTTGTCATGATTTTGAAGCGGGGTAGTCGGTAGCGGGTAGTGGGTAACAATTACTGGTTTAGCGGGTAGCGTTTAGAAGCGGAAAGTGGGGTAGCGGGTAACATGATAGCTGGATGTAACGGGATAACGTGTAGAGGGTAGATGGGTAGCGGGTAGTAGGTAGCGATTACCGGTTAAGCGGGTAACGGTTGTAAGTATCGGGTAGCGGGTAGTGGGGTAGCGGGTAACAGGGTAACTGGGTATAACGGGGTAGCGGGTAGACGGTAGTGGAGAAGCGGGGAGAGGGTAGTGGTTGGTATGGTAGCGGGCTACAAAAGTCTAGGTCTTCTTTATATCGATTAAGGCAGTACGAAGTCTGTCGGGTCAGCTAGTTTCATTCTAAAGTTTGGTCTTTGTGTGAAAAAGAATATCATTCAAATTTTCGCCTTTCGTTTCGTTTTCGCAGCAAGTGATTCTTTTGAAGTAATTTTTAACCACTTTTTCGCACATATCGGGTGGTACCTCGGCCAAAATTTGAGTATCTTATGTTAATTTTTAATACGTCTAGAGTTCGGGGACCATTCGGCTTAAACACGGTCTTTTGCGTAGCCCCAAAGAAAAAGTTTAAAAGTGTTGAATCGTATGATCTTGGCTTGGTGAATAATTGTCGTCGACAAAACGTGAAATTACGCGACCAGGAAACTTTCCCAGGTAATAAAGCCGTAATTGGTCGTGTTGCGTTCGCTTGTTGCCCCGTTTTGTTGGAATTCTAACCACATATAGTCCAAGGCATGAACTTCAATCGCCAGCCAAATAATATCGGTTATCATTCAACAATAGGTGTGTTTTTGTGACTATCAAGTAAAGTAAAGTAAAGTAAAGTAAACAAAATATCAAGAAAACGATCGATTTAACTGTCAATATTGATTTAAATTCAATAGAGTACTGAAGGGAAACGTCAAACGAGATGACGTCTTGTCGTCGTGGAGGGCAAACAACTTCACTTGGGTCGAAATTGATTAAACAAGAAATATAAAACATACCTTTCCCTGTAAAATTAATGAAAATTTATCATTTATTGAAGTTAAAAGTTTACTATTTTATCTTCTTTCTTTGTTGTTTGTGTTAAAATGTACAAAAATATGTATGCCTTCTAAGTGCTGTGTTTTTGGTTTTTGGTGTCCAACTTCCTTCTTTTTGCATCTTTTGCATCCAATCTCTTGCGTACATTAAAATCTTTATTTCCTGAATACATTTTTTTTTAGATATGTAGGTACATTATAATTATTGAAATATTAAGCAGAATTACAAAAAAAAAAATTCAAATTGTATGCAAATTCCGCCTTTGTTTGCCCTCCACGACCGATAAATGACAGTTGAAATTGGTCGAAATTTATGCACTGTCAAAAAGAAAAGAGCCCATTGACATAACAATATATGGACTGCTAGTCACTTGTCATTTCCATACATTTCATGAGAAGAAAAAAGGTACACGCTACAGCAGCGCCATTGGTTCGAAGCGGCCAAATTAGTCCCAAAAAATATGTTTCAATTCACATAGTTGAAAAAACAACGAACGTTACATTCAAATGTAAGAAAATCGTCAAATTGAAAATAAATAAACTAGTGATTTTTATTTTTATTTTTATTGACCCATGAACTGGATATATTTTGTAAAACGCATACATAAGTCTAACACTTCAGTTGGCTTGATATGTTATGAGCAGAATCTTTTATTTTTGTGCAAGTTTTCTTATTTTATTTATTTTCTTATTCAAATATTGTCTTCAACCCATTTAGGATCCAGAATTCTGAAAGGACAATAGGGTAGAGACGGCACCCTTCGACAGTGGGGCACCTTCGACAGTCACTATTATCTCTGTGTGTAGACCTTTAAAAATTCTGTAAAAAATTGTGGATGTGCCTTTAATCATGCCAAACATATGTCAAAAATTTCAGCAGTCTGGCTTTAAATCCCGCCAAGTTAGGATGTAAAGCATTTATTTGGACCACGTGCTATAATTTTCAGGGTAAGTTCTTAAGATTTTTGTAGTCGTGTTTTTAATTTTTTCTAGCAGTGAAGTTGTTTTTTATATACAATACTATGTGTTTATTTATATTTATAAAGCTAATTTGATAAATCTTACTTTGGGAAATAATAAAAAAAAAAAAGTAAAATAACATCAAGTGGGGCACCTTCGACATTCTTGTCTGGGGCACCTCCGACATACTGTCTCCTATGTTTATCCATCACAAAAATTAGTTAATCCTCAAAATATTTATTCGATTGTTAAAGAAAATGGTTCGAGTTTATAAAAAAAAGGCTATGAAAAAGGCACTTACAGATGTCATCAATAAGGTGGAATCACACAGTTCAGCAGCGGCAAAATATTGCGTAAAAAGGACTACCCTTATATCTACTTATTTATTTTTTGTTAAAACTATTTTTTAAATACTGTAATGTGTATACACTTTATTTATCTCATACGCTCTGTATCTCCTTCTATTGTAATGTCTAATACTAATGTGTATACTTTATTATCTCTTACTCTCTGTATCTCTTTCTATATTTAATGCACACACTTTTCTTACTCTCTTTACTTACTCTGTATCTCTTTCTATATTTAATGTACACACTTTTCATTACTCTCTTTACTTACTCTGTATCTCTTGTTTATTTAATGTACATACTCTCTTTACTTAATATCGTTTAATTGTAGTAGTAAACACTCGTGAGGGGCAATAATTAATTAAGATTAAGAGAAACTTTTTGTTTAGCATTAAGAACGTTAGCCCCTACAAAAATCCCAGTATTTTCTCTCGAACTTTCAGCTTCCCCAAGAACTAATAGGAACCAATAGTAGTTTCTAGAACCCATCATTTTTGATATAAATAGCCGTTTGGTGGCGAGGCGAATTAGTTGATTGTGAACTGCGATAAGTAAAGTACACTGTGTTTGAAAAGTTATAATTGAAAGTGTTGAATAAATAAGTTTGTGAGTGATTTGAATAAAGTGAATTTGTGTTTTATTTAAAAAGTGAATAAGTTTTAATTGTCGGACCAAGCCGAATATTACATTGGTGTCAGAAGTGGGATTAAAACTTATTGAGAATAAAACAGTGAACAGTGATTAAACTATTTTGTGTGAAATAGTGAAGTTAAAAATGATAAGTAAAGTTTTGAAAGACTTAACTGTCGCTGAGCTAAAGGCCGAATTAAGCAAACGTGGCTTAAGTGCGGCAGGATATAAAATCGAACTCGTAAAACGGCTACAGGAATATCTGGAAGAACAAAATGAAGACCCAGATACGTTTGCTTTCGAAGTGGAAGCAAAATCGGAAGAGGTAAATGCAACTGCCGACTTATCTACCATGATGACACTTCTTCTAGCCAAATTTGAAGAGAATCAAAAGAAGCAAGAAACTCAAAACAAGAATGTTCTGGAGCAACTAGAAACTCAAAGAAACGAGCAGAAGACCGAGCAAGAGAATGTCCTCAAACAACTGGAAACACAAAAGAATGATGTTCTGGAACAACTACAAGATCGGTTTGATGAACAGAAAAATCTGCTAGAAGGCAGGTTTGCGGACTTCGAAGACAGAATCAATGAGCGTGTCGAAAAACAAAATTCAACGACTAATGCACGTTTCAAGAAAATAGACGACCAGATCGAAACCATTACAAGCGAACTAGAAAAAGTGCGAAAGATGAAAGCTCGAGAAACTTCTGGTGAGTGCTCAAGAAAGAGAGAAGTGAATCCTCCAAGCTTTGATGGTCAGATACCGTGGTCAATCTACAAGAAACAGTTTGAAGCAGCAGCGTTAACAAACGGCTGGGACGATGACGAAAAATACATTGCTCTTACGCTTGCCTTGAGAGGAGCAGCTGCTGAACTGCTACAAACCATCCCAGCAGAGAAGAACGGTGACTACAAAGTTCTGGTAAACGCAATCGAACAGCGGTTTGGGGATAGCCACATGACAGAAGTCTTCCGAGTACAACTAAACAACAGGGCACAGAAAAGAGGTGAAACTCTGCAGCAGCTTCAGGCAGATATCGAGCGATTAGTCCACCTGGCATACCCAACAGCTGGCAACGAGATAATAAATCAACTTGCTGTTGAAGCCTTTGTGAGAGCTGTGGGCGATATAAATCTCCAAAGGGCTATTCGCACTGCCGGAAAGCAAACACTACCAGAAGCATTGGCTTTCGCTCTAACAATGGAAGCCGCAGAACAAGCTTCCCAAAACGTGCATCGTGTGAGAGAATTGGAAGCCCAAGAATGCTCTTGTCAGAAGACTACTCTGGAAAGAAGTCAGCGAGACGGACCAGCACGATGCTGGAACTGCAACAAGACCGGGCATCTTCAACGACAGTGCAGATTACCGCGAAGAGGAACCGCATGCCAACACTGTGAACACAGAAATATGTCAACTGGTCAAAGTTACACCTACAACAATGTTGCTTCCCAAGTTGTTTCCCATCCCACCAACTTCGAGGGACCGAAGCTGGCTTCTAGTACCGATAGCTACAGAAACACCATCCAGGTTTCTCAAACGAAACGTGACAACAAGAGCCTGACCGTGGAAGCAAGTATAAACGGCAACAAATGTGTGGCTACCATCGACACCGGTGCCACGGCGTCCATTGTACGACAGGACCTCGTTAAGAAGACATGGCTCCACAACACCAACAGCTATCGTCTAAGGACTGCAACTGGAGAAGCCGCAAAAGTTTATGGTGAGGTACGTCTTAAGATCCGGATGGCAGAGCTGGAATTCTCTCACCTGTTCCTGGTAGCAGATATATGCGACGAGTGCATTGTCGGTGTCGATTTCATGAAAGATCACGGAGTGATATTGGACATCGGGAACCAAGTCCTGAAATATCGAAACATCGAGATTCCGATGATCTATGGGATCCACTCGTATGAGACCTCGTTATCTATGAAAACCGTCATCAAAGAAGATCTGACTTTGCCTGCTTCTTCAGAAGTATTCGTGTGGACGAAATTGAAAGGTAAGCCTGGCAGCCATCGATACCTCATGGTCGAACCAGCATCTGTAAAGTCCTCCCAAAACGTCACCATTGGGAAGACTCTTGTTAGACCTGTAAAGAACATGGTTCCCGTACGAATACTCAACATCAAGCCGTACGAAGTTAAGCTTAGAAAAGGTGAGATTGTCGGACAATGCGAATCTGTATCAGCTATAACAAGGATCAGCGAAGAAGAGACAAGGCAAACATTGAAGTCCAAAGAGCTGAACTCCATAAAGACGAACATTCTCGAGTCCTCTAATCTTGGCCAACAACAACGAAGAACTGCAGAAGGTCTCCTCGAAGAATTTGCAGACATCTTTTCATCATCGCAAGGGAAATATGGCAGAACACAACTGGTTCAACATCGAATCAACACCGGGGATGCAAAGCCGATTCGTCAACCTGCAAGACGCCTTCCACTAGCCAAACAAGGTGAGGTTGAAGAACTGATAACCACCATGAAAGAAGAGGGTCTTATCGAAAACTCAAAAAGCCCTTGGGCGTCTCCAGTGGTCCTGGTAAAGAAGAAAGACGGATCAACCCGCTTTTGCGTGGACTATCGAAGGTTGAACGATGTGACCAAGAAAGATAGCTACCCTCTGCCTAGGATCAGCGATACTCTGGACGCAATGGAAGGAGCACAATGGTTCTCAACTTTGGACCTGAAAAGTGGATACTGGCAAGTAGAAATCCATCCTGAAGACAAAGAGAAGACAGCGTTCTCGACAGGAAACGGATTGTGGCAGTTCAAAGTGATGCCTTTTGGACTGTGCAATGCTCCAGCGACTTTTGAGCGCCTTATGGAATGCGTCCTGCAAGGACTCACTTGGAAATCTTGCCTGGTCTATTTGGATGACGTCATCGTATACGGGAAAACATTTGACGAACATTGTACAAATCTGAGAGCCGTGTTTCAAAGACTTCGAGAAGCCCACCTCAAGCTCAATCCAGAAAAGTGTTCACTCTTCAAAACCGAAGTGAAATACCTGGGACATATCATCTCATCCCAAGGAGTTAAGACGGATCCTGATAAGGTTGACACCTTGAAGAATTGGCCAACACCACAGGACAAACATCAACTCCGAAGCTTTCTGGGTCTAGCCACCTACTATAGGCGCTTCGTCAAGAATTTTGCTGAGATCGCCAAGAGTCTACATCAGCTAACGGAAAAGGGAAAGCAGTTTAAATGGTCAGGTGAGTGCGAGCGCAGCTTTCAAGAGCTCAAGCAACGCTTGTGTAATGCACCCGTGCTGACCTACCCGACTCCAGGAAAACCGTTCATCATTGATGCTGATGCCAGCAATGTCGGGATTGGTGCTGTATTGTCACAGGTACATGATGGCGAAGAAAAGGTGGTTGCCTATTACAGCAAGGTACTCTCAAAGTCGGAAAGAAACTATTGTGTGACCAGAAGAGAACTTCTTGCACTGATTTTGGCAACAAAGCACTTCCATAAGTATCTCTATGGACAGAAGTTTCTTCTCCGAACCGACCATGGAGCACTAAACTGGCTTTTGAATTTCAAGAATCCAGAGGGTCAAGTGGCGAGATGGATTGAGAGGCTGCAGACGTACGATTATGAAATTCAACATCGGAAGGGGAAGCTTCACTCAAATGCTGATGCACTGTCTCGGAGACCATGTAAGCAAGACTGTAAGCATTGCTGACGCCAAGAAGAAAAAGAAGTGGTTACTGTTCAACGAACCAGAACCGATCCCATTTATGGCTGGAGCAACGACGAGTTGAGGAAGGCTCAACAAGAGGACCCAGATATTGAACCCATCCTCGCATGCAAGGAACACCAGGAAAAACCAGAATGGGCCGATATCTCCGACAGAAGTCCGGCTCTAAAGGCCTATTGGGCACAGTGGGACTCATTGCATGTCCAAGAGGGTGTCCTTCGACGTAAATGGGAATCAGCAGATGGAAAGTCCTATGTAATGCAGCTAGTCTTACCGAGATCGAAGATTGTGGACGTTCTGCGAGAGATGCATGATGGAGTTTCGGGAGGCCATCTAGGAGTAAACAAGACGCTAGAAAAGGTTCGACAACGATTCTATTGGCTACATGCAAAAGAAGATGTCGAGAAGTGGTGCCGAAAATGTGATACCTGTGCTGCCACCAAAGGCCCGAACAAAAAGAATCACAGCCAAATGCAGCAGTATAATGTCGGATCACCCTTTGAAAGGATTGCAATAGACGTGGCGGGTCCATTTCCGGAAACAAATAATGGAAATCGTTATATTCTGGTCGTCATGGATTACTTCAGCAAGTGGCCTGAAGCATACGCCATACCGAATCAAGAAGCCAAAACAGTCGCAGACCAAATTGTGTTCAACTGGGTGAGCAGATTCGGTGTTCCATTAGAACTGCATTCCGACCAGGGAAGGAACTTTGAATCAAACATATTCCAGGAAGTTTGTGGGCTTCTTCACATTAAGAAGACAAGAACAACACCACTCCACCCACAATCTGATGGCATGGTCGAACGGTTCAACCGAACCCTGAAGGAACATCTTTGCAAAGTTGTGGACGACAACCAGCGAGATTGGGATCGACACATTCCACTGTTTTTGATGGCGTATCGAAGTGCAAGACATAGCTCAACTGGCCATACACCGTCTGAGATTTTAATGGGAAGGAACATCAGACTGCCGAGCGAAATCAAATTTGGATGTCCCACGTCGGAACCGCAAGCCGAGGATGTTTACTTGGATGACCTCAGGGAAAGACTCCTTCAGATCCACGACGATACCAGGTCAAAAATTAAGATGTTCAGTGACCGAATGAAGACACGCTACGATATACGAGCGACAACAACAGAGTTCCAAGCAGGAGATCGAGTGTGGCTTTACAATCCCCATCGACAAAAGGGGTTGTCACCGAAACTTCAACGGGACTGGGAAGACCCATATACAGTGATTAGCAAAATCAACAACGTCGTGTACCGGATACAAAAAGGAGTCAGAGGTAAACTTAAAGTCGTACATCGCGACCGACTACATCGCTACAGTGGTGATGAAGATGATGGATTTGTTCGGGACGATCAATCCTAAGGAGGGGGCAATGTAATGTGTATACACTTTATTTATCTCATACGCTCTGTATCTCCTTCTATTGTAATGTCTAATACTAATGTGTATACTTTATTATCTCTTACTCTCTGTATCTCTTTCTATATTTAATGCACACACTTTTCTTACTCTCTTTACTTACTCTGTATCTCTTTCTATATTTAATGTACACACTTTTCATTACTCTCTTTACTTACTCTGTATCTCTTGTTTATTTAATGTACATACTCTCTTTACTTAATATCGTTTAATTGTAGTAGTAAACACTCGTGAGGGGCAATAATTAATTAAGATTAAGAGAAACTTTTTGTTTAGCATTAAGAACGTTAGCCCCTACAAAAATCCCAGTATTTTCTCTCGAACTTTCAGCTTCCCCAAGAACTAATAGGAACCAATAGTAGTTTCTAGAACCCATCATTTTTGATATAAATAGCCGTTTGGTGGCGAGGCGAATTAGTTGATTGTGAACTGCGATAAGTAAAGTACACTGTGTTTGAAAAGTTATAATTGAAAGTGTTGAATAAATAAGTTTGTGAGTGATTTGAATAAAGTGAATTTGTGTTTTATTTAAAAAGTGAATAAGTTTTAATTGTCGGACCAAGCCGAATATTACAATAGGGGTATTCACGATTCGGTGCAAATGGTCTTGTATCGTTGCAAAAGTGTAAAAGTGTAACATTTTCTTGCACTAAAACAACAAAATATACAGACTACAATTTTGCTACACTTTTGCACTTTTGCAACACCCTTACCCTATTGCAACAGAAAATTACAATGGTGCAAAATTTGTCTGGTGTAGTTTATAGTTGGCAGCTGTCATTCTCTCTCACAAATGTTTGTGTTTGACATTTTTACTCCCGTATTGCTATAGAATAGTAATGGTGTGTTCACGATTTACAAAAAAAGATGCAATTTCGCAATTTTGCACCTTTATGTTGCACCGGATCGTGAATACCCCTAATATTCAAAGTGTTCATAATAGGTCTGTTTGGGAACATTTTGTAGCAGTTTGTTTGAGATCTGTCAAATTCGTAAAAGAGAGTCCAATTCTCTCCGCAAGAGAGAAACTTGCTACAGAATAAACAAACACATTGAAGTAATTTGTTGTAGTTTGTTTTCATTTTTTCAAAACGATTGACAATCGTGTATGTATGATTGTATTGTAAATTTGTACACATATCGAAAAATAGAATTTTTGATTTTGCTGCTGGAGTTGATGAAATATGATTCTTCGTTCAGCGAAGAAGAATACTAAGGTGCAGTTTTGGCTCGTAACTGTTTAACATTCCTGAGGACAGCGATGACGAGCTCTTCAATTTCGTTATGGAAAGAGTACAACGAAATAGGCGAAACTGTGTAGAATACTACTTTGAATAAGTGATTCGTCAGTATAACGATTAGGAATTAAAAATGCACATTCCGACCTACATAATTTTCTTCGTCAGCTTTGTGAAAAAATCGGAGAAGTATATACTTATCTCCCGTCAGGACAAAAGAATTATTGGAACCAAGCATTAAGGCTTTTTCTTTGGTTTGCGTATCAAGTCCTTAAAAACATACATTTGTAACAAATATGATGAATTGATGAGCACAAAGCCTGTTCTTTCCGAATTTCGGCAAACCGTTTCAGTTAAAATTCAAATTCGAAGAAGAAGATTCATTTAAAAACGAATTGCAACAAGAAATTTCCGTTGCAAAAAGTTGAAACAATTTTCCCTGGAGGGGAAATTTTTACTCTCTCGATTTCTCTTTTCTTTTCAAATCATTCGATTTAACAAACAGAAAATGTTAAGATGTTTTACTTTGTTGTACTTCGTTGCAGTTTGTTGCGGTAAACAAACAGAATTAATGTTATATACATTGTTGTACCTCCAACTTTCAGTTGCGTCGGTGGTGTAATGGTTAGCATAGTTGCCTTCCAAGCAGTTGATCCGGGTTCGATTCCCGGCCGACGCACATTTTTTAATTTTCCTTTTTTTTAACGTAAATTTTTGTTTGGCCAATTTTGTTTGTAAAAAAATACAATGATTTAGCCCAGTCAATGAACGAAAAAAATTGCCTTCACCTCAAAAAAAATCCAACAGTTTTGAAACTTGGCACACTTACTAAGGGATGGTGATGACCCAAAAAAAAGTCCCCAAGAATCTGACGTGAGCTCTAGCGGCAGTTAAGAGAAACATGGAGTTTGTTTCAGTTTTTCACGTTTATCTCAAAAACTATTTGTCGTATCAAAAAATTTTGTACTACAAAATTAAAGCTCATTAAATTTTATAAAAAAAAGCTTTCATGAACTTTTTCGTATCTCTTATAGTTTATAAAATAACTCTAGCGGCAGTGAAGAGAAACATACGGTTTTTTCGGTTTTTCGGGTTTATCTTGAAAACTATTTGTCGTATCAAAAAATAATCTTCTACAAAATTAAAGCTTATTAAATTTCCGAAAGAAAAAAAAATTAGGTTATAAGTAACTCCATCCACATTGAAGGAAAACAAGTAATTTTTTCATGCTTATCTTGGAAATGGTTTCTCGTATTAGTCCAGACAATAAACAATAAACATTCGCATAGAGCTGAAAATTGGTACAGAGCATTAGAACACCGATTAAAGTAAAATGTCAAAAGTCCCCAAAAATCCCATGTGTGCATAAGAAATTAGTCAAGGTCAAATGTCAAAAATGTTGGTTTTTCATGCATATCTTTGAAACGGGGGAAGCTATCAAAAAAAATATATCAAAGGCTTGTACGCCTTGTAATTCTCTAAAAAAAAATTATGACACTTTTTTTCCTACGAGCAAGCGTTTAGAAAATATTGCGTTTTTAAACTGTGTCAAATGTCGAAAATAATGGTTTTTTGCGTATTACTCTTAAACGGTGAGTCCGATTGAAAAAATTTCTATGAAAAACCATTTCCAAGATAAGCATGAAAAAATTACTTGTTTTCCTTCAATGTGGATGGAGTTACTTATAACCTAATTTTTTTTTCTTTCGGAAATTTAATAAGCTTTAATTTTGTAGAAGATTATTTTTTGATACGACAAATAGTTTTCAAGATAAACCCGAAAAACCGAAAAAACCGTATGTTTCTCTTCACTGCCGCTAGAGTTATTTTATAAACTATAAGAGATACGAAAAAGTTCATGAAAGCTTTTTTTTATAAAATTTAATGAGCTTTAATTTTGTAGTACAAAATTTTTTGATACGACAAATAGTTTTTGAGATAAACGTGAAAAACTGAAACAAACTCCATGTTTCTCTTAACTGCCGCTAGAGCTCACGTCGGATTCTTGGGGACTTTTTTTTGGGTCATCACCAGACATCCCTTAGTAAGTGTGCCAAGTTTCAACACTGTTGGATTTTTTTTGAGGTGAAAACCTTTATTGACTGGACTAATTTAGAATTTAACAAATTTGCCTTGGGTGATGATTATTTTGAAAACAAACATCGCTTAGTAGCGTTTATTCTTTTTTAGTCGTCCGGAATGGTTCCGAACTATTCTGCAATCGTTCACTTGGCACAAGATGACAGAGCTGCGTTTTTGCGCTGACTATTGTTATGCATTTCAATTATTATGATCAAAAGAAAAGAAAAATATAACCTCAAAAGATTTTTTTTTCTCGTTTGACAGACAATATGAGCTCAGGAAATTGTTTCGGGTTTATTCGCATAAACCTGAGATTTCACAAAACCCCGCACGGCGTTAAATCGCACGATCTTGGTGGCCAGTTGACATCAGAGATAATGTTTTTTGGAATCATTGCTGCAACAAGTCGATTGCTTCAAGTACGTCGTGGTAGGTTGCGCCGTCCTGCTGAAACCACCTGTTGTCCAGATTCATGTCGTCGAATTGAGGCCACAAGAAGTCCGTTATCACATTCCTGTAACGAATGCCGTTCACAGTCACTGTCGATGTTTTCGGGTTTTCGGCAACACTCGTTTACAGCAGCAATGTTTTCAAGAGACCGACCAGTACGTTGACGCAAACTATTCTTATCACCCCTAATTGACCAAGTTTTATCGAATTTTTTGACCACTCTTCGAATGGTTGACATATTAGGTACACCCTCTCGGCTGAAAGGTTGGCGAAGTTTGCGAAACGTAACTTTCCCCATTTTTTTAATGAGTTTTTAAAGTTATAACGTGTTGTTCTTTCCATTTTTAATAATCGGAGCAAACAGAGGTCACATCTGTCAAATTTCAGAGTTGCCACTTGCATGAAAAAAATATTCCAATTTTAAGAAGTGCGCTCTTACTGAGACACCCTATATTTGGGGAGTAGAAACAGTTTTTTATTTTACATAAGTTTGTATTGTAACTACCTGCTTGAAATGACAGATCTTCATGTTTGGTTCGCGTTTGTGTAGCGTAATCGATCGCACAAGTGATCGAAATTACCAAAAAAGCTGATTGGAAACTGTCAAAAAATTAAAACAGGGAGCTGGTCTTTTCTACCCTTAATCCGAGAAAAGTCGAGATTTATTCTAAATTCACTTCGCTAAATCTCGGAATTAGGGGCAGTGAAAACACCATATGCCAGTATGCAAGAAAATCTAGTTTTACTTGTGTATTTTCAAGCACTTCATATTTCCTTCTATTTCCACTTTTCTACAGACCAAATATTACTTGCCAGTTTCTATTCTTCAATTTCAACTTCACTTCACACCAACAATCATACTGAGAAATTCAATTCCGACATAAAGCGTGCTTTACACAATATGGATTTTCCATATATAGGGGAGGAGGGGGCGGTTGTGGACAAATTTTATTAAATCTTTAATATTTGTCTACAGTAAAGACTTTAAATCAACACTTTTTACCAGCTTATAAACTAAGGCTTCCCCTAAATTGTCCGTAAACATAAACTTGATAAGACTTCAAGTTTTAAGGTTTTCCATAATTCAATCAACAAGCTTTTTCTGTCCATATGCCCCCCACCAAGGGGTGGATAAGGACACGGACCAAAATTAATGGGGCGGAAGTGGACAGCTACAAAAATAACCGATAAATAATTAAAAACTAACACAAGATATTTAAAAAAGAACTTTTTTAATATTCCAAAGTAAAAATTTCTTATTTTAATTCACAAAAGTATAAAAAACATTTAATAAAAGTGTGTCCCATATAGTGTGTCCACATTCACCCCGCAAGCACTTTTTGTAAAGTAATACATTTATTTCTTTAAAAAAAACCTCTATTTAAAAAAAAAATGATCACCAATGTTATCAAGACACTTCGATAATATAAAAAACAATTACCTGCATTTATTTCTGCTTTGTTTTTAAAAAATATCTGCGAATTTCTGAGAGAGAATAATTTTACTTTTAGAGTGAAAATCACGAATGAACCTGTAACAATTTTTACACAAGACTGACAGATTTGAAAATTTAAAGGTTCATTCACAATTGAAAAAGGCAATGGATGGCATCGTTGCCATATTCAAATTTTCAACGAGTGGACTTGAAATGCCGATGTCCACATCCGCCCCTGTCCACATCCACCCCTTCCTCCCCTACTGTCACTTCTTATTTCCAAATGTATTTTCATATTGAAAATCCATATCGTGTAAAGCAGGCTTAAAAAAATATAAATTTTAAGTAAACTCCAACTTTTCGTCTAAACTGTACCCATGTCATCGACGCAGTTCTCATCTCTAGTCAATTTCAAATGACGTTTCATCTTTGACGTGCACAAGTAAGAATCGTTTCATCTCTGTCCCACTCGATGTGTGTATTTGGATAAAAACAAAGGCTACACAAATTTCATACCCGTCGTCGAGCTGGGAAACGAGTCACAAATTTTTAGCTTTCGTGTTCGTTTTTTTAGATTCTGCTAAAATTCAGCATTTAGCTGAGAAAAAACAGCTAAACTCTAATTTACAACCAAAATTCTGAAAGCTGATTAATTGTTGAAGAAAAATTCCACAACGAATGCTAATTCAAGTGAAAGATAATCTCGCTTAATAGGAAAGTCAATTTTACGTAAGTACAATAGATACAAAAAATAATAAATGCAAAAAAAAAAAAACATTCCAAAATTCCAAATAAAGAGCAAAGAAATCACTTCAATTGGCTTGCCATCGCCACACAATCTCGGCTCGAAGTTTGTAAAACACGTTTCCAACTATAATTTTGCCGATTAATTGTTAACCCCACATTCAAGAGGCTAGAACTGCAATTTGTTATTGTTATTTGCGCTGGAAATAGACAAACTACGTTTTTTCTCTTTTGATTCAATTAATTCCAATTCGCTGTTAACTAAAAAGCGACAACAACACACTATTCCTTTGTGAAAGACGAGAATTCTAGGAGATCATTATTCACTCTTAGAGGAGCATCTTCTGGCCAAGTCCAATTGGGATCAAGAAATTCCACAATTCGACGGAATTTTGCGACATGTAGCAATGAGAACCAGTTGCACAAGTTTTGTTCGTTGTTTCGTTTTGTTTTCACGCAGTCAACACTTGTTTCTGTCCCCTTTTGGGGTCTATTCTGTCTTCGGTGTACAGCTCGCATTGCGTCGTTGTCAGTCATCGGAATCTGAATTGCAAAAAAGGTACGAAAACCTTTTCCCTACACACGCATATCTATTCTCGTGTCTTTATTCGTCACTTGCATTGTTGCTCACTTGACTGGGCCCAAGTATCAGCAAGAGGACTTTGAACTCTGATCGGAAAGCCATTTATCATGGCATTCAACAGAAGCAGATAACTCCGTAGGTATATTGGAAACTAACCTACTTTACTTACTAATTTGAATTGGGAACGTTCTTTCATTGTTTCTCCTTTGATGGAGATAAATTAATGAACTTTCCAATTTGGTGAATCGAAATCGATCAACATTCGACACGATTGAGATGACGACGCGACGTGACACATGGTCAAGCTTCATTGTTTCGTATGATTGCTATCAGATCGACTGCTTTTCTTAGTTGTTGTGTTTCTATATTTTTATTAATCCGGGTGTGGAAAAGAACACTGAAAATGACGACACTGCACGATAGTTGAGGTCATATTCGCTAAATACTGCGTATAACCACACGGCACGGTTAATATAACTTATTGTTTATTCCGCACGGTCTTTTGACCTTGACTGAGTGTGGTGGTAGTTGCATAGGTGTGCTTGTAAATGTTTATACATTTTTGGTTTTTTTCATTTTCCTTAGGTAGTTTCGTTATAGTAAAATCAATGTTGAATTATTGTTTTTAATGCTTTTGTTTGTAATTCCGCAATGCAAATCGATTGATACGTTCCTCACAACGTTAACATGATAGGAATTGCAGTTTTGTCTGTCGTCTTAATCTCTTCTACATCTAGCAAGCTTTGATTACTACCAGGATCCATGTTCTGTAACTTATCACTCGCAAGAGTGATAAGTTACAGAACATGGGTCCAGGTTAGGTAAAGCGGATGGTCGATTGATCTAGTTATCGTCAGGCCAAGATGAAGATCTCTTTCCCCTTGACCCTAGAGTATTGTGAAACGTTAAAAAATCTATTGTGGAAATTGTCGTTTGCTGGTCATTTAGAAGAAGTTGGTCAACTGATATATTCGAATCGTTGGACCCAATTTTCGATGATTCAGCCACATTTCGGCCGCTATTTCGCGTTCAACGATGACTCGTGAGTTCTTCCAACGTCGTCAGCTTTTTGGCATAAGGGCTCAGTTATAGCTATCAGTAAAATCCATCAGTAAAAAATTTGTTTTGCTATTTTGAATACTTTAATCTTATATTTTGAGCAAAATTTTGATGAAATAAGTTGAAAATACATTGCGTCTATTTTTTTCAAAAGAAAAGAATGCATTTAGTGTTAAATATTATTAACAAATCAATTTTATAAATTTTACTGATGAAATTTCATTTTACTGAACAACTGACTGCCAAATGTCAAACAAAGTTCCATTTCGTTTTACTGATGGCGTTTCATTTTTTTACTGTTCCGGTTCCATCATTAAAAAAATTACTGATGAGATGAACAGTAAAGCACTATTCACATGAGCACTACCAACGAACGACGAATGAATGAAGAAAAGTGATTTTACATACGTTTGAAGCCTTATTTTCTTTCAAATTCTCAACAAAACGATAAAAGTATAGTTTATGTTTGATTTTTGATGCATAAATTAACTTTTTAATCTCAATTGTTAATAAATTTGAGAAAACAAGTTTATTCGTCGCGAATAGAATTGTAGTTGATACGAATTGTCAAACTCTATTCGCGTTCCACACACCATCCACACTCCCAACGAACAAAATATTCGCGCGCGTATAACCTCAAAAATCATTCCTGCTTTGAGTTTTGGTTGTTCATTCGCGACGAATTAAAAACTCTCATGTGAAAGAAATGTCAAAATCGACGAATATTCGTTCATTCGTTGGTCGTCGTTCGTGCTCATGTGAATAGTGCTTAAAAACGAAATTGTTTGCGTCGCGAAAGTGCAAATTTACTGATATGTAGTTACAAACGCTCAGCAAAAAATTTCAGATTCCAGATATTTCAATTTTTACTGATGGATTTTACTGATAGCTATAAAGCACTATTCACATGAGCACGACCAACGAACGACGAATGAATGAAGAAAAGTGATTTTACATACGTTTGAAGCCTTATTTTCTTACAAATTCTCAACAAAACGATAAAAGTATAGTTTATGTTTGATTTTTGATGCATAAATTAACTTTTTAATCTCAATTGTTAATAAATTTGAGAAAACAAGTTTATTCGTCGCGAATAGAATTGTAGTTGATACGAACTGTCAAACTCTATTCGCGTTCCACACACCATCCACACTCCCAACGAACAAAATATTCGCGCGCGTATAACCTCAAAAATCATTCCTGCTTTGAGTTTTGGTTGTTCATTCGCGACGAATTAAAAACTCTCATGTGAAAAAAATGTCAAAATCGACGAATATTCGTTCATTCGTTGGTCGTCGTTCGTGCTCATGTGAATAGTGCTTTACTGAGTCCTAAACCAATGACGTAACTACTATAGAAATTGTTACCGAGAGCAACAACAGCGGGTTTTTGGATGCGGATTTGTCGTGGAAAGCAAACTCAAGCAAAAAGTCTTGAGCTTCATGCGAACGCATCACGAAAATCCGAATCAAGACTAAATTCGGCAACATAAGCCTAATATTCGCGTATGCCCCACAGAAGAGAAAAAAGACGACAACAAAGACGAGTTATACGAGCTCCTCGACAAACATTGAGCAATTTCCTACCTATGTCATTAAAATTGTCCTCGGCGATTTTAACTCAAAGCTGGAAAAAGAGAACAATCGGAAAGGACAGTCTGCACGACACTACTTCCGACAACGGATTCAGGTTGATCGATTATGCTGCGCGGCGAAATGTTGTGGTAGCAACCACGAGGTTCCTACATCTCAACAACTACCAAAGAACATGAAGATCTCCCAATTAATCAACCGTCAACCAGATTGATAGCGATCGACGGAAGGCACTTGTCCAACATTCTAGATGTTCGAACTTTCCGAGGAGCCAACATCGACTCGGACCACTACCTTGTAGCCAAAATAGTGCCACGAATATCCCGAAAACGGCCAAAACAATAAAAAGCTGCAAGAAAATTCGACGTCGAACGGCTACAATCGCAAGAGATCGCCAGATCTTTCTGTGATCGAGTGTCAAGTAACCTCTTAAGGAGTCCTATGTGGCCAACATCAAGTATCGAAGACCAGTGGCAAAATTGTCAGAAAGCAGTTAGAGATGCTGCCTCTAATGTGCTTGGTTTCATACAGCCGCCAAAGCCTGCAGGCAGGCCCATGCAGCCAAGCAGGAGGCATACAAAGTGGCACTGCATAGAAGAACAAGAGCTGCTCGTGAGCTCTACGAGCAAAAGAGGAGAGAGGAACGCCGGCTTCTCAGGAGAAAAAAGAGGGAGCATGAGAAGCATCAGATCGAGGATGTTGAGAGAGCCAACAGAGAAAGTAAAACACAAGGTTATCGAGTAAGAACCGATGCCTGCAGCGGTAAACAAGGGAACATCATAGTAGAATCGCAGTCAATGCTGGGGATTTGAGAAGACCACCTCTGTAGACATTATGACGGCGAAGACGAACAAAACCCCGCCGTCAGACAGGAGCTTTCATCGGACACGATGATAGCCCGTGAACCCGACCTAGAAGAAGTGAAAACGGCAATATCACGGCTGAAATGCAACAAAGCCGCTTGAGCAGATGGTCTAGCTGCTGAGCTGTTTAAAGCAGCAGGCAAGGATCTAAATAGTAGCTTGCACCAAACCATCTGTAAGATATGGTCCGAAGAATGCATGCCCGATGAATGGAACCTCAGCATTGTTCATCCGATCCTGAATAAGGTAGATCCTCTAAACTGCTTCAACTACAGAGGAATCAGCCTACTTAGCATCGCTTACAAGATCCTCTCCGCCGTAATATGTGACCGTCTGAAGCCTTTCGTCAACAATCTGATTGGTCCTTATCAATGTAGATTCAGATCAGGAAAGTCAACCATCGACCAAATTTTCACTTTGCAGCAGATCCTGGAAGAAAACCTATGAACTCCAAATCGATACCCACCACCTCTTCATTGATTTTAAGGCCGCATATGACAGCATCTACAGAGACGAACTGTATAAAGCCATGTCTAGTTTTGGCATCCCTGCCAAGCTCGTTCGCTTGTGCAAAATGACGATGGAGAACTCACGCTGCTCCATCAAGGTTGGCAATGAGCCTATGGAATCTTTCGACGTCAAAAAAGGATTCAGACAAGGAGATGCGCTGTCGTGCGATTGCTTTAACATCGTTCTTGAGAAGATAGTGCAAAACTGTACCGTCAACACCAGAGGCACTATCTTCCAAAAGTCTGTTCTACTTCTCGCGTACGACGATATTGATATAATGGGAAGAACACAGCGTGATGTCAATGGCGCCTTTGTGAGGATTGAGACAGAAGCGGCAAAAATGGGTTTAGCGTTAAATGAGGGAAAAACGAAGTATATGCTGTCTTCGAGAAAGGACACTCAACACCGATGGCTCGGTAGAGGAGTTTGTCTACCTAGGCCTCCATATTAACACGGGCAATAATACCAGCAGTGAGATCAGACGAAGAATAACTCTTGATAATCGCTGTTTCTTTGGGCTAAGAAAGCAATTGAGTGGAAAAGCCTTCTCTCGATCAACTAAGGCAAAACTGTATAACATCCCAGTCCTGCTGTATGCTGCAGAAGCATGGACCTTGAAAAATAGGATGAATGTGCCTTAGGCTGCTTCGAGAGGAAGTTCTTCGGGTCATCTTCGGCTCTGTGTTCATTGATAGGGAATGGAGGAGAAGATTCAATAGCGATCTTTACGGGTTTTACAACGACACGGACCTAGCCAGAAGGATCAAGGCCCAGAGACTCAGATGGCTCGGTCATTAAGAGCGGATGAACACCAATGCCCCGGCTCGGAAAGAAAGCCTTCGAAACTATTCCCGAGGGACGTAGAGGTAGAGGAGGACCACGACTCAAGTGGAAGAGGACCTCAATCAATGCAAAACTGAAGACAGCTTGCGAGGGACCAAGCTGGCTGGCGGAGACTGTTGGTTGAGGCCCAAGTTCACCTTAAGTAAGTAAGTAATGTAGACTCCACTGGCCAGTAAAACAATTCGTGGATTTCGAACATCTCGCTTGAGGAGGTGAAATCATGGATCTTGGCAATTTAGAAAGGAAACATGTTTCCTAGTTCATATGGTAAAAATTTGAAGTGAACGTGCTGACCTACACCTTCAAGTGGTGCCTCTGAGAGGTTCTTGTCAATTTATTGGCATGAGTCTGCGGACGTAGCCAGCTTTATAATGGAATTGGCGAATTGAAGCAGGAGGTATGATGAAGATCAATGCGATCCTAAACAGATACTATAGCCTATCATATAGTAAAGGAGAAAATTACGATTAACGAGTACCGAATGTGGATAAACGTTAAGGAAATTAGACAAAATGTTGGGTGTGTCCCTAGATTGGCCGGTTCATCCCTTCGATCAATGTGGATATACCTGACAGAGCGTGAGCGGACTCCCTCATCCGCAAAACAAAAATATCACATAAACAAAGTATAACGAAAAGTTATACAAAATGTGACACCACCCCTCACCCAGGGGTAATGGGTACCGCGGGTAGTGGGATATAGCACCTCACTAGTGGGATGGACCTTCGCGGGGGTTGTGGTTGTCTGAGTTTGGCCTCAGCTGCTATTCGCATATCACGGTTTACGGCTCTTCTTTTGCTTATCGAAGGTTGAGTGCAGTTTCCGTAACCGGATAACGGCTCTTCTTTCGGTTTCTGGGGGATGGGTGCAGTTCCGTGGTGTTGCATGAGTAGTAGTCTAGAATCAAACCAAGATGAATAAGAGCTGGCACTAATTCGATTGGTACTGGTGTGAATCTAGATACGGGGTACCCGCTTCTTTCTTTTAGAAAGTTGAGGTGTGTTTTTGTATGCTGGTGGATCATCAGGAAGAGGTTAAGTGTCCTCTTAAATAAAACATAGTGACATTGCTGACTTCGGTTGGAATTTGTCACGCCGACAGTGTGGATAGGTCTACGTCAGATAAGGCTTAATTGCTAGGTGCTGACTCACTTAACCTTAACCTAGCTTGAAGCGTTTTCAAATTGTCGTCATTGAATTTGGGTTAGCGAATTCTATCACCGTATCATCAGTTCTTTCGTGCCTTTGCTGTATTATTGTTTTAAGATTAATAAGAAAAAGTTCTGCTGAACTTTGTTACAGCATCGGAGAAGCAATAAGCTGACTAAGCATAAGTAAACAAATTACGATGCAAAATTACACATAATAAGAAATGAAATATTGTTATCAAAATTATTCACTATTAGCACAGTGACGTCACAGCTTCATAGACTGCCCGCGTCTGCATACTTTCCAACAAACAGTAATCAGCAATAATTTTGCCAATCCAAAGCTCTTGACCTTGAATTACTGTTCGCGTTTGCATTGTCGAACAACAATATTTCACTACCAGCCAAGCAACTACCGTGCCGCTAATGCTCGAGTTGTATCACCGTTAATGTTCATGTGTTTTTTGCTCTTGAAAAAAATAACAACCATAATAAATAATTGAATTTTTTTTGGGGTTCAAAGGCGCAAGCGGAAAAAAATACAGCCGCCGCCACAACACAAAAACAAAACAAATCAAAAAAAGACCTCAAACTTATTTTTGGAATCGCGCTGCGATGTGAAGAATTTGTGTTTGCGGCTATCTTTCTCTCCCATACTCGTGCCTGCTGCTCGTCTTCTTCTTCTTGTCTTCAAAAAATTCTAATAATTGTGGGCAGAAAACAGCACAAAAATATTCTTTTGCAAAGTCGGCGTGGCGGTGATCGTTGCCGTGTGTTGTTTTGTGTGTACCTGATCTGATCTTTCTCTCGCTCTCTGATTAAACCCTGCATGCGCGCCGTAGCTCGAACAGCTGTATGGCGAATTTCTAAATTAGCGAACTGCACACATCTCGAAACAGGCCATGAAATACCCTTTGTTCTGAAGGGCTATTTGGTACTTATTGAAATTTAACAAAAATCAAATTTAACTTTCAAAAATATTCTCGTTTGTTTTTTTTCAGATTCACAATACCGTAAATTATCACCACAACAAATAATTAAAAAATACAAAATGTCAGCCGAAGCGCTGCCTATAATCCAAACCACAGAGGATCACACATTTGTCTTAAATGAAGAAGCACTCGCTGAAGCCCTGAATAAAAATGAAATCAAGGATCGTTTTGTGTGTGTTGTTTCGGTAGCTGGAGCATTCCGCAAAGGAAAGAGTTTCCTTTTGGATTTTTTCCTCAGATACATGTACTCAAAGGTAAGTGTGTTGTTTCTTTCGGATGAGATGACGGTGATTAATGGGGAAAATATTCAAAAGAACAATTTTTATGTAACCATTTTTGGCTGCAGTATTGCGTGTTTCCTGTTTCATTGATTTCGAAAATGATTAATTTTTAATGATGTGTTGTGTCGTACATAAATAGGAATGCCCAAAACAACTATTTTTTGTGTTCAAAACTGGCAGGCTGTTCCTTCTCTAGCCCCGCGTATGTCAGATGGGCAAAAACTAAGTTTGTCCTGAACTTGACATAAAATTAATTGCTACAATCTTCCTAATTGCATTCGTTTTATTCTAGTAACATGTTTGTTCAATCAATTAATTGCACTTTGTCTCAGATTGTGTTTATGTACTTACGTGGTTGCGGATTTATCTGAACCACAACCGGGATCCAACCTGGCACTCCCTAAGCGAGTTAAAGCTTACGATCGTCGGTCGACGAAATCAAATATCGCGCTCCAAAGCCTTGGACATGCTGGTCTACGCCACCGGTAATATGTACTTACTTACTTAAGGTGGCGCTACAGTGCGGTGTGGACTTGGGTCTCAATCAACAGTCTCCGCCAGCCAGCTCGGTCCCTAGCTAGCTGCCTCCAGTTTTGCACTCCAAGTTGATTGACATCACCTTCCACTTGTGTGCACCACCTGAGTCGCGGTCTTCCTCTCCTTCAATGTCCCTCGGGAATAGTGTCGAAGGCTTTCCGGGCCGGAGCATTGGTGTCGATGCGCTCTAAATGACCGAGCCATCTGAGTCTCTGGACCTTGACCCTTCTGGCTAGGTTCACGTCGTTGTACAACCCGTAAAGTTCGCTGTTGTATCTCCTTCTCCATTTCCCATCAATGCACACGGGGCCAAAGATGACCCGAAGAACTTTCCTCTCGAAACAGCCTAAGGCACATTCATCCGATTTTGTCAGGGTCCATGCTTCTGCACCATATAGCAGGACAGGGATGATGAGGGTGTTGTACAGTCTTACCTTAGTTGCTCTAGATAGGGCTTTTCCACTCAGTTGCTTGTTGCTTTCTTAACCCAAAGGAACAGCGATTAGCAAGAGTAATCCTTCGTCTTATCTCGGCGCTGGTGTTATTGTCCGTGTTAATAGCGGAAACTTGGTAGACAAACTCCTCTACTACCTCGAAGTTGTATGCGTCTATTGTGACGTTCTGTCCGAGGTGTCGGTGTTGGGTGTCCTTCCTCGAAAACAACATTTTTGCCGCTTCTGTCTCAATTCTCACAAAGGCGCTATTGACATCACACTGTTTTCTTCCCATTTTATCAATATCGTCGGCGTACGCGAGAAGTTGAACAGATTTTTGGAAGACAGTGCCTCTGGTGTTGACGGTGGAGTTTTGTATTATCTTCTCAAGAATGATGTTAAAGAAATCGCACGACAGCGCATCGCCTTGTCTGAATCCTTTTTTGACATCGAAAATTCCGTAAGCTCATTGCCAACCTTGATGGAGCAGTGTGAGTTCTCCATCGTCATTCTGCACAAGCGAACGAGCTTGTCAGGGATGCCAAAACTAGACATAGCTTTATACAGTTCGTCTCTGTAGATGCTGTCACACGCGGCCTTAAAATCGATGAAGAGATGGTGGGTATCGATTTGGAGTTCATAGGTTTTTTCTAGGATCTGCCGCAACGTGAAAATTTGGTCGATGGTAGACTTTCCTGGCCTGAAGCCACATTGATAAGGACCAATGAGATTGTTGACGAAAAGCTTCAGACGTTCACATATTACGGCAGAGAGGATCTTGTAGGCGATGTTAAGTAGACTGATTCCTCTATAGTTGGCGCAGTTTAGAGGATCTCACTTTTTCAGGATCGGGAATACGAGAAAGACAAATTGGATGGTCTCAATAACTTCTTCCGGATCTTTAACTGGTCACTATGCTTCCTTTATAGTGATGTAGACTCCAGCGCAGATATGAGGTTAAAAGCATCAAACCCAAGGAAAAGTCTTGGTTTGATACAAGCTGTAAAGAGGTAATCAGGAAAAAAAAAGTAAAGTTCCGGTGTTTCAGAGCCAATCCAACAGAGGAAAACCGGAATAAGTTTAAACAAGCCAGGAAGGCCTGCAATGCCCATATTCGATGGACCAAGTTTTTACATGACCAACAATTAAGGCAAAAAATACTGCAATGTCCCAAAGGCAGTAAGAATTGTTGGTCTTTTGTAAAAATTATGAAGAATTCTTCTTCTTCCTCGGTCCCTACGCTCGTTGACAATGACACTCCACTTGTTAGCTCTCTCGCGAAAGCTTACCTTTTTGCTAGGCAGTTCGCCGCCAACTCTTCGCTGCCAGAGAGTGCCATGACTCCACCTGTTCTTGAGCGCGTCAATGATTCCATGGGACAAATCTTCTTCCGCACTCGTTCTGTGGCGAGAGTCCTAAAGGATCTCAACATACATAAATCCGCTGGTCCGGATGGTATCCCCGCTATTATTCTGAAGAGGTGTTCTTCCACGCTGGCAAAACCCTTGCTTAAGCTTTTCCATCTATCCTATTCTTCTGGGCTCGTTCCGAGCAGTTGGGAAACAGCATTTGTCCAGCCAATCCCCAAAAAAGCCGAATCTTCTTCTCCCTCAAATTATCGTCCGATTGCACTTACGTCCCTTCTTTCTAAGGTCATGAAAACGTTGATAAACTATCAGCTCAAGAAATATCTCGAAGACCCTTTTAATGACCTGCGGTACGGCTTTCGCAGCAACAGGTCCACTGGTTATCTGATGGTCTATCTCACCGAACCGTCTCGTCTTTACACCGTTTTGGAGAAAGTAAGAAGACTGCGCTTAACATTTCATAAGCATTTGATAGAGTTTGGCATCAGGCTCTCTTATCGAAAATGAATGCTTTCGGTATCGATGAATCCCTCCTTCGTTGGATTAGAAATTCTCTTCCGAACAGTTCAATACAAATTGTATTGGACGGATTCAAGTCTGAAACCCACAATATAAATGCTGGTGTGCCCCAGGGCTCCGTTTTGTCTCCGACCCTCTTTCTCATTTTCATCAATGATCTCTTGTCTTTAACTTCTAATCCAATAAATTGTTTCGCTGACGATGGTACCCTTAGCTTTTCTTATTCGTTCCCAGACTCACATCCCTCCTATTTGTATGTGGAACTGCAACGGCAAAACATGATAAGCTCATTAAACTCTGACTTAAACAGCATTGTACAATACGGAATAAAAAACCGCGTAGAGTTTAATGCTTCGAAAACTCAATGCTGTCTTGTATCGTTGAAGCTAGATATCCCCATGTCACTTTCCATGAGTGGCACTTGAATCAATGAGACCGAACATCTGGAAGATTCTCGGTATGTGCATCACTGACCACCTCTTGTGGAACGACAAGCACATATGCGATGTGGCCAAAAATGCCGCAAGATATTTGGGTTTCTTAAGGCGGTGCAAGAAATTGTTCTCACCGTCTGATCTATAAGGCTTATATCCGTCCAAAGTTTGAGTACTTCTCATCTCTAGGCTGGTGTTCCAGCTACATGCTTAAGCCTCTTGGACGGTTTACAAAATAAGCCCTAAGAATGATTGGTGATAGAGACATAACCGACTCATTCACCTCGTAAGACCACCGTCGTAACGTTTCGTGTCTCTCTCTGTTCTATCGTTACATTTACGGTAAGTGTTCTAACAGGCCGACTCCACTAGAGATAATTTCTCTCAGAATACTCATCCTGACTAGAAAAGTCTAATGGAGTCGCGTTGTTTGTTGTTGTTTCAACGCGACTCCATTAGGATGAGTATTCTGAGAGAAATTATATCTAGTGGAGTCGGCCTGTAATGAATTAGCCAGTTGCATACCTCCCCTTAAACAATCAGTTAACCCTCGAGCCCAACTTCGGTCGTACTCTCAAGTATAGAGAATCGTTCCTTAGTCGTACTATGCGAATGTGGAACTCCCTTCCACACTCTGTCTTTCCCAATCATTGCAATGTTCAGAAATTTAAGACCTATGTACACCGGCACCTCCTCTCCAACCCCTTAAATCGTCTTAACTCACAAAATTTGACCCTTTCTATTCACTTTAGAACTTTTCTCTGTAAAGCTGTGTTTAGAGTGCCTCCGGTAAAGCAACCACGTCCCGGATCCGTTGGTGGTTTTTAGACTAACGTATTTCAATAATATTAGTAGGATTTCGAGGTGATTGACCAAGTAAATCTTACAGGTATCTAGTCAAATCTATAGCCAGCAAGCTCGGGTTCATTAAAAGGCATAGGCATAGGCAAGAATGCAACATTTTCAAAAGGCGAACTATCGTCAGACGTTCTAGACGATATTTGGCTATCGTTCAAATGTCATAGTTTTGACGATAATCGGGTTACGCAAAGGAAATTCCGATCTGATGACCATGAAAAACGCCACAACCGGGATCGGGTCAGGGCCTCCTTCAAGTTCTTCCATGTATTCCGATTGTAGTACGAGAGACTAAAGCGGGTTCTTTTGGCTTGAGCAGCCGCCCGTCTATTTCCGCTGCTATTACTGTTCCAATGTAATTGAAGGATCGCGCTACTTCCAACTCGTGCTCCAACATTTTAATAGTTGTTCTTCTGCTGTTGTCAACGTTTTCTGCAGACAGAGCCACCGTGCACTGGATATATCCCGTTGCATACAAAATCGATGACAGGATACTCGGTCGGGGTCTAAATCCTTTCTGCAAGGCTAACATCGGCATGAACCTGTATGCGTTAAGGGCTGGCGCATTCGTTCTCTTTTGTTCTTTTATTGTCTTTGTTTGCCTAGTTTTAAGCCAGTGTTTAAATGTTTATTAGAAACCCACACTATTTATGTATTTAAATTTTATTCGATTTCAGTATGTAAAACATGATGTCACAGATTGGCTGGGTGACGAGAATGAACCTCTTTCTGGATTCTCGTGGCGTGGCGGCTCCGAACGTGACACAACGGGCATTCTCATGTGGTCAGATATATTTTTACACGACTATCCGAATGGAGAGAAAATTGCCATCATCTTGCTAGACACCCAGGGTGCATTTGACAGTCAAAGTACAGTACGTGATTGTGCAACTGTGTTCGCCCTCAGCACAATGGTTTCGTCTGTACAAATTTATAATCTATCACAAAATATCCAAGAAGACGATCTGCAGCATTTGCAATTGTTCACAGAATACGGTCGCTTAGCGTTAGCCGATTCGGGCAAGAAACCTTTCCAACGATTGCAATTTTTAGTGCGCGACTGGAGTTTCCCCTACGAAGCCGAATATGGACCCGAAGGTGGCGAAAAAATTCTCAGACGTCGATTAGAAGTGTCCGACAAACAACATCCGGAATTGCAGTCCCTTCGGAAGCACATAAATTCGTGTTTCACTGAAATTGCATGTTTCTTAATGCCACATCCGGGTCTCGATGTTGCCACAAATCCCAATTTCGATGGCAGGCTGAAGGACATTACACCTGATTTTAAGGCATCTTTGAGAAGCCTCGTGCCAATGCTGCTGGCGCCAGACAATCTAATTACAAAAGAAATTAGTGGCCAAAAGGTTAGGGCAAGAGAATTGGTGCAGTACTTCAAGTCGTACATGGCAATTTACAAAGGCAACGAGCTTCCCGAACCGAAGAGTATGCTTGTGGTAAGTTGGATTTGTCTTCGGTTGTTCAATTTATGTGAGTTGGGTTTGTATATCATCAGGCAACTGCGGAGGCAAACAATTTGACAGCCGTAGCAGCGGCGAAGGAACTCTACTCTCAGCTGATGGAAGATGTGTGCGGAGGAACAAGGCCATACTTGAGTACCGGCCATTTGGATGCCGAGCACTTAAGAATCAAAGACAAAGCATTGTTCCAGGTAAGTCCCACATGTCCTGCTTTTTATTTTCATGCCTCCATAGTTGTTTTCCTTCTAGTTTGCGACCAAACGAAAAATGGGTGGCGAAGAGTTCTCTGAGAAATACCGGGAACAGCTTGACGCAGACTTGGAGGACACATTCAACAATTTCCGATCGCACAACGAGAGCAAGAACATATTCAAAGCGGCACGAACGCCAGCTGTTTACTTTGCCATCGCTGTAATCATGTACATTTTGAGTGGAATATTTGGATTGTTTGGCCTTTACACGTTGGCAAATTTCGCAAATGTGCTTATGGGCGTTTCTTTGCTTACACTTGCGTTGTGGGCGTACATAAGGTTTGTTTCTCTTGCTTATTAGAAGGATTTTCTGATTGTCTGTTTTGTTTAACTCACAGGTATAGCGGGGAACTGGCAGATATTGGGCTTAAATTGGATGAGTTTGCATCGTTCTTATGGGAAAACGTAAGTTGAATGGATGATTGTATTTGTTTTGAGAAGAGTGGAATTGATTTTTATTTCTTTGTGTGTGTAGAAGAAAGATCGAACAAGATCGAAGGCACAATAAGCAATTAGAACAAAGTAATTAAAATTTTTGAAAATTCATTTTGTGTCATTCACAGCGGTTATGGTTGGTTAATGGATTTACACATTTCAGTCGGGAATATTTGTAGACTAAACGTTTAATAAATTTTAATGTTGATTGTCGCAGTGGAACAATGCATTCCGCCTCTTCGAGCTTCTTCAATCACTGTTATCAGTTGAAGGATCCTACTGCTCTGAACTTGTGCTACCCGAATAGTTTTCTAATTATTCCCACGTTCCCTGCAGACAGAGCCACCATGTCCATATATGGTTTTCTCTTCATCCTATGCAGTCTTAAGTGTTAAACCGCCTGCTCGATCTTGATAGCTGAGGTTTATACAGCTTTTGCGTTCCTTCCAAAGATGTACATGTCATCTGCCCAAGCACACTGACAAAAATAGATAATCCTTCATGTTCAAAAGTCACGTTTTGTTTTGGCGTTTGAATAGGTTAAAGAGGAGCAGACCAGTCCATCCTCTTGTCGGAGTCCTTTTAGAAATTAATTCTTTCTGGCTTGAAACGTCTAATCAGTTTATTTGAGAGCTCATGGCTCTGAGAGTATGATTTCCGCGTATTGGACCATCCGATCTTATAACTCTACCTGCACTCTGTAATAACTCCTTTTTTGAGTATACTCTTTCTCTAGTCTTCCGGCATTCCTTCTTCAGATTTTTTTTCTTCTTTGTGGATATACTCATGCGGGAATCTGTTGGCATGCCGTCACGTTCTTCTGCGATGCTATCATTTCTATGACTTAGTTTTCTCATGCAAACTTGTAGTGCCCGTGGGGTAGTGGTTATGCACGTTTGGCAAAGGCATTGCGGATCGTTAAACCGGACGTCGTCATATCCTCCTTCCAATATGACTACACAAAAGGTAGAAGTGTAGAAATGGCACTACACTGCGTAGTTAGAACGATAGAAATGTCGCTTGACGCTAAAGAATATACTCTTGTATCATTTTTGGATGCATGAAGATACTTCGCACTTTCTGTGTCACTGTCCCGCACTTTCCCATCAAAGGAAGAAAATGCTTGGCAACTTTTTCTTTGAGGATTTAGAGGAACTCTCTATTACGCCAGGTACTAGCATCCTGAACTTCGTCAAGGCCTCTAAATGGCTTGAATAACTGAACACATAGGTTTTTCTTATTAGCTTGAGTAGCAATACTCGCGGGTATCACAATGGATCTGTATTGATCTAAGTGTGACGGTAATGACATCAACTGTCAGCCCCTAAACCTAACCTAACCTATTTTTGGATATGAAGGAGCCTTCAATAACGTGCAATTGAGAAAGCACTTAATGATCTTAAAAAAAAGAACAAGTCATCAAACGGTTCATGTGTATGCTGAAAAGATATAAAGATGTACGCATCTAGGGGAACCCCGCAAGATGGAATTCTTCCACCTCTCCTCTGTATTTTGGTGATGAACGAGATCCTGATAACACCTAAGAATAACGTAATTTCGCATTTCCTGAGTCCATTCCTTGTCTTTGCATGAAGTGTTGTTATAACCACCCTTTTCGAATCCTTTTTGAGAATTTCTCATTGTTCATTTGAATTTTTGATAAATTTGTTATTACTCAGAATGACATAGTACATACTAATATTCCTTGTGTTCATATTATGTATTTCCTCAACCGCTTGGAATGACACAAAATACACATGATCTGTGCGATTTATCCTAAAAAATGGACTCATCTTCTATTAAAAAATATTTTCATCAACAGTTTATGAAGCCAGTCTACCAGGGATGTATGGAAAAGGGTATTCAACATGTGGCTACGCATGCTGCTGAAGCAGCTATTGGTGGTTCATCATCTGCATCACTAAATGGCAAAGTGAAGAAATCATGAGAATACGCCCATGCAAGGCAAAAAGCAATACAATCACAAAGCCAACAGCCGCAACAACCGATTAGAAAACAAAATCAGCAGTCGTCGTCGTCGGCCCCAGCAGCGTCTTCTCAGCAGTTCTCAACAAAATCACAATTTAAAATAAGCAATAACAACAACAAAAACGGCAGCATAATTCCACCAGACGATCCGTCAAATCCTCCAACATCAGTGTGGGCTTTCTTTGGATTGTTTCAACGGAATTCATCAAACATCCCGACACACGCTGCAACCCCAGTTGTTCCAGCTATCAATAATAACAACAACAACAGTAACAGTAACAACAATAACAACAGCTTCAGCTCTGCAGCTTCAACTCGCAAGGCCAAGAGAAGACAAAACAAAAAGAGCCCACCGTTAAAAAAATAAAATAAAAAACAAAAAACTAAAACAATTAAATTGAATTAAGTTTATGAAACGAGAAACGGTTTGCTCTCGCCTGTTGTGTGTGTATCGCTCTCCATCCATGTACGCAATCGGCTGCTAATTTTTATATTCTGATTGGTTATGTGTTTTTTTCCTTTTCTTTAACAATTTATTAGCCTTAAATTAGTAAACAAATATATTTAACATTAATTGAGTAAAACAATCTTTTAAAAATTCCCATTTCTTGTTATTCAACTGTGAAGTTTTTTTTATTAAAAAAAAAAATATATGTAAATGAATTTTTGTAAAACAAAAGAGTATCCATTGAAAGGAAGCAAAACAGTTACGAAAATGAACGGTGTGAACATTTCAGTACTTTAAAGTGTTAAGCAAGCAAGAATGCATCTCGGAAGACGGTCCGCGGTCTCAAATTAATATTTCTTTAGGTTTAAATACGCGTGTCACATATCTCACCCGGGTAAGGTCTGTCTTTTAATTTGTTCTAATTTGTTTTTTTATTCTTTTCGTTCTCATAAGTTAAGTTTTCTCAAAGGAATGATAAATGGACAAATGCGAGGAGATAAAAATTAGCAACAGTGATAGAGTTCTCTCAGTGTCAATAATCTTCCCATTTTAATTTTTTACTTTAATTTTTTCGTTTTTTAATAAATTTTATTAAGGTTTTTGGGTTTTGTACGTCGTTAAAAAAAAGAAAAAAAAAACGTCTTTTAATAATGTTTCTACAATAAACTGAATGTCGAGTTTGTTTGCTTGTGGTGTTGCTTCGATTATGAAAAATATAAAATAAAATAAAAAGAAGATTCTATAATTTTTTTTTAAACTCATTTTTTTTCTGAAGTTATACAATAAAATAAATTGAAAACAAAAACATTCTAAAAAGAAAAACCAACTGAAATCTTTTAATTCTTGCATAAAATGGTGTGGAAAAGACAGCTCAAAAGAATCAATGCCTTATACTCTTCAGCAATTCCTTCCTTCAGTTGCCCGTGGATTAGTCGTTATGTGCGTTGGCTGCTAAGCAGAACGTTGTGGGTTCGAGTCCTACTCGTTCCCATAAAGTTTTTTTTTCATCTTTCACAGGTACTGCCTCTTGCGAAGAACTGACAAAACTTCCAAGAGTATCAATTGGGGTTATCGGGAACTTCTTTTCCCATGGATTTTTTCCCATATTCAAAAACTTGGTATAATGAACTTTTCGAAATTGGGAAAAAATTTCCTATGGAAAAATACCTATCGGCATTTTTTTTTCATGGGAAATCTTTTGTTTTTTTTTTCTATCTGAATATTTAGTTGTCAGAATTGAAAGCGGAGCAAGCAATCGGCCCTATCGAGGTAAGAATTTTCTTCGATATCCTCCGAATCGGAGACATTTTCCTTGTCGGAGAACTAGCTCGGAGGAAATCGGAGAAAATTCCGCTCCGACGGTTACCTCGATTGGGCCGAATATAAGCAAAAAACGAGATATTGCTATTGGTGTCACAACAAATCGGTCTAAGGAAGTTGTATCAAAATTTTGGAAAGACGTAGAAAAAGAACTTAACATTAACAGTTTTGGGCCCACCAACAAAATCTATTTCTGATTGGAAAAAGTAGGTGATAAGTTGATAACAATGATTTTTTTCTTTAAAAAAAGTAATTTAAGGTATGGCTTGATAAAAAAAAATACGTGAGGAAGAAAATGTCTGGAAACAAGAGACAAAAAAAGCAACCGGTGGCGTGGATGCCCAAACAAGGAGTATAAATTGTAACGAAGTGTTACATGGTCCCATACAACAATATCGATTTTTCCAACAAATAGCTAAATAGACGGTCAATTTTGCATTTCGAATTCATATAATTCACGCTCGCTTTAAAAACCACATATGCAGGCAAAACTAATTCATGCATATATTTGCATACGTTTCATTTGGCCTTGAATCCATACAAGACAATGCATAAACAAAACATCTCGTATGACTCATTAACTCATGACATGTTTTGCATTCATCAATATCAGTGTTGATACATGACACAAGCAATTAAACCGAAACACATGAAAGTTTAGCTTTCGCATTCGTACAATTCACACTCAGTTTTAGTAGTAAAGTTCATATGAGGATCAGTACTTTTGTAGTAAAAGGACCACTACCACAACCTTCCGTCACTACTATTAGTTGTCATTTCAACTTTTGAGTTTCGATTTGAGTGCTTTTGGTCATTTCCGCCACCGACCGCCATTTTGTTATTAAAGCTTCCCCCCACCAGTAGTAAGGAGTTCTAATATCGAAGGAGATTGTCCTGAGTTCCGACCGCGCAGCAACCGCAATTTCAGTGTTAAAGCTTCCCCCCACCAGTGGTAAGGGATTTTAAATACTGAAGGAGATTTTTCCTGCGTGCCACCAGGGGCCGTAAATAAACCTGCTGATCCACCAGAGCTATTGACTGCCGTGTTGTGCCACCAGGGGCCTTAAATAAACCTGCTGATCCACCAGAGCTATTGCCTGCCGTGTAGTGCCCCCAGGGGTCTTAAATAAACCTGCTGATCCAACAAGAGCTATTGCCTGTCGTGTAGTGGCACCAGGGGCTTTATATAAACCTGCTGATCCACAAGAGCTATTGCCTGCCGTGTAGTGCCACCAGGTGCCGTTAATAAACCTGCTGATCCACCAGAGCTATTGCCTGCCGTGTAGTGCCACCAGGGGCCTTAAACAAACCTGCTGATCCACCAGAGCTATTGCCTGCCGTGCTGCGTGCCACCAGGGGCCGTAAATAAACCTGCTGATCCACCAGAGCTATTGCCTGCCGTGTAGTGCCACCAGGAGCCTTAAATAAACCTGCTGATCCACCAGAGCTATTGCCTGCCGTGTAGTGCCACCAGGGGCCTTAAATAAACCTGCTGATCCACCAGAGCTATTGCCTGCCGTGCTGCGTGCCACCAGGGGCCGTTAACATACCTGCTGATCCCCCGGAAATAAACCGGTCGAGTAATAATTACCAGACGCTCAAACGGAAACAGGAACAGGAAGCCTAGTAGTGAAAGTCCTACCGCCAGTCAAGACAGCAAGAAACCGGACATCCGACAAGCGGACGCTTTAACTAGATCCGAACGCATACCGGAAGTGACACCAGCGAATACTCATTTAAGCGTGCTTTACACGATATGGATTTTTCATATGGACTGTCACTTTTTCCATATGGAAAATTATACAAATCGTGTAAACGTATTAAGAATCCATATCGAAATACAGATGAAAATTCCATATGGAATTTTTTCATTTAGAACTGTTTCTAAATTTCATCTGTATACAGACGAAATCGGATTTTTTAAACGACAAAAAAAGTTTATATTTAAACATGGAGTGCGCGAAAAAAGTGAGTTGTTATGTTATTTTGTGTTTTTTCATTAAAAAATAATAATATAACACGTTTTAGGTGTTTTGGACGAAAAAAATGTTTTGAAACTACAAACTCAAAATCCAAATCGTCTAAATGCTTTTCTGATTTTACAATCACAATCCAATTTGACATACATATGAAAATACATTTGGAAATGAAAAGTGACAGTCCATATGGAAAATCCATATCGTGTAAAGCACGCTTTAAGAAGAATCAAGTCAAAACGGAACTATTTTTACTTTAATCCTAATTGTAGTTATTAAGTGTTTCCAATAAAGAATTTGTTATTATGTTCAGAAGACCCATCATTGGAGTTTCGTCTTTTCTTCAATAGACCTTGGCACCGACGATTGAAACCTCGGCTGAGAAACAAAAAGCACATCACAAAATTCAGTGCGTTGGAGGAAACGATGATACGAATTTGTGCCTTAGAATAGAAGAATCGGTGGAGGGATGCCCAATGCCCATATGCTTTAACTTTTGGTCTCCCTTCATGTAACAAAAAGAGAAAGACAGACGGTAATCGAAATGAAATCATTGATAGTGAAAATTGTCCAAATTCATCATCAGTCAGCCTTTGTTTTGAAGTGTAAAAGGACAAATCCTTCGACGAGAATGTAATGTTTGCTATGATCATGAGTGCAACTGAACCGGAGGAGCAGAACGTTGAAACGAATGATTCTCAGATGAACATTGAAAACAGAACTTCAACTTTTCGTCCTACAAAAAAGCCACAAAAAGGCATGACTTGTGACGTCGCTTTGGAACGAGAAATTGAAATCCAAAAAGAACTCTGCAATAAGGTTGAAGAGGCAGTTGAGGCTATGAAGCGACACCAAAAAGAAATGGAACACCATTTCAAGAAAATATACAGGTCCATTGACAAAATAAGTGAATTTCAGAAGAAGACGTTGGGTGAAACTTCAAGGCACAACGGCACAACCTTGAAATGGAAGCAATGAGAACAAGCAAAGCTCGAGTTCCAAAAGTGTTTACTTGAAATAGAGGAAATAGAGAGAAAAACTAAAAAAGTTATAATTTGAACATTAATAATAAAAAGGATATTCCTTGCATAATTAAGGATTAGGATGAAAACAAACAATTTTTTTTTCATTAAGAACCGACTGTCAAATCAATCCAAAATTATGTTCGAAAATTAATTTGTTCCCCAGGAAAAAGAATTTCGTGGGAAATTTCCGGTAGTAGGAACTTATTCCCGGGAAGGGAAAATTTCCTAGGGAAAAATACTTCCTAAGGAATTCCCGATAAAGCTGAATCTGTTATGAAAAGTGCCATAACAGTTGTTACTAATGGTGGTTTTACATGCATCTGCATCATCTTGATCGACGTCGGATGGCTACAATCACAAGAGATCGCCAGATTCTTTTCTAGTGTCAAGTAACTCCTCAAGCCGTCCTATGCCTCCAACATCAAGTATCGGAAATCAGTGGAAACATTGCCAGAAAGCAGTTACAGATGCCGCCTCTAATGTGCTAGGTTTCACACAGCCGCAAAAACGAAACCCCATGTTTGACGAAGAATGCAGGCAGGCGCATGCAGCCAAGCAGGAGGCATACAGAGATGCGCTGAATAGAAGGACAAGAGCTACTCGGCTTCCAGAAGAAAAAAAAGGAGCATGAGAAGTGTCAGATCGAGGATGTTGAGAGAGCCGACAGCACAGAGGAGATATACCTAGAGTCGCAACTCAAGGCATTTTGCTCTCTTTCGACCTAAAAAATTAAATTTGATAAAATATCCATTAAAGTGCGAATGTGTAGGTTTCTCAATGCATTTCAAATGGGAATCCGAACCAATACATTCTCATTTTAATGGACATTGGGCTGGGCTCAAAAAGGTGAAAAGCCGGAGCCCAAAATTAAAAACCTGTGCTCAATATTCAAAATTAAGATTCAGTTAAATTCAAAGATGTAAAAAGAAAAAATATTTGTATGAAATTCAATTTCTTAGCACATATATAATAATAGAAAGTGCAGTACATAACATTTTGCAGCTTTTCAAATGAAATTTAAGTATTATTTGCGGATAAATAACTAAAAACAAACATTAAAATGTGTTGACAGAGTTTGTACACAGCCTTACAGTGCGGACATGTCCTAAATGTAATTCATAATTTGCCCACGATGAGGTGAGTATTTTTGACAGGAAAATCCAATTCGAGTGCTTTTTCGATTTTAGTCAAAAGTGACAATTTCAATAATATCAATTTTGGCGCATTTTGTTTTGAATATAAAATTCAATCAGATTTCAGATATTTAAAAACTAAAACTTATTAGAATACCAAGGAGATATTTGCGGTTAAATTTGCAGAAAAAAATACTACTAAAGTCATAAGGTAAGCTGTGTAGGATCTAGGATGGTATTGCGGCAAGAACGGACAGGCAATTCCATAATCAGGCAATGACGATTATGGGCATGTAGTCGTGGAATTGGTGCATCTGCTCCAGCCTGAGCCAAGTCACTGGACACCGGAATCTTACTACCAACTGCCACAGTGAGAACGTGTGTTCCATCCTCATTGGAAACCAATCCAATCCAATTAGAACAGATGCTTTGTACTTCCATTTTCTGTAATGCTCTTTCGCAGTGATTGAAGTGTACTGAAATTCTAATACCTGGGGTATGCTTGCTTCACTCCCAACTCAGGTGTTATCTTTCCACTTCTTGGCGATCTGTTGTCTTCGTAGGTGAACGTCTGAATGACCAGATTGAGTACATAGTTGTTTCTTTTTTTATATATCGGCTATCGCGTAGGTTACCCAAATTGAGACGGTGATCGGTGTTAATGCGTGGTAAATGAACATTGCGCAGATGAATGGTGTCTTCGAGATCCCATTCACTTCCTCCGGTGCTTTCGCACTCGTATATTACTTACTTACTTATGGTGGCGCTACAGTCCAGGTCGGACCAAGGCCTCGCCCAACAAACATCTCCAGCCAGCTCGGACCAAGGCCTCGCCCAACAAACATCTCCAGCCAGCTCGGTCCCTAGCTAACTGTCTCCAGTCACGCACGCCAAATTGGTTCAGGTCCTCCACCACCTGTGTGCTCCAGCTGAGTCGCGGTCTTCCTCTTCTGCGACGTCCTTCCGGGTTGCTCTGGAGAGGACATTACTACTCATTTGCCTTCTATGTCCAAAGAACGAGCGATTGAGAAGAGTGATTCTTCGTTTGATTTCAGCGCTGGTGTTGTTGTCTGAGTTCATTCATTCATGAGTCATTCCATTGACCTTCATAGTATCCTTTAGCGCATAAATGCTTAAGGAATCAGTGTTGTATGTGGATTACAGTCTTTGGGTCATGCAAGTCGGTGTTGGGGCTGGTGTCTTCTCTGAACAACAAGGTATTTATTAAAAAGTCCTTTAGACTGCACGACAGATGCAGCGTATTTCAAGCTGTTTTCCTAGCGATTAGGTTTCTAAAACGAGTTTTGACATGACAGCCCAGCAGCTATTGAGGCTGCCCAAATCTAAAATTATTAAAGAATATAATCTTTAGCCTGGCCAGGCCAGGATTAAACCTTCAAATGTCCTTAGCTGAGGAGGGGAGGATGCCTTTAGGAGTCATGAAAACAGACATTCAAATTAACTTTCCACTTGGAAAAACCTCACTTACTGTACCATTTCAAGGCCTAGGTCAGACATTGGTAGGATTGTTGCCATTTGTACATAACATTGTCCTGTCGGGCAACTGTCTTGAACCTCCAAATTCGTCCAACGACTTTTGTCGAAGTTGTAAAAAACCAGAGCAATTGGAAACACTTCATTCAGAATTTTTTTAGGAATGCACGGAACTCTCAACTATTAGGATTAAGAAGTTGATTCTTTTTCTGAACAAAACGAATTGGATTGAAATAATCCAAACCTCTTTTATGCGCTTTACAGTGTATATTATATTTTTACGAATTATTTATTTTCACGTAACTCCATTTGATGGTATCAAAACGGCGCAATTAAACGCTAATTATGTTCCTTGGACAGCGTTCTGTCCTGTACAGTCATTCCTACCTACCTATCATCCTCGAATTCATTTGACACTTCCTGATACTTAACCGGCATCGTTGTGTTTCAACCAACTACTTTTAGAGTTTTCGTGTTTTACGAATGCAAATATGAGCCGGAGCATTATTTTCCATTCCATCAACATGACCCAACCATCTAAGTCGTTGGACCTTAACTTTTCTGGCTACGTCAGTGTCGCTGTACAGCTCGTACAGTTCTTGGTTGAATCTTCGTCTCCATTCTCCATTAATGCAGACAGGACCAAAAATCACTCGAAGAATTTTTCTCTCAAAGCAGCCCAAAGCGTTTTCATCAGCTGTTGTCATGGTCCATGTCTCTGCACCATACATGAGGATGATAAGGTTCTTGTAGAGTGTCACTTTAGTTGCTCGGGAGAGGACTTTACTACTCAATTGCCTTCTAAGTCCAAAGAGTGATTCTTCTTTTGATTCCAACGCTGGTGTTGTTGTCTGAGTTGATAGCGGATCCAGGTAGACAAAGTCCTTAACTACCTCCAAGTTAAATCTGTCTATGTTGAAGTTTGCTCCAAGACGTCGATGTTGGTAGTCCTTTCTTGTTGACAGCATTAACTTGGTCTTGGTCCTAGTTAACCACTAGACCTATCTTCCTTGCCTTCGTCTCAAGACTCACAAACGCTCTACTGACACGCTGTGTTCTTCCAATTATGTCAATGTTGTCTGCGTATCCTATTAGCTGGACGGACTTTTGAAAGATTGTGCCTCTGGTGTTGACGTTGGAGCTTTGCACAATCTTTTTCAAGAATGATGTTGATGTTGTATATTGCCACACACAAATTGATATATCTCGAATCCGGGTCACCGGGAATTCGTGTCGAAAACGAAACTAGAGCCTGACAATATTATCCTGGATAATAATCGCCCAGCCATTCAATTACCATTCAAATACCCAAAAGCATTTCATTAATTGATTCTCTTCGAATCAAAAGATTTTCTTGAAACTGCCCGATAAATCAGGGTGCCATTTCAATACTTTTTGCTCGATTTGAGCAATTTTCAATTTGGACAAAAAATAAAAAAAAGCTGCTACCCAAAAGCATTCCATTCACTTTTTTATATTTTTTTTCACAGCTCTATTAATATGATGAACAAGGAAAACGATCCTATTTGTAAGACCATTCAGCATTGCGTTGAAGCTGTTAAAATTTCACTCTGTTTTTTCAGTATCCAAAAAATGGAACATTCAATATGATGTAGGAGAATTGCATCCAACATGTAGCAGTACTCCCAAATCATCACTAGGATGTGTCCTTAAATGCGTGGACTTCAAAGTCTTGCATAGATGTCCACAGGATGATAGGAGGTAAATAAAACAATGAATAAAAAATAAAGTTTTTAACTGAGGGTTTTATTTAATGCATAAGCTTCAACACAATAAAATTCTCAGTTCAGAGCTTTTTTTTTGAAAAAAAATAAATACTTTAATCAAAAGAACATTCGATCTTTTGAATTTTATTCACATACATAGCTTGCCTGTTTCTACGATCATTTCCCTCCATGACCAATCCCTTCCACTTGGTAGAAGGTAAAAGATAATATAAGTCCTAGTTTTAATCCTAGTAATAATCCTAGTAATAATCCTAGTAATAATCCTAGTAATAGTTCTAGCATAAGTCCTAGTCATAGTCTAGAATAAAAAATAAAAATAAATAAAATAAAGACGCATAGATGTTAATGTTACTCTTTTTTAAAGCATTTACAACTATTTTATGGTGACATTTGACAAGACTATTTTGATATAGTAGTCTTTTTATTTCCTGCTCTCTGGTTTAACAAATTAATAACCAATTTTTTTTTCTCCAATCCAAATAATAGCAGAGAAATTTGGAGGGCAAATTTGAATCTGGTGCAGTTGAAGAAGAGTCATAGAGTTTGCAATAAGCATTTTGCAAATGTTATTGGGCTCAAAAAACGTCTTCCAAGTTGGGCTGTGCCAGATTCTGTTGCCAACCATAATCAATCTGTTTCAATTCATCCTTTGGAAGATTCGGCTGTGGTTGTGGAAGACATGGCATATGATACCATGATTTTCACAACTGAAGAACGTTCAACACAGACTCGTTCTTCGTTGAACACGAGCGCAGCTAAACAGGTAAGGTTAAAAAAGGAAAACTTATAGTAGGAGAGCCGCTGAAGACCGACCTTCACCGAACTGTTAACCGGCTGAAACTTTTTTTTATGAAATTTAGTTTGAAAACATATATGAATATGATAGCTTGCCTAACGAAAAGTGTGCCAGGCTATATTAAATTTAACTTTATTTTAATCAGACTGAAGACGTGGAATGTATCACAAAGAATAGGCGCACTTTTAATTCGTCCACTTTCGGCATTCTTTTATACAGTATTTCGCTAACATAAAACACTTGAGTGCGTGAATTTGAACTAATTAAGTTTATAGCTAACCACAAATATAAAAATACCGCCTCAATAATCACTGCATTATTAAGAATTTAGAAATAAAAATCTAAATAATTAAAATCGAATCGATTGCGAAACTCACCTCTGCAAATACAATGTCAACGCGTTCCAAAACACAGCAACAAGTATCACTCTCAGCTTCATCACCATCACACTTCAATTCTCCAGCAACAACTGCCTCAAAACGGAATAATTCAAAAACAACACAACAGCCAATACCCCTTTCGTCATGTACAGGAGTAACGGCTCTAAAACCAAATCAATTAAACGGAGATGGAGAATCTTATCTCAAGCTAAGTGCATTTGAAGAGCGCTTAAATAAACATGCTGACATGATCATTGATCGCATTTCGAACGAGTTCTCCAAAATGCGATGTGAACTTCTCGATAGACTAGAGCGAACTGAACAAAATTGGTCTCAGAAGTTTAACTAAGTAAACAAAACAATAACAGACATTATAAATCGTGTCCAATGCATCGAAACCAACTCTGTTGATAATCCCGCCGTTGAGAGCAAGCTGCTCTCTACAAACACCGCAATTGCAGACGTTGTACGGAGAGTAGATATCATTGAAAGAAACCCAGCTGATGTTCGTGAACTCAATTCAAAGCTTTTGTCATTGCAAAAACAAATTGATGAGTCGGAGAGAAAAGATCTTGCAGCGGATGCTGTTTTGTTTGGAGTTCCCTGCTTGCCTGAGGAAAATTTAACAACGCTGTTTAATGGTCTTTGCTTAACAGCCAAATGCAAACCTCCCACTCTGAAAAATATTTTTCGAACACGCTCTCGAAACAATAAGAGTCCAGTATCGTCACCTATAATACTGAAATTTAATAGCATGCAAGAAAGAAACTCCATACTAAAGGGAATCACTGCCTATCGAAAGCAAAAACAACACCACCAACTCTCGCTACGTGATCTTGGTATAGAGTCCGATAATTCTTGTTTCCTGAATGAAAGCTTATCAAAAACAACTCGCACTCTTCTCCACCATGCTATTCGAATGAGGAATGACCACCAACTGTTCGGTGCGTACACCAAACAAGGTTCTGTTTTCATCAAACTAACAGCTGATGGTGAAAGCTTCGCTGTGTACAACGTTGAAGACCTTGAAGCTGCCGTAGTGACGTCAAATTAATATTGCCGTAAGCAATTATGAACACTACATTTTATTTTGAAATTTTTTTACTGTACAGTATTTTTAATATGCCTTTTTTTGCCCTTTGAATTTTTTAAAAGTCTCATTTTCTTTATTTTTTCTCTTTAATGTAACAATTTTTTGCCAAATGTTTTATTTAAATATTCTATTTTCTATGATTTTCTTCGTCGCTCCGAGTTACTTTTCATACTTCCGTCTTGGTCACAACTGTCTTGTTCTCCAGCGCAAGCGCAGCTAACGACACCAGGGGGTCAGTGGCGGCGCAAGACCAAAATTTTATGTGGGCAAGACAGATTTTGCGAGGCCCTATTCTGTGGCGACCTGAAGACGGATTTCAAGAACTAATAAAAAAAAAAAAACATTAACACTGTTAAGTTTTTATTCATAAAAATATAAATTGTCATCTGCACTTTTGTATACATTTCTTAAAGTGTATATTTAAAATATTTATATTTCTTAATTAAAGGAACAGAAATTTCCTGCTTTTCACTTTACTAAATTCTTTAGTTATTATTTCGTAATTCAGCCTAGATGCCATGTCTGATTCAATTGATAAAACAGCCAAAGCTGAAAGTCATTCCTGGCTCATTGTGTTTCTAAAATATTTTTTTATTAATTTTAATTTTGAAAAATCCTTTCAGCAGAGACTGTACTTACCGGAATTGTTCACAAATAGGGTAACTTTGGGTAAGAAATAAAATGAAAAGGCGTAGAATTTGCTCATGAAAATTCATTATTTGGCTTTTCTAAATCCTGACGGTGACAGAAATCGTGCATATCCTTATCAATTTAAAATTAAGAATGATTAAAGTAAGAAAACACATTAAATTGAAACAATAAATTTCTGTATTTTCTCGAAAACTAAGAAATTTAAATTTTTTGTTTTCATTCAAACGAACAATAATTAAATGTTTTAGTATTTTTAATTTCCAGCACTGAGGCATGAAGCTCTTATGCATGAAGCTTAGTAGGTATTACTAACACAGGGATGCTCTCTGCAAAAACATTGAAAAACTGAATTGTATTCGGTTTTGGAAACGATCTCGCGGCCACTTCTAAGGAAAAATGAATTATAAAAACACCGAAAATTTTTTCGGTTCATTTATATTAGTTTTGAAACTAAACAAATCTACATATTATTTATGTTAATTTTTCCCACATTTTGAATTTTGAGACAAGAAGTTGTTTATGTAATGCAAATAAAGATGACGAATATTTTCACGTTTTGTCCAGGTTAAAACGAAAACAGCAACCCTGTTTGCTTTTTTTCATGTTTTTTCTATTTTTCGAGAACAAGAATCAAATTGACAATGAAACTGATAACTGATACCTGTTAACTTCTAAATTCAATTGCGCTAATCAACAATTCTAGTTTGATACTACCTTAAAATGACGGTTGATTCATGATTGAAACTAAAATTGTTCATTAGCACTATAATTTTGCGCCAATATTTTTAAATATTTGAGTGCGTTCCTACCTTGCAACATTCCTTACTATAAGACCTAAGTTTCGGCCTAGAGTTTCGGAACACATCCAAAATCTTAACTTCTAATGTTTTCGTGGTGAGTTTAAGAAAAACGTGTTATGACAATTTCAAAATTCAATCTAGCAACCTACGGTTAATTTGAAAATATGATAGTAAATAAAAGAGAATTGTCAGAATGGAAAAATCTTACCTCATCTCTTTGTTTTTATAACTCACATTATTATTCATGCACACGAAAAGAAAAAAAAATGAAAATTGCGGGATCTAGGGAATAAAACGTAAGACAGTTTCACATCTTATTATTATTATTTAGTTAATCTTTTCTAGCGACTGCGTTGCGTCTTGCGTGCGTGTGGTACTTTAATCTGATTGGTTGGCTTCCTAGTAAAGAAAGTAAAAAAATAAAACAAGGGATTCCCCGCACTCGTCGACGCGTCAAGGATTAACTTGCGATAGTTACGCAACGTAACAAATGTTGCCAGACTAAAACAATATTTCACAACAAAATTAATTAATTTCTTTTTTTATTTTATTCTCACAGAAGCAATGCATACAAATTTTTGAAGAGCGAGGCCCCTTGTACCGCGAGGCCGTGGGCGATGGCCCACGTCGCCCACGCCTTACGCCGCCTCTGCAGGGGGTTCACTGGCAGTTACATGAGTACGAATCTGTACACTATGATTCGAATTTTACAGGCTCAAAATAGTGGATTAAAGATATGCCATTTAAACGCGCAAAGTCTGACCAATAAATTAGGGGAGTTTAGATATCTGTTTGTAGAGTCCAAGATAGATATCGTTTCTGTGTCTGAAACCTGGTTTAAGCCGGACATATGTGATGATTTCTACAAGTTGAATGGTTTCAAGCTTTTTCGAGCCGATAGAAAGCTTACTTCTGGTGGTGGCGCCGCACTTTATGTTCGTGAGGGAATTAGTTGTAGATTGGTTAGTAAATCTGGTGACGATTGCGCTTTAGAATATGTTTTTGTGAGTATCAAATGCAACTTTGAAAATATCTTGGTTGGATCAATCTACAGACCATATAATCACATCAGTACGCTACCCTTAGTTACAACTTTGGAGTCAATTTCCTGTTGTTACCCATTCACTCTACTGTGTGGCGACTTTAACTGTAATCTCTTGGATAAACGCTTAGCTGAAAACTTTGTAGGTATATTTAAGGCACTCAATCTTACTCCCGTTAACCTCCTCACTCCTACTCACTTTACTAAAGAGTCTAGCTCTCTATTAGACCTTTATCTTGCTAGCGATGTTGATAGGGTAACGCTTTACACACAGCTTTTGGCACCTGGTTTTTCAAAACATGACCTAATTTTTGTAAGCTTGGATACAGCTTGTCGGGTGGATCAACAAAGTTTCCAATATCGAGACTATAAAAATTTAAACACAGCCGAACTGGTACGCGATGTTAATTGCATAGATTGGAACTCTATATACCAAATGCAAAATGTGAATGAACAAATCGGGTTTCTACGGCATAATGTTAATCAACTTTTTGATACTCACGTTCCTTTGAAAACCCGTCTCATTAAGCATAAGTCCCTTGGATGAATGGCGACATCTCTGCTCTAATGTCGAAACGAGATGCCGCTTACAGTCAATGGAGGCGGTTCAAATTAGAGTATTTCCACAAATCTTATTGCAGGCTTCGCAATCAAGTCATCGTATTGATCAGAACAGCAAAAAGACTTTACTACGAAAACAAAGTTGGTCCACTAATTTCTGGAAAAAATGTATGGAAAAACCTGCGAGAATTGGGTATTGGGAAACAATCGATGAAGTTCTCTGATAACATCGATTGCGATGATCTCAACAATAAGTTTACCTCGACTTTGCAATCATCTGACGTTGCTACACTTCCTAATTACCCTATTAATGACGATTCAACAGTTGTCAACTGTTCGCTGAGCTTCAATAGAATACAAGAAGAAGACATAGTTGAGGCAATGTTATCTATTAAATCGAATGCTACTGGCCTTGACCTAATGGAACCCAAGTTCGTTAAGTTATTGCTTCCATACATACTGCGCTTCATAACTTATATATTCAATAGTATCTTGACTTCATCGGAGTTTCCTTCAGAATGGAAAACGGCTAAAATTATTCCCGTTCCTAAAAAGCAAACAGGGATTGTTGCGGAGTTCCGACCCATTGCTATCCTCCCGTTCCTCTCAAAGGTGTTTGAAAAAACTATTATGAAACAGATACAAAAATATCTATCGATTAACAATCTGTTAACCACCTGTCAGTCTGGTTTCAGACCAAAGCGCAGCTGTAAATCCGCGCTACTTTTTGTTACAGATGAAATAAGGACCGCGATGGACAGTGATCATATTACATTTTTAACGCTCTTAGACTTTTCAAAGGCCTTTGATACTGTGAACCATTCAATTTTATGTAAGAAACTGCGTAATTTCTTATGGTTTCTCTATAGAATCCTGTAAGTTGATGTTCTCATACCTTAATGGAAGGCAACAACGCGTGGAAGCAAATGGTAAATCATCAACATTTCTAAAAGTTTTGAATGGAGTGCCACAGGGATCTATTCTTGGCCCAATCCTCTTCTCACTTTACATAAACGAGCTCCCAAAAGTTGTCAAAAACTGTACGATTCATCTCTACGCAGATGATGTACAGCTTCTGATAAGTCGACCATTTAGGGAAAAGAATGATGCCGTTGAATTAATGAATGAGGACCTTTTATCCATTTCTCGTTGGTCTAAGTGCAATCATCTGTACTTAAACCCTGTCAAATCAACATCCCTCCCCATCTATCGTAAAAACTTTGATTTCTTAGCCTTAAGTCCATTGAAAATTGAAAACGAATCAATCGAATATGTAAGCAGTGCTAGAAACCTGGGAATGGTTTTCAATCGTTTTCTCACTTGGGATGACCACTTAAATAAAGTTATTGGTAAAGTGTACGGTAGCCTCCGTGTACTCCAAGTCACTCAAAGTTTCATCCCCACAAAGACCAAACTCCTTCTTGCCAAAACGCTCGTACTACCGATTATGCTATATGGATGCGAAATTTTCTGCAACTTGGACTCTGCTTCTAACCGCAAACTAAATGTCGCATATAACAACATTGCCCGTTATGTCTTTAATCTACGTCGCTATGATCACGTTTCCTCTTATACTATTCGGGTTTCTGGCTGTAGTCTAGATAATTTGTTAAAGTTTCGCTCACTTAGCTATCTACATGAAATCATTCAAACAAAACAACCTGACTACTTACACGGTAAGCTGAACTTCCCTCATTCAACAAGGTCTTTTGCTCTAATTCTACCTAGATACAATTTTCTCGTTACTGAGCGTCAATTTTTCGTCCATGTAATTCGCCTTTGGAACACCCTGCCCATAAGTATGAGAAGTGAAAGAAGCACAAGAAAATTCAAATCCTTACTCTTCAACTATTTGGCAAATAATTGATAATTTATAGCACCCATTAATTTATTTCCTGTTTGTTATTTGTTTTCATTTTCTTTTATGTTTTTTTTTTTTTTATCTTGTTTCTTTTTCTTATATACGTTGTTGTAGATGAATCCGTTCATTTTTAATATTTAAAAAAAAAATTAGCCAATTTTTCAGAAAACTGCCCCTCCTGGCTAAACGGGGGGAATAGGCCCCCCTCTCCCATACAATTTTTTTCTTGTCTCAAGCCTACTTACACATATGGCTATGTGGCACAACGTTTTATTTTAACATATGGGTGAAGGAGGAGTTAGTTATTGATTAAAATATAAAGTCAAATTTAATATAGCCTGGCACACTTTTCGTTAGGCAAGCTATCATATTCATATATGTTTTCAAACTAAATTTCATAAAAAAAAGTTTCAGCCGGTTAACAGTTCGGTGAAGGTCGGCCTTCAGCGGCTCTTAGACTATTAGAATTAAAAAGAAAAATAATTAGGATGCAAAAAGAAAATAATAAAGATAGGCAAGATAGAGATAGGGAGATTTTGTTTCTAAAAAATCAGATAGCAGTCTTAGAACATAAGTTAGAATCAGTTCGCTTAGATTCCGAAAAGTTGCCAACTGATATTAGGACAATTGTTAAGAATAGCTTAGATAATTTGGATAGGCCTCCTCAGGGACGTAGATATAGTACAGAAATGAAAATGTTGGCACTTTCCATTCTTTTTATATCTCCTGTGGCTCACAGATTTTTGAAGCCCTTGTTGGACCTTCCTTCTGAAACCACTCTTAGGAATTTTATTTCGACATGGCCTAAAAGTCCTGGAAACGTTGACTTTAACGTAAAAAGTTTAGCCCTCAAAATGAATGAGAGTCAGCTACCCGATATTTATAAATATTGTTCAATTTCAGCTGACGAAATGTCATTAAAAGTTCATTTTGATTTCAACAGAAAAACAGATTCAATTGATGGATTAGAAGATTTTGGCGAAGACGAGCCTCCCTCGAATTATCCAGCTACAAGTGTCTTAGTTATAATGGCACAATGAATCGCTAAGAGATGGAAGCATCCTCTGGCGTATTTTTTTGTTAGGAATAGTTGTCCTCCGTCCGTTTTAAAAAAACTTGTATTTAAATGTATAACTGCTTTACAAGACAATAATTTGTGTCCTGTGCAGTTCGTTTGCGATCAAGGTTCGAATTTTAGAGGATTGGCCAAAGTTCTAGACATAAGTCCAGAAAAGCCATATTTTGAGGTCAACAGTTCCAAAATATTTTTTTCTTCGATGTTCCGCATTTGCTCAAGAGTGCTCGAAACTGTTTGCTTCAAAATGATATTATTTTTGAAGAGCAGAAGAAGGCTTCTTGGAGCGATATTCGTTTTTTGTATGATTTAGACTGTGCCAATGAATTTCAAATGTGTCCTAAGTTGACCCTTGACCATTTACAGCCGAACAATTTTCAAAAAATGAAAGTTCGCCTTGCATCGCAAGTTTTTAGTAATACTGTTTATGCAGCCTTCAAAACTCTTTTGAAAAATAAGCATGGAACAGGAACAATGCTTAACACGTCGAACCTAATCCTATTCTTCGGAGATCTTTTTGACATCTTCAATTCATCTAGAAAGACAGCGCAGCAGGAAAAGCAGGCAGGTTTCATAGGTTCTGAAAAACAAGATCAGTTTTTGGCATACGCTGAATCTGTTCTCAACTCCATTCGCATCATAAGCAAAGACCCCAACGAAAAAGATGTAACCAGCAAGTTTTCCTTTATTAAGGGCTGGATTTTAAATATTAAGTCCCTGCGTTCTCTCTGGGAACATTTACAGCCACTAGGCTTTGAGTATATACTCACCCGTCACCTTAACCAGGACTGCCTCGAAAATTTCTTCGGAAAAATACGCAGTGCTAATGGCAATAATACGCGACCAACCTGCCAAAACTTTCAAACAGCTTTTCAGAAGATCTGGGGCATTCAATACCTTAAAATTGTTAGAGGAGGGAATTGCAGTGTTGACGAAGATAGGAGTATAGTTCAGTTTTTTTCATCAGATAAAAACTTGAGGCACAATACAGATTGGTTGCGTTATGAGCGAGAAGTCGATAATGATAGTATTTCTATGATGGTGCTTACTAACGACATAAGTGGAGATGAATTCATAAATGAAAACAGCTTCGCTTATGTTTGTGGTTGGCTGTTTCGGAGATGCTATCAAAAACACAATCGCCTTAACAGACTACCTTTATTGTCCGAGTCCGTTCAGTCCGACAACTTGTATTTTTCAGTTATGAAACAATTTAGCAACCGAAACCTCGTTGCTCCACCTTCCCATTTCCTAGAGTTTATAAGACACCTAGACAATATGTTTGTAGACAATTTTTCGAAGTTGTCTCATGTCCATGGAATTGCAGAGTATTTATTCCAAACTATGCAATTTGAAAATACATATTTTTGCTGTCCAAATTTAGACACCGATATTTTATTAAAATATTTTATTAGAGTTAGAATTCATTTCCTAATTAGAATACTAAATAGAAGATCTACAGACCCGAATTTCAGAAACAAAATCCTAGCAATTATGCATCTCTAATTCTTTTTCTTTTTGTAAATTTATTTATGCTTGTTATTTTATTTATTAGATATAATTTTTTATAAATACCTATATTTAAGTATCGCCAATTTGCTACAATAACGTCAAAAGTCAAAATCAAGAAAAAACAAAATTAAGTTGTGTACCCAACCTTTTCCTTTAATAATAATTATCGAAGTTAGTGTTTCCATAAAAATATGAAAATTTCTTAAACTTGCACATTTTGATATATGACGTTGTTGCAGAAAAAAGCGATATAATTGATTTACTTTCTTTTAAAGCTTGGTGCAAAAGGCCTACTGGGGAAACCGAACACCTTACCAAAAAATCGGTTAACGCGCCTTAAAGCATACCCCTTGGGTGGTGTGGAAATGCTGATAAAATGTTTTCTTTTATTCTTTGTAATCGACTCGCACTATTTCTTATAAACATTATTTTTGATTTAGATTTTTTCAAAGCATTGGAATTTAATGGCTCCATTATAGCTAGTAACCAAATTCTTGCGATAACTCTTGGCTCCTTTGAGAGACAACGAGACTCCGCAATACGTTCGGCAATAGCCTGAAAAAAAATTCGGTTTGGACACATACTCCGGAAACACAATCGACGATAACCAAAGCTCCATCGGTGACACGGAGAGCAGCTGTTACTTCAGATGAGAAATCAACGTGACCCGGTGAATCCAAAAAAAGTGTAGCGCCCAGCAGTTGATTTATTTATTTATTAAGTTTATTTATTTTAGTTGAAGTAGATGAATTAATAAATTATCATTTAAGAAAACATGAATTGAATAAAGTGTGCATTGAACAATGTAAATGTGTTTTAACAATTTTTTTAAATTTTGAGATTTTAGTGGATAATGGGCAATATCCTAGACCAAATATCCAAGGCCAATCATCGGATTGGAAGGACCCTGCAACGGAGGAGTATCGTTCATGCGTAGCATCGAACTTCTGGTTTTACTGACTTGAGACTTCTGTTCGCATAACAGCAAGAAGCGAGCAATTTTAGCTCTCAAATCGTGTACTTTGTCCTTTTTCGAACGATAGAGACCTTTGAAAAGAAGTATGTTAGCAAGTTAAAAAAAAACATGATGGAACTTACTCTCTTGAATTTCGAGCTGTCGCTTAACCTTGCCAAACAATTGGTGTTGGTCGGCTTCCTCTTGGATAGCCTCTGAGTCGTCTGGTGGCCTGATTTGGATTTCCTTGTTCTCCGAGTCCACAAGCTGTGCGTCCTTCGATTCCAGATCTTCGGCAATTTTTTGAATATTCTCCTCCTTCTGAAGGAGTTGGTTCTTCAGTTCCATGACTTCCTGAGTCAGACACGTATTCTGCTGCTTGAGTGTATTGAAACCGTCGGTGAGTTTCTTCTTTTCTTCGGTGACTGTTTGCAGTTGACGACCGAGGTTTGCTATTTCCACTTCCATTTTGGCCTTTTCGGTTTTGATTTGGTTGAGTTTGTCGTTCACTTGTCTGAGAATATCCTTTTCGGATTTCAGATGACTCGTTGAGGGATTCGTTGGTGGCAGCAGACGGATAGAGTTGAGTTGCTCATAATTGAGAGTTTTGATGTCAGCACTTGAATCTGATTGTGCAGAGAGGAATCTAGATCGGATAGTCGGCTTTCAAGTTCGTCACGTTCTTGTTGGAGAAGACGCTTGGTTTCGTCCAGTTTTTTTGTTCTCATGTTCAGCAATGCGTTTGTCCTTCTCTGATGCCTCCTTTTTGCTGATGCTGTTTTGGGTCGATGCATTGTCAGCTCCGTCCATTTCCATGCTCTCATCAATGCCTTCGTCAAGACGCGACCTGGACGTGCTGTTGGCGTTCTTGGTGAATGCCTCGAAATACAAACGCTTGTAGCGTTCACATTTGGCCATGCAAGTGTTGAGCATTTTCGTTTGATTCTGCAGGGACTCTTGCATGCTCTGCATTTTCTTGGCGTAGTTCTCGATTTTCTCCTTGTACGACTGTTCGCTTATAAGCTGTTTGAGATTCTCGATTTCTTCGAGTTTGTCACTCAGATCACGAACCAGCAGAAGTTGTTTCTGATTGTTTTCGTGGAGCTCGGTAATGTTGGAGAATGTTACCAGTTTCTTGGATATAACTTCATCGGTTGACAGATTGTTGCTTAGTTGTTGCTGATTCTCTGAAGTATAGCCACATCTGTTCTGCAAGGAAAAGAAATAAGAATGGAAATTGAAGATTCTCGCGAGACATACCTGTTCGATTTCCTTGAGCAAATAGCAAACTTGACGACTCAAATCGCTCTGGGAATGTTTAATTTTTTTATTCTCGCGTTCCAGGTGACTGATTTTGGTCTGAGCTTCTTCCATCTCCTGCTGATTGTCGGTGCGTCTCACAATCATTTCATCCAATTTAGCTGCCAAGATATTATTGGCCTCAATCAACTTCTCGTACTCGATTTCTTGCTTTTTAATTTGTGGTGCTCTCTCCTCGAGCTCATGGAGGATTGTCTTCATTTGCAAATTCAAACGATTGTTCTCTCGTTTTTGCAATTCACAATCTTCGGTTGCCTTGACATACAGTGAATAGAATTCAGTGGGAGTCATATCGGATTTGATGAGGCGACTTACCACAGCAGCAGATGGATCCAAATTTTTAATTGCATTTTCCATGTTCTCTGATTGGACTTCCTTCAGCAAGTCATTGGCGTGTAGAATTTCGGTTTTCAATGATTCAATGGTTTTGTTCTTCTCTTCGAGTTCTTCGTGTTTGAGATTGATCGATTTCAGGGTAGTCTCGAGCTCGCCGTATTGATCACTAGCTTCGGCTAGCATGCGTTTCAAGTCCGTGATACCTTATTTACTGCTGTTTGTTCAATCAAATCCTACTCAAGGCGAACAAGTTTCTTGTCGTATTGTCTTGATGCCAGCGATGATAGCGTCATGATCTTCAGTGGATTGTTTAAGATTCTGAAGCTTTCATTCTATGAATTGGGATAAGGTATCGGATGCGCTTCGTTTTGCCAATTCAACGAGAGAAAATTCTAGAAAAAAACATGTTTAATGCAGCTCGTTTCGAAACGAGTTAGAGAAGCAACTTACTTCTTTGGTGTTGAATTAGGCGACTCCAATGACGAGAAGGTTTGTTCTTTGCTTTCCACTCGTCCAATCCCTTCAAATCCAGAAACAACAAGCGAATTCAAATTTGATTCACAACTTGATTTCAACTTTGGAGAAATCAATGTCTGTATGACTTTTAATGAATAAATAGCCGAGAACTTCATTGGCATTAGTTAATTTGGTCACAAATAGTAGGTCTGTTCCAGACTTTTTGTGCACTAAATTAGGCAATCTGTCAAATTCTGAGGAATGGGGAGAAAACTCTCTCAGAGAGAAAAAAATAAAAAATTCAAAATTCAAATTCAGAAATTCAAGAAAAAATTTACAAAACTGGATTGTTTTTTCTTCTGTTTGACGTAGGTATGTCAAATTCTCATTTGACAGAACTCATATTTCTGCCGGAAGAAATTCTTTGGGCTAAATTTGTCAGGGTGGGGAAATTTTTTACTCTCTCGTGAGCGCTCTCTTCTACACAATTTTTGAAGTTGGGAACAGACTCTGACCAAAAATAACCAAATATTACTAAATTCGGCAGTTTCAAACTGAGTGTGGAACGGACGCATACAACTTCGAGGTAGTAGAGGAGTAGACTGTACAACACCCTCATCATCCCTGTCCTGCTGTATGGTGCAGAAGCATGGACCTTGACAAAATCGGATGAATGTGCCTTAGGCTGTTTTAAGAGGATAATTCTTCGGGTCATCTTTGGCCCGTGTGCATTGATGGGGAATGGAGAAAAAGATACAACAGCTAACTTTACGGGTCGAGAACGAGATGGACACCAATTTTCCGGCCCGGAAAGCCTTCGACACAATTTGCGAGGGACGATTAAGTAGAGCAAGACCACGACTCAGGTGGTGCACCCAAGTGGAAGACAACCTCAATCAACTTGGAGTGCAAAACTGTAGACAGCCTGCTTGCTAGGGATCGAACGGACAGAATCAGAGATGTGAAGTGTGATCCAATCTTCTGAAACCGAGCTAGAGCAGTTTCTTCTGCACAACGTGATAATTTCCAATCTACTGCAATTTGACATTGATTTTTGCCTGAAACAAAAAATAGGTAATTGAAATTGAATGCGTTTCGACAAACTGATATCACTTTTTTTTGCATTTTGTGATGTGCTTTTTGGTTTCCATCCACGGTTTTGCTCGCCGCATCGGTCTTCCGCTCCCAAATAATAATAATGCCCCTGGTGGCACGGATCAGCAGGAAGAAAGCCCCTAGACAGACGGCCAGTGCCTAGAAAATTTCTGAATAACCCTCTAAACTCAAATGAATTTGAAGTTCCCCCCTCCCAACTCCGTGTAAACAAAAATCGTCAACGGTAAGGGACCCTTACCGATAGATCATATCTCATTAATAGTTGGCTCGCCTTATTTTACTAAATGGTTTGAAAATTTCAAAAGATAGTGACGCAAAATTAAAGTTCGCTAATGAACAAGTTTAAGAGAATTCAGTGTGATACTAGCTTGAAATGACGGTTGAGCCATGACTGAAACGCTTGTATCACACTAAATTTTCTTAAGATTGTTCATTAGCGGACTATAATTTTGCGCCATTATTTTTTGCTAATCCAAACCTTTAAAAAAGTAACACCCTGTATATAAGAACCAATAGCATTGTTTAAATTCGTAAAAAGAAAAGAAATTAAATTCTTCCTCTCTTAAATTTTATTAAAGATGTACTCCACCAGTTAAAGAATGGTTTAGCTATGAAGGTGACGAGTTTATATTGAAAGGAATTTTAATATAAAGATCTTCGACATCATGCCCGATATAACCCTCTATTCCTCTGAAAACACATGAAAGAATTGAACACTGCATTCCAAAGAACATCAATATTGGTCGTGCGCAGTCGTTCGTTTTCCACTAGAATCGAACTTTCTCATTTGGAGTATCTACGTTTTTAAAAGTTTTATCTTTCAGTTTGACAGAGACTTCAGCAGAAGACAGATCACATAATTCCTTCGTTGCCCTGTGGAATTGATTAAGGTTAATACATCAATTTATTTCAATCTTTGCAAATTATATCACAAACGCAAGATGCCTTGTGGGGGATGCGGTACGGGTAAGTTTGAACTTTAAAATGTGATAAATGAGCAATAAACAGATTTTAATAAACAATAAAAACACATTTTCTTACAGATTGTAAGTGCACTGCCGAAAAGTGCGATGAAAAGTGCAAATGTGACGCGGCGAAAAAGTGCTGCTGCAGCAGCGGCGCTGAGAAGAAAGAGCCATGCTGTAAAGATAAATCAAAGTGAATGAATTTATTTACACTTCTTGTGCTATGAAATAGGCAAGCTTATGAACCCTGCATTTTTTTTCATTAATAAACGGATTGATTGGCTTAACTAGTCTAATGTATTTTTTTTTCAATTTTTACTAAGGGGTCGAAGAACGAAGAACTGGTGAGGAGAGTATGTGAGCAAAGTGTACTCTACGGTCACTCAACTCATACAGATGTACCACACAGTATTTTAAGGATACTATTGATTTTTCGAGGATATTTTGATATTCTTTGTTGTCAAAAAATTTGTTTAACATTTTGTTCTCATAAAGCCAAGGCACTTGTTGCGTTCTTGGTTTTTCTGTACTCATCCAAAAGTTATGTCCCAGAGTCCAAGCCTGAAACATTTTCGGCGGATAGTTCAATGTAGGGGCTTCGAAAACAAATACATATACTATACTTCAACACGAATGCATATCTCTGTAGAAATTACTATGTCACGAAAATGCATTTCAACTCCAACCCATACCGGCAAAAGAAAACGGATGCTTCGCAAGGGTCGAAAAAGATGATAAGAGCATTTGTTGCGAATGTCCCGAATAAGCAAATGGATTTATGTATACATACATATAAATGGTCGAATTGCTTACAACCAATTGTCATCGACAGCAGTCGCTACTAAATTCAGTTCTAAAAAAGTTGTGATGTACTGTCGTACTCCACTGGTCTTTTTTTGACGTTTCTTCTTCTACCTCCGATGGAACGGGTTATGATGTATGTGTCATTCTTCGGATGTTTCTGTTTTCAAAACAGAAGAGTTCTCTCTTCTCAGAAGCATTCCGTCTGTTAAAATCAGTCCAATGGAATGGTTTCAGAAGACTTATGGACTCTTCCGAATGCTACCAACACGATTTTTGTGTCAAACTAGAAAAGAGTGTATGACAATGCGTGAGAAAACCTGTGTGTCCATCTCAAAAAGAGAGCTACAGAAAATTGAATTATAATAACAGGAAAATCGATTGCAGTTGACTGCGGTCAATTCTTTGGCTGTATGGAAATCGGCATAAGTCTCGCATCCTTACCACTCAATCATTCAGCAACAAAATCCATTATCAATTTATGTATATTATTCGCTCGCTGGGTAATTGACAATTCTGATACGTATATTAAATTTGAATTATCCGTTGGGAATGAATGTGTTTTGCATTACAATTACTGCTATTCCGGTTTGTGTCTAAGCTAATCGATTGTGTGAGAAATGGAAAAGATAGCGCTAGTGAGTTTCTCATGATAAAAAGTAGGTGCAGCCGTTTTCGATTCCATTTCAATGTACAACATTTACAAAAAAAATGGAATTTCTTATAACTTTAAATCACCCAAACAAGAGGTGATTTTTGGTGCTGTGACGAATGATCAGAGAATAGAGACATAGGCTTAAGCAAGAACAAAGTACTGTACGGGATGTACGGAGGCAGACCGCGATTTAATGGCGTTTTTAATTGGCAATGGAGAAGTTTAAAAAAGCATTCTGAAAGCATTCAATTGGGTAAAAGTGACAGTTGTGATTCTGAAAAGAAGAGAATATCCATTCTGATGTTCAAAAAAGAATGCTTTTTTCTAGATTCCAGATTACCTTCACCGACTTACTGTGCAAAGCCATACTAGAGACAACTAGCAAATTTAATTACAGAGCTGGCTCAAGATACTTGTCGGTTGTACTCTGGGGCCTGATTATGGGATCTGCCTGTGGTGGATCGTTTTGCTAGTTTGACATTTTTTCAATTATTGCTTTCGCTTTCACCTTCTTCGATTTGAATTCGACCAATTAACGAATTCGAAGGCGAATATGAAATGTCATAATGTTTACTGGCGAGTTGAAATCCGACAGCTTTTTTTTGGCGGATTCACAGGCGAAAGAGTGTTTCTTCAAATCAGTGGAATATTGGAAGAAATAGTCAAACCAAAAGTGTGAAATCATAGGAATATTGGAAGAAATATTTTCGCTCCGCCACGAATTCGTTCATAGGGAAATACGAAGCGAGTCAAATTTAAAAAGTCGAATCGAAAACGATCCGCTATAATCAGGCCCCTGGTTCGACCTGGACTAAGGCGCTGCCGCGCCGCCTAGTAAGAATGACTAGGACGACTAGGACTCACTTAAGCGTTAAGTGACGTATAAAGTTGAAGTAGAGGAATTGCTAACAACGTAACACAAAAGCACCTTTGTCTTTTCCGCTTTAGACCTCGATTGCGCGTGTCAATTATATAATGAATAATTATCCAGTTTTTTTGATGGTCGATTGTCCTTTACATTAGGACCGTTCGCGTACCCTCCTGAAACAGTCCAATTTTGCGAAAAATTACGAAATTTAACCAAATCCTGTTCGCGTACTCAAAAATTTTGTAGTTTTTCGTAATAGTAGGAGAGCCGGTTGCTCGATCCCACTCTACATGTCGTCCCGAAACGAAATGTTAAATAACCATTTGTTGGTGTTTAGAGAAGCTCCAAACCGGCGACTTGCCTGATTTTAAGTGGTGCGATATCATAGTACATTTATACTAATGAAAATGCAAAAATCAACAAAAATATGTTGCATATCGTCCCGGAACAAAATTTACAATTTTGGAAAGCTTTTAACTGCCCATTTCAAAAGTATGGACTTGCCATCCCTTATTTGGGCCAAAGCCCACAGCAAGTCTTTTTGAATGGGGTGAAATTCGTGGAAAATATGTCATATCGTGTCCCGCCGTGAAATTTTGCTAGATTGTTTATCTCTCTCAATGTTTGTTAACTAATGGCGTGAACTTGCCAGCATTAGCGCGCGAATTACGAGACAAACGAAATAATAATCATGATGACCCAAAAAATTAAATTAATTGGTCTCTATTTCTTCTATAATTCTTCAAGACTGGCTAATCTTAATTTTTGTGTTCGTTCGCTAACCGGGCACACTGGTTGACCGATTTTCCTAATTTTTTCTCTAAATGCAAGAGGTTTTAGGGTAGAAGGTTTAGAAAAAATAAAATGTGTATTTTTCAAATGCAATGAAATGAAAAACGGTGCCAATGTTAAAAAAAACATATTTTTTTCACTGCAAAAAAAAAAAAACAAATCTGATCGATTTCAATTTTCAAAAATTGTCAAATCGAAAATTTTTTAAATGAATACATACATATGTATTTAGTATTTGCTATACAAAGAAAGGTCAAAGAAGAGAAGAAATACAAAAAAGTTGCATCATCATTGTCGCCACAACCGTTATCAGCAAGTTCTTCTTTGTATTCCGGCCAAATCCAGTTTCGAATCAACTGGTTTGGAGCGTTGTGGTGTACGCTATCCTTCCAGACATAACAAGATTTTCGAAATATTCAACGCTAATATTATTCCATGCGTAATAAGGCGACTTTTAATTGCTCTTTATTGTGGATATCATGGTTTTTGATATTCAAATGCATCCCAGGCATGCTCAATGGGGTTGATGTCTGGGTTATGTGGTGGAGTTTTAAGGAGGTGAGGTGTGGTATACAAGAACCACAATAACAGTGTTATGTTCGGTATACTGATTACTGAGGATCATTATCCTTTTGGAAAAACGTTAGCAATGCCCAGATGTACCGCATCTTAAATTTTTTTTTGAAGAATAGCAATTTAAACATATAAATTCATTACCCCTTCGATTATTTCTAATTTTCTTACCCCGAATGCCGCCATATATCCCCATACGCATACCATATCACCCCCACCGCCATGCTTGACGGTCTTAATTGTACATTTTGAATTTAAGGCTTCATTTGGTTTTCTCCACACTTGCAACTGCCCGCGTATTTCTACGTCCATATTGTTATCGGCTGCTAATATACTGACCCAATGTATCTAATTGAAGGATCGCACTACTTCGAACTCGTACTCCTCCTAATAGTTGTTCTGCAGACAGGACTACCATGAATTTAGTTTTTTTTTTCCTATTAATTTAGGTGGCTATTAGGGCATATTTGTTGCCTTCAGGGTTAAAAGTGGGACCAGAAATTGAAATACAAATAGTTAAAGAAAGGAAAATGAAAAGTAAATAGTATCTAAGTTTTATTTCTTTTGTGACAACATTGAGTAATATTTACTTCATTAATATCCTAACGGCATATAATTTTGCTATCAGAGGTATCTTATGAAAAACAATAACAATTAATCATAATACTATTATGATATTTCTGAGTCCTGCAAACAAACAAAAATGGAACACAGCTTTGAAAGCTCTGAACACTTAAAAAGAAATACACAGTTTTCGGTTTGCATTTTATACTTCCATTAGACAGTTGAATTTCTGACAATGATGACATCTACAACCAGGATTAATTTGGAAAACATTCTTCGTAAATTTTATATTGGCAAAAGTAGGAGAATCTGGTAAAATTTTAATACACGTTGCTTCGTCCAAAACTCTGTTAAGTTAGGGGAAAACTGCAAACTCAACCTTATATAACACTAACAATTTATCAAGAGTGGGTACAACTGTCATGGAGGAAAAACCTCATGGAAGAGTCGGAAAACTGGAAAAATCAAAATAATATCGGGAATAAGATTTTTTGCTTGGAATTTTTTTTGTTTTAAAATGGGTTTTCAAATGGAAACATGCAAGTTCTTGATGAAAACCTCGGAAAACTCATTGGTTTTCAAAGAGGAAATTGTTATTGTAGGTGCACTGATTTTCAAATGGCAAAATGGAATTTTTTTTTATTGGGAATTCAGCAAATTAAATAAGACAATCGTAAGCTTTTTGGAATTCTGATTTTTGTGAAATGGTCAAAACGAAAATTTGTTCAATTTCACAACGAAATTTTCATTTTACTGCATGCTATAATGAAGGTAGAAAGTTAGTTGTAAAGCTCGGAAAAATTCAGATATTATGTAGTTCTCTATTTCAATTCGATTCAAGCAAATCACAGGGCATGGGCAACAAAGCCTGCAATTACGAACTCAGCCAATATCTGTGTTAATCATACATACTTATTCTGGAGTTGCTGTCAAGGGCGGCGAGACGAAGTTCGCGGGGTCAGCTAGTACTTATATATAAACTTCAATTATTCTATTTTTAGTTTTTGCTCTAATCAATAGAATATGTATTAATCACTTAAGTATTTTGATTCTTCGGTAAGTTATCGTAACTCTTCCCTTCTAAGTGTGAACTTAAGAAGTATTATGAGTTAAGATCCACATAGGCTATGTTGGTGACTTCTTACTAGATGTTTTATGAGCACATGTTTTCCAAAAACTTATTTTCCAAAAAGATTCGTCAACTCTATTGATACCCCCTTGGCAATAACATATCTAGGCCTTTATAAATTATATTTTTAAAAACACAGAAATCGTCTATTTAGATTTACAAGCAAGAAAGAATTCCAGTGGTGTTACAAGAGTTGTTGGTGAGTTTAAATATGAACGTAACTTATTGTTGAAAATATTAGCGCAAAATTATAGTCCGCTAATAAAGACGTTTAGTCATGTTTGAAACGTCATTTTAAGCTAGTATCACACTAAATTCTCTTAAAATTGTTCATTAATGGACTATAATTTTGCGCCATTGCTTTTATGTTAAAGTTTTCATATTTTATTTCAGATGCAATAAAGTGTACACTGGGGCGTATGCGTGTTTTATTTTTATAGTTTTATTTTATTGCAAACGCTTTTTCTTTACTTGTCAACTTTACGTTTTCTTGGTATCGATTGTAATCTTGTTATTTTTAAAAACCTCTGTTTAATAAATTTTGGAGCTTAGCTTTTTTTCTTCGATCATCTGCTTCAAATAATACTTCACCAGGGACAAAGTGAGAAGGATCGTGTTGTGACCTCGATATGAATAACTCAAGAACTGGACAACTTTACAACCTTAAATAAAACAATAATTGCTTTGAAATTTAAATCTGTTCATTCTAAAATATTCGTTTTTGTTTTTCATATAATTTCAATACCATAAGACTGATGAAACAGTATTGTTCTTTGCATTTTTAAGTATTCTTTTGTTAATATTATTGCATTAAATAAATGTTATTAATTATTAAATATCGAATTCCTTATTGAGACTACAATAGATCGTCTCTAGACTTTTTTGAAATCTAAGTAAAGTTCCTGGAATGTCAGTTTGGTTAACGTCTCCAAAAACACAGAAAGCGAGTCATAGTTACGATCAAACATGCATACATTTTAACGGAATTAGCATCCATCCTCGGCATAGCCGTATTTAGGGGGAGGGTTACGGGGTTTAACCCTCCCCGAAATAATTTTGTGAAGCAAAATCAAATAACTATTGATTAAAACTTAATGATTTTTGTTTTGTCTTGCTAACACTGAATTTATAACTTTTCCATTGAAGCTTTATTTGTTTTGGTATAATCAAGATATCTACTCTCGCCATCTAGTTACCTTCAAAGTCGTTACATGACCAAAAAATAAGGCAAAAAATACTGCAATGTCCTAAGTTCAGTAAGAGTTGGTCTTTTGTAAAAAAATATCAAGAATTTTTCTTCTTCTTCGGTCCCTTAGCTCGTTCACAATAAAAAAAACTCCAGTTGTTAGCTCTCTCGCGAAAGCTGCTAGAGAGTAACATGATTCCCCCAGTTGTTTAGTGCGTCAATGATTCCATGGGAAAAATCTTCTTCTGCACTCGTGCTGTGGCGATAGTCCTAGAAGTTCTCAACATACATTAATCTGCTGGTCCGGATGATATCCCTGCTATTAATCTAGAGGTGTTCTTCCACGCTGGCAAAACCCTTGCGTAAGCTTTTCCATCTATCCTTGTTATGGGCTCGTTCCGAGCAGTTGGAAAACAGCATTTGTCCGGCCAATTCCAAAAAAGGCGAATCTTCTTCTCCCTCCAATTATCGTCTGATTGCACTTACGTCCCTTCCTTGTAAGGTTATGGAAACGCTGATAAACTATCAACTCAAGAAATATCTTGAAGTCCGAAAGCTTCTTAATGACCGGCAGTATAGTAACAGGTCTACTGGTGATCTGATGTTTATATCACCAAACAGTGGAACAAATCTTTCGATATCGGTGAATCCGTTCTTCGTTGGATTAGAAACTTTCTTTCGAACCGTTCACTACAAGTTGTATTGGACGGATTCAAGTCTGAAACCAACAATATAAATGCTGGTATACCCCAGGGCTCCGTTTTGTGTCCGACCCTCTTTCTCATTTTTATAAATGATCTCTTGTCTGTAATTCCTAATTCAATCAATTGTTTCGCTGACGATAGTACCCTTAGCTTTTCTTATTCATTTCCAGACTTACATCCCTCCTCTTCGGATGTTGAACTGCAACGGCAAAATATGATAAGCGCATTAAACACTGACTTCAACAGCATTGTACAATGGAGAATACAAAATCGCGTAGAATTAAATGCTTGTCTTGTATCGTTAAAGCGAGATATACCTCCCCTGCCACTGTTCATGGCACTTGCATCAAAGAGACCGAACATCTCGAGATTCTCGGTATGTGCATCACTTACCACCTTTTGTGGAACGACACATATGCGATGTCACCAAAAATGCCGCAAAATGTTTGGGTTTCTGAAGACAGTGCAAGAAATTTTTCTCCCCGTCTGATCTGGCCCTTATCTTAACCATCTGCTTACCCTCGAGTCCAACTTCGGGCTTACTCTCAAGTATACAAAATCGTTCTTTAGCCGTATTTCAAGAATGGAACTCCCTTCCACACTCTGACTTTCCATTTCAATGCAATGTTCTGGTATTTAAGACCAATGTACACTGGCAGTCTGGCACCTCCTTTCCAACCCCTTTCCATTAATAAAGGGTAAAAGATACACTCAAGAATTATTGTTAAATTTTCCATCAAACATTGTTTCGTGAACAAATGAATTAGCTTCGGCGAATTGAAAAAATGTGATAAATTTGATAAATATGTTTCCTTTTTTTATTAAAAATTTTAAAAAAAAATTATCATTTATCTTAACCCCCCCTGAAACAAAGTCCTAGCTACGGCTATGATCCTCAATGAAAAATTTATGAAGGAAGTGAAAGGTTTCGCCCCATTCAAAGCGATTTGCCACGGACTTTGGCCCGAATAAGGAGTGGCAAGTCCATACTTTTGGAGTTTTGGGCAGTTAAAAAGCTTTCCAAAATTGTAAATTTTGTTCCGGGACGATATGCAACATATTTTTGTCGATTTGTGCATTTTCATTAGTTAAATATGTACTATGATATCGCACCACTTAAAATCAGGCAAGTTGGCGTTTTGGAGTTTCCTTAGACACCAACAAATGGTTTTTCAACATTTCGTTTCGGGACGACATGTAGAGTAAGATCGAGAAGCCGTCTCTTGGACTGTAAAGAGAGCTCTTACGAGAGAGTCAAATATCTCCCCAACCTACGAATCAGAGTATATCTAATAATGAGTAGGGAAACTCAGAAAAATTCACCTGTTGATTCACACATATTTTCACACAGATATTGGAAATAGATGCCAAATGAGAAACTTGTAGGAAGGAAAGGGAAACAACATACGTTTTTTTATCGAATAAATTTTTATTTTTACTTATGACAATCAAGTATGATCACAGTACACAGAATACAAGGTATTATATTGCGCATATGTCAGAAATCAAAATGACAGAAGTGAGAAAAGGCACAAAAAGAAATGCCAAAAATTTCAGATCCATTGTCAAATTCGTCAAGGGAAAAAAATGGCTGATAATTTTAGTAAATGAGACAGACAGAGACAGAAATCTGAAGTTTTGTTCTTTTCTTTTTACTTTTCTTTTATTATCTTTGTATTTATCGCTTATAAGAAACACGCTTATAAGAAAACCTCGCTTAGAAGAAACTTGAACAAAAGCACCGTGAACTTTCCCATATATTTTAATGTTGAATTGTGTGTTTATAAGAAACACGTTTATAAGAAATACACTGATAAAAGAAACATTTCTCAAACACAAACTTTTATTTTTCATGTAAAGTTGGTTGGATATAAGAAACTTGCAAACAAATCACGAAATTCAAAAAACATGCACAGACCCTTAAGAAAAATTCAAAACAAACGACGCAAATGCCATTTATGTACACATGATGTAATTTGACATTTGAATGAATAAATGAATGAATGATTGAATGAATTTCAGTGCAGTGTTCATTTTGACATTAGATTTGTTATTTTTGTTGGACGATACCGAAATTTTGAACGAAGTACGAGATGGTGATGGTGAAAGAATTGACCAGCAAATCGAAGACGAACAACAAAAGGAGCAAATACCATTGCCAAAACTAACAAGAAATGAAGTTCTGCGTGCTTTTTTCGTTTTGAAAAGTTATTTAGATAGTGATGATGACATCACGCATAACATCGAAGATATTCTTTTCAAGAAGCGCAGAAAGACTTGATTCAAACAACAATTGATATTTTGAAGAATTAGGTAAAGACTTAAATAAGAATGTACAAAAGTACAAAGAAAACTGCGCTGTAAATTTTTTGTTTTCGTGTTTTTTTGTTAAATAAAATTTATTTGTTTAGGCTGTGTGCGAATTGGATGAACTGTGGTTAAAAATGAATGAATTTTCAACTACTACTGTCATATTTAACTTGCTCCGCAGCTAGTCAAATTTTATTTAATGCAAAATGTCAAAATTTAACCAAACGTCAAGTTTTAACCCATTTTTAACTGAATTCGCACACGGCCTTACTGATTAATTTTAAGACCGTGTTTCAATTGAGTCAATTATTTAGCCTAGGATAAATGTTTGACACTCCAGGGTATATCCGTATAAGAAACTTGTTTCTTATATCCGTATAAGAAACTTGTTTCTTATATCCGTATTAGAAACTTGTTTCTTATATCCGTATAAGAAACTTGTTTCTTATATCCGTTGTAAGGATATAAGAAAAACTCGGTTAAAAGAAACAAATATTGTGCAAATTTTGAGTTTCTTATAAGCGTTATGTACTGTATATGGAATATGGAAATTCCATATACAAAGTTATTATGACATTTTGGATCTGAAATTTGACATAATATGCGCGAACTTGAGAAGAAGAAAATCGGGAATATAATACCTTGTATTCTGTGTACTGTGGTGTGTTATTACACCCAGACTTTTTTCATGCTGCGTGTTTCGTAGATTTTCTTTTGAACACTCATTCCGTCAATCTCGCATTATTACACTCGGATGTTTTTCGGTTGACTGTTTTTGAAACTTCTCTTTCATTGTTTTGTTCTCACACAAAGTCAAATGTCAATGAGTGAAAATTATTAAAGAAAACTGAATTTTTTATTCCATTTGAAATTTTCCGGCGGCATATTTTTGTTTACTGAAGCACACTTGAAATAGAAATAAAGCAACTCCAAAAAACAAAGAAAGACGAGAATAACAAACGTCAAAAAACATCCGAAAATCTTGAACCCACAATTGTGGGGGTGGAGATTTTTAAAGTATTACTATTTCACCTACTTTCTCTTTCGCACTTATTTGCGTCTTCCTAAAAACGTCTGAGTGTAATAACACACATACAGATTTTTCAACGTCGTCAGCAGAGGCAATCTCCTTGAAACCCTCTGCTTCCTTTGATGTTAGGAGGTCGTTTACTAACATTGGGGGGTACCTCACCGATCTGGTGGTAGTAAAACTTCTCTTGCTGGAAGTTACTCTCCTGCTTTTAAGCATGACACCTTTTAGATATATGAGTGATTTCTCTTATTTCAGCTTGTCCTTTGCTGTTGTGATCGTCTGTTAGCTGACGTTGTTGAATGCTCCTTCCATATCTAGGAAAGCTACTAGGTTATATTCTTTGTATTTGAGGGAATATTCAATACTGCACACAAGCGAATGAAATGCTGTTTCTACTGATTTTCCCTTAGAGTACGCATGTTGAGCGTACTTTATCTTTCCAGGGTTTTAAGAAGTAAGGATGATAGGCTGATTGGTCGTAGATCTTTAGGGTTAACGTGAGAGGGTTTCCCTGCTTTAGAAATGAAGACTACTTTTACCACTGTCCAGGCTTTGGGAATATATCTCAACCTTACACAGCTAGACAGAATGATCTCTAATGGTGGAATGATCATACCTGAGCATTTTTGTAATTCGGCCGGAATGATTCCGTCTGGTCCTGGAGATTTGTACGGATCAAAGCTATCTACAGCCCACAGCAGTACTTCCCGCGTTATTAGATCAACTATATCGTTTGTAATAGGTTTAGACTCTGATTTTAAGTCGTTTGAAATTTTAGAGCTACCTGGAAAGTGGGTGTCTAATAACAGATTTAGAGATTCTTCATGTATGGTAGTCCACGAGCCCGCTTCATTCATTAAAGCACTGGGTGTTGTTGGACTTTTTGATAGAATTTTTCTGAGTATTGAGGCTTCTGAAGTATTTTCTATTTTTCCACAGAAATTTCTCCAAGAGGACCTCTTGCTCATTGATTCATTGCAGGCTTCGGTGAGATGATTCACGAAGAGATCTATTTAGTTCATCTCTGGTGGAGGAGCGTTAAAGAAGATTGTGGTCAAGCAGTTGTGCTAGTTTGTATTACGGTAATTATGAAAACCCGTAGATATGTTTGCCACATCATTGAGATCAAACTGAATATATCTATGATCAGAGAAGGAGTTCTCTTTTGAGACTTGCCAGTTTGAAATTAAATTATGGATCGAGTCAGAGGTAAGTGGTATATCTAGTACCTCTTTCCTATTCTTGATAATTAATGTAGGTTCATTACCAATATTACAAAGGAGGTTAGTGACAAGTTGATAATCAAATTAGGACTCACCTCTTCTTTAATGTCAGAGCTACCCCATATTGTGTGATGGGCATTAGCGCTTACTCCGATGAGGAGATCCACTTTCTTAGAATGCGCGTTCGCAATTCCTCTCTTCAGTGTCTCTCCGGGAATTGGGCTGTCGTGGACGAGATAATCCAATAGGTGGCTTTGCCGGTAGTGATGACAGCAGTAGCTTAACCATAATTCTATTTCAATCTCACTCCAAACATGATAACCAATCGAAACAATCAAATCTCTTCTATTCTGTCCGGTGATGAAAATGACAGCTGTTTGTATGGAACGTCAAACTTGTAGCGCGAAAAAGTTGAAAAATTTCATCTGTCATCTATCTTTCCTACGGAAAGACCTATTCCAAAACCCGTTTCGTAGCTATGAACCAGACTGACAATAATGGGAAAATATTTTTATTTAATGTACGAAGTTTTGTTAAAAAATTGTAATGTGGTGGTGATGAGACGACTAAAAGTAGGTCATGGCATGCTGGCCTTTAAGCGCGGAGGGGGGATTCTTTCCGCTGTCTATCCACAAAATAAAAATAATAATCATGCCGTGGTCGATGCCTAGAGAAGTGGAGGCAGAGAGGAACTTCTTCCCAGAGTGTGAATTTAAGAAAAGAAGTTAAAAAAAAAACGGTATTTTGTTGTGTGACGAAAACATGCCTACAAGCCGAAAAATATGCTTAAATACAGCATGATAATAAGAAGAGGTAAGATCAAACGAAGACTAAAAAAAAAAAAAAAAAAATGGATCGTTGTTGTTAATCCAGGCTGTAGCCAAAAACGTGGATCGGTGTTGGCTATCCAGGCCACTGCTGGGGGATCGTGAGAAAAATCCCTTTTTGTGGGAATTTCGACCCTAAAAGGGATAAAGGGAAAACCGCCTGGTTTTGTGGGAATTTGTCCCTAAACCAAAATAAGTACATCTTCACCAAATTCTAATTAGTTTCGATAATAAAAGTGTGAACCTGAACATGTAACATCCACCATAATAAAACTAATTTAAGTGTAAGCAGTCAAGCTACTGTCAGTAAAGAACGCAAACTAAAAGAAAGAAAAAGAAGGAAAGTCTTGTTCTTTATAACGGTTTGCTTTTTTTAAATATTTACATTAGATCTCGATGATAGTTTTGTCATTTTGTGTCGAAAATTTGTATTCATTGGAAGATGCTGGATTATTCTATTTCTCTAAATAAAAATAATTTAATACACATATGTACATGTTTTCAATTCTAGGTAAATAAATAGAAATTATTTCATAGTTCTTAACTAAACACTATCTTGACATTTTGCATAGATTTTATTCAAAAAAATGGATGAAACTACAAGCAAAGGAAGAATATTCTACAAAAAAAAAAAAACGAAAGCAAAAAGTTGCTAGTCTTACAAGCATCTTTGTTGACTTTTTCCAGCATTTTAAGATTATGGAAAATAAAAACGACTAACTTGCAGGTTTTGCAACATACGTTTTTTTAAGTTTTTTGTCTGTGGGAAATAAAAAGGGAAAAATGAAATGGTGTGTGGGAAAAAAGGGAATTTTGAGACTGGTTAGAGGGATTTCGGAAAAAAAATGCCACCCAGCACTGATCCAGGCTGTAGCCAAAAAAGTGGATCGGTGTTGTTGATCCAGGTTGTAGCCAAAACGTGGATCGGTGTTGGTGATCCAGGCGGTACTCACCCTACATCACTGACTCTTTAGTCAGGACTCCATGGTCTTCCGACGCCGGTATTTCTATGGACGACCCCAAAAAATATCGTCAACACTCAATCTACCTTACCCGCATATCTCCGTGGGCCGATAGTCTTGAAATCTAATAAATCATTCCTCTTTTAGCTTAATAAGACTAAAAAATCGTTCCTTTTTCATCTTTTTTTCAGTCTGATGAAGGTACTGTGTGCCGAAACAGCTGCTGTCACAACAAATAAAAATAAAAACAAAGTGGAAGTACCAAAATCAAAACAAAAAAAATGATATGCTCAAATTTTATTTTAAACATTAATCTATTAATTCTACCTTATTAGAAGAAGTATTCTTTTTCTTCTTAGGAAGATGGTGTTGGCGGCAACCGATATGCGCAACTTGTGCGGAAATGTTCGGTTCACAAAACTAATAGCGTTTTTTTTTGGTAATCCGGAATTGTACACAGAACTGTCCGATTCCGGATTCCAAACGAACAGGCAAACACATTTTTTTGCTTCTAAGGGTTGAATGGTTGTGTATTTGTGAAACCTCATATGCAGAATTGCAGATGACATGACATTGTTTTTCATTTCTTTATTTGTAAACATGGCAGCGAGTACGTATATGCGAGTGTGTGCATGTATGCGTAATTCTGTTTTTGATTCTGACTTCAAATTCGGAATCGTTTTTCTGTTCTATTCAGAACAAGAACTGTCATCTTGTGCCAAGTGAACGAGTACAGAACTCTTCGGAACAGTTCCGGACGACCAAAAAAAAACGCTATAAATGAAATTTTTGTTGAATGGAAATTGAATTTCCCATTGGCTGTTTTTGAATGAAATCTACTTACTTAAACTTTGGTGGCAAAATATATTTAATGCGCAACTAGTGCGAATACTAAAAATTTACAAAAAAACTGAGCGAAATAAATTTTTGGTGTTTGCTTGCTGAGTGAGGTGTTGGCATTGGGAGGTGTGCAGTCGAAATTGAAAAAAACGTTCGAGACCGGAATTGGCATGGCTGTGATTCGTTAAGAAAAAGATAAAAAAAAAAGTTTTGTTCAGTGAACGAAACAATATCGATGAAATGATGCCTTTAAGGTTGAATAAGTGGTGCCAATATTTTTCATTTTTATCTCTTGCGTTCACACGGCACGAGACAACCTTACAAAGTGCTTGCCGCAAAAAAATATTATATTTTACTTCTACTGAATGAACTCATGAAGAACCAAACTGTCTTTTGGGAACATCGGAAACGATTAATGCATTTTAATATTTTATTTCTTAAATTATAAATATCTTTACAAAATGTATTTTTTTTTAAATTTTCAGTAAATAATTTTCATAACATTTTACATAGTTGAAGAAGTTGTTTCTTTTTCTTTCTCTTTCTGTTTGTTTATTTTTTATTGTTTTGTTAATTTTACTTTTAAATTTTATTTCTTTGTGTGTGTAATCTTATAAATTTCTTTAAATTAATTATAAATTTCCATTTAAATGTTACAAACACAATTTTGATGCAAGATGTTTGCACAAAGATAACCAAAAAAACGTTTTCTCTTTTTTGTTCCAAAACGCAACAAGGACTAAATCAAATAAGAAAATTAAATAAATAATATTGGATTTGCGTGAGGAATGCAAAGTAGATTTATTTTTAAAGTACATCGTGTGTTGTTGTTGTTTTTTTATTAAGAAAAAGAAAATCACAAACTTATTCTAAACAATCAAGGGGAGAAGAGGGGGTGGGGTAGGGGTATAGATCATTGCGGATGCATTAACCATAGAATGCCCCAATCAATTGAGAGGGGCTGTGTGACTGATTCGCGTTGTTTAAAGGCGCGAGGAAAAATTCTCATAAAGTGATGAGAGCAGTACGGCTGTCGTGGGATTGTAATACTCTTGTCATTGAGTCAAGTCTTTTCCGTAGGCGAGTGGTGATGTGTTTGCATTGTGATTGCTGTTCGCGAACGACGATATGTCGGGAACAAAGTTTCCTGTTTGTTGAAGTTCCTTCAAAAGAAAAACCAAAATGAGGTCTCGAAGTCAATAAATGTGGACAAAAAACTTACTTCTAGCTCTTTGAGAGCTTTCATTATTTTATTTACATCCAGTTCGGTGCACTCGAGGGATTTCTTCGAAGCAACGTTGGCGGCGGCAGTCTTAAGCTTGTCATGCAAACCCGGAGAATCACTGCGACTTTCTTGGTGACTTGACTTTTTGTATTTATTCTTATTGGCTACTGGCAGTGTGGACGCTGTACTCCGAGCCGGAAAGACGCCCACAATTTCAACGCCATCCGACTCACTGCTACTGTCTCGGCGTCTGAATTCCGACTTCATGGAAGCATGATTGTGGGAATGGTGAACGTCAAGAGCCGATGAGCGGCCACCTTTTTGTCGATCATTTTGCGAATGAGTCTTGTTACTGTGGCTGCCCAAGATCTGGTTGGACGTATTGATTATTTCTGTGGCGGATTTGCAGTTGTCAATATTAATCACATGCGTGTTGCTATCTACGCCGCCGCTAAGAGAGCTGCCCATAGCACCAACGATCGCGGAATGTTGCGGCTGCGGTGTTGTCGATACCGATGAGGACGTTGACGACGGCGATGACATTATACTGTTTATGCTGTGATCAGTTCGTTTGGAAGGAGATACCAGATCGATGAGGCTTTTGGAAATATTTACAATACCGGTGGAGGATGGTCGATTGGTGTTTAAATTTTGATTTGGATTGGCATTATTGTTATTATTGATGACTGCAGCTCCGCTGGTTGACGACTTCTCATTCTTGGATCCACTCTGACTGCTGCAAAGATTCAAGGGACTGTTGGTAGACGATCGTTGCAGTTTGCCAGATGATGATGACGACGAGTATGCCTTTGACGAATGCATGTGCTCAGTTGTTGCTGTCGTTGAATTGCTATGTGCAGGCAAAAGTTTGGTCACTTCATTTGGTTTTAGACTCGCTGTTTCACTTGAAGTTGCCATCGTTGGATGGTTGTCGGTGGTGTTTATTGACAACTTGCTACTGCCAGATTCTTGATTGAGGGAATTCTGTTTTTCAGAAGTCGAACTAAATGCGGGAACGGATTCTTCAGGTTTTTTGTTCTCTTTAAGCTTTTTGGGTGCGTTTTTCTTCTTTTCGATTTCACGTTTTACTTCTTCTACCTTCATCCAGCCTGATGGCCAGATGTTGATTACTTTGTCCTTCAAGAAGTTGCTAATGAAATCCTCAAATGATTCTTTCCGTGTTCCAAGGACAGAATAGGACATCCAGCGTACTTGGTAGAGTTCATAGAGAAGAGATCTATAAGGAAATCATCAAATTGTCAGTATTTTCATCTGTAAGAGGACGAACGAGACTGCTTACCTCGTGGTATCATTCCAGTGGAATCTCTTTTTGGGCATTTTGGGAGCGTTCTCCATTTTATGCACATCTGAACCAGGATTAAGAGACCTAAAAGAAAAAGGTGAAATTGAGTTCTATGCAAAATATACAAAAGCTATCTTTTGAGGATCAGAATTCATAGTTTGTGACCTCTACGTATCACAAGAAGGTTGGTAGGTTGAAATGGCTATACTACTTGCATGTAGGACACAATTAGCGCTGGGTGCGCCGTTGAGATACCATACCCCATGAGATCCTAAAATGATTTAATAATGGGTTGGGAAGGATGTATGTTCCATACAAGGCCGGACAATGGCAAAGAAAATGTGGGACTGTTAAACCCCTGTGCATGTTGCTATGATCCTAGCTATGTTATGCCTTGATTTGGGGATTAATTTGTTAAAGGTGGGCCAGATTTTCCTACATGTAACGCAACTGGTTAAGCTGATCCAGCTAAGGTTTGCTTCTGATGAGTATATTGTCAAGATATTATGCCCTTCATAACTCCAAGTGGAGCATATACTCTCACTGCAAATTAGTTGTGAAGGGCTAATCTTTGCCTAGATAGCTCGTCTGCCTTCTCATTTCCCTCAAAGCCCCTATGGCTAGGTATCCAGATAAAAGTAGTGCTCAGGTCTAGTTCCTTGAGAGCCTCTTTAAATTGCTCGACCAATTAAGAGGATAATAGAGCTTCATTTCTCGCACCGAGCGAGATACCTCGGAGTTATATTGGACAAAAAACTCAACTGGGGTCCAAATAAAAGAAAGATATAAGAAAGCCATGATCGCACTCTACTCATGCAACAAGATTCTGGGTAGAAATTTGGGACCAAACCCCAAAATAGTCATGAGGATGTACACTGCCATTGTCAGACCGATGCTAACTTATGGCAGCTTGTTTTGGTGGAAAGCGCTGGAGAAATCCACGAATTTAAAAACACTTACCAAAGTACAAAGAATGGCCTGTATCTGTACTTGTACTAGTGTGATGAGGACTACCCCAACTGCAGGTTTAGAAACGATCCTCAATCTCCCCCCAATAGATCTATTCGTCCAAGAATCAGCAGCAAACAGCGCCCTCACGCTCAGCCAAACCAACATCTGGAAAACTAGCCAGAGTGGCTACGCAGCTATTTTTACGAAATACGTAGATAACAAAATCTCCACAGATTATTATGGCCCCTTACTTAGATTTCAACAAATCTTTTAGTACTAGGTTCCCCAATAGACTAGATTGGGAAAATAGTGTGCCCTACACTAACGACTCAACCATTACCATCTACACCGATGGTTCAAAAATGAATACTGGGGTAGGTGCAGGCTTCTACTCTGAAAACCTCAACCTTGCCAAATCATTCAGGCTCCCCGACCATAGCAGCGTCTTCCAAGCCGAGATCTTGGCAGTGAAAAACGCTGCTAAACATATATTCATGATGGCGATATCACACGCGGACATCACTTTTTTCATTGATAGCCAAGCAGCAATAAAAGCTATCTGTGCCACCCAAATCAAGTCGAAGCTTGTTTCTTGCTGTCGCGATGAGCTAAAGGTTCTTGGCACACAGCATAACGTAAGACTCTGCTGGGTTCCTGGCCACAGTGATGTACCAGGAAACGAAAAGGCAGATGAACTTGCAAGAAAAGGCTCTACACTGAAAGCCTCTCTCATAGACTATCATATAGGAATCCCGTTATGTGAACTGAAACAGAACGTCAGTAAAATCATCATTCAAAAATCCAACAACAGATGGAATCTCCTAGATACCTGTGTTAACACCAGGAAGCTATGGCCTAGATACGATAAGAAAAGATCCGATCGGATTTCAACTCTTAATAAACCTTCTCTAATATCCCTTATCGGCGTTATCACAGGACACAACCTACTCGGCTACCATAAGAAGAAGATGGGGCTTAGTACTGATGACCTTTGTAGAGGCTGTGGTGATGAGAACGACCATGAAGACACTGCTCAATTTCTCTGCCACTGTCCTTCACTCTGTCTTACTAGGAAGAAAACTCTAGGCAACTTCTTCTTCAACGAACTAGAGGAACTATCAGAACTGCCAGGCAAAAGCTTACTAAACTTTGTCAAGACCTCTAAATGTGTATATTCTGGACTGTAATTCAAAGGATTATTAAATGAAACACACGGTTTAAAGTCGGAAAACCAATATTGGAAAAAACCGACTATGGAACATATTTTATTCTTCACTTATAAAACTCTTCTTTACAGTCTGTACTGTTACGATTATTGAATTGAATTTACTCTGTACACTTTGTTTCTGAAGTTAAATTTTCTCTGTACACTTTGTTCATGAAAATAAACTTATATTTTTTATGTAATCACTATTTACTGTACAACTCTAGGAAATCAGTTTCATTCTGTACACTAACTTTTTATTGTATAATTCTAGAACAAATCTTGAGACTCGACCGATGTGCACGTCTTAATCGTTTGGTTCTGTACGAGCAACTAACTTATTAGAAAGAAAGCATATCGGAGTGAAGCTCCATATTTTACTAATACATTTAGACATTTTACATAAATACCTATGCAAGTGCATATCGGTTCGATACAAAATGGTTAAACGAACCACATGATTCATAGGTTAATTTATTTTTTCAGGAAGTTACAACACTTCGGGGTACCACAATGGATCTACATTGATCTAAGATTGATGGTAGGTTAGGTTAGGTTAAAGTGGCTGTCATAGATGTTAAGAGACACACTTAGGCCAATCAAAGGCCCATTGTGATACCACATGAATCTAAGAAGGCTATTCTTCGAAAGCTCATTGAAACCAACTAGAGAAGATTGATGGTAACAACATCAACTATCAGCCCGCTTAACCTAACCTAACCTAACGATAGCTACATTTTGGTTTTGTTATAAATGTTTAAGGGCTTTACAAGCTTCCTTTATCGCTAACAATTCTGCCTCGACACTGGCAAAGTCGGGAAATCTATAGGATTTTGAAATCTGAAGATATTCACAAAAGACAACAGCACCAACACCGCATTACATCTACGAACCATCCGTGAAGATAGTCGTGTCGAAATTTTTCGTCACATTGCCTTCCTCCCAGTCGGTTGTTGACGGGAGCAAGACCATAAACTTGTTTGAGGTGTTCAAGGTAGGGATGCTGTAATCGGTGTTTGTCGGAAGAATATCTGATGGTTTCAGGCTTGTATGATCGCAGTGCTCTTAGGATTTAGTATTCCAATAGCCTATTTCCTTGAGTCTTAAGTTACTTCAGGATACCTGATATTTAATGGAGCGGTCAGTCGAAAGAAGGTCCAAGATGACATTAAGTGCATCTGTTGGACAGGACCGAATTGCCCCTGATCCCCCTTCACAAGCATTTCTATGGACCTTTGTAAGCTTGTTTACTATGTAAGATTTGCTGAGATCGGGCCAACAAACAATGGATTCGTAAAGAAGTATCGGTCTTACGGTCATTTTTGACTGGAGGCCCCACTTCTGGCCGAAGGTTTTGTTGCAGGCGTAGAAGGCAATGCACGCCTTTCTCATCCCTTCTTCATTGTTGAGCTACCAGTTTTATTTGGAGTCTAGTAAAACGCCTAAATATTCAGCTCTGGAAGATAAAGCTAGGAAATTGACCGTTTAACCGAGGTAGAGGAAGGGTGGTATTTCGGAAAAGCATCAACTCGGTTTTGGTGTTGTTAAAACCTAGTCCACAGCTCGCGGCCCAGGTGCTCCCTTTCTTCAAAGCCATATTAGTGATCACGCTTAGAAATCTTCCCGAAATTAGAATGAACAAATCATCCGCATTCGCAACCGCCTTCACTTCACGTTGAATATCCTAACTTTGATTGAATCCTCCTGTTCTCAACACCGAAGTCTGCAAGTGATTCTGCGATGGAGCCAGTTAGGTCATTGTTGAAAGCTCCTTCTACGTTTAAGAAGGGACCTATATTCCTTGAAATTAATCGTGTTTTCAATCTTTCTCACTACCTTATGAAGAGCAGCAGGGTCATTCCGTATCTCGACACGTCGAAACGATACCGTTTCGACGATCGACTCGCTTCACGTAACTCTGAAAATCACTATCGTCCAGACGATATCGTTTTTTCAGATCGACATTTGCTTTCCGTATCTCGACTATCGTCAAGACGATATCGTCAAAACGATGGAATTTGAACGATAGCTAATTAGGTATCGTCTAGAACAAAAATTTTAAGGCAATTTATTTTTTGATTCAAAACGGTTGAAACTTATTAAACATTTTATGTTACCTATGTCATTTATTTTATTAAAACAAAATGTTCTCGACTTTTAACAGACTTTGAAGTTTAGATTTTTGTCAAGAAATGGACTTTATGAATTTTCTTTGAAGTGAAAAAGGGAAAAATTCAAATAGGAATAACTGATTTCAACTGTTGGTAATGAAATTACATATATCTTTTGTGTTTAAAAAAATCTCCGAGGTAAACAAAAAATAAATATGTAAAACGATAGTCGTTTTGAAAGTTACGGAATGACCCTCCAGTCTCTGTAGGCCAACCCCTCATGTAGGTATGCTGCGAGTTAGATAGGGGACAGCTGCCCAGAATGTATGTATGTATGAGATTCTACGATTCTCTCCAAGGTTTTGAGAAGAAAAGATGTAAGGCATAAAGGTCGATAATCCTTAGCAGATTCATTTGCTCTTTTACCAATTTTAGGTAAGAAAACCACTCTCACCTGTATCCAAGACGGGTACCTATTGTTTCGGCAAATTTTTTTTGCATTTTGTTATTTCGCTTTTCTCTCTTCGATATTCTTTTATTTCGCAAAACTTGTTTTGTTTTTGTTTATTTTGTTGTTTTACTGTTTCGCGCCAGAATCGTTTCGCTCTTTTTGTTTTGCCTATTAACTTTCTCGCAAAACTGTTAATTTGCAATACGATTGTTTCGCCACAGGTTATCTCGCTAACGGTTATTTCACATTTTTTTTTCTGAATTCTCTTGGGAAAGTAATAATTGTTATCTAATTGGTCTTCATTAGATGGCTTTTAGTCTTTGAAACCGCCCGCGTAAGGTAAGAATACAGTGAAGTATTTTAATATTGTCTTTAGATAAAAAAAAATGGAAAGTAAAATCATATGCGATACTTTTCAATTAGAGGAAAGGATAAGTTAAGTCATGAAGGATTTTCCTATAATTTTGAAAAAATCGTCAATTCAAGTACATACAATTGGAGGTGTGATCTCAGAAAGTACAGAGATTACAATAATTGTAAAGTGCGTATAAGTACAATAAAAGAAGAGAATAAACATGTTTTAATTAAAAATTCAAATGTCGGTCAACATAATCACGAGCCGAATGCAATTGGAAAGCCAGTTGCCGATGAGTTGGAGAAAATTAGAAAAAGTGCAAAAAGAACGGCGAACAAAAGTATTCAAATATTCAAGATAACATTGCCAGTTGCAGCCACGAGGTAAGTGTCAACTTGCCTTCAAAGTCATCTTTTCAACAGCAAATTAAGAGACAGAGAAAAAAAATGAATGGTTTATTAACTGGACCAACAGAAATTAATTTCGTCTTACCTGAAGAAGTGAAATATATGGAAGACGAACTTGTTATTGTTGACGACATAATTCAAGAAAGAGAAAGAATTATTCTAATGACAAATACAAAAAATTTAAAATATTTACAAAATAGTCAATTATGGATGATGGACAAGACATTTAAGAATGTGCCAACTTTATTTTACCAGCTCTATACAATACACTGCAATGTAGATCAAAGTTTTAAAGTGTATCCAATGGTTTTCGCTCTGATGACTGGAAAAAATACGAAAATGTACGACATGCTATTTAAAAGCCTACATAGTTATGCCCTCAAACAAAGAATTACTCTGAATCCGAAGCTATGTATTATGGATTTTGAAAAGGCTCCTTTCAATAGCATCACAAATTTTTATGTTGACTGTATTCCAAAGGGATGCAGTTTTCATCTTTTTCAGTCAATTTATCGCAATGTCCAGCAATCTGGATTACAGAAACAGTACGGCTCTGAAAATTCGGCAGATAGGAGCACTTTCGTTTTTGGCACCAGAAAAAATACCTACAGCGTTTAATATACTTAAGCAAGAAATGCCAATCCAATCTCAACCAGAGCAACTCCATTTTGAAATTTTCCAGTTTTCCATTTGGAAACCAATGCATCTGCAATAATATGCAATTTTCCCTTTGAAAACCAATGAGTTTTCCGAGTTTTTCATCAAGAACTTTCTTTTTTATATTCGAAAACCCATTTTGAAATTTTCCAGTTTTCCATTTTTCCTGATGCAATAATATGCAATTTTCCCTTTGAAAACCAATTAGTTTTCCGAGGTTTTCATCAAGAACTTTCTGTTTCCCATTCGAAAACCCATTTTGAAAATTTCCAGTCTTCCATTTGAAAACCAATGCACCTGCAATAATTTAAAAAAAATTTCCCTTAGAACCATCTACAGACTAACACGAACAAAATAAAAAAAAAATTAGCCAGATCCGTTAAGCCGTTTGTGAGTTATTCGATCATACACGAACAGGATTTCATTTTTATATATATATAGATATATTTATATATAGATATATTTATATATAGATATAGATATATAGATTTTGGAGCTTAAAAAGGAGATGAAAAATGTTGAGGTTGCAATTGAAAAAGTTTCAAGAGGAGAACCAATTCCCCCAAAAAAAAGAAAAATTTTGGACAAAGATCAACGAATCAAAAATGTGCTTCAAAATCGAGGTGATTATTCTGAAATAGGGATATTAAAAGCCCTTGCTGCAAATATTAAGTTGTACTAAAATCATTTTTTCTAAAAATAAAATAATGAACTATTATAGAAAAAAACTGTTTTATTTATTTGACTAATACCCAATTTCATAAACAAACACTAATGCCCGATTTCATGAACAACTTTTAAACACTAAACAGGCTTTTAAACCGTAAAATTAGATTTTTTGGTTTCACCAAGCGTTTAGACACTTTTTAAAACTAAATGGCAATTTTTGACTCATTAAATTTTAAAAGTGTCATTGAATATTTTAAAAAGTGAATATATCGCTTTCTCATTTTTTCTCACATAATTTTCATGTCAATTTTGACAAAAATTTCCCTGAAATTTCCCATTTCAAAGTGGTTAAACTCAAAAGTTTTAAGGGTCTGATAAAATTTAAAAAGATTTTTGCTAAAAGTACTTTTAGTGTTTGTTTATAAAATTGGGTATAAAAGTACTTTTAGCAAAAATCTTTTTAAATTTTATCAGACCCTTAAAATTTTTGAGTTTAACCAACTTGAAATGGGAAATTTTTGTTAAAATTGACATCCTCATGAAAATTATGTGAGAAAAAATGAGAAAGCGTTATATTCACTTTTTAAAATATTCAATGACACTTTTAAAATTTAATGAGTCAAAAATTGCCATTTAGTTTTAAAAAGTGTATAAATGCTTGGTGAAACCAAAAAATCTCATTTTACGGTTTAAAAGCCTGTTTAGTGTTTAAAAGTTGTTCATGAAATCGGGCATAAAACTTTAATTTTTAACATAGGTTCTTCACAGGCATACAAAAAATGACATGTTTTTTTTAAATATACCTACATATAGGACTCTTAATTCGATTTGAATGGTTTCAACTTCTTTTGTCCTGTTTCTATCTTATAAAATTATTTCAATAATTTCGCCTTCGTGTTTTTTTTTTTAATTTTAATTTTTATGTACGTAAGGATCCTGAAGACTTTAAAATTCGCGCGAAAAAAAAAAACAGACGAAGGCGAAACAATTACATAAAATCAAAATAATAAAAAAGCAAAATTATCGAAAAGCGAAATGAACGAATGCAAAATAAACGAATGCAAAATAAACGAAAAACGAAAAGACTAAAAGGCGAAAAAATATCAGCGAAGCAATTAAAAGACTAAACGAATGAAATGCGAAATAACAAAATGCAAAACGACCGTGGCGAAACGACAAAACGCGAGATAAAAACAGCGAAATAAACCATACCCATCCAAGACATAGGGACGTGGTTTAGTAAGAGTAAAAAAAAAAATAGAGTGGCGCGACAGCTCTTGAAGAGCCAAGGCCTAAGTGACTTAATCTCATCAACAATTCTCTGGGTGCGTGTTAAGAATTGAGGGGACCTACAATTTGACGCCGATTCCGAACGGCAAAGTTGAGAAGCACTTTTTCATGACCGATTGATACTCTTGGAAGATTTGTCAGGTCTTCGCAAGAGGCAGTACCCGTGAAAGATGAAATAAAAACTTGGCCTGAGTAGGACTCGAACCAACGACGTTTTGCTTAGCAGCCCAACGCACTTACCAACTAAGCTACGGGCAACTGCGGTTTAGTAAGAGGCAACCTTTAAAAATACTCTCAAGCCGTGTTACTACTAGTTCCAGCTTGTTTTGCAGTATATTAGTTTTAATAGCCCGGACTATATTTTCTCTTGTTATAAGGGCGTTAACATGCTCTATGGAGGTTGACAAGAGAAAGTGTCATTAGTAGCTCTAATGTCTCCATTGAGATCCTGTCCAGCTTTTTTTTTTTTTTTTTAAAGCAGGGGTTTGAATGTTCTTTCGATAAAACCCTACTGTGCTTGGCCAAATCTTTAATATCTTCGATGGGCTGACAGTACTCTTGTCATCCTTGTTTTTTGGCTTGAGCTATAAAACGCTTGTAAGGCTGATATAATTAATGGATATTAAAAATAGTTCTTGTCATTTTCCTCAGATTAGATAAGTCATCATTCCTCCAAGGTGGAAAGGTCTTATCATTATCATACAAGAGACCTTATCGGCGGTGTTTATAGAATCCTAGAAGTTTGAAATCTCTAACTCAAGATCTGTAATCGAGTCGGAACTCGAGTTCGGTATATTGCGCAACTTTGAGCTTAAGGTTTGACCAAATTTCTTCCAGTCAATTCTTCTGGGATTTCTATAGGGGGAAGGAGATTCCATTTCAAATTTAAGATCAAATAAAATCCATCTGTGGTCAAAAAAGAAATTGAGAAGAGATACTCGTATTCGGAGTACTTCCCCTGTTACAGATAGTCGCAAGAAGGTCAACAAAAGTTCTAATCAAAACCGAATATACTTACTGAAATTCTTCGTATTTTGTCAAATTCGTTTGATACTGTTGACTTATGTGTTGCATGGCCTCCGTTACTGCCTTTCGAAGCTTCACAAATGCCTTTTTGGTTTTTGTCTTTTCTTGATTGATCCTCAATTGCTTTGCTTTTCGCAACAAGAAATATTTCGGCAGTGACAGTTGATACTCCAAATGCGCAAAGACATTGTTTCGAACACTTTTATCCAGACACAAACACCTGTCATCGACACTGAAAGTAGAAATCGATGGCATTAATTTTGAAAACAAACAATTGACCAGGAAGACTAACCTCAAAAACAGATCATTAAGTTTGTCATCGAATTGGAATTTCTTGCCAATTCGATTGTTAGCTTTGGCAGTGTCTTTTATGTTATGAACGTCCCTCAGGAGCTCATCATTCAAATCCGGCAACGGTGTATCGGACGAGCGTAATTCTGTATAAGAAAAAAAAAATTCTCAAGAGATTAAAATTTTCCTGCAAGAAGTCCAGTCAATCACTTACTGTCAGAATCCTCATCGGATTTCTTCAACTTCTTTGAAGTTGGTTCCATATTTACATCACTTTCATCACTGGACGAGTCCGAGCCACTTTTGTCTTCGTTAGAGATCGTTGCCTTGACTTCACCATTCGACGTTTTCGATTTCAGTTCTTCCTCTTGCATTTTCAGGAAACTGTCTCTCTTTGCTTTGAGCATATCTTTAACAGTTGTTGTCTTTACCGTTGTTCGGTCGATGCGTTGCTTGTCTTTTGAGCTCGTTTCTGGAACTATGTCATCATTCTTGGGCGATCCTGAGGCAACCGAAGTAACCGAAGACGTTGCTGCCGATGACGATTTGCTGCTTTTTGTTGACTTCTCTTTGTCGCTGCTTTCCCTGTCGGAACTTGACTTATGGCGTTTTTCCGATGGAGGAGTGTTCTTTTGCTTATTACTAAGTTGTGTGCCATTTTTGGAAATTGCACTTTGTTGTTGAGAATTGGCAACATTGGATGTGGTTGCTGGTGTTGGTCCATCAGTTTCCTTCTCAAGGTCTTTCTCCTCGTCTGAAGATCCTGATTCTTCCGATGAGGAGGAAAGGGCACGTTTTCTTGTTTTGTTTGGCATTTTGATTATTTCATCGGTTTTTTCGGTGCAAGATAGTTGCTTGAACACCAATGCACCGGAGTTGATGTAAAATCCGCCTTCTACTGTCTCCACCTCTTCTGGTATTATTTCGTCGTACTGCAAAGAATTGTTGAAATATTATTGAATTTTGTGTAAAATCTTATATCTTACGGCTTCGGTGTTGTCAATGAAAGAATCATTTTCATCGTATCCCAGACCAATGTCACAGAAATCGTCCTTTTTGCTTCGGCCTCTTCCACTGGCATAGCTTGTTCCGTACTTCTTTTCTAATTCCTTAGCTATTCGGGCAACATCGTCATCGTTTTCTTCAAACGGATCGGAGAAGCCGTTTTGTTTGTTGTTGCTTTTGAGTTTCTTTAACTTTTTCTGCAAAATTTTAAAACACATTAAAATTAGGTTTCTCATTATGGTATTGACAGGTTTAAAGAAAAAATTAGTGATGGGTCAACTCGGTTCGCTAACTCGAGTCAACTTGGTTTGTTTTTTTTTTCAACTCGAGTTAGCTCTTGGTTTGCCAACTCGAGTTGAACGGTCCAACTCGGTTTGCCATCTCGGTGCGCCAACTCGGTTTGTAACTCGGTTTGCCAACTCGGTTTGCAAACTCGGTTTGCCAACTCGTTCAACTCGAGTTGGGCAAACCGAGTTGCAACTCGGTTTGCAAAAAAACTAACTCGAGTTAATTCGGTTTGCTAAATTAACGGTTCGGCACATCACTAGAAAAAATAGAATTCAGTTAATTTTTCAAATTCTTCATTGATCATCTACCGATTAAAGCCTAGTACGCTGATCGCGCTAAATTTTAGATCACGAATTTCTCTCCAAACGTCAGCTAAATTCCCGGCTAAATTTTGACACAATATTATTTTGGAGACTATGGAGAATGATTTTTAGGACACAAACAGTTTGTTCGGGTACTACTCTGAAAGTCTGAAACTTACAAATCCTATCATTTTAATTTTTTTTTATATGGAGTTTTACAGATTTTGAGCTCAATCATGTCAATAGAATCAGGCAGTAAACAAACAAGGCTACAGAATTTGTGTCAAAAATTAAATTATTTACAAACATTAGGTTTTGCTCCTTGGGCGATACCATTGGTAAGTCCGGTGGATTGTATTGATTATGCGGCATGGTTCGATTTTGGGGAGGCAAATAACTCATGGTGATTTAGGCGTTTCACACCACACCTTCTAGAAGCATAAATCCTGTGAAAGTTATGGCCATAGTCGATAATCCAAAGGCCAAAAGAATTATGAATGGAAGAAACAGAACTAGGAAGCCTATAATTACACTTAAAGCAGCCAAGGGATATCGGGCTGCGAGTTGGACTGTCTTGTCAATTAGGTCGTAGTCACCCCAATCGTAGAGGAGTCTGTTTCCTGCGGTCTTGCACTGGCCCCATAGTCTGTTGGCACCATCGATTAGCATCTGTGCTAGTTCTTCTCTGGTGTATTCCTGTTCACTGTTCATTTCGGCCCAGAATTTTCTTAAAATTCAATAACTTTTTACAATTATTTGAAATGAAAGAAGCAATTGTTCTTCAAGAATCAAGAAAATGTTTGTTGTTGACCTTTTTGCTATAAAACAATCTTTCATTTTGGCTAGTCAGAGGCAAATGAAACAATAATGTCAAAATTTAGCTCTAGAATAATGTACCGGACATTTATTTCACTAGCTAAATTTTGACAAATTTTGATTTTTGATTATGTAGAGTTACGAAAAAAATAAAATATTTTTAGCTAGAGCTGCGTACCTCTTCGCTAAAAAGCTCAGCTAAATTTTAGCTCCGCTAAATTTTGGAGAGAATTTTGTATGGAAGCTAAAATTTAGCTCGATCTGCGTACTAGGCTTAAGGGAATAAAATCTACTTAAACAAATATGCTTTCAAAAATGATATGCAAGTAGTGGAGCATATCGGCTTGTTATTTCAAAGGAATTTGATAGAGTTTGACACAAGATTGTTTTATAAAAAATGTGCGTTTTCCGACGCAATGAATCCCTTCTGCGTTCGATTAGTAATTAAATTACATTTCAGACCGTTGATAACTACCTTTGATAGTGGGAGAACCAACAGTGACACTTGCATCGAAGAAAACGACCCACTCTAAGTTCTCGCTATGTGTATCACTAACCACCTCTTATTGAACGATCATTTTTTTTTGTAATCCGGAATTTTTACCCAGAATTCTCCCGATACTAAACGAACATCCAAACAAACGTTTGCTTCTAATCTTCTAATGATTGCATGGGTATGTTTTTGTGAAAGGCCAAATGCAGATGTCACATGACATTGTTTGTTTTGCCAAATATTTATTCAAAGCTGTGCATTCTAACTTTAAGTCCGGAATCGATTTTCTCTTCTTTTCAGAACAAGAACTGCCATCTTGTACAAAATGAAGAAAATTCAGAATCGTCCAGAATGGTTACTGATGCTTCATTACCTACCGTACTTAAGCCTCGTCGACAGATGATCATTTACGTCGCTTGAACACTGACGTAATGTTTCTTGCCTTACACTATTTAACCGATCTTTTAACCAAATATGTTCTAGTGCAATAGACAGTTGCACTTCGTCCCTTAAAATATTCAACTCCTCGCGCCTAAAGGAATGTCCATCTGTTCACCCTCGAGCACAACTTCGGTGGTTCTGTCAAGTACAGAGAGTCGTTCTTTGTCTCAACACCACGAATTGTTTACCTCACTGCCTTTCCAGTTCATTATTCATGAATTTTTAAACTATCTCCGCCTTTCCTATTTTTCCTAATGTTCGCCCTGTGCATTGACAACAAAAGGGTGTCATAAACCCCTTGAGTGCGTGCTTGTCTTCGTCTCTATTTATTTTTGTACGTTATCCAAAAACTTATATTGAATTGGTTGCTACCAAAGCCAAAGCTGTTGCTTTGAACACGGTAATGAAGATGTCACTGTCAATGATGTCGATCGGCGATTCCGTCCGTCTGTCTGTCTGCAAGTAAACGCACCTACAGCCTTAACCACTGAGCGAATTCGCGTTTTTTTTTTCTTTTAAGATCAAAGCTTAGGGTAGCCCTAGCCACCATACAAATTTTTCATTTTTTCACAGTTACAGACAGACAGACAGGCGGACGGAATCGCCGGACCCACTTTTTTCGATTTCTCTATCATCGTAATGTCATATTTGATTAAAATCTGTTCGAATTCAATACTTTTCAGATTTGTGAGTTCTGTCAAACCATAAGAAATACCTACATTGAATATTAGGCCAGTTCCACCAAAAATATCTCACTGAGATCTCAGTGTCACTTTGACTGAGGCAAAATCATTTGGTGGAACATAATTCTCAGTTTCCATTGAGATAATAATGGTTACCTTACAAATTGTTGTTGCACATCTGTCAGTCACGTCAAAATAGCTGAGTGAGAAATCGAATCCAAAATAATTTCATCTCAGAAATCTCAGAAAAAAATCTCAGTTCTTAGCTGAGATTTTTTGTTCCACTTAAAAAATCTCTGAGATCTCTGAGATATCAGTGAGATGTTGTCAGGTGGAACTGGCGTATTGTACGACAGCATCTAGCTGATGAGCCCAACTGTCGTACTTGGGCAAAACGCATTTGTCTAAAAGTCGTTTTAAACAATAACAGTGTAAAAAGTACATTTAAACAACAACAACAACAAAATCTTGCTTTGTTTTTCCCCCTTATTCTTCTAAAAAGCCAAAGAACACTTGACAGCCTAAATCTCACAAATGCACAAAATTATATCAAACGTCAACAATAACCGTGTTTTTTTCACTCCTCAGTAGCCAGCACAACAAAATTTCACTTGGCAAACAACAACAATTTGGATTGCAGTCCATAAAAAGGCCAGCAAAATAAAAGACAGTTGTGCCGGCGATAGAAATTTCAATTATTTAAAAAAAGACAGCGCTGATGGTGTTAAGAAGAATTCTGATGATCTGAGTTATGAACTCTCTTAGGTTGAAGTACTTGCTATAATTCTTAATCCGAGACGCAAACCTCAGGTCCATTTTGCGACGTTTTATGTAACAATTGCCGTACAAATTGAATTTGATTGATAAAGTGAGTTGGAGCGTTTTATTCGTAGTTGATTACTGTGCTGGCTACTGAGTAGTAGTAGTGAGCAGTTTTACGTCGGCACTTAGCAATTAAGCCTTATCCGACGTGTGACCATTCACATTGGTATCTGTTTGTTAGAGTTGATACACTCCCTTAATCACACTGTTTGAAACTCATCGTTATCAAACTTTTTGCGTACCTATGTGAAAAAACACGGCTAATATTCAATGTAGGTACTTCTCACAAATTCTCCCGCAATAATTGTTTTACAACAACAAAGTGACCATATAGCCGACATAAAACTAAATTTTTAACCCTTAATATGAAACTAAAATTGGTCAATAAAACACATCACGATTATAATTATTATGTACCAGAGACAAAAGGAGATCGGAAACTATCGGTCTTACGTTTTACCTTACGGATACCGCAAATTTATTTTACTGTTACTGTTACTTCGTTTCTGTGAATAAATGAGAAAAAACAGCAACATATTTACATATTTACTGTGATAGTATTGGTAAAAACACGCATACTACCTATCGCAGTAACTATGGTACATATCTTGTAGGCATAGTCATTTGGACAGCACGGTTTTCCATCGCCCTTTTAAACTCATCTGTGTACGTACATTGATCGCAGTAGTGATAGTGACATTAAAGATTATTATTGTGAAGGGTAGTTGTGTAGATAGGTTTTAAGTATTTTGTGCAAAACCGACCAAGCCGTTCATGAAATATGGCTAGGGTAGCGGCTAGCGGGATGACGGGTAGTGGGTTTCAGGTAGCGGGATAGCGGGGTAGCAGGTAGCGATCAGCGGTTTAGCGAGTAGTGTGTAAAAGTAGATGCGGAAGTGGGTATCAGGGTAGGGGCTAGCGGGTTAACGTGATAGCTGGATAACATGATAGCGGGTAGCGGTGCAAAAGCTTAAGTCATTTATTTATCAATTGGAGCAGTACGAAGTCTGCCGGTCAGCTAGTTGTTTCCTAATTTCTCTCAGATTGAAATAAAAACCTGATGATAGCTTTGTTGATTTGTTCAGCAAGGAAAAAGTCAAAACAGTACAATTACAACACAGCTTCATGAGATTTGTAAGAACAGTTTGGAATACAAAATGTGTTCTACCTAAAAAGATGGAACAGAAAATCCTGTCCTAAACTGTTCCAAACTGTTTTTAGACAGACTCAATGAACACCAAATCAGAACAGTTTGGAACAGAAAATGTCTCAATGAACACCAAAAAGCTGTACTTTTCTGTTCCATACTGTGCAGACCAGTGTCACTGACCACACCTGATGTCTACAATCATGCTGTCTTTTCATTTATTGGAAAGTCATTAATAGGGCAACCAAAAATATGCTCTATAAAAACCATTTATAGCGCTTTAAATATGCTCTAAAAAGCCAATTATATGCTCTAAAAATATGCTCTAAAAAATTTTGAAATAGCAGAAAATCTTAAATTTCGTGTTTTTCTTATAGTTTATTGACTTGTCAAGAAAAAAACAGAGGTCAAAATATCTTTAGAGAGACAAATAAAAGAACAAAAAAAAATATATATAAAAAGCTAAATAAATACCAAATATCAAAAATGAAAATATAAACCAGAATAAATTAAAAAAAAAATATTTGTTAAAATTTTTGTTGCAATAAAGGAAAACAGTTTTCCTTAAAATTTTTTCTCTGAAAACATTTTTGTAAGTGCATATCATCCGCCAGTTATACGTGCAAACTTTAATGCCATTATTTCAGATGCAGTTTTTTTTTCTTCGAATAAATTCTGCCATAATAAACAATTTGAGCCCTCTAATTTTTCCAAAATATCGATAATTTTTTTTCGATATTGGAGTCCATGGTATTAATTTTAACTTGGCCATTGATCAACAATTTAATGTTAGCTGAAGGCCACTTGTTTCCAGTTGTGCAATACATTTCAATAAAAATGTATAATTGGATGATAGAAATATCAAGTCACGTTTAATGCCACTTCATTAAAACAATTTTTTAACAACTCGTATTGCAGCTGATTCCTCTTCATGTAGTGTTTCGAAAAGGCTTTCCTTTTTATTTCAAACATTTCTACACAGTAAACTGCTTCCCTCCAAGATACCCAATTAGTCGTAATCGTTTGCAAAGGAAGTGGTGTTTCCACTGCAATATCCTTGAATACCCTTATTCTTGATCTTTTTAACACTTTTTTCACGTTTGCGATGAAAATATCAACTTCTGGAAATTGACCTCGAAGTGTTTCACAAGTTCTATGGAGCCTGTGGGCCTCACAAGTGACATGCGTTACTTTTGGAAAAAAATAGATACTTGAATAGCATTGCGAATTTTTCGAAAAAAAGTTAAAAAAAAAATATTTACTCTTACATTTTCAACAAAAATTACAAAAATAATGATGAAATATGCCAAAATATGCATTTTAAAGCAAAATATGCAAAAATATGCATTTATAACAAAATATGCTAAAATATGCTCTAACGAATAGGGTTTCATGAAACGTATTTCTATCTTGTCAATTGTCCAATTCGACGTTCCAAAAAAAACATGCTCGAGCATATTTTTGGTTGCCCTAGTCATTAACCTTAAACTCATAAAAAAAAACAACATATTGAATTACAATATAAAGGTCATACAATCCAACATCAAAATTCAACATCAGCGAATCACCACATAGATTACCTAATCTTCCTAATCTATCAATCAAACCATCAGCAAAAAGCGGGAATCAAGTTTCCATTTTATCACACAAAAAACTCCAAACAAAAAACAGATGTTTGAGTGCGCGCCTTATCAGTTTTGGAGTAAAATAAAAATTGTGTTCTCTTTAAATTTATCAGAACAATACCTCGTTGCTGGTTACTCTATCTTTGAAAATTAAGGGATGAAAATCGTTCACGTGGACAATAGTGCATAGTGCATAGCTATATCACCAATAATTGGTTGATCTGGGATACATACACAAATTATTACTCTAAATCTGATTAAATGAATAAAAGGAAAGGATTTTTTTTAGCGATTTAAGGACTATTTACTTGAATTTCAGTTTCATAAAAGTTTGGTCACTTTATATTTGTTACATTTGGTATCAAAATCAAATGAAGCTGAAGTTTCCAATGAACAGCTGATTTGTGCTTCAACAACTCGAATCTGTTTTCATCCGTTTTCAATCCTCTGAATGATCGACCTTAACCTCAAATGCATAAAAAATAAATAAACAGAGTGGCGCGAAAGCTCTTGAAGAGCCCCTAAGTGGCAAACTCTCATCAACAATTATCTGAGTGCGTGTGAAGAATTGAGGGGACCTCCAATCTAACGCCGATTCCGAACGGCAAAGTTGAGAAGCACTTTTCCATGACAGATTGATACTCCTGGAAGTAATGTCAGTTCTTCGCAAGAGGCAGTACCCGTGAAAGATGAAATAAAAACTATGGGCACGAGTAGCATTCGAAACCATGACGTTCTGCTTAGCAACCAACGCACCTAACTACTGAGCCACGGGCACTTGCAAATGCCTCAAATGCATAGAGACGGTAATTTCGGTTAATGATTCCTTGAGTTCGAGTGAAGTATTGAGGTGATTGCGAAAAGCTTAGTGCAGTCAATTCTTCACAAATGCCAATTTTCATGAATGATGAAGGCACAATTGAAACCCTGATCTTTTATGTTACTCTGTGACAGCCAACGATAAGACATAACTATAACACCACAAGTGCTATGTAGGTACCTCTATAGACTATTTAAAGGTCACGGCCACATACAACAAACCTGTCTTCAATATAAAAATTTAAAACCTTAACCTTTCATCTAAAACGCATCTCCCCCTATCCACCGCTAAATATCTAACGCATCTACCCCCGCATTGTCCGCTAATTTAATTTCTAACCCTCATTTCACAAACACTATCAACCCCCCCCCCCCCCATATTTTAATATAAAAAAAACAACCACCAATCCAAAACCACCCTTAAAACCCACTCCACTTATCAAACATTACTAAATGCATTTTAAATCTCCACACACACACCCACTATCGCACTCTTCAAAGATTACGTCTCACCATCGTCACACTGATAAAGTGACAACAATATAAAATTCCATGCTCTCCGACATCCAATTCAAATGGCAGATGACCAAACCGTGTTCACGAAATGAAAAACAAAAGAAAAAGACGAAAACTAAAAACTCCCCATTGCTATCGTCAACCGTCGCGCCATCACCACTATAACCAATCCCAATTCCCAATACATCGAATTTACATCTCTTTGTTTGTTTTTCCGCTTGTTTTTCTCTTTCTTTCCATATTTTCTACCATATTTCATTTAAAATTTAATTGAAAAGAAGAAAAAAACACTTCATAATTATTGTCTCCTGCATTTCACGTACACACTCAAACGGCGGCGCGACACGAAACAAACCCAGCCATAAGCACTGCGATAACCAAGAAATGACGAATACCAACTCGAACCGAACCAATCCAAAGTCATCGAAACCAGTGCGAGAGGCAAAGCCTACGTCCGCAACCGGCGACCACCCTCAACCATAATATTCCTCTCTCCATAAATCCAACCACCCACCAAACCCCACCAAGTATCTACACACAAGCGAAACAATCAAAAATCAAAGCAACAAGACCCAAAAGAATGCAATTTAATATCACAAAAGGAAACACAACGACAAGATAACAAAATCGAATCCGAACAAACGGTCGAATAGACGCAGCAAGAAAGCTGCGAAATGTGGCGCGCACATAGAACTCTCATCACGGCTACGCCAAGTAACTAAACCATGCGACATGGTCGTAAAAAATCCCATGAACCACAGAAAACCCAACAAAACGAAAGGCAAATCCAAAAACAACAACAAAATAATAAAAAACAAACCTTTTCCAAATGAATCAACTTGGAGTAGTTGAATTCCGGGAAGGTGTTTGAATTTGAAGCGAACAATTCCAAGTTGAGGCGAATGGTCTTGTTGCTTAGCTTCGATGTGGCCGTTGACGATCCACTAGCTCCGGACTTTTGTGACGTCACTGGATCGGGTACACCAAATCGATGAAGCGCCGCACTCGACGTAGCCATGGCATCATTACCTCCAGATGCAGAAAACGGTGATGCACCTAGGCCCTGGCCGCCGCCGCCACTGCTGCCGCCAATGTTACTGTTGACGCTGGAGCTGGTACTGTTGCTGATGGTGGTGAAGGCGACTCGCTTGGTTTCCGACATGTTTTGTTGTGTTTGTCACTCGTCTTCTTCGTCTCTTCAATACTGATTGTGACGATGAAAGTGCCAATCACGAGGTCGTCGAAGCTGATGCACGCATTGACAAGCGCTTACTTGTTGGTACGCCTGGCCCGAGACTCAATCCAAGTGTATTTTTGCCCCAGAAAGGAGCACCAGCAGAACCACGACGACGACGAGGATGAGGACAGTTGGTAAGGAACTCCAATTCACAGGAAAACGAGGCAAGAGGGATGGATGCCAGCACTCAGAAGGCACTCACACGGAAGCACAAATCCGCACACACTCGCGACACCAATATGCCAACAACGGAGACGACGACAACGGCTACACGACACGACGACGAATGCAGAAGAAAATTTTCGCAACAATTTTTCCTTTTCGATCGAATACCAAAGAAAAAAATCGAATCGAAATATTCTTCTATTTTAATTGTTTAAATTAAAAAAACAGGAAATTCGAGTTTTCTTCGCAAAACGAAAGGAAATTTCCAAATTTCTATCAAATCTGGTTTGTTTGGGAATCCTTGCAGCCAAATTTTCAGCCTATGAATTTTTATTTAATTTCTGGTGAATATAATTTTTTCCATGGAAATCATTTTATATATGTAAAAACTTGCTGCCGCCGAGAATTTAAAACACACAATTTTTTCGGTTCGACGAATGAATCCACGGAGTCAATTTTCTTTCGCGAGACGAATTTTTTTCGTCTTGGATGAAAACGAAATTGCTGTTTGATTATTTGGGATTTTGATTGAATTTCACTCTTATTGGACGAGGATTTTAATTTTGTTTGATATTTCAATTATTGTTGGTTTATTTGATAAGAAAAAATTGTATTTTTTGCGAAAAATTTGGTATTTTCGTGTTAATTGATGGGGGAGACAAGTAGTTGCAGAACGCAATCTTTTTTTTTGACAGACGAATGGCAGCGGCGAAGGAAATTAGCCGCTGGAGCGCGTTTTGGGAAAAGTTTGACAGAAATGTCAATTGAATTCGCTGTAGTTGCATTCAGCGCGCTAAAGTGGGTATGTTCAGAAACTTAGAGTGAGTGTAGTTAACAGTGTAATGTTGACCGTTATTTTAAGCATATGATTAGAAACAAGAAGATAGGAAACCCAATTACGTTTGACCTTCGAAATGACGTTATGTTACTGGGGCTACACGCTTAACAAATACGATATATATAAATAACCGTTGTTTCATTGATCAGGCATAAGCATAACCGTGGCGCAAGGATCATGTGCGTTGACCAGCAACTTTGAAAGCATCGGAATGAATCTAAAATGTGTTTTTATTTCGTCTTTCACGGCTACTGTCTCTGATAAAGCTTCCAAAAGTATTACTTGTTATACGGGACTCCTGGGACGGAAGAGTGCTTCTCTACACAGCCATTTGGAATCGGCATAAGACTGTAGGTCCCCACTCCCCACAATTCCTTACATGCACTCAAGAAATCGTTGACGAATGTAAGACACTTATTGGGCCTTGGTGCTTCGATTCTTGTACATATTAAAGTGGCACTACAGTCCGTTATGAGCTTGGGCCTCAACCAACCAGGCAGCTCGGTCCCTAGCTAGCTGTCTCCAGTTTTGCACTCCAAATTTAATCCACTTGGGTGCGCCACCTGAGTCACGGTTTTCCTCTACTTCTTCGTTCTTCGGGAATAGTATCGAAGGCTTTCCGGCCCGGAGCATTGTCAGGGTCCATGCTTCTGCAGCATACAGCAACAGCAGGACTGGGAAGATGAGGATGTTATATTGAAAGAAACAGCGATTAGCAAGAGCTAAAAGTGGAGCCTAGGTAGACAAACTCTTCTACTACCTCGAAGTTGTATGCGTCTATTGTGACGTTTCTACCGAGCCGTGCGTCGGTGTTGGGTGTCCTTCCTCAAAGACAGCATATACGTCGTTTATCCCTCATTTACCGCTAAACCCATATTTGCCGCTTCAGTCTCAATTCTCAAAAAGGCGCCATTGACATCACGCTTTGTTCATGCCATTATATGAATATCATCGGCGTACGCGAGAAGTTGAACAGACTTTTGAAAGATAGTGCCTCTGGTGTTGACGGTGAAGTTTTCTCAAGAAGGAAAGAAATCGCATGACAGTGCACCGCCTGCATAGTGCACATCGAATGATTTCGTAAGCTCATTGCCAACCTTGATGTTGCAGCCTGAGTTCTCCATCGTCATTTGGCAATATCGAACGAGCTTGACGTCTCCGTAGATGCTGTCATACGCGGCCTTAAAACCGATGAAAAGGTGGTAGGTATCGATTTGGAGTTCATAAGTTTTTTCCAGGATCTGCCGCAAAGCGAAAATTTGGTCGGTGGTTGACTTTCCTGATCTGAAGCCACATTGATAAGGACCAATCAGATTGTTGACAAAAGGCCACAGACGACCACATATTACGGCAGGGAGGATCTTGTAAACGATGTTTAGTAGGCTGATTCCTCTATAGGTGGCGCAGTTAAGAGGACTTCGCTTCTTCAGGATCGGGAAAACAATGCTGAGGTTCCATTCATCGGGCATGCATTCTTCCGACCACATCTGAAAGATGATATTTCTTCATGCTAGATCCTCAACTGCTGCTTTGAACAGCTCGGCAGCTAGACCATCTGCTCCAGCGGCTTTGTTAGATTTCAGCCGTGTAATTGCCGTCTTCACTTCTTCTCGGTCGGGTTCACGAAATTGTTGGCTATCATGGTGCCCAATGAATGGCTCTTACCTGGTGGCGGGTTTCTGTTCGTCGTCGCCGTAGAAATGGTCTTTCCAAATCCCCAGCTTCGACTGCGATTTTTTCAAAAATGGGAAAACATACAAGAAGTGAAAAAAAATCTATGTTAACTTTTTGAAAAGTCTTTGGTTTTTGAACTGCAATAGAAAAGAATTATTTTTTGTACTTTTTTGTTCACTTTTTTCCTTGTCAAGCATGACGCCATCCAGCGCAAGAAAATAACCGCGCAACAGGATGAAAACAAAATCGTTTCGTATAAACATCTCAGAAAAAATCACGCAAAAAAAAATAGATTCAACCATCAGCTGTCCGCTGTTCGGGCGAATTGAAAATGACATCTGTGTCAAAAAAATAACCTCACTTTTCAAAATCAACAAACCAAATTTGTGTTTTCATAACCGCCAAAAGTACACAATTAAAATAATAAATTAATAATTTTAAGTTATTTTCTGCAATAATGGATAAATCACTGCACAATCAGTTATTCGGCGGCGTTTCTCGTAGTCCATTTGGATCGAGGACAAGACAAAGTTCAGCTAGTTCCATCGTGTCTAGCCGAAAATCTATGGGCGGTAGTGGCGGCATCAAGAAAGGCTCTATAACCGGGTTTGTAATAATAAATAAACTTCGAGATTCAACGTAAAGTACTCACAAGTATGGAATTTCTAGTCGTTTTAGTGTTTCAGGACGGTCAACTCAGTCTCTAGCTGGCATAAGGTCTGAGTGCAATGTCGTGGAAAGTTTTGGATTTCAATTGCCGGTGCTGGTCAACGAAGCGCTCACATTCACCGAAAGGAACTGCGGCGTCTCGATCAATTGCTCAAGCAATGGTTGGGCATGGGTAAGTCCTACTCATATTTTATTTCGTCCGTAACTCCAATGAATCACTTTAGGCCCTCCATGGAAGACGTTTGTTGGTTTGGCAATACAAAGATAACCGGCCAGGTTCACCAAAACACAAAGATCTTTCGCGAACCCCTCAGCGTCGCACAACAACTGCTCAGTGTCGTGAACTCACCCTGCCACACTGCGACATAGGACACAAAGCCTCATTGGTCACTGTGTTTCAGCCAGATGGACAGCAAATGGCTTCATGTCTTGCAGTCTCTCCTACTGGAGATGTCCGTTATTGGCCTTCTATCGCACATGATGGTTCTTCGATTGACTCAAATGGCATCCTAGATGGCCAAGAGTTTGACTTCTTGCTTGCGATTCCTTCGCAAGGATATCTTTTAGTGACAACCACGTGTAATCTTCTGTTCCTCCAGCTGCAAGTTGTCAATGGCAGACATGTGATCCACCATCGGAATATCAAAGCGCCTTCTGGGTTCTTTGGTGGCATCGGAAAGAAGTTCGCTTCGATTATAATCGGGATGAACAGTGGTCATGATAAAGAGAACGTAAGAAAGAGCTTTTTGTTATGTTTTGAATCAAAACTTTAGTTTCCGTTTCCATCTAGAAATTTGTCAAAGCAGACAGTGAAAGGGTTTCCGACAGCGAATGGAATGTCATCGTTTTGGCAGATCGTTGGGTTCAAAAGTGGAATTTTTCGAATAACGGAAACGAACAGCTACTGTTTGAAGAGAGCGATATTATGCGGAAAATCCGAGACGAGTTTCATCAAAAGTTTTGGAATGGAAGAGGTTTGCATATTTGGTGTGCAAACTAATTAGCAGAATCATTGTATATTTGTCTTTTAGCGGAGAGTACTGAAATTGAACTGAACTTATTGGACATGCAAATATGCGATGGGAAAGTGCATGTCCTCGCTGGAGCTGCTAACACAACACACACTCCGCAAATGCATTACGCCATAGGTATGAATTAAATGTTTCTCTTCTCTTCAGTTTAGTTAATAGTTAAAGAACCCAAAGCGAGTCTAGTCCGCTTCCAATCCATGGAGAATCACATCCTTAGACACTCCATTCTTCCACGACCGCGTGCGTAATCCAGTCATTGTCTAGCATCTGGAGCTGCTTCCTCTTTTTGAATAAGATACGGTTTGCTCCTCTTGAAACTTGGAGTTGTTACGAACTTTTCTTAACTCGATCGTTTTGTTCTCTTCTGTCATCCGATATGGAAGTTTCCATGTAGTAGACGCGTGATCTCACCTCATTAGACCTATTTACTTACTTACTTAAGGTGGCCGTTATGGACTTGGGCCTCAACCAACAGTCTCAACTAGCTGTCTCCAGTTTTCCACTCCAAGTTGATTGAGGTCCTCTTCCACTTGGGTGCTGTATACAGTTTTTGATTGATTCAGCCGTTCACATATTACTGCAGAGACGATCTTGTGATCGATGTTAAGTAGGCTGATTCCTCTGTAATTAGCGCAATTTAGAGGATCTCACTTCTTCAGGATCGGACATGTATGCATGCTCCTATCTTGCTTGCTGTTTTGAACAGCTCGGCAACTGGACCATCTGCTCCAGCTTTGCTGGATTTCAATCGTGATAATGCCGGCTCACCAGCGGTTTTCTGTTCGTCTTCGCCGTCAAATAGTCCACAAAAGTGGTATTTCCAAATCCCCAGCATCGACTGCGATTCTACTATGATGTTCCCTTGCTCACCTCTGCAGGCATCGGTCTCCGATCGATGACCCTGAGCCAGCTGTTTAACATTCCGGTTAAACTACCGAACCTCAATCCTGCTGTTTGCTGTCTCAAAATCTTCGTTCTGGTGTTTCTCTTTTTTCCTCTGAGAAGCCGGTGTTCTTATCTCCTATTCTGCTCGTAGAGCCCACGAGCCTCCCGCTTGGCTGAACGCGCTTGCCTACATTCTTCGTCAAACCAGGGGTTTTGCTTTCATGGCTGTGTGAAACCTTGCACATTAGAGGTGGCATCTCTAACTGCTTTCTGGCAATGCTGACACAGGTCTTCAATTCTTGATGTTGGCGGCATAGGACTTCTTTAGAGGTTACATGACACTCGATCAGAGAAGGATCTAGCGATCTCTTGCGATTGTAGCCGTCCGACGTTGGATTTCTTTGCTTTGGCCGTTGTCGGGTTATTCGTAGCACTACCTTGGCTACGACGAGGTAGTGGTCCGAGTCGATGTTGGCTCCTCGGAAAGTTCGAACATCTAGAATGCTGGACAAGTGTCTTCCGTCGATCGCAACGTGATCAATCTTGTTGACGGTTGATTGATCGGGAGATCTCCATGTTCCTTTATGGATGTTGAGATGTGGGAACCACGTGCTTTCCACCACTACATTTCGCTCCGCAGTAAAATCGATCAGCCTGAATCCGTTGTCGGAAGTGGTGTCGTGCAGGATGTGCTTTCCGACAATTTTAATGTCATAGCTAGAACATTGCTCATACGTTTTGTCAATGAGCTTGTAGAACTCGTCCTTGGTGTCGTCACTTTTCTCATTTGTGGAGGCATACGTGAATATAAGGCTAATGTTGCCGAACTTAGCCTTGATTCGGATCGTCGTGATGCGTTCGCTTACACATTTGAAGCTCAAGACTTTTTGCCTGAGTCTGCTTCCCACGACGAATCCGCATCCAAAGAGCCGCAATTGTTGCTCTCGGTAACAATTACCATAGTAAATGTCGCAGTTTTCCATCCTCCTTTTTACCGGTCTATCCTCGGATTTACTGGATAACGTTAATGTCTGCTTTGTAGCCGTTGAGGGTCTCCGCTTATTGTTTGGCAGCGTGCGGTCTATTAAGGGACCTAACATTCCACGTGCATATCCGTAATTCGTTGTCCTTAAAACATTTGCTTGAGTCATCATCAATATATCCGTCCGTTTCCGAGGCCTGTTGTTGCTTCGCAACTAGATGCTTTTCTACGTAGTCGGGAAGTCACCCCAACGTACAACCCCCAACTTGGTGTACCAGGCACTTGATGTGACTCCAAGTGCAAGAGATGCTCCTTTTACGGCCTGGGCTTCAAATATGTCGAAGTAGCCCGTAAAGGTGTTTACAAGTTGTTCAGCCTAACTGGAACTGAAGACGCCACCGTTGATTCCAAGAAAGGAAATTCTTTCGCTATCGTCGTTCGTTGGAAGTGCTTTGGTGAGAACACTCCTTCGTCGGGGGGTAATCTAATAAGTAGCGACAGCTTACTCCGCTTCGACCTGTCGACCATGGGAGGCCCTTCTGCGAAAACAACTTTTGCGATCGCATAGCTCTAAGCTTCACAGTAGTAGTCACCGTAAGCCCCACCGCCACGTCAAGGCTTTTACCATTGAGACCTACATATTGCTAACCTGATGACAATGTTATCTTTAATCTTTTCTTCTAGTTACATTGGATCAAGAACCAGACTACCTTCGTCTTGCCACATTCATCCCCCTGAAACTCTCACAATTCTACAGCTCCGGAACAGAACTAAACTGCCTTCAATTCCGCTTCATTATCTGTCGATCATACGCCTACATATTCTGTGACAAAACAATTTATCCCATCAATCTACTTAATCCAACTGGCGGAGGAGATTTGGAAGCCGAAAAAATTGAGTTCCAACTTCAAGACGATCACATTTTGAGCGCAGCTGTCTGTGGCAATATTCCACTTTTCTTCAGTCGCAATCACGGTCTGGTTTGCGTTTCACCATCGGACTTCGATAACAGTGATTTTCTCAATTCTTCATATTCCCCCGATGTCTTTACTCCACCGTTTTCCGATTCGATGAACAACACTACCATCAATCAAACTGTCACTTTGAATAGCCTTTCGATGTACGAATTGGATCCAGATGAGATTTTCAACGAGAACAAGGATGAAGTCAGTCAGCTCAAAGCTGCCTTTATTTATCACATCAAACGGAACAATGCAATGTGCACGTCGATATTGAAGGACCTTGTTCCGGCTGATATTGGACTTGATGAGCTGGACAGTCAGCTTGATAAGTAAGCCATTTTATTAGATCCCCCATATTAAATCTAATGCATTCTTCTCCCTTACAGGACCGTTGTCGCTATAGCAGAAGATTTGGCTGAAGACATTCCGGCTGCAGATCCACGCTGGGAACAGGTTGAGAGAAATCTCAAACACTCTCTAGGCAGCTCGTCGTCTCTTCAAATTCTTAGTCAATTGAAAGAAAAGAACTTGGCGTTGAGTCATTTCGTTGATTTTCTCCACTCAACTGGATTGTGGGATAAGGTAAGGTCTTGGTAGTAGTCATTCCAAAAGCAAGCAAGTGCTTGCACGTCACCTCAAAAGGTCTTAGACCTATTAGCCTATCATCATTCATTCTGAAAACTCTGGAACGGTTGATCGATATCAATACGTAATACTATCAATGCCTCAGCATGCTTATAGTCCAGTCATTTGGTAGTTTTACCTGGAAAGTTTTCCGGGAGTTTTGAAAATTGGTTAATTTATAGATTTGGGTATGCCCTTTTCGAATTTCAACTTTGCCACCTCGTACTCCCGCCGCTCGCGCCGTCATCTTGAAAAAATGGCGCCTAAAAATGGTTTTTTGGGAATATCTCCTTTCCGACGCATTTTACGAAAAAAATATCTTTGTACAAAATTAAACTAGAAAAAATTTCCTACAATTTATGTCAATAGTTTTTGGCGTACGAGCGCCACAAAGTATCATTTAACATATTACGAGAAATACACTGCGCTTCAACTGAATAAGCACAAAATTTTTCTGAAGTTTGTTGTCCATTTTTTCCTAACTTTGAACGTTATTGCATCATTTGATGATGCTTACCGATAGCTTATGATATTGAGAAAACAAATCAAAAAGAATAATTTAAAAAAGACCACTATTTTTTTCCCTGGCTCTCATGCAAAGCTTTCCAGATTAAAAAACTCAGTTTTATTTGCGTCAACTGAATAAGCACACGATCTTTCACTCTCATTATTGTAGTTGGTTCTGAGAGTTTTAAGTTAATTGGTATACCAAATCAAAAGTTGAAGTGCTGTTAGTGCATTTAGCCGTTAAATTAAAATTAAAAAAAAATATGGTTAGATCAGAAGCTTTAATAGTGTCGGACGAGTTAAGGTTGATTCGTTAAAAGAATAAAGACTGACCGTGCGTGCTAAAGCTACCACCATTGATCAGAGTCTTAGTATTGTCTATTCGTAACTCAGAAACAAAAGTTTGTACGAGAAAAACATGAAAGGTAGTAAAAAACGGCAACATTCGAAGTTGATCGACGAGCAATTTTGAGATGTGCTTCCAGTTCATGTGGCTCCGCGGTAAAAATTAAACAAAAAGTTGGTGTAACTGTAGGTGTTTCAACAGTCTAAAGAGTACCAAACATCGCAGATCATTTAAAATGATTGCAACTCCAAAAGAAACCACCATTAAACGAGCAACGAAAAGATATTCGTTTAAGATTTTCTAGACTCGATGTGAGTTGGAAAAATGTGTGGCACAACGCGGTTTTTTCGGATGAGAAGAGTTTAAATTTTGATGTCCCTGATGGTTTTAATTATTACTTTCACGATTCGAGAAAAGAAGAACGATTTTTAGCGCGGCATCATGGTGGAGAAGGTGGAGATATGGGGAGCAGTTAGCTACTATGGGACTGTTGAGCTTGAGTTTCAAACGTCAAAAACGACTGCAATTACCTACAAAAGAATATTGGAAAGAAAGTTTCCTTCATTTTCGGATATTTTTGGACCCTATAAATGGATTTTCCCATATGACAACGACCCCATCAAAACGTCGTGCACTGTCAAAAGTGGGATACAGGACTAGAATGTTAAATTACTTCAACGGTCGCCCTATTTACCTGACCTGAACCTCATAGAAAATGAATGGGGATGGTTGGTACGTAAAGTCTATGAGTCAGGCCGTCAGTTTGAGGACAGAGAATCGCTTATTCCAGCCATTAAGTTACCATGGAGAGAAATTTCGCTGGACTACTTAAAGAGTTTATACGATCCCATGCCAGCCCGAATTTATGAAGTAATCAAGAATAAAGGTGGTAGTACCCAATACTAGAAATAACCAATAAAAAAAATATTTAAAGAAAATTTTGTTCATTTCTTTCTGTTTGATTTTATTTGCATTTTTAAAAGTTGTGCTTATTCAGTTGACGCGCAGTGTATTTCTCGTAATATGTTAAATGATACTTTGTGGCGTTCGTACGCCAAAAACTATTGATTTTATGAAAAAAATTATTGACACATAAATTGTAGGAAATTTTTTCTAGTTTAATTTTGTACAAGATATTTTTTTCGTAAAATGCGTAGGAAGGGAGATATTCATAAAAAACCGTTTTTAGACGCCATTTTTTCAAGATGGCGGCGGGGGTACGAGGTGGCAAAGTTGAAATTCGAAAAGAGCATACCCAAATCTATAAATTAACCAATTTTCAAAACTCCCGGAAAACTTTCCAGGTAACCCTCTTTTATTTTACCAAATGACTGGACTATTACTGTAAAGGGAAATCGGCAGAAACAGCTTTGCATACTCTGGTAAGAACTATCGAATACTCCCTAAAGCAAAAGGAATACTCCTGGACATTGAGGACGTTGACACATCTGCTATCACTTCTGCCATGACGACTCTGAACGTCGAAAACTCATTCTGCGCGTTGATTAATCTAATGCTTAAAAGGAGGATCATCAACTCTGATGTGAGAGATTTTTCTACTAGAAGGTCTGACGGCAAAGGCATTCCGCAAGGTGTCGTTCTGTCCCCTCTCCTGTGGAACAAAGTAGTTAATGGACTGCTAATATCCCTCGAGAAGGAAGGCCACAGAGTGATTGCGTATGCCGGTGATGATGATGTTGCTATCGCCGTCACAGGAAAACATCCTAATACCCTGAGTGACCTACACCAAAACGCACTTAATATGCTCACAAGATGAGCTGATCACTGTGGACTTAGTATCTATTAACCCTCAAAAAAACAGATCACGTCCTTTTCACGTTCAAGAAATAGTTAGAACCTACAGTAGCTCTTTTCTGCTGCAAAAAAGCCAATGAAAGCAAATGGGGTTTCCAACCTCGCATAATCCATTGGCTATATACATCGGTCATCCGACCAATACTCATGCACTGGAGAGAGTCGCTTACTGTGACAAACTCAGCAGAGTCCAACGCACTGCATGTCTTTGCGTAAACGGGGCATTGAGAACTACACCCTTAGCGGCGCTAGACACTCTCTTCCATCTGGCACCCTACGATATCTTCAGCAAACAAGTGGCAGCGAGTACAGCTGTAAGACACAACGCCTCCTTTCAATAGACCAACAATAATGTGGGTCATTCCATCATTTTGAACTTCTTCGGTTCTATACCGCCATTTTTTGCGGGGCGATAGGAAAGGGGGAATAGGAAACGGGTATTGGGATTCCGGATCCCGGAAAGAACAATTCGCCGGAACCAGGGTAGAATATCCGGTGAACTGGGTCGTGGCATCTCCGGGTACGCTCGCTGTTGATCAGGGCTGGTTCATACCCCTCCACCGGACCTCACCTCGCCACAAAACACAAACTAATAATGCCACTTAACTACCCTGCTATATGTACTCATGCGACTTTACGTGATGTCTCTCCGCAGATGGTACGCGGATCTACCGATCGGTCCGTAGATGGCATCACGGACCGTTACCCTCTCCACTTCTTCGGAATCCTCTCGGTAGTATGATCAAAGGATCCCCCATGATGATGCCAAAGTACATAGGCTACACCATTCCAAAGCCCCAATTTGGGAAATACTTCTAGGTCTCCATTTCAGCCAGAGTCGAATGGGAAGACAAAAAATTCCTGGAAGGCAGGGTCCAGATGGGTCCTAGAGGGCCTGGTATTTAGTTTAACACTAACACGAAGAGCCGACCAAACCAGACCTGGGCTGCGAATATGTCGTGATAGCTCTATAAGGTGTTCACTAAGTAGTTCATCCTGACTGGAACTGTAGACGGCACCGTTGATTCCATCTTGGGAGTTCTTCCGCTGGCGCCTGTTGAAAAGGAGGCATGCCTTGGTGGACGCATACCTCCTCCCCCTCTCTCTCTTTGTTGCCGCCAACAACTTCCCACTGGGGTTGGAACCCAGTCTTCGGTTGAGGTACTAGGCACTAGGAGAGTAGGAGTTAATAGACAGAGGTTGCTGTGCACGCTTGTGTCCTCTTGAATGCACTGTGTCTACCCTTCGAACATCAGTGGTATTGCTTGATTGCTTGCTTATTCGGCTCACAATCCATGAAGAATCTCAGCATGAGATACTGCAGCCTTCCATCGTGAACGGTCTCCAGTGCTGAAACCAAGCGCTCTGGCATCCGCAGTGACTTGGTCCTTGTACCGTGTAGGTTCGGTCTTCCTTGTCGTCTCGAACCTGGGGGCTGCGATAAGAAGACTGGAGCGTTGTCGTCCATTCGCTCGATGTGGCCGAGCCAATGTAGTCGTCTTTTCTTGGCTTTCTGGACTACATCCACATCTTGGTACAGCTCGTACAGTTCTCGGTTGAACCTTCTTCTCCATTCGCCATCATCGCATACGGGACCGAAAGTCCGTCGAAGAATTTTTCTTTCGATATTGCCAAACATCAATTCCCCTCTTTTACTTATCATCCAGCACTCGGCGCCGTAGAGTAGGACTGGTAAAATCAAAGTTTTTTATAGTAGACACTTTGTCTTTCGAGTGAGGAGTTTTGAACCCAGTTGTTTGGCCAACCCGAAGCAGCAGCGGTTCGCTAGGGTAATTCTTCTTCGGATCTCCATTAAGGTGTCGTTCGTGGGATTGATGTTTGTTCCAAGGTAGGTGAACTCCTTAACTACCTCGAAATTGCTGCTACCAACAGTGACGTTTTGTCCTAGGCGGTGGACAGATGTTGCTTTGTTTGTTGATAGCATGTAGGTACTTCAAGACCAACGAGTTTCGTTCTTCAATCGCTGTGAAGGGCTCAAGCACAGCTCTCTTGGATCGACCGATGATGTCTGTGTCGTCCGCATAGCCTAGGAGCTGGGTGGATTTGTTGAAGATAGTGTTTTTCGTGCTCACACCTGCCTTGCGCACTATCTGCTCCAGGACTATGTTGAAGAAATCACATGACACCGCATCTCCTTCTCTAAACCCTGCGCAAGTTTGGAACAACTCGGATGAGCTGTTACCCATTTGCACACTGCACTGCGTATTGTTAAGCGTCATGCGGCACAGCCGGATCAGTTTGTTCGGGATCCCGAATTCAGACATCGCCATCATGAGCTCTTGGCGGTGGATGCTATCATAAGCAGCTTTAAAGTCGATGAAAAGATTGTGGGTTTCGGCTTGAAATTCGTTGGTCTTTTCCAGGATCTGCCTCAGTGTGAATATTTGGTCTATCGTTGTTCTGCCTGGCCTAAAGCCACACTGGTACGTGCCGATTATTGTGTTGCAGAACGGTTTAAGACGCTCACACAGTACGTTGGAGAGGATTTTGTATGCAACATTAAGCCAAGGTAGTTTTTGCATGACATCGGATCGCCTTTTTTGTAGATGGGGCACATGGAGCTTATCGACCAGTCAGTGGGCATGCATTCTTCCTCCTACACTTTGGTGATGACCTGGTGCATGTGGTTTATCAAAACACCTCCTCCATACTTAAACAGTTCCGCAGGTATGCCATCCGACCCGGTGGACTTGTTATTTTTTAGCTTTTGAATGGCTCTTTCTACCTCTTCTATGCTGGGGGCTGGGACTGGGTCTTCATTGACTGGTCTTGCTTCTCTTTCGTCATTAGCTCGCTCGACATTTTGCGCATTCAGCAGCTGTTGGAAGTGCTGCTTGAAAACATCTACAATTCCCTGTGCTTCGGTGACTAGGTTTCCTTCACTGTTTCGAAGAGCTTGTGTCCCGGTTCTGAAACCAGAAGCTAATTGCTTCGACCTTTTAAAGAAACGCCGGGTGTTGTTCTTAGCCCGAGACTCTTCTAGATCTTTGAGCTGAAAAACTGCGAATGCTCTTTTCTTCCTTCGCAGGGTCTGGTCTTTTCTCATTTCTTCTTTTTGTGCGGTACTCTTCCCTTGCTGCTCTTGTTTTCCGTTGCAGCATCTACACACGTGCATTTTCCGTCTCTCTTTTCAATATCACGCACTCATCATCATACCACGGGTTCTTTTTCGGGGGTGGCTGGTAACCTATGGTGGTCTCGGCTACATTTTTTATTATTTCGCAATATTGGTTCCACAATGTGTTGACGTCTGTGGTATTTGGGAGGACGGCGGAGAGTCGCTCGCTCAGGCGCTCTCTGTAGTCTCTGACATTCTCCAATGTGCTAAGGCAACCGATGTTGAACTTCTTTCTTTGGGCCGCACGTGTTTTTTTGTCATTTGATATTCGAGCTCTAAGGGCCAGTTCGTTCACAGTGGGTTAAATCTTCAATTTGATTATCACGGATTCCCCTTAATTCATAATTAAGAACCCGTGATAATCAAAGAGTGTTTGTTCACTTTTTTTTCACCTTGATTAACAAATCATGGTTTTTCTACAAATCATTCCATTTTCCAGTCTATCAGTCAGTTTCATGTCAAAACTTAATTAAGAATCAAGTTTTTTAATTCATTTTTTTGTCAAATGTTATTTCTGTACGCGTGGGAAACGAAATAGCGTGTCCTTGTGGAGTGGACTAAATTCAATGTCCTGTTAAATTTGGCGGAACAACACAACAAAAAGCAACAGAATGCCTCGAAATTGTCGAAATTGGAAAAATCCACATCATCGTCGTCGGCGGGATTGAACAAAACGCCTCTGAAGAAGCTTCACAAGAAATAAGCTTTGGCTTCGTCGACACCACAACGTGACTCTAACTTGGATGAACCAAAGGAACCATTTAAATCCCCGCAATAAACAATAAAACTACACCAGTCGCTCCTGTGGAGAAAACAATACAAACACCAGGAAAGAAGTAACAACAGTCCAGCATAAATTGGCAGATATTACATTAAACTTTCCAAACACAACCTGCTCCTGCAGCTACAACAGCTCCAGCAGCAATTCCAAAATCATCAAAACGACCAAGTTCCATACGCCGCGCCGTCAAGCTTATCGTTCACAAACCCAGCCGAGGCAGGCCCCGCAAGTTGACCGATAACGACAATTACACCGGGTCTCTCATGGTCATGGAAACAGCAAACACTTCCGCCGCAGCAGGACAGAAGCGCAAAGCCCCCACTTAGAAGATAACCAGTCCGTCATCACCGACTAAGCTGAAGATCAAGAGGAACAATGAGTTCTTCATTAAAATTGGCTCTTTCATACGGACGCCATCACCTCGACACCGAACACAAACTGTTGCTACAAACAATGATAACAAGCCTCCGCTGAACAACAAGCAGGCCGCCGCAAGAATGCCAAAAACCTGAACAAAAATAATCTCTCATCAACGAGTCTGGCACAAACCTTCGGCAGTCGGTATTTCAAGTCGTATGTCAAAATCAGTTTTTATGTGGTTATGCGTTCTAAACAATAAAATAGTCTTAAGAATTTGTGCTCAAACCATCATCTTTTCATTTTCCTTTTTTTGTCTTAGAAGAAAGTTAAATATAGCATTACTTTGACCTCAAAGAACTAAACAAAGTTCAGGGTGTTCTTGAAAAATAAAGTATTCATTCATCTTTTGTAATAAAGTTTACAAGATATTAACACAAAAATATCTTCTGATAAATTCAGGACGGTGGTTCACTTGAGAGTTTTCAAAAGATGATAAATTTGAGTTATCAAGTAATTGAAGGAGCTCAAAAATCATGTCAATGTTACAAGTATGAACAAACTGAATTATAGTACATCCTTGATTAAATTGCCCTAATCGAGCAAAATTGGATGATTAACGAAATCTCCAATTAACTGCTCAAATCATGGATTTCTTAATTACAACTTTTGTGAACAAACGAATTCTAGGATTATCAACTGGAATAATCCTTGATTAAAGATGATCAAGTGTGAACGAACTGGCCCTAAACTTAGCCACTACCAGAAAGTGGTCAGAGTCGACATTTGCTCCTCGGAAAGTGCGCACGTTCAGGATGTTAGATGCGTGCCTTGCGCCGATTAGCACATGGTCGATTTGGTTGGTGGTTCGACCATCCGGAGATCGCCAGGTTGCTGTGTAGATCTTCCGTCTTGGAAACCTAGTGCTACTTATCACCGTATTACGAGCTGCAGCGAAGTCGATTAGTCGGAAGCCGTTATCTGTTGTTTCTTCGTGGAGGCTGTGCTTTCCAACTAATCCGCCAAAGATGTCTTCCTTCCCGATTTTTGCATTGAAGTCTCCGAGTACGATTTTGACGTCGTACTTTGGACAGGCTCCGTAGGCTCTATCCAGGAGGTCGTAGAAATCCTCCTTGCTAGACTCCTCAGCATCATCGGTAGGGGCGTGTGCACATTATCATACTGATGTTTTGTAGTGTGGCCTTGATGCGGATCACAGCCAGGCGATCACTAATTGGCTTGAAATCCATGACTTCAAGTACAGAGCCGGCAAAACCGCTCCTTTTACGGCCTGGGCTTCAAATATGTTCATCTGAAATCACAATGGGCCTTTTCTACTGGAGTGGATCCTGTATTTTCAACCACTTTAACCTAACTTAACCTAAGGTCCTGAAAAATTTATAGGCACATCGAATGAGAGTGATTGCCACTAAGTTCGTCTCTTGAAGTCCTTGGACTTCTGTTCTCCTTCGTAAATTTTTTCGTATTATACAGCCAAAACATTGAACATCTTGATTCGAATTCGTATCACTTAACTTTTCTTATTCATTTGCACTTTCAGTTGAATGCAGTGTCGTATCGAGGACTCGTCAAACCAACTTGCTTCGTAATTTCCGACATCAATGAAAAGATAATCGCAGCCATCGCTCTAAAACTGGCTCACAATAAGTAAGACAATCAATGAAATCATTACAGATTCACTGTTATTGTTTCCATTCCCTTCTCCAGGCACAACAAGCTCATCGATGAAGCTCTCGACATTGTCCTCTCCCAATGGAAAGAGTTTCCAACTGGAAACCTCACCTCTCAAGACTTGTTCTACGTCAAATTGACCCGATTTCAAGATGTTGTCCAGGCACTTTGTCAAGTTGCCGATACGAAAATTGAATCCCATCATCAATCCTCAGCTATTGCAGCCTTCTTGTGTGACCTAAATTCTGTCGTCCTGTCGATCTTAAATGAAGTCGTTACGTTTAGAGAGCAAAATCTTGCAAAATACGTTCTGTCTGCCGATAAAAGCAACTCTTACGAGTATTTACCGTGGACAGCGATGTCGGGTAAGAATGGATTGCGGGATTCCCTGACACACCTGATATCGATCACTGTCAAGTATGGGGCTAAGTCGACCGGAGAGCCTGAAATAAAATATAAACTCTATCAGCAAATAATGGAGCTAATTGACTTTGTCCTCGACGGACGGAAGAACTACCTCGAGAGCATCAAGGACAATGAGAAATACGGTGTACTCTTGCAGCAATATGAATCACAGAGACGAGAGTTGATTCTGATTTTGAGTAAGGACATTTCTAGCTTCAGTTAACTTCAATCTAACAAATTCAATTAACTTTCAAGTTGAAGAAGGCCAGTATGAACTAGCTGCTAAGCTTGCGGAAAAGTATTTGGACTTCCAGAGTTTAGTTGTAATCTGCGATCAGACCGGTAATCAAAGCCGACTGGATGGATACATTGAAAAATATCAGGAATATGATTTCTCACAGTTTGCCATCAATTGGCACTTGAAACAGAACCGGCAGGGTGATGTCTTTGAGCGGTTTAAGGGTAATCAAGCTGCGTTGTCGCAGTTCTTGAGAGATCATCCCTCACTCGGTTGGATACAGTTGATATTTAATGGAGATTTCGATAGAGCTGCTGGAATTCTGTTTCAATTGGGTCAAGACGAGACGGAGTTTGTTCATCGGAAGAAGGTAAGCTTGTCAGAAGGTTAAACACAGAATGTGCCAAATGATTCCAACTTTCTTCCAGTCCATATTGTCACTAGCAAAACTGGCATGCCTAGCAGCCGACTCAGATCTCTCGAATCAAGTCACAGAAATAAATGCCGAGCTTCACCTGATTGACTACCAAGAACAACTGAACGAGCAATTGATGCTATCTTATGGCTACGACGTTGAGAACCCCAGGGTATTGAAAGCTGAAGAAATAATACACGTGAGTAGTAAAAACATTAATTTGGATAAACAAGAACCAAATAAAATGTATTCCTTAGCTTTTCATATCTGAGGAAAATGAGGCTGCCACCGAGATGGATTTCCGCAAGACCATCGAACTGCTCAATTATGTTGATGATCCCTGTGATGTCCGCCACAAAATATGGTGCGCAGCTATTCTGAGAGACCCCTGGACACAATACGACATGAATTCAGCGTTGGATCATCTGCAAGGCACACTGTTCTTTAAACTGATTGAAGTCTGTTTCTTGATGGGTAATTTCAATTATACTAAGTTTCTGTTAAAGATGCTTAAAACTGCTTGCTTCTTTTGTAGATGGAGATTTTGATGAATTCCTGCCATCCATCGATGAGTTCCTGACTAGTTCGGATTTGGGCAATTTAACTCAAGAGAAATCATTCCAATATCTCATGAAGCTAACCTACGAGTACATTGCAGACTCATTTCAGAAGAACATGGACCAGGAATAATGTGTTTAGCGCTAAAGTGTATCTGTTTTGTTATGTCAATAATTTTTTTCTATTAAAACCACAATTGAATAATAAATCAGTTTTTTAGAAAGTTATTTAGAAAGTGTTGCTTTGCAATATCGAGTAAATATTTCTCCAAGCTCAAGTGCGGCATGAGGCTTGGCCAACCTCCACGAATGGTGCAGGGTAAAACTAGACTTCGGTCTAGGCCAATGGGCATACTCTAAAGTCATGTAGTCTTCCAGCTCTCGTCAATCGTGCATCTGGCACGAGATTACAATGACAAAGGACACTTGTGATATCCTTGTTAACCATGATAAACAAAGCAGGAAAAATCCTATTGAAAAATGTAAGTGAATTTATTCAAAAGAGTACAATTAAACAATAGAAACTAAGCGCAAAGTGCGGCGACCAGTGGAAAAAAAATGAAAAAAAAATGGTAGAAATGGGTAACAAGTATGCCAAATTCAAGAAATAAGTCTAAATATTCCCAAACCAGGGGAATTGGAGTCAAATCATCAATTGTAAACAAATCTGAAATTTCTATTTATTTTCAAAACATGGGTGGCCTTAGAAGTAAAATTCATGCTCTCTATGCCTGTGTGGACTCTTCTGAGTATGATGTTTATGCATTTGTTGAAACCTGGCTCTATGAAGATATACGAAATGAAGAATTATTCGATGCATCTGACTTTAATGTTTTCCGGCGCGATCGTTATGATGTTGGTTCGAGGAGAGGTGGTGGTGTTCTTTTGGCTGTCCGTAATGGTCTTTCATCGTATGCTATTGATTTGGATTTAAATTCTTCAGATGGTATTATTGAACAACTATGTATTTGTATACAAGCAAGTTGCGATCACAAATTTTTAATTTTTCTATGTTACATTCCTCCTGATTCGCAATTATCTATTTATATAAGACATTTGCATAATATTGAACAAACTATTTCTAAGTACTCTGATTATGAATATTCTGTTTGTGTAATCGGTGATTTTAATTTGGGTGGAATTAAATGGATGCAACAAGAAAGTAAGGTTTTACCAGTTGTTCTATCAACCGAAAAAGAATTTGATTTTATTGATACCATCTTTGCCTTAAATTTGTTTCAAGTTAGTTTCGTTCATAACTCCTTACAAAGAATGCTTGACTTGGTTTTTGTTAATGATTGTTCTGATGTGAAGGTTTCTGAATGCATCCCTTTATTTTCCAATTCCATTCACCATGTTGCCATGTCCATTACTTTGAAAACTATTTGTTTTAATAATGTAAATGCTTACAATTTTGTTCATAAATTCAAATATCATTTTAATAACTCTAATTTAAGTATCTTGAATGATTCATTTCTTAAAATTGATTGGCAACTTAATTTAAGTAATAAATTGGAAGACAATTTCAACTATTTCTTAGCTGTTGTTGTAAGAGAATTGAATTCCTCTGTGCCGCGTTCTTTACTTAAAGTTAACCTTCATCCTCCTTGGTCAAATATTAGATTACGTAAACTTAAAAATGCAAAGAATAAAGCTTTCAAGAATTATAAACTCTCGAAAAGCAATGATGATTTCAATCAATATTCGCGTCTTAGAAAGGAGTATGTATTTCTTTCAAAATTTTGCTACAGTAATTATGTTCATAAAACTGAAATTGAGCTTAAGCAAAATCCTAGAATGTTTTGGAAATTTATAAATTCAAAACGTAAATCTGTTGGTTTTCCTACAGTAATGACTTATAAAAATGAAATTTCAAGTGATTCCAATGTAATTGCAAACTGGTTTGCTGATAGTTTTCAAAATATTTATAATACTTCTGACTTAGTAGCTGGGAACAATTATGTTTTAGATAATTTAGTCTCAACGATTGATTGTGGTGAGGTGAGTTGTGATTTGGCAGAGGTTTCTACCGCTTTGTTTGAACTGAATGCTTCTTACAGTCCTGATTTTCACGGAATTTTTCCGGTAGTATTGAAGTATTGCTTTAATTCCTTAAGCTTTCCTCTACAGTTCATATTTAATCAATCTCTTTCTACTGGATGTTTCTTAAATGAATGGAAGGTCGGTTACATTAATCCAATTTTTAAAAACGGTGATAGAAAGAAAATTGAAAACTATCGTCCAATTTGTAAACAACCTACTATTCCAAAATTATTTGATAAAATTATGAAAAATAAATTATATTCAATAATTAAAAGTATTATTTCAAATAGCCAACATGGTTTTTATAGTGGCCGTTCTACTACAACGAATTTGGCTTGTTTTTCAAAAAAGTGCTTTGAAACACTTGAAAATCGTTGCCAATTGGATGTTGTTTACACCGACTTTACGAAAGCTTTTAGTAGAGTGAATCACCTAATTTTATTTAAAAAACTAAAATCATATGGTTTTGATGGAACTCTCCTTAATTGGTTTTGGTCTTATCTAACTGATAGACTGCAAATTATTAAAATTGGTGACGTAGAATCAAGGCCTATAACTGTTTCTTCGGGAATCCCAGAAGGTAGTCATTTAGGTCCACCGTTGTTTGACTTGTTCATCAACGACTTTCCAACAATATTATCTTCATCTGAGTGCTTAATTTTTGCTGATGATATAAAAATGTTCAAGGTCATTAACAATTATAATGACTGCGTTGCTTTTCAACTAGACATCTGCGAGTTTGAGGTTTGGTGTCAGCGAAATGATTTAAGTCTCAACTTATCTAAATGTTCTGTGTTAACTTACAGTCGTCTTTCAAACCAGGTTATCTTCGATTACACCTTATGTGGATTTAAATTATCCAGAGTCCATGAAGTTAAAGACCTTGGCATAATTTTTGATGCGAAACTAAGCTTTGATTCACATGTTTCTTACATTGTTTCTAAGTCGAACAGTATGTTAGGTTTTTTAAAGCGAAATTCCAGTGATTTCAAAGATGCTTATACTCTTAAAGCTATTTATTGTTCTATTGTTCGTCCATTATTGGAATATGCTGTAGTTATTTGGAATCCTGACTTTAAAAAATTAATTGATCGGATTGAAAACATTCAAAAAAACTTTTTAAGATTTGCTTTAAGACAATTTTCTGCCAATAATAGTGTTAATCTTACCTACAGAAGTAGATGTTTATTACTTGGTATACAGACTCTGGAATCAAGACGGAGAATGTATAGTGTGTTATTTATTCGGGATATAATTACAAATGATATCGATTGTGAATTTCTGCTTTCTTCAATTAATATTTATGCACCAACTCGGTCGCTGAGGTTGAGACCTTTTATTTATGAAAATCCTCATTCTACGAATTATGGTCAGAGGGAACCAATTTCTCATTGCTGTAAATTTTTCAACCTTTATTATAATAATTTAGATATAGTTTATACTAGATCTCATTTTAAAGAAACTCTTTGTCTATTATTAAATGATTAATACGTATAAATTATTGAAATCTGTACATATATTAGGAAATAAGCATAATCTGTAGATTTCTCAAATCGTAGATTGAATAAATAAATAAATAAATAAATGATGCCACTGTTTATTTAGAACACATCGGGCCAGATTCTATAAAAAACGAAACGAAAGCGAACGTTCGTTTTTCAAAAACGAAAGAAATTATGCGAAAACGAAAATTTGAATTCTGTATCGCATTTCGTTTTTGGTTGAGTATTCGTTTTTGCTTCAAATCAGAAAAAGTTTGTTGCCTACTTTTAGGATATTGACAGTTGTAAAATATTGTGAGAAATGAGAAATAAATTTTAATCGATACTTAAAACTTAAGAAAATCGATAATATATACATGATTTTGGATATTAAATGAGATAAAACAAAGAAGAAAGCATACGTATTTTCTTTGTTAAAGATTTCAACTTCAATTTTGACCGTTTCTAAGTGAAAAAACACATTTAACAACGAGATATCAATAACTGAAAAAATATCGATAGAAGTAAAATTTGAATAAGAAAAAGAAATCGAGAACACTCATCATTATTATTGTGGCAGATTGAGTGACTGCTAATTTTTGTTTTTTTTTAAAATTAAATGTGGCCTGTGTGCAAGGAACTGTACCTCCAATGTAAGTGCATATATTAAAAATTAATTTTAAAAAAATCAATCATTTTGTATTATGTTATTATATTATAAGACTTCCAACACAACAGCTGCGCAAAAAGAAATTTTGCTAGGATACATGAACAAGTACCCGACAATGGCGACAAACAGTCCCGCAGAGAACTCGGGCAGGGAAAATTGTAATAAACGCTGGGAGGCACTAGCCGAAAAACTAAATTCGAATGGGCCCCCCATCAAAAATGTCAAAGCTTGGAAAAAGGTAAGTTAATCCTATATAGTTGTTATAGACTTAGCTACTTAAAGAGATGTGCCTGATATCTCTTAGCAGATTGCATATAAGCTCGTTATTTGGTGTTATTACTGGATAGGACACTGTCTAATAAGAAAACACGCCGCGAGACTGGGCATATTTTCTGATGATATCTGCAGAAACTGCATGGATGAAGAGGAGGGGAAACAGTTCCTCACTTCCTCTGCACCTGTCCTGCTCTGATTCATAATCTTATGATTCACTTAGGAGAATTCTTATATAATGATATATAAACGATCTTGAATACTTTAATATAATTAATCTTCTACGTTTTCGTAAGGAACTCTTATTGATTTCACTATCGTTTTCTTTATCGAAGCCCAAATTTGGACAGAGCTTCAACTTCTCGCAAATTTGACGCTCTGTCTGACTCCATCCAAAGAATTGTATTCTTGTATCCGCACACTGAAATCGTTATTACGGGCGATTTCAATGTACACAATTCTTCGTGGCTTCTCCATTCGGGCCCGACAACACCCGAAGGAACTCAGCTTGTCACTGAGACTACTCGAATATCGGACATTGATGGCCAAGCGGAAAATACTCTTGACTCGTCACTATGCTTCCTCGATAGTGACGTAGACCTACTCGCATGTCTGAGCTAGTGCTCCAGTGTTTTTTTTTTACATCCATGACAGCTTCTTTAACCAAACCTAACCTAGCTAACCTAACCTATAGTTGTTTACTTATAACCATTTAAACTTGATGTTCAATTTAGACATGGGCAGACTACAAGCACAGGACGAAAAGAAAACTTGCAACAAATAAAAATTTGCTCACCAAAACTGGAGGCGGTCCATTTCAGAAAGTGGAACTAACTCCCTTTGAGGAAGCTGTGGTGGAGTTGGCCAAAATAAAGCCGGCGGTGTATGGAATATGCGACGTCAAAACCTTTAGTGGAGAGGTTTGTCAACCGCCAGAGAAACCGGTTGCAAGACCTTCCTCGCCGTCGTCATCTTCATCATCATCATCAATTTCGGAGTCAGAGCCAGAGGGCAGTGTAGAAGCGCTCATCAGAACACTCACAAACGAAAAGAACTTTGAGGCGTTTGAGCATGGCACTGTCCCAGAACTTGAAGATAATATTCCGTCTACTTCTCATGCTCCTCTTCCTCTTTCTGAAGTTCCAAGGAAAGTTCAACACACAAGACCTAGAATAGTGAAGGACAAGCTTGAACTGTTCAAAAACTCGGCCAGTTCAAGTGAAGTGTATCACAAAAAAGTTTTAGATATCTTGTCCGAGATGAGGGAACTAAAAAGGGAGGAAGTACGAATTTTGAAAAACCAAGCTGCCGACAAAGTACAATACCAGAAACGAAAAATAAGTATTGGTGAACAGCAACTTAAAGCTTCTATAAGACAAAACGAGTTGAAGGAAATGGAGCTGGGTCTAAGACCGAAATCTTAGTTCGTTTATGCAATTTAAATGTTAAATAGCTTAAAACTTTTGAATTATGATAGATTTTATTTTTGTTTAAACAATTGTTTTATAATTTTAATAAATACAAAACTTCAAGTTCTTTGAACCAAGGAGAGTTTAATTCTGTTACGCATTTTCTCTGCAGCTTTTTTTAAGGACAATCTGTTATTATCCTCAGCTTCCCAATGGTATGGAGTGTTATCCTCACTAGCTGTTTCGAATAAGGGAACTTTATAATAGACGCAAATGTTGTGGAGTGCAGCACATACATTGACACACTGCGCAACTTTTCTTGGGATGTACCGACTTTTTCTCTCTAAAAGTAAACACCTCCATCTGCCTATAAAAAATGTAAAATAAAGATTGGTGTGATTCTTGTTTTAAATAGTGGAATAACACCTTTCAAAATGCCAATACATCTTTCATTTATGTTACGTGCTCTGGCGAGGACTGTATTGAAATGTATTTCGCCATGACCTCTGGCCATTCTATACGGTGTTAGGAGCCAGGGTTCCAACGGATACCCACTGTCACCTTAAAACGTTTAATTTGAAAATAATTGCAACAGATTTATATTTGAAAGTAATACCTAGTAATTTGGAATTTCTTCTAATACGCTGATTGTATCTTGATTCGAGTTTGTTTTTAATACCCGAGCTGCTCCATACAAATGAATCGTGAGCAGCACCCCCATATTTAGCACAGACTGCAATTATGCGATACTTGTGATCATTAATCTAAAAGGTACGTAGGGATGTAAAAGGTTAATTATTTCAAATTCAAATAATGTCTACTATTTTGTTTATTTACAATCATTGTGTTAATGCTGTGATATCCCTTTCGATTGTAGAACATTTCTTCATTTTCGGTCGGCCGCATTAGGCCAACGTGGGTACCATCGACGCAACCGATTACTAAAATTTTGAGAACCGATTAGGTTTATTATTTGTTTTATTTAATTATTTCCTTACCACCAGGTATCTTGTATTTAGTGTAAAAATGTTGTTTCGTTGTCTCTTCCTCGAATTCCGATGGCCACTTAATCCACTCTCCACAAAATTGGTCTTCAAGTGCTTTTAGGCACTATTCAAAGGCTTTTGAAAGAGTGCTCTGCGCAACAGGGCAAGAAAAATCATTCCCAACAAGATATTGGTAAGATCCTCCACCCAAGAGTTCTAAAGAAGAGCAGAGCCTCAGAATTGGAGGAATATATGTAGTGCGTGTTCCTGTTTTTAGGCGCAAGTTGTCCAACACATATTTGAACGCACTTTTATTAAGCCGAAAGCGTTGAATAAAGCTAGAATATTAATCAACGGTACATACTTTATACTAGTAATTAGTGTAAATATTTGTAACTCACTTTTTATCCGGCAATGTAAACGGATCGGAATGGTCCCTAAGATTCCTTCTCAAGGATCTTAAGTTAAGAGTTTCAGCCCCTTCAGCACCTTCATCGCTTTCTTCGCTATCACTCAAAAACAACGTCAAATAGTCTTGCAACATTTTAAAAATAGTTAATATTGATGTTTTTTATTAAAATGTTGACAACAAACGACAGAAAACAAGAAAAACGACAACCAATTTTCTTTCGTTTATTTTTTTTCGCACAGACGAAAAAAGTTTTCTTTTTTCAAGTTATATGAAGCAAATCGTTCGAAAAAAACGAAAAAACGACAAACAATTTTCTTTCGTTTATTTGTTTTCGCACAGACGAAAAAAGCTTTCGTTTTTCAAGTTATATGAAGCAAATCGTTCGAAAAAAACGAAAAAACGACAAACAATTTTCTTTCGTTTATTTGTTTTCGCACAGACGAAAAAAGCTTTCGTTTTTCAAGTTATATGAAGCAAATCTTTCGCACAAACGAAAACGTTCGTTCGTTTTCGCCTTACAGAATCTGGCCCCGCCGATTTTCTGTTGTGAGAGATCCTCAGAAGGTCGACAAAATAAAAAAAAAAACAGAGTCAAATTTGTAGGTTCGGGTTGAGATACTCTAGTTGAGAGAGCGTTTAGAGAGGAGATGGAAAGAATACATGCTTTTTTTTGCTATGCTCATATTTTGAAGAGAAAATATAGTTATTCTAATTGCATTTTTTTTGTATATGCACATGTTAAAATTTTATGAGGGGCTGAAGCAAACCTTTTTTTTACGTCATTAGTGCTGTTTTTGGTAAGGTATATATATTTTGTGTGGTCTGTGGTGCCATATGGGAAAAAAGTGTTTTTATAAAAAAAAAAATTTTATCTTTCAAAAAAAGTAAGTTTCTTCTGCGGCAACCTGCGCTTTTTCTTGCAACAAGTGTTTTTCTACAAGCATTTTTTACAGAATGTGCTCAAACAGAGATCTTTTCGATGCTTGGTTTTCCAACTCAACTGCCCGTGTGCCTTGTGTTTTGGACTTAATGAAAATAAAATTGAATTTGCAATCAACGTTAGAGCCCGAAGATCAAGAAATCTTAGCAAGACATGCGGCAACAACTTGCTCGGAATTAAATAAACGTTGGAAAAATAGCCACCGAAAACGTGATCGCTTTCTTACTAAGAATAAAGATTGGCTTGAAAATGTTCACTCCTTCCCCCAAAGTATTAAAACTTTAATGAGTGCATCGAGGAGACAAGACATCAATAATAAGCGTGGAAGACCGAAAAAAGACTCTGTTGAATATTGCAACAAAACTAAAAAAACAAAAAGATGGTGATTTAGTAAGGGCAAGATCACTCGAAGAAGTAAGTTACGTCTCAGATTTTGCTGCTTTGAATACAAGTATCAATTCAAACCCAGAGCAACAGAAACAGTTTTTGTCACCGAAAAAAGCCCTTGCATTAAAAATCATTATTATTATTATTGATTATTTTTTGTCCATTAAAATTTGATATTCAGCCCTATCGTCGTATCCGATCGTAACAAAATTCTATCCGATTTGTACGAAATATACGAATTTGGTATCATCCTAAGTGTTCCGATTATTAAATCGTAGATACCTCAGAAAAAATTTCAAATTTGCGTTGAAATGTCAAACTTTGAGCAACGCATCGCAATTTCATGCGGTGAAAATCAAAAATTCCATTAACGGTATGCGATGCATTGCGATTATTTTGTTTTATGCGTCTCCGATTGTTTCGACAGCTAAAATGTGGCGGAACATTTTCGGCAATACATGCGTTGTTACAAGACAACATTTCCTTTACGAAACGGATACCATGAACAAAATAAATGTTACGATCGGAACTTTTCTACGATCGTAAGTTTCTCCGAACGGATACGACGATAGGGCTTAAAACTTAAAAAAAACGAATAGGTATAATCAAAAAAAATAAAAAAACAAAACAAATCTAAATATTAAAAACTAGCTGACCCGGCAGACTTCGTACTGCCTCAATGGATTTGTAAAAGAATTAAACTTTTGTACCCCGCTACTAAACTACCCGCTGAGCGCTACCCCGCTACCCTTCTTCTACCCGCTACCTCGAAGCCCTGCTGACTCCTTTACCCCGCTACTACGCACATGCGATAATATGCAATTTTCCATTTTAAAACCAATGCACCTACCCTTTGAAAACCAATGAGTTTTCCGAAAACCCATTTTGAAATTTTCCCGTTTCCAAATATAAAAAAAATTAAATAGAGTGGCGCGACAGCTCTTCAAGAGCCAAGGCTTAAATGGCTTACTCTCATCAACCATTCTCTGAGTGCGTGTGAAGAATTGAGGGGACCTACAATTTAACGCCGATTCCGAACGGCAGAGTTGAGAAGCACTTTTTCATGACAGATTGATACTCTTGGAAGATTCGTCAGGTCTTCGCAAGAGGCAGTGCCCGTGAAAGATGAAATAAAAACTTGGCCAGAGTAGGGCTCGAACCAACGACGTTCTGCTTAGCAGCCAACGCACTTACCAACTAAGCTACGGGCAACTGGTCCAATTCTGTGTCGCCTTCATCCATAAAATAACACATTTTCAATTTACATATGTACATAAATAATATCAGATCTGACATCTGACAAACATAATTTTCAATATTTAAAATTGATCATTTTTTTTTTTTGATGGGGTGGAAAAAGTATGTTTTTTTAACATTGGCAAGGATCCCTAATTTTTTTTGGAAAATGAAACATAGCCTATGTCACTTGGGAATAGTGTAGCTTGCCAACGGCGAAAGAATTTTTTAAATCGGTCCAATAGTTTCGGAGCCTATTCATTTCAAACAAACAAAAAATCAAACCTTTCCTCTTTATATTATTAGTATAGACAAAAACCAAAACAAAATCTATTTTTTTCCCAAATTCCCATACATTCAATGCACTGTGAAGCGAGTCTTCAGAAATAAGTTCTTACTCTGGGGTAGTTGAAAGCCCCATACATTTGTCTAACATATGTGTGTCAACTACAGTCGTGGAAGGCCCCCTTGTGGGAGTTTCAGAGGGGCTGTGGTTGACGAGAGATTCGTTCTCGGTGATTGAATGATTATTCTGTGGTCAATTATATAGATAGAAAAACATTTACCATTATGGTTTCTTCATGGAGAGACACAATGGTACTTAAGATCACAAATGAAATAAATTATATTAGATGCGATAAGAATAACATACGCATAAAAGTTTGATATTTAATGAATTTCAAACAGTGTGATTAAGGGTGACGGTCTACACCCAAAAAACTCCAAGTGAAATGGTTCACGCGTTCGGATAAGGCTTAACTGCTAGGTGCCGACGTAAAACTACCTCACACAATCTCATGAAGCTTACCTACGATACGAGTACATTTGTAACGAACCGAGGTGTTATCGATGAGAAGATTTTTAAATTTGAGTAAGTGGAGTTCTAACACCGAACCTTTTCACTGTCACTGTGAAATATCCACTGATAAGATCAAACGCTATTCAGTACCCTAAACGAAAAAATCACCTCGAATAACCTTAATTCCTGTGAGCCTACCCGAACGACCGAATACTTACAGCACAGATAATAAATTTATACAGATGTCTCATCCCTGCAGAAAAAAATGAAACATATTTTGCTCTTAACTGACAACGCCTTAACTGACAAGGAGATTTTAGAAGCTTTTTTCCTTGCCTAAGTATTCATTTATGGGCAATGAGGCGAGCGAAAATAGATTTTTAATGCATTAAGTGAATGCGTTAAAGCTTTTGGAAAAAGCTTTTTTTTGGTAGCTTTCAGTTTCATATATCATTTCTCGCCATAAGGGTGCGACATCTGTATAATTTTATTATCTGTGCTTACAGGTTGCATTTAGGCTCATCCTGGTAGTAATAGCTAAGGGCGTCTGACCACAACCGCTTGGCATGCTTGCATTTGCTCCAAGTAGCTCGTCGGAGGGATTTTTTTTGCTGTTGTTAAGTCTAGACAAAGGTTACGTATGTTCATGCCATTGATTTGTTTTAAGCGAAGCCAGTTTTGTTGCAAAAGATGGTAAAATTTTGAATCGGGATTATATTTGCGCGAAGCGTTGATGTTGTTGCTCGCGTAGGACTTACCCACGCACACACTAATACAAGATCAGTGTAGTACATCCATGGCTATTATATCGTCCTAGTATTTTTTCTAATAGCCCCTAATATAAAGAAAAAGTTTTCTAAACTATATTTCCATCATATTTCCATCAACAATATCTCAAAAAGTTAACACCATTAAAGTCTTAAGCACATGTCATCTTTTAACAAGTTGTTGCATCCACTAAATAAAATAACTTAAACGAAGCAATCCACATCAAAATATATGGAAGAGGATAATTTCAAAAGAAAAACGCAAATACCAAAGAAATTTAAATTGTACCCTGACCTCAGTGTAAAATGACATCTCTCGATTTGAATTTTCATACATATGGAGCTTTTTATTTAGTTTAAACTAATCTAAATACATACTAACAAAAAAAAAAGTGATATCCTTTAATATTTTAATGGTTTTTAATATAAAAACGAATTTATAGTATCCATAATAATATAAAATGAAAAGTAATCAGTTAGTTTAATGTTAACAAAATAAAATAATCCGAATAAGCGGTACTTTCAAAATTTGCTTTATAGTGGATTTCAATCTCTTATTTATTCATCTGTCTCTTTTTTTTCTCAATTTTTAAAATCTTAAGTTTAGCGGATCTTTTATTTGAAATTATCTATTTTTCTATTTTCTTTATTTTCAATTCATGTAAGGTTGAGATAGATAGTTTGTTTTATTTTACTGTAAGCGAAAGAGAGAAATTATCAAAACAATTTACTAACATATCTAATATGAATTCATGATAATTGTGTAATGAAAATTTAAATTACGTATTTAAAAAAAAAAAATAAACAAAAAGAAAAAAAAATATAATTTCCCAAATTTAAACTCTCATTATGATTAGCAAATGAATATTATACTGTTATGTCAACATCCTTCAAAATATAAATTGGCATACAAAAAAAAATGACTTACCAAATAAAGGTGTTAAAGGAAATCCCGTGATGTTGTGCGCACAGCATACTGGTAGGATAGCTTTTATTTTCACCTGCTTTGATTTAAGAGAAAATTAATCACGAATATGTTGAATAATTTGATGAGTAAGCTTTTTTTTAATATTACTTCTTATTTTTTTTTTGATTCTTTATTTATTTTTTTTTCTTTTTGATTACGAATCAATTATTACATTTTTTGTTATAATAATATTAATTAACTAATTTACAAAAAAGCAAAAGGAGACTAAACATATTCCAAAATAATAAGAAAGATAATACAAAAATATTTATCGATGAAATAAACTGCTGCGGTCGTACTATGATGAGGATGATCGTAGGCTAGGTTTCCACATGCGTACTGTACTCGAGGAAATCAACTTTTTATAATTTCTTTAATTTCAAACTCTGTCTTTAAGACGAAATTGGATTAGAGAAACACGTGGAAAGGTGTACTTTTTGTTTGTACTCAATCGAGATATTTAAGTTGGTGACACCAAGTTTTCTCAATGGTTGAACTATGTAACGAACTTTTTGTTTTCTTGTAGGTCGTTGCTGGTATGCTTGCATGCCACTATAGCTCGTCGGAATGGGGTGGTTCTTTGACCTCGAACGTTACAAAATAAAAAAAAAATCATACCAGTCTTGGCCTCTTCCGATGTTCTAAGATGCGCGAGATATTGTCCTAGCCCTCCCTACCGTGTCGTTCTATTCGCCACAACGACCCTTAATTTGGTGTCTTCTTCGCTTACCTTTACATTATCCCCATCTTTACCTCCCTTCAGTCCCGAATCACAAAAAAAACTTAAAGTGGCTTCCGTCAGGATTCGAACTTTGGGCTACGTGTTCTAGGTTCCTGGTCCGGGCTCTTTTACCAATTGAGCTAATGTCGAATTATAGTTTTGGATGTCAAAAGCTGACAGTGAATGGGTGCTTTTTCGTATCACGTAAAGGTTTATGACCTTGATTACGACCAACTTTCAATTCCTAGACCTGCACCATATGCTCTTGTTTGAACATTAACGTTTATTTCGTTTTATAAGCACAGTTTTCTTTATGGACAAGTTTATAACTTCGTGTTTCGTTATAATATCAATTCTATTACGTTTTTAAAAGATTTAAGCCGTTCTTAATGTTACTGTTTAGTTAAACTTAAGTCACTTTTTGGTTAACGTTTTTTCGAGTCTTTTGAAATAACTTCGATTTTCGCAAGTGCTGCTTCTGTCTTTGGCTGGGTACGTTTACTGGTTGCTAACGTTCAGGATCGAATGATCGAATGATTTTGCAGTAAGCTAAAATTTTCAGTCATAGTCGGATCTTTCGATTATTTTTCCGTTTTTCTATTTGAATACTTGTATTCAACCAAAAAAAAACATCATCCACCACTACTACCCAACTTCCTTCATATTTCAAAAAAAAGTGTAACCCCACCATGCACCACCCACACATCTCAAACCTTTCCACTCTCTCAAAGTTGTTGACTAATTATTCATTCCAGCAACAATTTCAAATTTACAAACTGCTGTACGGATGTCCTCTTTTACCCTATAATCTAGTACTTTGCAGATTTTGTTATCGATAGTTTTCAAATAGGCATTCACTACCGACTGCGCGACTACCTTACCAACAGCTGATTGGTATGACATAATGACATTTCTCGGTTTGACATTCTAATATTTGTATTTGTTTGCTCGTTATTTTAAAATTCCACAAATATTCAATTAAAAATCACTTCGAATTGGCTACCATGACAAAAAAAATATGAATAGTCCCAAAATCAATTGCATTGACTCCTCGGAGATGTTGACTCAAGAAAAACAACACTTGCCCGAGCCCCCAGCACAGCCGCAAGCACAGAAACATTCGACCAAGATTCTCCTTCCAAAGAACGAGGAACAATTTTAGATTGAGGTTTCAGTGAATTGCTTGTCGACACACCAGACCTTCTTAAACCTCCAGTTCAGCATATTCAGTTCACATCTATTGTCCTGGCCATGCTAGCTCCAACGCCATGTAATTGGCTCTCATAATAGATGTCTGGTTAGTGGTTGTCGATGCACAGAAAGGCATTCAAACAACAGCGGAGTGCATTGTTATTGGGAATATTCTCATTCAGAAACTGATGGTTGCCAACAATCAGACAACGAGGAATGCTCGTTTTGAACAGGATGAAAGAAAGTTCTCCGGAATCCAAATCGGTTACAACTATAAGTTTTTCGCGTTATAATTCTTGGTTTTACTTTAAACTGTAATTTTTACATTTTAGTTTTTTCTTAATTAAAAAAAAACGTTTAAAGATAAAACGCGACTTTATTAAATTTTCACAGCGGTAGACCGCACCGGCCATCAAGTTCAAAGCAACTTTGACAGCTATGTATCCGTCCCCTCATTTCGAACGACTCACTTTAGAAACTTATACTCAATTGTGTCCTACAAACTATTTAACATGCTTCCTGAATATATTCGTTGTATTTGAACCTTAAAATTATACTTGCAAAAAATTAAAATATGGCTTCTTGAAATCGATCTTAACCAAATCGAAGTTTTGTTGACCTACATCAATTAGTTTTTAACTTATTTAATAAATAAATAAATAAGTAAATAAATAAATATCACCGAATGTCTCTCACCAGCAAAAAGAAATCTGTACCTCGTATTTTAACCAAATAAATATAATTTTGATTTATAAAATAAATTTCAATTTATTAAAAATAGGTGTTAGGTTTTTTCCTAAGGTTTTAGTCAAATTAACGAAATAATTTATGATAAAAGTCACCGGAAGCCCGCCATTGTCGTACACATAAGCATTCGTGTGGAAGGTAAATGTATGTGGTTGCTCTTGTCTTCGTGATCGAGCTTTTTTTTTTTTTTCTTAAGAGAAATATTCACTTTCTTTTCGAAGATCATTTTCTATAGAGCCTTAATTATAAAGAGAAATACTTTTTTTTGTTCGGAATAAAAAAATATTAATGATGGACACTCAACTCAACATAGTCGAACCATTAAACAAATTTATCAGTGCACTGTGGCGTATACGTACTTTTTTCATATGCTATTAATATGGTTTCCTACGCATTGCAGACTCATTTCAGAAGAACATGGATCAGGAATAATGTTTTTAGCGCTAAAGTGTATCTGTTATGTCAATAATTTTTTTTCTATTGAAACCATAATTCAATAATAATTCAATTTTAATTGAATCCATATGAGAACTATGAACCAGGAAAACTATGTCAAACTGTATTCGGCACATTTTCCACAGCCCTTAGGTACCATATTCTAAGTCTTGTCTATCCGCCAAAGTCAATGACTTTATTCGATATCGTTCTGGCCGCTTAACATATGCATATTGCATGTGCAATATTCGTTTGTATTTTTGTTTGAATTCCTGCATTCTCGTGTTCTTTGGGTGGAACTGAGAATACTGAGTGCTTGTGTATTTAAGTAATTTTATATTCAATCTCCAAAGATGTGTCAACTTAACCACACTCAATAGACAGAGTTGATGTAGAGGAAAGAAGCCTTAGAAATAAGCTGAGACTAAGGCAAAACTGACTTTGAATTAATTTGATGCATTTCAGATTGTCATTTATCACGGTACGCTGTTGGTCGGTTGTTGTCGGTATCGGAAATTGTTTGAATCTTTATTTTTTTTCTTGGTTTGTTTTGTGGCTTACAAAGCCACCGTTTTGTTTTATGAATTCTGGTGAAATAACTTGAGGTGGAAAAACTGTTAATTTAATATCGCATTTGACGTTGAAGAAGGATATCTCCTGAACCGGTACTTAAAATTTGTTTCACTTTTTACGTAGAGTTGTTTCTTGTGTACTTTGAAATTTGAATTTTGTCCTTTGAAAGAAAACGGTTGAACCCTCGCGTGACCCAAAAACTGCGGAAATGAAATTTCATAACAAGTGAATGTTTGTTTGGTGTTCCATTCCAATTTTAATCTACTGTCGGCCGTTAAGTATATATTCTACCAACAAAATGAAAAGAAGTTCTTTGAAAGAAAGACTCTTATATTTATGGAGATATAATGATACGCAAGCCTTATCTAGTGGCCGAGTTACCGCATCAATGCACAAATCGAACGCAACTCAATTATTCAAGTTTGTAGTCATATTGAGGAGAGCATAATAGTGACATAATTATTAGAGCAGTTAGTGATTGATTATATATAATATATAAAAAAACGGATTGTTTTCAAAATTTTAAACGACATATCGATGAATATGCATACAAACATTTAAACTTTTTCTGGGTCTATTAAAAGTTTCAAAAATAATGTTGCTCTGTTAGCAGGGTTAAACGTTTCAACGTCCATGAATCAAATATGATTCACGTTATGAATTTCACAACATGAGCCAATATGAATTTTCGCATTTAACTTCCAAGTAATTTTGGTTTCGATGAATTTTGGTACGAACTTTTTGGATCAAACTAAAAAAAGAAAAAAAAAGTCCTAACGCATTGTGGAAAACTTTTTATGACTCTCTTTTCAGGAAAAAAATCCGTTATTCTTATTTTTCTATTGCTCATAAACGCTTAGCTCTATCAAAAAACTGTGTAGCACAAAAAGTTAGTGTTCTTCAAACAAATGTTATATTTTTCCAGAGAGAGTATTTGCCCAGTATAACGAATGCCGGTATAACGAACTTGCTTACTTACTTAAGGTGGCGCTACAGTCCGTTGTGGACTTGGGCCTCAATCAACAGTCTCCGCCAGCCAGCTCGGTCCCTAGCTAGCTGTCTCCAGTTTTGCACTCCAAGTTGATTGAGGTCCTCTTCCACTTGTGTGCGCCACCTGAGTCGCGGTCTTCCTCTCCTTCTGCGTCCCCCGGGAATAGTGTCGAAGACTTTCCGGGCCGGAGCATTGGTGTCCATGCGCTCTAAATGACCGAGCCATCTGAGTCTCTAGACCTTGACCCTTCTGGCTAAGTTCACGTCGTTGTACAACCCGTAAAGTTCGCTGTTGTATCTCCTTCTCCATTCCCCATCAATGCACACGGGGCCAAAGGTGACCCGAAGAATTTTCCTCTCGAAACAGCCTAAGGCACATTCATCCGATTTTGTTAGGGTCCATGCTTCTGCACCATACAGCAGGTCAGGGATGATGAGGGTGTTGTACAGTTTAACCTTAGTTGCTCGAGAGAAGGCTTTTCCACTCAGTTGCTTTCTTAGCCCAAAGAAACAGCGATTAGCAAGAGTAATTCTTCGTCTTATCTCAGCGCTGGTGTTATTGTCCGTGTTGATAGCGGAGCCTAGGTAGACAAACTCCTTATCTACCTCGAAGTTGTATGCGTCTATTGTGACGTTCTGTCCGAGCCGTCGATGTTGGGTGTCCTTACTCGAAGACAGCATGTACTTCGTTTTTCCCTTATTTACCGCTAAACCCATTTTTGCCGCTTCTGTCTCAATCCTCACAAAGGCGCCATTGACATCACGCTGTGTTCTTCCCATTATATCAATATCGTCGGCGTACGCGAGAAGTTGAACAGATTTATAGAAGATAGTGCCTCTGGTGTTGACGGTGGAGTTTTGGACTATCTTCTCAAGAACGATGTTAAAGAAATCGCACGGTATAACGAACACTTTTTTCAATTCCATTAGTATTCCTACGAAAAAAATAACGAATTTGAGAAAATTTTTACAAAGTTACAAACAAAGGGCAATGGCCATGAGCTCAATAAAAAGAGCCATATATGTCATTAAATAGGTATTTTTGAATGGCGTTGTGAGAAAAAAGTTATTCACAAAAAAGTAGAACAGAATGTACATGAATCTTTTTTCCAAAAACAAAACATACTTTTACAAATGTTTTTGGTGTTTTGAATCCTTTTTTTTTAGTGTGTATAATAGTCCAGTCATTTGGTAAAAAAAAGAGGGTTACCTGGAAAGTTTTCCGGGAGTTTTGAAAATTGGTTAATTTATAGATTTGGGTATGTTCTTTTCGAATTTCAACTTTGCCACCTCGTACCCCCGCCGCTCGCGCCGCCATCTTGAAAAAATGGCGTCTAAAAACGGTTTTTTATGAATATCTCCCTTCCTACGCATTTTACGAAAAAAATATCTTGTGCAAAATTAAACTAGAAAAAATTTTCTACAATTTATGTATCAATAATTTTTTTCATAAAATCAATAGTTTTTGGCGTACGAACGCCACAAAGTATCATTCATCATATTACTAGAAATACCTGCGCTTCAACTGAATAAGCACAAAAATTTTCTGAAGTTTGTTGTCCATTTTTTCCTAACTTTGAACGTTAATGCATCATTTGATGATGCTTACCGATAGCTTATGATGTTGAGAAAACAAATCAAAAAGAATGATTTAAAAAGGACCACTATTTTTTACCTGCCTCTCATGCAAAGCTTTCTAGATTGAAAAACTCATTTTTTTTTTGCGTCAACTGAATAAGCACAACTTTTAAAAATGCAAATAAAATCAAACGGATAGAAATGAACTAAATTTTCTTTAAATATTTTTTTTATTGGTTATTTCTAGTATTGGGTACTACCACCTTTATTCTTGATTACTTCATAAATTCGGGCTAGTATGGGATCGTATAAACTCTTTAAGTAGTCCAGCGAAATTTCTCTCCATGGTAACTTAATGGCTGGAATAAGCGATTCTCTGTCCTCAAACTGACGGCCTGACTCATAGACTTTACGTACCAACCATCCCCATTCATTTTCTATGAGGTTCAGGTCAGGTAAATAGGGCGACCGTTAAAGTAATTTAACATTCTAGTCCTGTATCCCACTTTTGACAGTGCACGACGTTTGGATGGGGTCGTTGTCATATTGGAAAATCCATTTATAGGGTCAAAAAATATCCGAAAATGAAGGAAACTTTCTTTCCAATATTCTTTTGTAGGTAATTGCAGTCGTTTTTGACGTTTAAAACTCAAGCTCAATAGCCCCATAGTAGCTAACTGCTCTCCATATCATAACTCCACCTTTTCGACTATGATGCCGCGCTAAAAATCGGTTTCTTTTCTCAAATCGTGAAAGTAATAATTAAAATGATCAGGGCCATCAAAATTGAAACTCTCCCCATCCGAAAAAAAACCGCGTTTTTCGCACGCTTTTCCAACTCACATCGAGTCTAGAAAATCTTAAACGAATATCTTTTCGTTGCTCGTTTAATGGTGGTTTCTTTTGGAAACTTGAAATTGAATTGAATTGAATTGTTGCAATCATTTTAAATGATCTGCGCTGTTCGGTACTCTGTGGACTGTTGAAACACCTGCATTTACACCAACTTTTTGTTTAATTTTTACCGCGGAGCCACATGAACTGGGAGCACATCTCGAAATTGTTCGTCGATCAACTTCGAATGTTGCCGTTTTTTACTACCTTTCATGTTTTTCTTGACAAACTTTTGTTTCTGAGGTACGAATAGACAACACTAAGACTCCGATCAACGTTGGTAGCTATAGCACGCACGGTCAGTCTTTATTCTTTTAACGAATCAACCTTAACTCGTCCGACACTATTAAAGCTTCTGATCTAACCATATTTTTTTTAAATTTTAATTTAACGGCTAAATGCACTAACAGCACTTCAACTTTTGATTTGGTATACCGATTAACTTAAAACTCTCAGAACCAACTAAAATAATGAGAGTGAAAGATCGTGTGCTTATTCAGTTGACGCAAAAAAAAACTGAGTTTTTTAATCTGGAAAGCTTTGCATGAGAGCCAGGGAAAAAATAGTGGTCTTTTTTAAATTATTCTTTTTCATTTGTTTTCTCAATATCATAAGCTATCGGTAAGCATCGTCAAATGATGCATTAACGTTCAAAGTTAGGAAAAAATGGACAACAAACTTCAGAAAAATTTTGTGCTTATTCAGTTGAAGCGCAGGTATTTCTCGTAATATGATGAATGATACTTTGTGGCGCTCGTACGCCAAAAACTATTGATTTTATGAAAAAAATTATTGATACATAAATTGTAGGAAATTTTTTCTAGTTTAATTTTGTACAAGATATTTTTTTCGTAAAATGCGTCGGAAAGGAGATATTCCCAGAAAACCGTTTTTAGGCGCAATTTTTTCAAGATGGCGGCGCGAGCGGCGGGGGTACGAGGTGGCAAAGTTGAAATTCGAAAAGGGCATACCCAAATCTATAAATTAACCAATTTTCAAAACTCCCGGAAAACTTTTCAGGTAAAACTACCAAATGACTGGACTATAAGTATTTTAGAAACTTTGGAATCCTGGAATAATGCCGGATAAAGTAATCTTTCAAACCGAAAATATTGATAACAACAATGTTGAAGAAATCGAATTTGTGGATAGTGAAAGCGATGAAAGTGCTAGGTCAGACACTGAAAATTTGACAATTGCATCCAATAAGCAGAACAAAATGGCATTGAAAACTCTTAACTTAACTTAAGAAGGTTACAGGCCGAGGTATTTAATCATAACATTCAATGTATAACCATTTGGCCAAAATAACAAATATACTTCGTCCAAAACAAACCTGCAGTACAGGCCGTATGCATATGGGGGAACTTTTTTACTCCAAAGGGTGCCTGTAAAGGAAAAAATATCTAAAATCCCCTTAAAAAATATACAACACCACTGTCTTCTCATACAATTTTCATTGATTTATTTTGAAAAGCAAGCGTACAAGTACAAGTACATCCCCCTATGACTTGCTTTTCGAACGTCTAAGCCGTGCTGATCGAATGCTCGTTTTTGCAAAGCTCTTTTTGTTTGCCAAAACAAACATAAATCAGCGTTGCTTAGGAAATGGTAATGCTTACTTTTATTTAGATTCTGTAAGGGAGCTTTCAAGAATAGTAGCTTTTTCTAAGCTATTCGTTGCCGTCCCATTTATTATTGATGCTTTGGAATCAAAAAAATTAAAAGCCGTTAAAAAAAGAGTTGGCTTATTCAAGTCAGAGAAATATTGTTTAATTTGAACAGATTTTTGGGTGCATACAGCATACGTGTCGTTGTAAAAGTTTAGTGCGGTTAAAATTTGTTGTTGTTGCTGTGTGAAATATAAATTATAAAAATATAAATTATAAAAATATAAGTGGCTTCAAGTTTTTCGAAGGATTTAAGCGCCGAGAAAAACAAAGAAATAGTTGATGCAACAAATAAATTTTATGACCACCGAAGCTATAAGACAAGTGCGCGATATTTTTTCGGTTTCAGAACAAACAGTTTATAGTGTCCTCAAAGAAAACAATACCAAAAGCCATATCTCCTCACCAAAAATAAACAAAAAATTGGAATGCAAATAAAGTCGACAAATAATAAGTTTCAACGTCGCCGGGCTTAAAAATAAAACAATATATTCAGATTTTTACAATTACATTAAAAATTTCGATATTTTTATATTAAATTATGATGTAACTAGTGAATATTTTCGTGGATTATGATTTATGAAATAGAATATAATCAGCCGTTAAAATGAACTTGTTTGGTAGAGAAAGTGGTGGAGAAATTTTTGGGTACAGGAAACACATCAAAGATATTGTAGTTAAATTTAAAATCATTGAAGAATTGCGTCTAATGGAAATCAAAGAGGAAGATAAAACCCTTCACATTATTCCAATTTATTTGAACTGCAGCCATTGGCAGCTTGATTTTGACAAGTTACAGGATCTTGTGAATGAACTTGATACAACAAACCTAATGTTAATCGGTGACTTTAATGGAAGAGTAGGATTATCGCAGAACAAATTCAACTATGGTGTGGATACAACTCGTATTTATTACAATAGAAAGTCGAAAGATGAGATATGTGATTCAAAAGGAGCCAAAATTTTGGAACTAGCAGATGCGTTTGATTGCCACCTAATGAATGTAAGCTGTGAGGGCGATAGTAATAGCACAGACAATAAATTTATACAGATGTCTCACCCTTATGACGAGAAATGATATATGAAGCTGAAAGCTACCAAAAAAAGCTTTTTCCAAAAGCCTTAACACATTCACTAAATGCATTCAAAATCTATTTCGCTCCCCTCATTGCCTATAAATGAATACTTATGCAAGGAAAAGCTTCCAAAAGCTCCTTGTCTGTTAAGAGCAAAAAATGTTTCATTTTTTTCTGCAGGGATGAGACATCTGTATAAGTTTATTATCTGTGGTAATAGTGAATAGACATTTATCCGTGGAACAGCGTGTTCTGTACTGTAATAGACTACTGTTTCTTATCAGGAGATTGGCTTTCCATTTTTGACGATTTTAGAGTAGCAGCAAAAACATTTTCGGACCATATGCCTTTGAAGGAAGTTTTTAAAATTTAGAAATCTCGAACTGAAGAAAGTGTTTTGGAACATAAAAGACTTCTCCCCAAATAACAATGGAAAAACAGCTACCAGGAATTATTCCAACTAAATTTAGAAGCTAAATTTCTAGCACCTGAGAGGAAGTCAAATATCTGCCTGCAAGGGGTGTTTATATTGCCTCTGGTTTCTTATTTCCCTTTTAAAAATGCTGTTTAAGTTAGAGTTTTATAAGCTTTTCATAATTAGCGGTTGGAGTTGGATATAAATAACCTTTCTATCTCTCAATATTTAGTTACTCAATCGCTAGAGATTAATAATAATGGATTAAACAAATGAGAAAACACTTCTATTTTTTGTTTAATGCGCTAGTTATAATGTATATTTGTATGTACTCGTATGTGTTACATTCACAACAATCAATAGTCAACAGTGCTATCATATTACTTTGTAACATTTTGTCTTAACTTTAAACATAAATACAAATGTATGTTATTTGACCCTGTGCCAATACACATGAAACCGGTTTCTTAACGGTTGAGTAGGTTCGTATTCCAATTTTTTCAATCACGGTTGAATATAAACAAAACAGTGCTTTGTATCGGATTTCTAGCGTGATTTACTCTATTTCTTGTGGTTACTTTGTGTTGCTGATTTTATTAAGTTACTGAGGTTTTTCACCGCATGAACTTTATCCTAACCGCATACCAGAGAATAGTTAAAAGCAAAATGGTTAGCATAATTTTGCGGTGTATTTTGTCTGAATTGATTTTATTATTTAAACAACTTTGAGAGCAAGTCAGTTTGTTATGACTGAATTTTTCCCTCTTTTTGTTGTTGTCATATTCATTAATGTACTAACTGACCCTATAATCATCGTCCTGTTAAACGCATTTGTGGACCCAAAATTCAATTTTGCATTGCAATGGAATATTTGGGACATTATGGCTATCTTTGGGAATGTTTTTATTTTTGTAGTAAAACTTCTATTTAAAGTTCATTGAAAAGCTTGATTTGAATTGTTAGTTTACCAGTTATTGAATACAGTGATGTTTTTCTAAGCTTTCCCTCTATAACTATTCATAGAACGACGCTAGTAGGGCTCGCTAGTAAATTATTTCCAAGTTTGAACAAGCACACAAAACATAATTAAAATCGGTTAAGTAGTTAAAAAGGATTTCAGGCCGTGTGTGAATTGCGTTAAAATGTGTATTAAAACTTGACGTTTGGTTAAAACTTGACACTAGTGTGGTGAATAAAATGGGTTAAAAAATATCCCGCTGTGGAGCAGGATAAATGGGTTAAAATTTTGACGTTTGTTTTTTTTTCTCATGAGAAGTTTGTTTCTGTTTTTTTTAATTTTCAATTCAATTTTGTGGAAACAGTTTTTTCAAAATGAATCAAGACTGCCTTGGATGTAAAAATGAACTGCGATAAGCTTAGTAAAGTCCAACGCTGATACTTATTAGATAAAATATGGAATAATTTAATGCGCCATATTTTATGTCGGTATATATTTAATTTTTATTGATTAACTTCGCCATTTTTCATGCAATCGACTTGACATGCTTCCTAACGGGTATCGGAATAATTTAAATCTTGTTTCTAAGGCAAATTCACTGACACGGCACTATACGAAGTAGTACGCACTGTGGAGAGATCTCTTGAGTATGAAGTATACACCCTCATCGACTTTATTGACGTAGAAGGAGCCTTAAATAATGGGCTCGCAGAAACTATCAGGGAAGCACTATCCAAATTAGATTCGGAAGAGCATATTATTAGCTGGATTGTCTTCATGCTCCGAACCAGAATCATTGAAGGGTCGATGGGTAGCAGCCAACTCACTAGGTTTGCCGAAAGAGGAACACCCCTAGGCGGGGTTCTATCTCCTCTCTTGTGACTTCTAGTTTTGAACGAAATCCTTTGCAATCTTGATAACAGTTGAGTTAAGGTAGTAGCGTATGCTGACGATCTGGTGCTGAAGTCCTCGAGATTTTGTCCAACGTTACTCACACTCAGTGAAAACAGCTCTTAAAAAAATTAGAAAATAGGCGACAAGATGGGGAATTGGGGTTAACAAAAACAAGACTAAACTGATGTTATTCACTAGCAGATATAAATTACCTGGGATCCGCTATCAGCTCAGACAACAACACCAGCGCTGAAATCAAACGAAGAATCGCTCTTGCCAATCGCTGCTTCTTTGGGCTTAGAAGGCAACTAAAATGACTACAAAGCCGTCATCATCCCGGTCCTCATGTATGGTGCAGAGACATGGACCATGACAACATCCGATGAAAACGCTTTGGGCTGCTTTGAGAGAAAAATTCTTCGAGATGTTTTTGGTCCTGTCTGCATTAATGGAGAATGGAGACGAAGATTCAACCAAGAACTGTACGAGCTGTACAGCGACACTGACCTAGCCAGAAAAGTTAAGGTCCAATGACTTAGATGGTTTGGTCATGTTGAGCGAATGGAAAATAATGCTCCGTCTCGTTGTCGTCTCCTTTTTATTCGGTTCCTTGTTAAAATTCGTTGATATTTTAGAAGAGATATAAGAATCAACATACAATACTTTGAATTCGGCATGTTTAAAATCGAAATACAATATTTTTGTTTTTTTTTTCTTCTGAAAATGATGACATATCAGCTGTGACAACAAAATTTGTAGTGTTGTCAGACGTAAGAAACCAATTATCCAAAATGGGAGCTTTTGTTTAAAGATTTCTTGCTGTTGTTTCGAAAAACCAAAATAATTATCACTGCAAAGTCATGAAAATAAATAAAACAGAGTTTATTTGTTAGTTTTCATGATTTGTAATTAACTTTATTGTTTTAAGGTTTGGTTTTGTACACGAAATTATTTTACGTGGAAAAGTTAAAGCATTTTTTGTTGAGGGAAATTTCTGAAATCATCAGGGAAAACTTTTAGTTCTACGCAGAAATGTTGGTTAAAATAATCCCTTTTAACGCAATTCACACAGCAAATGGATAAATTTGATCCCATTTTTAACCAAACGTCAAATTTTAACCAAACGTCAAGTTTTAATACACATTTTAACGCAATTCACACACGGCCTCAGTTACAAATAAGTTTTACAGAAGAATTTGATAGTTAAGTTGTTATGTTGTTTTATTTCTTCGTTTTATTTCGCAGGCCAATCTACATCACAGAGTACACCCTTAACAACAATGTCAACGGAAACAACACCATTGACTGCAGCAGCTGCAATGGCTGCAGGTCCACCACCCGGACCATCTTATGTTTTCCCCGGAGTACCACCACGTTCTCGCCGCAGTAAAATGCGCAGGTTTCAATGTTGTATGTGGACAGTATTTCTGTAAGAAAATAAAAACTCGTATTTTCTTAAAAAATATTTTTTTTAAATTAAATAATTGCAGTGGCATAATAATCCTGGCTTTTATAATCGCTGCAACATTCAGTAGCTACGATCCCTCCTCAAATTCAACAACGGTTCATTTCACAAGCACCCCAGACGATGTTCCTCTCAATACATCACAATTGTTTCTCCTTTTGATGGACATCACTCAACCCCTGCCTGACGAGAAGCCCACCATATGGAAATTCCCCCAAATCAATAAAACCTTGTCAGATGAGGCTGAACAATTCGCTGTCAAGGCCCTCGGAGACCGCGAGTTATTTGAGGAAACAGTTTCTATAACTCCTGTCAATAGCCCATCATTTCGACACTATCGGGCGATTAGCACAACTCCTGAATCAAGAAAGCTCTCCCGTCGTGGTTATGTCGAATGTCATGCGACCTTGTTAGTTGCAAAGAAGTTCAACTACACAAAGGAACCAGGGCGGAGTAATATTGGCAATGGACCTTTAATGCACTTGCCTGATCCCACCGAGTTTGTCAGGTGTGATTCAGCTGATAAGTACCGACGAGCCAATGGAACTTGCAACAATAAACATCACCCGAGGGGATATGGAGCAGCTTACATCCCATTCCGCCGCCAAGTGGCGCCCGATTACAGTGACGGAATATCAGCACCGAGGAAGTCTCATTCCCAGAAAGAGCTTCCATCAGCTCGCCAAGTATCACTTCAGGTGCATCGTGCATCGTATGCTACGGACTCAAATTTTACTGTCATGCTGGCAGTTTTTGGACAGTTTCTTGATCATGACATAACCGCCACTGCCGTAACAACGTCCCAAGACGGAGAATCCATAAACTGCTGCACAGTTCCGCCGAGCACACATCCGGAATGCTTCCCGGTGCCTTTAGGAAAAGGCGATCCGTATAATGAACTTTACAACGCCACCTGTATGAACTTCGTTCGATCTGCTGCTGCTCCGACTGGCATCTATGGACCACGTCAGCAGCTGAATCAGGCTACAGCTTTTATTGATGGTTCCGTAGTGTATGGCAACAGCGAGGCGAGGCAAATGTCATTGCGAACTAGAAAGAACGGCACTTTGCGAATGTACATCACAAGTGATGGCAGAGAGCTTCTTCCACTATCAACCAATCCCGATGACGGATGCAATCAGGAAGAAATGAATTCTATGGGGAAATATTGCTTCGAATCAGGGGACGATCGTTCCAATGAGAATCTTCTACTCACTTCGATGCATCTGCTGTTTGCCAGGCATCACAATTTCCTAGCTCATGGATTGCAGGCGGGAAATCCGCATTGGGACGATGAGACAATATTTCAGGAAGCTCGAAGAATTCTAGGTGCACAAATGCAGCATATAACGTACAACGAGTTCTTGCCGATTTTGTTGGGCAAGAAATTGGCTACGAAAATTGGTATAAAATCTGATCCACAGTCGAGGGAAGATGTTTATGATCCAAACGTGGATCCAAGTATTGCTAATAATTTTGCAAGTGCGGCGTTCCGATTCGCACATACTTTATTGCCGGTGAGTAGACCAGACCTTCCCTAGCCCTATTACTATCAGTATTGAGCTATAACTCCGCATTTAATGTGCTTATTGAACATGGAGCGCAATTATAACATTTGATTCAATTTAACATTTTTAGGGTTTATTCCAAGCAACAAAAGACAACACTACCCAAGGATCAATCGAGCTCCACAAGATGCTCTTCAATCCCTACTCTCTCTGGAATGACCGAGGAATCGATAAGGCTATCGAGTTGAGTGTCAATAATGCAGTGTCCAAGGTCGATCGATTTTTCACCATCGAGCTTACAGAAAAACTCTTCGAAAATAATAGAGAAGAAAATATTCCAATTTGTGGACTGGATTTGGTTTCTTTGAATATTCAAAGAGGTCGAGATCACGGCCTGCCAAGTTATCCAGTATTTCGAAAACATTGTGGATTTCCGACTATCAAAACTTGGGATCAAATGGCAGCTGCCATTGAACCGGAGTCACTTAAGTCTATTCGGGAAATTTATGAGTAAATTGACTGAGCAACTTTTTTTTACAGTCACTTAACTAATGTCTTATTTATTAGCTCTCCAGATGATGTCGACTTTTACACTGGAGCTTTGAGTGAACCCCCAATCGAAGGTTCAATTTTCGGACCAGTTTTAAGCTGCATCGTTGCGGATCAGTTCTTGCGGATAAAGAAAGGCGACTCGTTTTGGTATGAACGGAAACTAGGAATTCAAGCGTTTTCTCCAAGTAAACTTGCATTATGACTTAATACCTCCAAAACTCCCTTACACATCTTTTATTTCTAGGACAACTGAAAGAAATTTACAAGACCACTCTTTCGTCCATTATCTGTCGAAATTCGGACGCCATTGATCGCACACGTCGATTTGTCATGGAACGTCAAATAACAGACGAAAATGTATTTTCAGATTGCACGGAATTGAAAAACTTCAACTTTTCGCCGTGGAAGGAGAAGATCCGAGCAAAGAATATGACGAGTGTTCCATTTTCTAATGAGGAAACGCTTGTGAGAGTTATGACAGTGGTAAATTCTACGATGCCTCCTGATTTTAAATTGTAGAGTCGTTGTCTTGTAAACCTTTTTGTTTTTATTAAATAAATCAAATGTTTTTAAATGTAAACGAAAGTTTATTTACGGAGTTAAGGCACCGAAACATGGAATTGGCTTAAATATTGCTTGAGGATATGATCTTTGGTTTGTTCTCTTCCAAAATACTACTACTGTAGGCCGATCGGAACTTCCCCCCACCAGCGCCCCAGCGGTAAGAGGTTTCGATGTTGAAGACACTTTCTTCCGTTTCGATTGTGACCAGGGCTTTTGATACCTGCTGAAGCTGATCCACTGTTTATGCTACGGCCGCCCTTACTTATTGCCACCAGAGCTTTAGTACCTGCTGATTCGTGTCACTTTAAGCTATTATCCAAAATCACCGCACTTTACCAATTTTGTCAAATAACTTGTAAAACCACACCGGAAGGATCGACCAACGGCAATGCCCATCCTCCAGATCAGATCGAATAACCAGAAATAATACCGATCCATTTATTTATACCAAGCTTTATTGTTGGAAATGGTTTATTCTGAATAAAGGTTATTTGTCAAAAGGTTCAGAAGACCTACCATTAAAATTCGTGTTTTCTTCAATAAGATCTTGGCGAAACCTCGGCTGGAAACCAAAACGCATATCAGAAATGTTCATCAACCGGAAGTGTCTCTGCAAAAGGGCAAAGCAGTTTCTACACAAGCTCTAAAAAATGAAAATTATGTATGTTTATCTTTTTATAGGCAGACATGCAATATACGACTTGGTGTAGCCTCAAATGACTTCTGCAGGAGCTGTATGGACGAAGAAGAAGAAGAAGAAACAATCTCTCACCTTCTCTGCACATGCCCTGCTCTTTCCCTAAGACGGAAACTTCATCTGGGAGAATATTTTTACGATAATCCTAGCTAATCAAATATTTTCTTTGCTTTGTAAAAAGCTCAAAATAGTCGACTAGTAAGAAGTAATTCTTTAGATTCATGTGGTATTACAATTAGCCTTTTCCTTTGGCCTAAGTGTGTGGATTCTGTATCCGCAGCCACTTTAACCTAACATACCTTTCCTAGCTCGTTCACGGAGTAAGAGTCTTACACTTTCAAACATGCGATGCTTTAATGACCTCAACTTTATCCCCAATTAACTGAAGATAAAAATGCTATCCGAAAAGGATGAAGAAAAAAACATTTTTGGACTAGGTCATGTCAGTACACGCACCATTGTGGTGTCTGCTGCAAGGAACATATCAGTGATGATAAGAGTCACAGCTTATAGCACTGTATTTACACAAGAAGTTTTTTGGAGTTCCATATATAAAAAAAGTGATTATCACCCACAAGGGACTAGAAGTTCTACTTAAAACGAACCTCTAAATGAAATGCCCAGGAAAGTCCACTCTTGATAAAAAAATTTACTTAACGACGACGCACCATATCTTTGCATCGATTTCCAAACGACAAGCAGCGTAAATGAAAGCGATATACATCAATGTCAGTCCTGCGAAACTCGTTTGTTTGTGTATGATGACGTGATTCAACTTATGCTTTAATATAATGGTCGACAGATTAATTTGATGTACAAACGTTTTGAGCTAGTTGATTAGTTATCATGCAACTTTAATTCATCATCATGGTGCGTATGTAAGTCTTGAGATGGAACTTCAAAAGCTGCGTGCAATGCTCAATAAAAAAAGACCAAATTTATGCTGTCAACAAGAAGGAACAACCCACGTGACGTAAATGTCTCAACGATGGTATGGTCAGCAATCATCTTAAATGCTCTGCTCTGGATACTGTCCAAAAGACTTAAATACGTTACTGGAGCACCAGCCCAAACGTGGGAGTTGTACTCAAGCTTTGGACGTATGTAAATTTTGTAGATAGTAGCCAGATCAGAAGAGGTAAAAATTCTTGCATCGTCTTAAAAAACCTAAACATCTTGCGGCATTTTTGGCGACATCGCATATGTGATCATTCCACAAGAGGTGGTCGGTGATACATATACCGAGAATCTCGAGATATTCGGTTTCACTGATGCAAGTGCCACTCATGGACATTTACATTTGTTTCTACGTTAGGATGTTCATTAATAGATTACTGCATTGCTAGGAGAGAATGGCTTAATGTAATTAAAGATTTCCAAGTACATGCAGCGAATTATTCGGCACACATGCCAACTTTAACAACAATTCAATTTCAAGATCTACAGCCAATGATCCAAAATAGTACAGTCGTCAAACTGAAATGGTCTGAGAGGGGTATGGACGTGTACAAAACTAGATTAGATTCTTCAATTAATCTGCGTGAACTGGAGAACCTTTCATGCGAACAAATGGCTGATAAACTATTACAAGTCGTCAAACAATCTGCCGTTACCAATAATGCACAAAGACCTTACTTTGAGACTAAATGGTTTGATTGGGAGTGCAAACAGCTCAGGAAAAAATCATTCCGATTCTTGAATCTTTGTAGAAAAACTAATTCTAACTTCTTTAAGTCTCTGTATATAACTGCAAACAAGGAATTTAAACACACCTGCAAAACCAAGCAAAAGGATTTTATTGATAATATAGCAAAAAGTTTGACGACATGTAAAAACTCAAAGCTATTCTGGTGTAAAGTGAGAATGTTGGGAGGTTGTAACCCCACTTCGTCGCCATTAGCGAGTGTTAACTCTCTAGCCGTGTATTTCAAACAGCTTCTCAGCCCCGCATCAATCCACTCTACCTTCCATTATGCACAACCCGAAATCTATATAGCCCAACTCGACGATGAAATTTCAATGCTTGAGCTCCGAGAATCTTTGAATATAATGAAAAATAATAAGGCCTCAGGTGTAGACGGAGTACCAATTGAATTTTTCAAATACTCTACCCCAACATTTTTAAGTATTCTTTTGGTTTTTTTTTAATAAGCTCCTGAATGAAGAGGTTATACCGCAATCTTTTCTGAAGTCGATAATATGTCCTATCTACAAAAAAGGTGACTATAGTCTTCCAGAAAATTATAGAGGTATATCCGTACTTTCTGCTTTGAGAAAAGTGTTTACGAATATACTCTATTATAGACTAATCAAATGGATTGAATCGAATAAGCATCTTAGCATTTTTCAGGCGGGATTTCGATCTAAGTTTTCGACTGTCGACCAGATATTTGCCCTGTCTAGTATTGCCAAACGTTACGTCGACAATAATAAAAAGCTGTTTGCATTTTTTGTTGACTTTAAGGCTGCATTCGACACCGTTAACAGAAACTCTTTGCTATATAAGCTTTCGGCGCTTGGATTATCATCTAAGTTTCTCAGGCTATACAAGCAGCTAGTCACTAATACTTGCTCATCAGTTTCGAATGGCAATATCTCATCAGACTTTTTTAATACGGAAACTGGAATTCCACAAGGATGTGTTCTAAGCCCGATTTTGTTTGCCATTTTTATAGACGATGTTTCTAAAATCTTGCCTGGTGGTGCAAAAATAGGGAATTTGAACGTTAACGTGCTACTCTACGCAGACGACCTCGTTTTACTAACGGATAATCCTTCAACACTTCAATTGCAGATTAATCGCCTTATGGACTATTGCAACTTATGGGATCTACAAATAAACACCTGCAAATCAAAAATTATGGTCTTCGAAGCCAATAATAGGAGGAGGTTGCCTTCGGAAAATTGGTTCTTAGGTTCATGTCCTATTGAAGTTGTTAAAGACTATAAATATCTTGGCTTTCTAATTTCAAAAAATATGGATTTACGTCCTCACATTAAAGATAAATGCTCAGCTGCTAAAACGGCTATCAATCTTATGTGGAGCAGATTTTTCTGTAACCGAAAAGTTGACACCTCTTCCAAATTCAGAGTAATAGACGCAACAATAAATACCTGTTTGTGTTATGCTAATCAAGTTTTTGGTTTTCAATTTATCGAAGAGTTCGAAATAGTTCAACGTTTCTTCTTCAAGCGAATCTTTAGATTACCATTATCAACACCCACATACGCTTTACATGTAGAGTCTGGAATCTCACAAATTTATCTTACAAATTTGAAAGCAAATGCCGATTATATTGTTAAGGTGATAAGAAGATCTACTGACAGTTTACAACAGCAAATAATGAAATATGCTCGTGTTAATAATCTTACGCCCTTTAAGGAATGGTTTGGTATCGCAAGAATCCACGGGGTGGTTTTGGAACTGTCTTTACACTCAACTGATAACTGGCGCGATGAATTCTACCAATGTATTGCTAAAGTAGATGAATCATTTCATCTGCAGTGTATTCATAGTTCCCAGATGTCATCAAGTCGACTTATATATAGAGAATTGAACCATACCTTGGGAGCTAATAATTATTTTACTAATGTATTTTCACCTCATCAAATCGGTTTAATATTCAAGGCGAGAGTTGAAATATTGGGACTAAACTATATTCCACACAGGCAAACTGATTTAGTTAACTGTAGTCTATGTAATAGACATGAAAAAGAAGATATCTACCACTTTTTAGCTGTGTGCCCAATTCTTCAAGAATTACGTAGATTATATTTCTCAAAGAGTTATTTCTCTCAAACAGAAGCTAAAGATGTCTTAAACGGTAAATATGGATGGATGTTACTTTTTAGATATTGCGATCATGCCTTAAAATATCGCAATAACTTTGAGCTTTAAAAAATTCCTATTTATTATTTACTAGCTGACCCCGTGAACTTCGTCCCACCGCTCTTCAGAGCTACTCCGAGTTTCTCATCAAGAACTTTCTATTTTCCATTCGAAAATCCATTTTGAATTTTTCCAGTTTTCCATTTGAAAACCAATGCACCTGCAATAATTTAAAAAAAAATTCCATAAGAACCATCTACAGACTAACACGAACAAAATAAAAAAAAATAGCCAAATCCGTCCAGCCGTTTGTGAGTTATTCGATTATAAACGAACAGGATTTCATTTTTATATATATAGATTTTGCATTGTTTTCTTCTTCGAATTTCATTTTATTGTTATTTTGTAGATATTTATAAATTGTTGTGGTCTAGTGAAAAATAAAATATACACAAAATCTCTTTATTTTTTATGTTTGTAATAGATTATTTAACTTTGTATATGTATAATATCTTAATCCTATGAAACTAATCTCTTGTACCCGCGATTATTCTTTTTACTTTTTTTATGCGTTTATTAAATATAAGAATGTCAATTTTTTTTCGACAGACGGCATCCTATGCCATTGTTCTATTTTCTTTTGTTATGCTCTGTTTTATACTAATCTTATATTTCTAATAAAGAATGTTATAATAATAATAATAATAATAATAATAATGGACAGTGGCATCTGGGGTATATCTCGCTTGAACGATACAAGACAGCATTGAGTTTTCGAAGCATTAAACTCTACGCGGTTTTTTATTCCCCATTGTACAATCCTGTTTAAGTCAGAGTTAAATGAGCTTATCATATTAAATCGTTGCAGTTCCACATCCGAAGAGGAGGGATGTGAGTCTGGGAACGAATATGAAAAGCTAAGGGTACTATCGTCAGCGAAACAATGAATTGGATTTACAAGTTACAGACAAGAGATCATTTATAAAAATGAGAAAGAGGGTCGGAGACAAAACGGAGCCCTGGGGCACACCAGCATTCATTTCTGGCTGGAGATGCCTGTTAGATGAGGCACTATTCGTCGTGGTCTGTTGCGCCAACAATAATACTTGATCAATTCGGAACCATTTTTCCGCCAACATTTGCCGGATTTCGTTTGGAAAATTATGTGCCTAACAGCCTGATTCTCCCCCTAGTGAAGAATCACAAGTCATAAGCCCTTGTAACTATTTCTCGTGAGGATTGTTGTGATTCGATAACATTTGTCGGATTCTCCCCTAATCCTCACAGCTAAAGTCACAACGAAACTCACCACAGCTAAGGTGAAGGAAATGTCATCAGCTACTCATTGAAAAAATTTAAAAGATTTCAAATTTGCCAATCAACAACTCAGCTCAACAAACTGAAGTTCCTTTAAAGAAATTTGTATCAAATATTTTATCATCCTTACACTGGTGCTGTTTTGAATTGAATGAACTAAAATGATTTTTCAGTTTAGTTCACCAACAACTTTTGTTTTTTTTTTTATTAAATTTTTTTATTTTTTTTATTTATATTTTTTAAATAAAGCTTCGAATGAAAAAAATCATTAGTCAATATCTAATATGCGCCAAAATCATTTCAACTTCCATTTTTTTCACTACGCAAAAATCAAAATCTCAAATCTCAAATAATTTGCTAGTTATGACCTGCTCTGAAGGATATCACAGTTTCGATTGTTTTTATGACTCTCACAAGTTGTGACTTTGGGGGAGAATACGAAAAAGTCACAAAATCAATTTCACCTCTTCTTATGACTTGTGAGGTATCAAGGCTGAACTACATCGAAACACAAAGTGTAAAAAGTACAAAACAGTGGAAATTATGTGCTGTACTGCTTCTACAAATGAATTTCTGAATATCTCCCTCTCATTTTTTTAAAGTGAGCGTGAACAAAAGCTTGACTATGAGCGAGCTTTCACTGTGCACAAAGTTCTCAAAACGAATACACTCAAACAATAGTTTATATGTATTCCACAAGATGGCGCTACAAACTCTTACTTCCTGTGCTTAAAGCTCGTGAAAATATTATATTTCTTTCTCTGATCTTTGTTTTGTTTTGCTTTGTTGCTGTTTGTTTCCTGCAGTGGCTTTCAAGCCGAGATCTTTGCCATTGAAAAAGCAGCACATCATTGAAATCGGAGATTACTTTTTCGTGGACACCCAGACTGCTATCAAAGCCTTAGCCAGTGAGACCATAAGATCAAAAGCAGTTATAAACTGTAGGAAGGAATTAAATAAAATCTGCCACACTAACCAGGTAAAGCTCTGCTGGGTTCCTGGACATAGCAATAAAGAAGGGAACGAAATAGTAGATGCATTAGCCAGGAAAGGGTCAGATGCAGACACAAGTAGTAGCGACCATTCAGTTAGGGGAAGATAGACCTTAAATCAAAAGAGAAAATCAATTACTCCTGGAAATCCAGGGACGATTGCGTAATCTCTAGAAGCGTATGGCCTAACACAAATGAAATGGAAAACCGGTATATTCTATCCCTGAGCAAAAGGAACATTAAAATCTTGATAGGTGTACTAACGGGTCATTGCGCCATTGGCACAATGGCCAACACAATGCAATCGATTTCTGTAGGAGCTGTCAGGAGGAGGAGGAAATAGAAACCATTAAACACCTTCTCTGTGAGTGTCCAAACCTCCAAACTAGCCGACTCCGTCATTTAGGAAACAGGTTTGTTGGAGAGCTGGATGATCTAACACAGGTCTCAATGGCAAACATGAGGAAATTTGTAGATAGCACAGGCTGGTTCGTTAACGAGCCAGTCTACCTTAATCGATTTTGAGGAGCATCGATGCTAACCTTTATTTTTGTAGGGGATCACAATGGACCAGTAGGCCCCCGACCCCCGTGTACTCACGCTGTGCACACCCCTTATCACCTAACCTAACCTAACCTTAATTGTACTGCAAAGGTCTTTCTGAGCCGATTCATTTTCGCTCAGCTCGAATGAGTTGTCCAATCCCCGAAGTATTCAAAGCCTAATTTTTGTCACTTGAATCTTATAAACATTCCAGAAGTATAAAAAAATTAATTTTCATTCTCAAACGAATTCTATGAGAACGTTTGGTATGAACATTTTTTTCTCTATCCTATAAAAATAAAACGAAGGAGAAGAGAATGAAAAATAAAACAACGCCACCTAGTTCAATTCGTTTGAACTGAGTACCTTAGTGTGTGTGAGCAAACGCGATTTTTCTTGTAAAAATCTAAAAAAAAATACCCATTTTCGAATATTAATATAAAATAAACGGGATATCGTAAAATTATTTTAATTTCTGATTTCTATATAAAAAGTATGAAAAAAAATTAAAAAAATATTTTTGAAAATATTGTTTGCTGCATTCTCCTCATAATTGATACACAAATATTGACTTTTTTAAATGCATTTTTAAATATGTTTTCATTTTTTTCTTTTTTTTCTAAAAACGTTACTGAGTCGCAGAGATGTTCAATTTTCATAAAAAAATACTTTTGTTGTTGAGTCAAACTAAATGGGGCTGGAATCTTGTTCGCCGTAGAATATTCTAAGAAAAACATACATTTTTTTACTTTGCACTTCAAAAAAATCTAGTAAAATATTTTATAAAAAAATTAAAAAATTATTATATTATATTTCGATAATATAAAAAAAATATTTTCAATTTTTTATCTTTTCTAATTTAGAAATTATTCCAAAAAAATCAGACCTACTTTTGCTAAATTTCGCCCATTTTTCGTGATTTTGTTAATTTTTTTTGACGAAACTGGACAAAATATTAAAAAAAGGCCACGTTACTGAGTCGTGAGACATTTTAAGAATAGATAAAAAATATAAAAAGAATAAAAAATAAGTTTTTAAGGCAACAAAACTTTTCCCCTGCAAACGTCTCCAAAAATTTCATAATTTTTCGTTACGCATGACCATTTTGGGATGAAATATGTTTTTAATATTTTTTTTAGCTAAATAATTTCTTAGCTTATTAAATGTATAATCTATACCCGTTGATTTCATTTAAATATTCGGAATATTTTGGGAGCTACACAGTTTTACGCAAAAGACCAACGAAATTTTCAATGGGAAACCTAGCCTTAAGCGATTCTGAAAACTTTTATTTTCACTGTTTCTAATTTATCAATTTACTTACCTGGAGATTAGACATTTTTTTGACAAATCAAATCAAATTTTAAATTCAATTCAAAAAATTTCGTCCTAGCCAATATTGTTTTTTTTTTACATATGAAATGAGCAAAGTCAAAAAGAGCTTTTGAGCTTTTTAAGTTCAGATTTTGCTCATAGATGTCACACCAGTATACGTGTGTTTGCTATGTTTTTATCGCTTTGTACTTTTTTGTACTTTTTACACTTTGTGTTTCGATGTAGTTCAGCCTTCAGTGATGATGGGGAGAATCGGGCTGTAAGACTAACAAAAAAATACTTATTATATGACTCAAATAAGGGTATGTTTATCACAGAAAACCAATCGGAACTATGTTTGACAAATTGATGAAAAGAAAAATAACACGGAACTTGTAACATTATTTACATAATCAAATAAAGCAGCTCCAAATCTAAGTGCCTCAATCCACTTTGCTTAATGATTGTTTTTTGGTTTGTCATTGTTTTCAAACTTATTGAGAGATTACCTACTTGATGCACTGCTTATCGAGAATGTTGATGCCCCCAGCAAAGCAATTGTCTATTTTTTTTACTCTCATAAGACAGATAAGTTGCTATTTTGATGATGCAATTGTGTCATTAATTAAATCAGACATCTTCATTGTGCAGAAATATGTATCTGTGCATTGGAAAATAAATAAAACAATACCAAAAGCTTTGTTTGCCAAAATAACAGAAAAACAAAAACACTGATAAGCATTTATTGAATACAAAGACATAACCACAAAAACAAAAACTGAAATTCTATTAATTACAAATCCACGAAAATAATACTTGATACTTATATTTAAAGTTAAGTGACATTAGCGACAATTAAATTTGATACTGCTACTGGATCACTTATTATTAAAGCTGCTTTGAGATTTTCATTTTTTAATATATCACAGGAGCCATGCTGCAATACAGACAGAATACAAGCGCTGATAAATGTTATTATGAGTGTTATCCAAAAAGAGAAAAAGGAAGTTCGTCGGACATTCAGCCAATACGGATCATTTTGGAAAGGCAATAGCTCCTCCAGGCTCAAACTCTTCAGGTGGCTAAAATGAAAGTAATAAAAAATGTTATTTTTTAATTTTCAGATCAAAATACACAAAACCAATTATTCAAATTAAAAAAATATTGCACATACGCCACAGTGAACCAAAAGTAATAAATCGAAATACATATTATGGGAGTTATTAATAATAACAGAAATGAGATAAAAAAATCATGTGGTGGGGGCCTGTATGTCTTTTATTACGAGAGTTGGAAAAGACACATATCACACATTTTGATGAATAATTTATTAGATTTGAACGTACACAAACAACGATTTTACCGCTTGTGGGGAAACAATAATATGAACAAGTGTTAATGTGCAGGGAGTTACCTTAGGCATTTTCTTAAATATTTCATATGATATTGTCTTGTCAACAAAAAGTCATTGATGCCAATCTCATAAGTGAATTTTACGCAGCTTCATACTACATATTATAAGAACGAATGTCTTTTAAGAAAATGGGGCTGGTTTATTCAATTTGTAACACGTTACTTTACCTTTGTTTGATATGAAAGATATTAAAGGGAGAGAAGAATATTAAGAAATTACAGCACATTATTCAACAGGAGGAATACAATTGGCTATTTGAGGCTATTAAGGCTTAGTCTGTTAAAAAAAGCGGAAAAGAGCGTGAAGCAAGAGACATTTCGTTGGTATTTTTTTTAGTTTTGTATGCTAATCCCAAGCTTATAAGACTTTTTACATGGGATTCGGTACAGAGATAGCTTCAGACTATGAAAAGGACATTGAATATTCTGATAAATCATACCTCCTGGGCCTTTAACTGTAGTCTGTTTAAAGGAGGAAACAAAAGCAACAACAAATTAAACAGCAGAATGCAGCAGCAGTAGGCGAAGCAGCAAGAAAAGCAACGACACAAAAACAAAGAAAAGCAGCGTCGCAATTGCAAACGATGAACTTTCTAGTATTATCAAGATTGACGTTTTTCAATTTTTTCGGCTTCATCAAAAAAAAAAAATTTTTTTTGCTCAATACAAACGTATGCAAAAAAAGGCTTTCTCGGCTGGTAACCAGTTGGCGTTACAGTCAAATGCTATTTCGATTATACCTGTTAAATTTATATATACAAAGAAAGCGACGACGACGATGATTTATTATTCGAGTCCTATGAAAAGTTGAATATTTAATAAAGAACACAAACAAATAAATTATTACAAAGTTGCATTTTTATTGACTTAAAAATACATATTTAAGAAATATGTATTTCTACTAAACACGTTCACGTGAATGTGAATGAGTGAAGAAGCTAAGCTAAACACTTGTTAATGTAATGATAAACACAGCAGTCTGAGAAAGATTTCTTTAAAAATGGCCCTTTTGAGGGCCCCAAACATTAAATAACAGACACAAATAAGATTTCTATTCAATAAAAAAAACATAGAATATGCTTCTTATTTTTTTTCAAACATTTTATGCTGCCAGTCATGTTACTTTTTTTCAAATATTTAAAAACTGACTAAAAAAGTAATTAATTTCAAAATAAATTTAAATTTTTTTAAACATTAGCAGCCCTATTAATAAACACAAAATAACCCTAACACAAGACTAACTCGTATCGTAAATAAAAATTCCTATTAATAAACGTGTGTTAGCCTTAAATGACAGTTGTTTACAAACGGATAACTTATTTGGCCGATTTTTGCGTATAAGGACCGAATATCTTTTTATTTCAAAATATTTGAAAACAAATTTAGATAGGTAATTTACTTATAAGGATAAGTAAAGCTGCAATTAGAAATTCGAGCGTAATGAGATTGGAAAAGAAAGTTTGATTTCTTTTTTCCATAAATTTGGTTCGCTTTGTTCTAGATTTAAGATGATAGCGCTGACATATGCGTGGCCTTAGCCAACCTGAGTTGGACTCAGTTGCATTAAAACTCATTTTTGCTTAACTTCACCATCATGCAATACTTTTTTCGATTTTTTATTTATTAAATCGCACTTGTTGTTTTACTACCAATCCTCTAGAACCAGAAATTTTCCACTTTCTCTTTTCATTTCTATACGTCCAGAAAATTGCAAGCACAGTTTGGTGGACAAATAATAACAATTAAATTAAATAGGTATTTCATACCATTCTCATTTTTATTTAATTGAAAAGTTAAAACTTCGGTCAGATACAAGAAAATTTATATTTTAACGCACTTCCCTTCATGAGATTATCCTCCCAGTCCCAATTGAAGAGGCGTGGAACATAATCATCATATTCCACTTGAAAGGAATTAACAACAATTGATACAAACTTCTCAGCGAATTTCTTAATATTGAAGCCTCCGCGTCCATGGCCGATGTTTGCTGGTAGTCTCCTCTTGTTATTTGTTATTAATATACAGCCTTTTTTGTAATCCAGAACAAATATAAGCCGATAAGACTCCGCCCTTGGATATTATATTCTCCTATTTTTATTTATGAATAGTCAAAAAACAATCAATAAGTGACAACCAATCTTCAAACTCAAAAAAATACTAGGTTATTTAGTACATTTTGGAGCTATTCAATGAATATGTAACACGAGGAAAAAATATGTTTATTAGAGCCGATTTTTCAATCGTCAGATAAACAAGCAGATAGTGTTTATTCGACAAATAACAAAATATTGGATTTTTCAATCGTCAGATAGACTTTATCTGAAGAAAAACGCTCTTATTTATTCGACTGATGAATACTCAGATAAGTTTATTTGCCAGTTTGTTATTTTTATTTTTGTTCGATTATTGAAAAATCGGCTCTTAATGAACTTTTTTATCAAATGAATAATTTCCCTATCCGTGTGCTAGCTAGAACGTATGTTATCCAGTGGATAGGGTATTTTTATTAATAGGGCTGTAGGTGTTAAGGTTCATAGTCGTTTTAAAACTCCAGTTTATCTTAGACTGGGGTTTATCCTATGTTATTTGAATAGGATAAGACCGAGTCTTCCTTATTAACAGCTTAGACAGCGTCTATGAATACGGCTCATTGTATTTATCCTTTTCAATGTTGGATTTAAGAAAAAAAAAGTTTTGATTTTGGTTGAAAACCAAATTTATGGAAATTTATGAAGTAGATTTTCCTTGCTTTAAGCAATCTTTTCTGAAAATTTCAACAAAATTGGTTCAGTGGTTTGGTTTTTACAGACTTTTTTCCGCTCTCCCATACACTGTGCGTCGTCGCACAGTGTGCAATTTTCGCAATCTAGCGGAACTTTAATGTAAAAAAAATTTCTTTCAAATGCAACAAAATTGGTATCATATGAAAGGTAAAACATCCGGCCATCAAATGGCAAAAACAAAAACAGAAAAATAATTGTATTTACCGTTCAACAGGATCACAAACATTAGCTTGTTGCAAGTGAAAAAAAAATTAAATCTCATTGCTTTTCTTGTGTCAAGTTTGTAACAGCGTGGTCAAGTGTAATGATAGTTGTCCATATTCAATTTATTTTATTTATTTTTGGTGGTATTTAAGAACTTCTTAGCGTAAGTTATTTTTTTTTTACACAACAAATAAAAAAATAAAAAATCGTTTGTTTGAAGACCTTAACAGTGTTGATTTTTATTTTGTTCTGAAACTTTGTGAAGTGTTTTAAAAATGTATCCACGTGTATCCATCGTGCTTTTGGGTTTAAAATCTCCGTTTGTATATTCTGTGTTAGAATTCATTTACTTTTCTTGCCCTTTTTTTGCCCACCCAAACAAAATTTTTTTTTTAAGAGACCTATATTTTCGTGTTCTTTTTTTTATTTTTTTCTTGAATTACTCAAAAACTATTCATCATACAAACATGAAAACAAATTTTTTGCATCATAATTACATTATAGAACATGCGTACCAAATTTCATTACAATCGGCTTAGCAGTTTCTAAAAAATCGTTTTTGAAAGATGAACGCACAAAAAACGAAGTGATCTTATTAGGGTTTCGTTTTCATCTCAGTGTAAATATTCGAAGTTCTCCTATTTGAATCATTTTTGATTTATTTTTATTTTTATTGTACTCTATACATATGGAACTATTTTTAATTTTTTGTTTCAAAATGCCAGGCCCAGTCGTTTCAGAGATGAGGGGGGGGGGGGAGGGGTGTTGAATACCCTATTTTTGACTTTGCATATTTTTCAATATTTTCAAGTAAGCTTCTAAATCTCAAAAAACAACATATTATTCCATAATCTAACAGTTTTATATCAATAACACTCCAATTAAACACTCAACGAATAAAGTTCCGCTAGATTGCGAAAATTGCACACTGTGCGTCGTGTGGAAAAATATCATTATTTGATAATATGATTACCGGCGTACGAGTTATCACTGTATCAGATAAATATTTTACCTTGGCATTTACTGTGTCGCCTCCAAGTATCATCTTAAGAGTTTCTGCAGCTGATGGCTACATCGTAGGCTCGTTCCACAATATCAGCCGTCGATCGACGCACTCCATTGCCAATTTGGCCAAAATTGATTTGGAAATGTATAAATGGATCAATGAAAAAATTCTTAACAGCATTTGGTGGTGATAAAACATTATACAAATTTAACAAGAAATTTTTGATTTCATTTAAATTATAAGAACAATAACATTGATAAGTATTTACTGACTCCAAACACATGACCACAAAAACAAAAAATTAAATCTTATTAATTATTATTATTATTAAAAATTATTTATTTGATCAAAACTCGAGATACATTTGAAACATTTTACAAGAACATTAGCATGGCAAAATATATATTTGCCGTCTGCCTGAATCTTATTAATTACAAATCCATGAAAATAATACTTGATTCTAATATTTAAGGCGAAGTAACATTAGCGACAATTAAATTTGATACTTTTACTGGATTGCTTATTATTGAAGTTGCTTTGAGATTTTCATTTCTCAGTAAATCACAGGAGCCATGCTGCAGTATAGACAGAATGCAAGCGCTGATAAATGTTATTATGAGTGTTATCCAAAAAGAGAAAAAGAAAGTTCGTCGGACATTCAGCCAATACGGATCATTTTGGAAAGGCAATAGCTCCTCCAGGCTCAAGCTCTTCAGGTGGCTAAAATGAAAGTAATAAATAACGTTATTTTTTAATTTTCAGATCAAAATACACAAAACCAATTATTCAAATTAAAAAATGTTGCACATACGCCATAGTGAACCAAAAGTATAAAATCGAAATACATACTATGGGACTTATTAAAAATAACAGAAATGAGATAAAAATCATGTGGTGGGGCATATATGTCTTTTATTCATAGAGTTGGAAAGACAAACATCTCACATTTTGATTAATAATTGATTATATTTGAACATACAAAAACAACGATTTTGTGTGGAAACAAATATGAACAAGTGTTAATGTACGGGAAGTTCCTTTAGGCATTTTCTTTAAAATTTCATAGGATATTGTCTTGTCAACAAAAATTCATTCGCACCAATCTTTTAAGTGAACTGTATACGGTTACACATAACAACGAATGTCTTTTAAGCTAATATGGGCTGGCATATTCAATTTGTTATACCTTTCTTACTCTACTAGGAAGTAAAGTTTGGTTGATATAAATGATTTAAAATGATATAAAATGAACAGAATATTAAAAAAAACTACGATTGTCATTGCATTAGAGCATAGTCCTTTGAAAAAAACGGCAAAAAAGAGTGAGGCATAAGACATTGAAGTAAATATCCTGCATATCATACCTCCTGCGCCTTTAACTGCCGTGTGTTAAAAGGAAGGTATAGTATATTTGTATCTAACCAAATAAACACGTAACTGATAGAATTGACAATTTTGAGATGGTTTGGAGCAATAATTTGGTCGAATGTTTTGAAGTTACACGCTTGAGTGGATTCATTCCACCAGAGGATTTCCTATTTAGGTAGAAGCGTCCACATTTACCACGTCAGGCGAAGAACTGTTGATCTGCTTCTCTTAAGCGGTCAAGACGTGCTTGGATAAGATAGAGCAGAGATCCTTCTTCTTAGAAGTTTCAGGTTTAAGTAGAATAGTTATGGTGGTACAAAAAAAGTGAAAACAAAAAAGAATTGCTGCGCATTGCAATCACTGTGGAAAACAGAATATGGTTAAGTGTTCCACATACACGTAGTCTGACTGAGAAACGATTCTCTGTGCTTAACAGTACGACTGTAAGAAATCCAAACATCTTGTGGCATTTTTGGCGACATCGATTTTGTGATTGTTTAACAAGAGGAGGTCAGTGATACGCATACCGAGAATGTCGAGATGTTCGGTCTCATAGATGCAAGTGCCACTTATTGTCAGTGACAAGGGGGTATGTCTACGTTCAACGATACAAGACAGAAAGGGATGGAAAAAAATTAGTTACTAGAAACAAAACAATATGTATACAAACATTTATAAGAAAATCAAGCTTCTCAAATAATTTCTTTTATTTGGAAGAAGTCACTGGCAAAAGCTTGTTATTCAAATTTTCTTCAAAAGAGAAAAACAAGAGATATAAGATATCATATCTATATGAAATGGTGCAAAGATGATAATATTTAAAGATTGTTTTATTTGTCAAATGAAATGTTAATTGCATTCTTATCAGAATTACTTTTTTCCTATCTTACTCAGAAGATAATAAAATAATGGAAAAAAAACAAACATCTTGAGCCATGACGAAAAAGATACAGATACAGAGACCTTTAGAGATTATACGACCCTGTTTTTTTCTCCAAAGATGAGAAATAATATTACAGGAAGAAATGTTAAGTAAAGAATCTAAAACAAAATAGTCATAAATCCGAGCTAAGGATGAGCTTTTATTAAAATTCTTACACACATTTTTAGATAAAAACTCACAAATTTTAAAAATGGAGTAAGAGTCTACGAACTGCAGTTTCGTATATCCTTTTTTTTTCATTTTCCAAAAATTATGTGTTTGCCGGTAAGTAGGATAAGTAGAGGTTCTAGGTAGGGACTATAAGGTTTTGAAAGGAAGTTGATAGCTTTGAAAGAAATTTGCATCCTTTCACTTATCATCGAACTGTCATTATTATCAATGGAAAAGCATACAAACGTATCCCGAAATTCGGGGAAGATATCCCTAACTGAGTGTAATTCCAACTTTTGGACTTGGAAGCTATGTGGTTTCATCAGGATGATGCCACTAGCCACACATCACACCTAACACTCAATTTATTGAAAAGTAAGTGTTATCTTTTTTGAGTTTTGAGAACTATTAAAGTGGTGAGTAAGTGTTATCTCAAGAAATGGGCCAGTGGGCCTCGTTCGTGTGATTTACGGCCTCTAGACTTTTTTATGGGGGCTATGTAAAGTCATTTGTTTATGCGTATGCCAATAAGCCGATGACGTAAAAAGAGTTCATAGACAACATTGAACGAGAAATAGCGGCCATTTCGGGTTTATATGTCACCCAGTTACCGAAAATATGCTCCAAAGAATCGAACGCTGTGAACGTAGGCTCGGTGGCCATATGAACGAAGTTGATTTCCATTCGTAAATGTTTTGATTGTACTTTAATCCGATAATAAAGTTCCTGACTGATATATCTTAAATGGTTTGCGTTTTAGTTTGAAAAAAATTGTCAAGTCCTTATTGGAAGTAAATTCAGCAATTCGACCTGCCTGCCTGCTTATTTCAGCATCAACAAACTGAAACTAATGGGATGACTGTTAAGGGCAAGGGTAAGCCCCCTTATTTTTATTTCTTTTTCTTTGCTGTTCAAGAAAACATTTTCTAGAAATTCCCGCAGTTTTCAATCCCTTAAAAGCAGGTGGCCATGGTTCAGAGGATAGAGGAGAGGAGGAGGAGTAAGAGGATTTTCAAATTTTCTAACAAGAAACAAAAAATAAAGTTACACAACATAATTCATAGGCCGAAAGGCATTAATTTTAAGTAAACCCTGAATTTCTTAGATTGTCCGGTTGGGGCCAGTAAGTTAAATATAAGATTTTAGATCATAAGCTAGTTTAAATTCTTTGTCTAGTATTAAGAAGTAATAAGAGAAAATGAATAAAAAATGAATTTTGGAAAAAAAAAGAGTAGAGGATTACTAAGCCGAACGCTACGGGTTCAAACCCCAGCTTCAGCAGCATTCTTTTTCTACAAAAATCGCCAGCTTATCTGAGACCATCACCTGTGCGATAACATGAGACAATACAAATCTAAGTCTCCTCCTCTGAGCCACGTAGGTTTCTGTTATGTGTGCTTTCTTTCTATGTGTCTATCTGTCTCTCTCTGTTGTATGTCTTGTTCTGTCCCAGCCGATGGTCTCAGTCACCAGTGCTGCTATGTGTCTGTAGTTCGTTACATTTATGTGCGAAGTACTGTGAAATGTAATGTAATGTAATCCCTTAAAAAAAAACACCTATAACTAAATCGGTTCAAAAATGTTGGCGTTAAGATGTTAAACTTTTGCAATAACAATTAAAGTTTGGATGTTCACTTTGAAAAAAACTGTCAACATTTTATAAGGTATTTTCTAAATGTTGTGTTGGTTAAATATGCTAAAAACGAATTAAAAACAATAATGTTTAAAACATTTATTTAATAGGTTGTTCGTCTTTGAAGAAATTATCTTAAAACCTAATCACAGATTTTTTTCAGAACAGAAGTCCGAAATTCTTCTATTGAGAAGAGGGACACATTCATAATTCTTAATTGTAATTATTGTTATTTCCCAGGAGGCAAGGAGGATTTTTTTTTTAATTTACCAGTTTCACTTTCACTATTTACCGATGCACTTTAAACACAAACATCTAACCATGCAGCAGGATTAGCAAATAATCATTTTATGTTATATCAAAATACCGTGCAAATGTCTTCAAAGACTATCCATTCTAAGCGCATACGTACCAGGTTTCATCAAATGTCGCGTAGCCATTAACGCCGTTAGGAATATCCACGACATATCCCGTAGATAAAAGTTTCGTATTTTCAGTTGCCATTTCAAAAGATCCAAATTCTTTGTTTTTTAATAAACAAAACAAAAAGTTAAATAAAAGCGGGCTCTTAACCAAAAATCTTCCTCGTATATGCTAATCAAATATCTTTGTTTAACTTTTATCTCTTTGAAAGATTGTGTTCATTATCACTCACATATTATCAAACTGAAACAAACACTTCATTCACATTCTCTTTAAATGAAACAAAAAAATATGAAAGAATCTTTTTATCTTCAAAAACTTTATATACGGGCCCACATCTATTCGACTTGAATCCCTACACTTGCTGCTACAATATACTTATTTGCAAGACTTTGAAGAGCGATGAACCACTGCCGTTCATCTTTTAGCACTTACTCACACTCTATGTCTCTTCGCGATGCTGCTGGTTGCCTCACCCCTCACCATTACCGTCATCGTCGTCGTCTTAAGATCGAGAATCAGTTTTCGGTTGGTGAAAATGTAATTTGGTGAATTTAATTCCTGTAAACATTGTTATCTCCTTGGCATGTCTCTGAATACGTGAGCACCATAAAATGCTCCCAGCACTATAATATCAAACCGATACTGAATCCGACTTGACGACGAAACAATGAAGCAGTCTCTGACAGATGCTACCCTTTGCTTTGCCATCAACGAAGATATAGTTAACCTATCCCTATGGTAGTGTGCCAAAAAGTTTCAGGGGTGGAGATAATATGAGTGGGAAATTCCTTGTGCTACATGGTCTTGATAATTTGTCTGAGAACAAAAATGACAAAATGTTAAGATTGAAGTTTATAAACGTTCTACGAGGATTGTAGAGAAGGCACGACGACGGACGATGACGAGGACGAGCAAATGTCAACAACATAAAGACGTAATTTCTGACATGTTCCCTTGGGCCATGACGCACCCAACACCCACGTGTGTGGCTGTGCAGCATATTTCACTGAATAGTGTATGCTACCGCCAAAATATACTAATTGAAAATTCTTAAGCCTTAAATGGCATCGTCGGAATCGTTCATGTCGTCATCAGCTTCTCCAGGATCGCTTCCCCGGTTGTGGCTCCATTTAAAAAGACGTTTGTGTTTTGCTTTTTCTATAAAAAGAAAGCATTCCCATTTATGCTCTGTGTACATTTCATTGTGAAAGGCGTTTCTGCAGTCAAGCTTTTGATTCGCTGATCCTTATGCAGTGAAAGCAATATAGAAATACAAAAATATAAAAGTGTCTACCTTTATTTGTTATGCTGCAGCAATTTCTTTAGGCCTCGAGCCTATTAAGTCCGTGGAACATAAGGCCGCTACTACTCCTACGTAGCATAGTGTACGAATTCTGGTAATGTGTTTCAGCTTTCTGCCACTCTTCCCCAGTCGTGCTGATTCCTGTTCGACTGTTCTTTTAGCCAAGGACTTCTAGATCGACCCACTTGTCTACCTTCTTTTGTGAGCGGGTTCTACAGCATAGCTTGACTCGCAATGCACCCATCGACTTTTCGTAACATTTGGCCAATCCACTGCGTGTATTAGAGTCAACTGGTTTCTGATCTGTTCTAGCGCGAAGTTCAGCACTTGAGATACGTTTGGGACAAAAAAACCTCAAGATGTTTTTGAGACATTTATTTACGAACTTTTGTAGCTTTCTTGTGATAGTGCCTGTGACTTTCCAAGTGCTGCACACATAAAGCAGCACGGATCCAATATTGGAGCAGAACAGACGTAGCTTGGTCTTAAAACTAAAAGATTTGTTTCTGTTAACGTCCAGTTCAGTTCCGCAATCCGTATAGAAACAATTCTCCCATGGTATTGGAAATCCTCTACCATCTCTACAGGTTGCCCTTAAATATTTACTTGGTTTGATGAGAAAGTTTTAAGGCTGATCCTTTTAGTTTTGCCGAGTAAACCTTAAGCCTAACGCCTTCTGCTTCTCTCTCCAACCTTGTTGTCATTTGAAGGAATCCATGATCCTCCGAGAGAGTTAATAAATGTTGTCCCAGTAGTCAAAATGTTTGAGGTGAGATTGCAGAGTCCACTGAATTTCCATTTGTGTAACTCGGATCAATCCTTGATAAGGGTAATCAATTTATCTGGGATGCCCCTCCTGAGCAAAATAAGCCAGATTAATTTTCTATTAACACTGTCGAACGGCTTTTCGAAATCAGTGCACAGAAAAGGTCTATCGATATTCAACGCACTGTTCGATAATGATGAATTGTAGTCAGAACGTCTTTTCCTCTCCAGTTTTCGCACTGCGTGATAACTCCTTTCTTAGGGAGAATGTCAATCATTCCTTTTTTCCACTTTTCAGGAATGTTTTCTGTTTTCAAGCTCAAGCTCTCTTAATAAGTGGGTGCAGTAGTTCGATCGATGTTATTGGCGCTGCTCGTAAGAGCTCTGCAGTAATACCGTCGAGTCCAACAATGATATTCAATTATATTCTTCATTGCTATGATGGCGGCAATAATTTTTTCTTTACTGGGGGATAAGATGCGTATTCGGGAGATTGTTACTTCGGCCAGCTTATTTGCGTATTCGGGAGATTGTTACTTCGGCCGGCTTATTTCCCAAAGGATTCAGTTCCCTGGCACAAACGCGATTTAAAACCGCAAAAAAAGTGTTCCTTCATCCGTCGGTTTGTTTCTTTTACCAGGTGTTGTAAGATCTCTGGAGTCTGGACACCATTGAGCTCTTTGGAAATTGTTTAGACGGTCCTGTTATCACATCTCTAAGCATCTATTTCTGCATCTGCGGCCATCCGGCTTGTTGTTTGTTACTTAGAAGAGGGATCTTAAAAACAGTTTTTAGCGTTATCTGTCAACTGATACGAAAACATTTCCACTAGTCCGAGATAGAAACGATATATAAACCCAATGCATCCAGCTAGTAGCTGTTAAGTTTTAAGAATTTTCCTAGTCAAACTTTAACAGCAATTCAGCCTTTGCCTATATCAAATCAAACACTATTCAGAAAACGATGTTGATTTCAGAGAAGCTGTGTGGATTTAAGCAAATATAAATGTTGACAATTAGCATGGAGCTGAAAGGCTGGCTTTGAATGAGAGAGGCGAAATATTCATGTTTATAAAATGTAAGAATTAACACATTTTGAGCTCAACATTATGGATTGTGGCTTCTTTGCGGTTTCCTTCAGAATAATTTATTAAAATTATTTTTTGTGTGTAGTACCTACACATTTTCGATACAGCGCACAAGAAACATGCGGATCTTGAAAGGTCTTCCTTCCACTGGCTTGGTTTGGCTTAAATGTTTTAATGCAGTTTGTGGTTAAAGTAGCAGATTTCATCAAAGGGAAATAATTTAATAAATATAATCAGAAAATTACCATTTATTGTTGATACGTGTTGGGGCAATTCAGTACAAATGAGATTTTCATAAGAAATACGTTTTGGAAGAAGAGCAGTGGGTATTCTTTGAATAATAATAAGGTTTCGTGTGAACCTTATTGCAGTTGATGGTTCTGGTCGTAGAAATTATTTCTTATTTAAGACAATGCTGTACTTAATCATTACATTATATTAACAAACAGACACGATGTTTGCGGATTTGTTGGTACGTGCCGTTTCTGGGCAAGTAAGGGATTTTTCATTAATCATAGAAAAAGATGAAAAAGGGACTAATATTTTTGGTGATAAGGTATGAATGTATTGCTGTGCGGTCTTTTCATTTTTCATGAATTTTTTGTTCTTAAAAAAAAAATACTGCCAGAAAATTTGGTTCAGTGAATTGCGTTCTTGCAATCCCTAGCTTCAGAGATTATATCATTGTGGTGAGTGGAAAAACGGATTCGCTATAATTTAATTAAGATTTATTTTTTGTGATGAATCTCATAAATGAAGGTGTAATTTCGAACATGTGATGCTTAATTTTTAAAGGCTGGAGTACACTAATACTGATAGTCTATGTCCACCAACTCAGGATGAGGGGAGATCGCGGAAGGATGGTGTGAATAGTTTTACGTCGGCACCTAGCAGTTAAGCCTTATCCGACGTGTGACCATTCACATTGGTATCTATTTATGAGTGTTGATATTCACCATTAATCACACTGTTTGAAATACATTGATATCAAACTTAATGCGTTTACTGTTCCCAAGCCGCATTATTTAATATAATTTATTTCTTTTGTGATCTTAAGTTCCATTTTATTTCTTCCATGTAGAAACCTAATGGTGAATGTTTTTCTATATATAACCGGGATTGGAAACGCCTTCCCAGTTACCGAGAACGAATTTCTCGACAACCACAGCCACTCTGAAACTCCCACCGCGACTGTAGTTTAGTTGCCATCCATAGGTCCTTATGGATGGGGCTTGCAACTACCCCAGAGCACCAGTTTATTCAATAGACCTGGTAGTATTTCTATTGATTTATTGTACTATTGTGAATAAAATCACGTACACTTCTTTCAATAGGATATTTTCCAGCTTTCGTTCTTAACATGGATTAAGAAGGATTCACTGGTGTCATTGTCATGCAGCCTCTTGCCAGTTGTCGGACGGGTAGAACAATTCTGGAAGGCTACATCGCTACATGACTTTTAGCGTAAACCATTCGCCTAGACCGAAGTCTAGTTTCCACCCTGCACCAGCGTGGAGGTTGGTATTTCCGCACTTGAGCTTGGAGAAATATTTACTCGATATTGCAAAGCCTATCGCCATAGCCTCAAAGCGAGGGGGATTCCCAGACGAAGATAAAATAGCCTCATGAGTCATGACTCATTACAAATTCCCGCCATACACCTATTTTTATTCTTTACAAAATATAAGTCAAATCATGTGCCTCCTGTTCGGGGTATAAATAGACCCTCAAAGTAGCAATAATCATCATTTCCAGTTGACCACCGTCCAGTAAAACATCGAATAAACATCAGTTGCTGACCCACCATATACCAGTCAACATCAGTTACCAACCGATCAACGACCAATCGGCTACCAGTAGCACCGAACGGCTACCAGTAGCACCGAACAAGTAGCAAACCGGTTGCTTATATGACCCCAGTGAGCAACAAGCAGATGTCAATCTATCGCCAACAAGCTATCGTCACAGACAAGCGCAGTAAATTCTGTTGAAATCGAGAGCTAAAACTCAGCGGACGTGCCCTACGGAGTGGTAAGTGTAAGACCATACTAATTGGCCATAAACTTTCCCACTACAAGTTGGTAAGGTGCGATTTACCAGATTTGTATGCGATTTGCCAGATTTGTCCGTGATTTCTTACTAACCGGACATAGACTTCCCCCCACCAGTGGTTTAGAGTACTCGTCACACATACTAATCTCGTAGCCAGAATTCGTTCTATAAATTAAGCAGATTCGTCTGCGATTTAACGGATTCGTACGTGATTTACCGGATCCGTCCACGATTTACCAGATTCGTCTGATATTTACCGGATTTTTCCTCGACTTAATAGATTCGTATGCGATCTACCCGATTCGTCCGTGATTTACCGCATTCGTCCGAAATTTTCTAATAACCGAACATAGCCTTCCCCCAACCAGTGGTAAGGATTCTTGTCACATACTAACCCTGTAGCCAGAATCCCAGAATTCGTTTTGTTGATTTACCAGATTCGTTTGCAATTTACAGGATTCGTTGATGATTTACTGAACCCATCCACAAATAACCAGATTCGACTGCGATTTACCGCTCGTCCGTGATTTTTTGCCAACCGGACCGGTAAGTGGTCTTGTCACACATACTATTCCGGTACCCGTAAATTGTTCCCTTGTTTACCTGCAGACACACGTTTTCCGGCCGTAAACCTGCAGTGACGGACACCAACACAGGCGGCATATCTAGCAGCATGCCAAAGAGAGCTCCAGACGGACAAGAAGCAACAGATTTCACCAAATTAGGAAAACTTTAACTTAATAAAAATAAAAATATAATAATTGTATAATTGATAAGAAGAATCTTTGCTTAATATTAAAGTTACTGGTACTCTTTTATTCCAACCCTGGAAAGACCGGCGAGCTTACTTCAGCGTCAGCCGTAGAACAAAAGTACCTCACAAGCCACAGCCTCTAAACTGCCCTAAGCACCATAACTTGTTTCTATTCAATTAGTTGCGGTGAGAGTATTATAATTCTAGGATTAAAAAAATTGACTCCTACTTGGGAAATTTTCCGAAGAAACCACCAGTGAATTAGAAGATGTTAAAAAAACGTTAATTATAGAATTATAGAAAAACAAAATGCTATAATTATGTGTTCTTTTTCCAGTTGATCAATTTGCTACGCTGTAGCCCGGGCGGAAGAGCTACTAGCTGTTTTATAGTCCGGGTGCACGATGTAGCACTCTTGTGACTTTATTTTTGGTGACTAAATCGGGTTTGGTGGAGGTCGTCAAAAGTCAAAAAGATCTCTGGAAGGAGAATATAAAAAGAGACAAATGCCGTTTCCTTACTTTGATCGCACAGTTAAACAGAAGAGTGCGTTTGATACAAAAATGGCTCGAGCAGAAACCATCCAAACTGTGGTCTCCTCTTAAACACTAAATTGATTCTCCCATGTTAATACCCCGTTATTGCAGCACCCAAGGGGAAGAGTAATTGATTAAACTTATTTGGCAGAAAGTTATTATTATTTTATTTTATACTTGTGCGGCTCCCTCGTCTTTGGCTTTAGAAAATCGGAAAATCATCCGATTTCGATGAATTTTTTTAAATCTTCCTTCGGGATTGAAGAAAAAAATATGAGAACTAAAAAAAAAACTTAACTAAAATGTTCATGGACACACGCTCATTCACATATTCAAACTTTTTCATTCCAAAAATCAGTTTTCAAGTCTCTGAAAGAATTAGGTACGCTATTTTATCAAATGAAAAAGTCAACTTTCCTTCTTCCCTGTTTGATTTACCGCAGACAGACTATTTTAAAGATGAAACAATATGAAAACACATTCAGTATCAATTTTTGAAACAAAAACAATGACTCTTTAATTTAGTACTTCTCATTTCCAAAAAAATACACGAATCAAATGTACATCAATACAATACAAACATACGTTTATATAACTTAATGTTTAATATTGAAATACATCATACATTTTATGCAATTTAATATATTTGTTTTTCTTTCATTACAAATCAACATGTAAACATGGTATATAATAACGGTACTATAGATTTTACAGATCAAAAATAAATCAATTTTTTTTGTTTTACTTTTAAATATATATATATGTATGTATGCACTGTTTCACTAATTGTTTATAAAATTAAATATATATTTTATGTATATTTATATCAATTAAATAATTTAATATTTTGTTCAATACAATATCATTACTTATATGGCTGGCTTAGGACGTTTTTTTCTTTTTATTTAAAATTTAATTTTTCACTTTTTTCATAATTGCTTTCTTTTCTATTGTTTATAATATGCTTATAGTTTTATTATTTATAATTTGCTGTTTTTTAATTATAAATTAAAATCACAAAAACTGAAAGCACTACATTGTACGTTGTATCTTATCTCTTTTTTGTATTTTGGGGTTTTAATTTTTTTTTAATATGAGACTTTGCTTTCATAAAAATATAAAACATTTTTTTTTTTAAATTTTAAATCAGTGTTTTCTTTATGAACAGTTTTAGTTAATTCATATACCAATTATGCTTGTGTTAAAGTGTTTAGCATTGAGGAGCTGATGTATTGGATTTGTTTATTCTTTTCATTTTCAATTGAGGATTTATATAGGATGAAACATATATTTAAATATTTTTTTATTCACATTGATAATTTGGAAGCTCTATCTAATAAATTTCAAAGTTTATATACAAAATTTTTCTAGAGGATATACTTTTTTGTTAAATATACTGTTTTGACTAAACATTTATGATTTTAACAATTCCCAAAAATATAACTTATGCTCGAAGACTTAAATAGTTGTTTTTTTTTCGTACACTTGAAATAAAATTAACTTAAGTAACAATAATAATTTTTATACTCTTACTTATTGACTAGAGTTAACTTAAAAATATTATTTTAACTTGATAGTTATGTGTTGTTGTTAGTTTTGTTTTCTTTTTCTTGCAGTTTTTAAAATAAAATTATGTTTAACCATTTTTTAATTGTATTGTCTTTTCTTTTAAGTTAAAATATGGTTAAGTTTTTCTTGTTTATTAATTTTATGTACAAAGGGATGTGATTTGAATTTTAAATGAGTATCCATAGTTGGTTTTTGTATTGATTGATTGATTGGTTGATTAAAATTTTAACATTTATATTTTGAATGGATCAGACTTGAATAAAAATAAATATTTGTTTCTAATTTTCTCTTCAATTGTTAAAATGTAAATGACAAGAAATTTTACATTAGGATAACAATTATTTTTAATATCGTAGGTTTTTTCTTTTCATTTTAATTTAAGGAACACATTCACCTTATGTTTATGTTAAATCTTTTCAATGTTCAGGCTAAGGTTTGAAATGACATGAAATTCTAGAAAGATTTTAAATTTTTATTCTTAATTTATGATTATAGTTTTCGAATTTTATATTACAACAGTTTGTAAATGTGTTCGACTTTGGCTCATTTAAGTATGTATTAATACTTTGTTAACACAATGATATTTACATGACTTCTTTAACTGCTTTAAAATTAATAATACCTAAAGGGCAACATTTTTGTTTCGAAAGATGTAAATTTAAAACAAAAAAATAAGAAAAAAGTTTAGAAAAAAATATACCACTTTACATACTTTAAAGAAAAACTCACATTGTTTTGCGGCACTTAAAGCAACGAAATAAGGAAAATTGCGCATAAGGAATTCGGAACGTATTTTATATAAGAAAAATAATTCAAGTAGCTATTTCCTTGAAAAAAAAACTATAAAACAGGACTCTATAATTGTGTTTTTTTTTTATAATGACCGTTCCTGTTTTTATCGAATTTGAAAATTGGTTTAGGTCTTAAATTTATAAAATCCTAAAAATTGTGTGGCGCCTAAGTGGCTGTTACTCATCATTCATCAACTATTTTTTTAGTACGTGTGAAAATTGTTTTTGCTGAAACCAGCCAGAACCGGAAAATTAAAAGATTTTTCAAAAATCTATATAAGTCTCCCTCTCCCAAAAAGAAAGACTATCTTGACAGTCGTTTTGTAATCATTGCTCTGAAGAAGATACCTAATGATAAAATTAGATAAGTAAAACAGCATCAAGTCTAAAAACTTCGAAAAGGCCTTTAAGCACTATTCACATGAGCACGAACAACGACCAACGAATGAACGAAAATTCGTCGATTTTGACATTTCTTTCATTATGAGGTTTTTAATTTGTCGCGAATGAACAACCAACACATAAAGCAAGAATGATTTTTGAGGCTAGACTCGCGCGAACATTGTGTTCGTTGGGAGTGTGGATGGTGTGGAACGCGAATAGAGTTTGGCCGTTCGTATCAACTAGAATTCTTTTCGTGACGAATAAATTTGTTTTCTCAAATTTATTAACATTTGAGATTAAAAAAAATAATTGCATCATAAATCAAACATAAACTATCGTTTTGTTGAGAATTTGTAAGGAAATATGGTTTCAAACGTATCTAAAATCACTTTTCTTCATTCATTCGTCGTTCGTTATTCGTGCTCATGTGAATAGGGCTTCAATAGCGGCAATAAAGAGTAAGTACATCTGGTTAGCTTGACGGAGGAGGAGCATCCCAGAAAAACGAATTGCTGTTATGAAAGCAACATTATGATGGATCCTAGCGTGACATTGCGTATGATGGTAGGTTGTCGCTTGTCGGACAATTTTGAAATTCACCGCGGAGTCAGACAAAGCTGTTTTCTGTCGCCAATATTGTTTTAGCTATCGATGTATACCTACTACGCGCAGCTTTGGCAGGTAGCAGAGGGATTCAATGGACATTGACATCCATCGTTTAAACATCTTGATTACGCGGACGACGCATGATTGCTTGCTCTCTCAAAGGATTATGTATCTTCTCAACAAGGGTGGTGAGAAAAGCAAAAACCGTGGGGGCGTCAAAACAAAAATTGATCAGCCTCGGAAACCGATTATCCTCTCAATTCAATATTTCCTCTCAGCTAGCCGGTGGATAATGTGGAGAGCCTCCAATATCTTCGAAGGCGGAACTGTAGTCTTCTTCCGCGTCGGCAATGCAAAAACAGCATCTGGTATGCTGTCCAAAGTATGGAGAAATAACTCTCTTAGCTTAAGAACGAAGCTACGACTGTTTCGCGCAAATGTCGAATCTGTGCTGCTTTATATGCATGCAGCATCTAGAAAGTTACTTCGGTCATCTCAAGGAAACCAACCTTCGTCTTCGCAGCATTGTTAGTGGTAATGGATTGGTCATTCGCTTGGAATATGTAACGATTGTCGGGCGACCGACGAGTACATGGTGGAGGACAGTCCAGGAGGAATCAGCGTCACTAGGCAAGAGTTGAAGGGAGCTGAAACACGATTGTATTGTAAGACAAGCAATGCAGTCGTGGAACCTGCTCATACAAAAAGGAAGAATTGCTGGGCGACCGACGAGTACATGGTGGAGGACAGTCCAGGAGGAATCAGCGTCACTAGGCAAGAGTTGAAGGGAGCTGAAACACAGTAGGCTTATAGTAGAGGCCCTATCCCCTATGTCCTTTTCGGGGTCCCTCACAGACTTAACAGGTCTAAGTAGAAGTAATACGGGATATATACAACATTTTGGGACAGTTTCAATAGAGTAGAACCTAAAATAAGCGGTATGAACGATTTCGGGGTTTTGAAAACTTTTAGCAGAAAACATAGTGTTGCGTCTAGTAGGACTATTAGTCTTCGGTTGAAGAAGCGAGTGGCAGCATCTTATTGGTGGACCCTCAGTCGTACATAAGCTCATAAACTGCATTTTATTTTGCGAAAATAAATGTTTGGTGTTCCAGAATGTGTTTTTGTGAATTGGAATTTCAAAAACGAAAATAGATGTTCTTTATTTCTGAAGGTTTCAAATCCCTCAAAAAAATTGCACACAACAAACGGAAAGCTAAAGCCACAGGCAATTTCTGCCGTAGAATAGGGAAAAGCAACACTTAAATTTTTTCTACTTATCACAAAAATGAATGAATTCGTGCACTCACATTTTGTCAGGTAATTCAGAAATAATTTTTCTAACTACAGTAGTGTCTTCCAAGTGGAGGTTCTGGCAGTGACAACAGCTACCTAATGTCGATACCACAGGCTGATATCACCTTTTACATTGATAGCCAAGTGGCAATAAAAGCGATTACTGCAACTGAGGTTAAATCAAAGCTTGTTTCATGCTGCTGTGAAGAGCTAAAGGTTCTTTGCGCACAGCATAACATTAGACAATGCTGTAGCCGATGAATAAGCAAGATTAGGATCAACGCTTGACGTAAGCCAAGCTCAGCTAGTCAGCACCCCTACCTGTTATTAAAAGCAGGTAATCTCAAAAAGAATAACTGTTATGGCCGATGAAAGGTGGAACCTTCTTGACACCTGCACAATACAAGAAAAATCTGGTTCTGTTTTAACAAACAAAAAACGAAAAGAATTATGCAATTACACAAGAGATCACTTCGATTTCTTGTAAGAATAATTACCGGGCATAATCAGTTAGGATATCATAAGAAAAAGATGAGAATCAGTTCAGATGATCCATGCAGAGGATGCGGTGACGAGGAGGTGCATGAAGACACTTCGCACTTTCTATATCACTGCCCCGCTTCGGGGACTTAGAAGAACTCTCTAGTACTCCAGGTTCTAATATTCTTAACTCCGGCAATGCCTCTTAATGGCTTGATTAACTGAAAACCTAGGTTTTTATTAGCTTGATTAGCAATACTCACATGTATCACAAGGAATCTGTATTGATCTAAGTGTGACGGTAGCGACATCGACTGTCAGCCCCATAACCTATCCTAGCTTGATATTTGATAGTTCGAAGCAATTCCGAAGTTTTCGAAGTAGATCGAAATATGGATCATGCAATTCAACTTCACGTGAAATCTAAAAAAATAAATAAAATAAATAAATAGAGTGGCGCGACAGCTCTTGAAGAGCCAAGGCCTAAGTGGCTTACTCTCTTCAACAATTCTCTGAGTGCGTGTGAAGAATGGAGGGGACCTACAATTTAACGCCGATTCCGTACTTCAAAGTTGAGAAGCACTTTTTCATGACAGATTGATACTCTTGGAAGATTTGTCAGGTCTTCGCAAGAGGCAGTACCCGTGAAAGATGAAATAAAAACTTGGCCTGAGTAGGACTCGAACCAACGACGCGACGTTCTGCTTGGCAGCCAACGCACTTACCAACTAAGCTACGGGCAACTGCAACGTGAAATCTATAAATCATTTAAATTAACTTATTTTATCGAATTGCAGGACATGGGCGATTGAACAAATAACAAATATATAAACATTTCTAAACTTCTCTCTCTATTTCATGTTTAAATTTAATAAATCAACTTTTTTTCCTTTTGTCTTCAAGTGGTTATGGAGGAAACTATATTTCTATTTCTTGAGAACAAACTGTCAAAAGAATAAAAGCTTAAGAATTTACTCAGCCTACTCTGTGACGTTAACTCAGAATAAAATCTTACATTGGGATGAACTTGGGTATAGCGCAAATAGATAACTAATAATCTTGAACGAAAAACAAAAAAAAAACAGAACTATGAAGGGGAAGTAAAAAATTGCGAACAATTGCTTCGAAAAGCCAACTTGTGACACTGTCCAACAGTGAGTTTTTTGTTTAGGCATTAGTTGTTTAATAGTGTTGCCAATTGAATATGAAAATATCATTGAAAAGTGCTTGTAAAATTAGGATATTTAAAAATAACTAAACAAGGTATACATTTCAAATGATATGATTTAATAGTTCGCTTCATACATAAACAAAATTTGAGTGGATTTTAACTTTTTTTTCGAAATTATTTATGTTAACTTATGTATTTTCTTTAAACTTAATTCAAATAAATAAAAAATAGAAAAAAAAATAAAACTCTATCGAAGACTAAACGTTAAAATAATCCGATAAGTTTTTTTTGTTTTTTTCTTTGCCTTTTGTTTCCTTTGTAACTTACAAATATTTTTTGTTAGGTACTTAAAATATTGTAAATTAAAACTTAAATTTAAAAATACAAAGTCATAAACATAAATAGGTTTCCTTTCTTTTTTCCACTTGTTGTTGGTTCGGCAACAATTTGAATAGTAAATTTCGTTGTTTGTTGCATTGATAAACTTCATAATATAAATGTGAAGAAATACACTTCTTAGAATCCCTCAATAACCCCATAAGCCTCTAAACTACCAAGAACTACATAGATAACCCAGAGGGAGAAAAGTATTGCACTGCTTAGGTATTTACACGCAGTTGGTCCACCAAGTTCTCCGCCAAAGGCATTGTTTCGCCGTATCATAAGGATAACAATTGCTATTAGTGCTTCTGTACAAAATAGCGTCACAGAAAATGCTAAACTGAAATTTTCAAAAAAATAAAAATAAAAAATACAAATATGTCTTGAAAAGGTCATAAATTGATGGTGCAGGAGAATGAGCATACCTTCCTGGTTCAACATTAAAATGGTTTCCATTTGATTCATGGTAGATGGCTGCGATTGTCCACGCGACACCGATTCCGAGGAATACGTTGACTGCATTACTTCCGGTTACGTTACCGACACTTGCGTCGGCATATTTGTCCTGTATAGCAGCTACTTTACTAGCAAACGTGTCTGCGAAAAGTATTGTTGATTTTTTTCAAAAATTTTATAAAAATGTTTAAGGATTGTCTACTTCTTCACCAATAAGGTCAAAAACCTATTTAGTGGACCAAAATCTTACCAGGTATACTTGTTCCTAGAGCAACAAAGCATATGGCAGTGACTGCGTCCTTAATACCCAAAGTACAGCCAAAATGTGATGCGACATCACCAATAACCGCTGTTACGATTCCTATGCATGTTATTGATACGACAAAGCATAAATATCCTCCGGCGATATCTGATAGAGAAAACAAAAATGAATTTGAGAAGCTTTCCAAAATTCACATTATATAATTTTATCATTCCTTTCCAAGAAAAAAGGGATAAAAAGTAATTAATATCCTTGACAGCAAACATTTCAAATATAAAACCTTTTACTCGAAACAGGAGTGAGTATACCTACGCATCTTACCACATTGAGACACTAAGATAAGAGTAATAATGTATGATTTTATGTTTTTTACCTGTTGGTGGGATGAATGCAAAAAGGACCTTCCAAAAGACCGTTAAAATATGCATGATATAATCACCCGTCGTTGGTACTGGCTCCTCGCCACCTTCGCCAGCTCCACCTTCACCACCATCATCATCGTCTCCTGAATTTTAAAGCAAAGATTTTAAAGATTTAAATTCATAGCTGGTTGAAAAAAAGAGAAGAAGAACTAAGTATCATACCCGCAGATACGGTGAGTGCCTCCGTAAATTGTTCCTTCCAACTTGAGGTTCCCAGGAGTAGCGACGCATTAGCCTTCTGGACAAGTTTATCTACAGTATTCTATAAAATTAAATAAGAAAAAAAAAGAATGGTCCTTATCATTCTGGTGGAAAGCATATACATATATTGCAGGATCAGACACGAACTCCAGGACGATGACTAAGGAGACTGCACATAGTAACGGAGGTAGCGTTGCTTTCTTTTATGTGTAAGAGGTATAAGGACTATTTTTCTCATGGTTATAGTCTGTTTAAAAATGCATGCCTTAATCCATTTCTCAACTTTAAAAACTGTTGTGGAACATTAGAAATGGATACAATAACGACTTTTAACGATTTCCACTGAAAATTGGCAGCTGTAGGTTCATAGAAAAATACGTTAAAGAACAAAATTGTACAAAGAAGTTTATCTGTCATCTGCGTCATCATGTTCATATTTTATTGCATTATCAATTTAGGGAATTCGCGACCCCGAACTTAAAAAAAGTGGAGTATTGTTTCTTTTGGCCCGACTACTCGTGTAATAAACTCAATCAAGGTTCATGAAGCCCATGCAAACCAGTCAACAAATGTTTACTCAATCATAAGACAATAGCTGCGCGACAGCTCTTGAAGAGCCAAGGCCTCAGCGGCCTACCCTCATCAACAATTCTCTGAGTAAGTGTGAAGAATTGAGGGGACCTACAAGTTAACGCCGACTCCGAACATCAAAGTTGAGAAGCACTTTTTTCATGACAGATTGATACTCTTGGAAGTTTTGTCAGTTCTTCGCAAGAGGTAGGTAGTACCCGTGAAAGATGAAAATAAACTTTTATGGGCACGAGTAGGATTCGAACCCACAACGTTCTTCTTGGCAGAATAGCAGCCAACGCACATAGCCACTAAGCCACGAACACTATTTGGTTTTTGATAAATAAAACCTGGCTTAGCAGAGATGTCAAATACGATTTTGGTCTAAGAGCCGACAGCAAATTTTGGGAGTGGAGGTATAACCGAATTTGGTAAACGTGTATGTGTAGATATGCGCGATAATATATCAAAACGAAAAGTCTGGCAGGGTTGTTTTTCAGCCGGGGCAGTAGATGGCCGTTCGAAAACGGTAATTTTTCCGATTTTTGTGTGAGAGGTATAACAACTTCAAATGATACAGAAACGATAGAGAATTGCTCACTGATTTTAAATATCACGGTGCCAGACGTTTTATTTTCAGCACTCCCCTTGCCAGACGCCCCCCAAAAGGGGCGAAAATCTGTTTTTGGTGTCAGAGGTATAACCAAATGAGTGATACATCAAAAGATCAGAATAATTCTCCTGATTACAGATATGTCTGTCCCAGACGTTTTATTTTCGGTGCAGTGCATTAACGCCCATGGAATTAACGCCCGCGGGTGTTAATTCCAAAAACAAAAGGAATTTACCCCCGCGGGTGTTAAATCCATTTTAAATTGGCAATAAGACCCACCATAAAAAAGAACTAACGCCCGCGGGTGTTAATGCCATTTGAAATTGGCACTAACACCCGCGAGTGTTATTTTCTTTTGGAAGAGATCTTTTCAACCTCGGATGTGAACACTTGCGCTGGCATCCTAGACACCTTGGCCTTTGTGAGTAGAAACAAATTAAACATCACAAATGAAGTTTACAAATCTTACATTTTTTCTAACTTCGTTCGATTATACTTTTGGTCATTCAAGACTTATTCGGTTTGTGAATTAAATTTTTTTTTTAATTCAAAAACCGAATAAATCTTTGGGATGTCAAAGTTCGGTGAGGAAACGGCATTCTACAAGCACACTATACTTGAAGCCAATTTCATCTTATTGTATCTATCTGTCACCTAAAATAACCAAGCTATTTCATTTATATTGAAAGATGGATGGTCATAAGCGGAAAAAATTTTGGCCAAAAGAGAATCAATTTGGGGTGTGAAAATAAAAAAATTCGCGCGAATTTTTTTATTTTCACACCCCAAATTGATTCTCTTTTGGCCAAAAGTTTTTCCGCTCGCTTCGCTCGCGATCAAATCAAATCGATCTTGAATTGTTTCTATCGGCTTCAACTTATGTCGAAATGATGCTGAAAATGAATCATTGAAATGCTTGCAAAAATGTAGAACCACTACTTTTCCAAATAAAAGGAAACCTAAACAGCCCTGACAATTTTGTCGACAGATAATAAGGAAACGTGGTCCTATTTATTTCAATGTCTACTTTTACAATACATACATATAAGAATTTAAGTTTTTTGTTTATTTGTTTAGCATGAACGTTCGTTGTTTCACTTTTTTTTCATTTGGGACTTTTGTCCCATAAAAAGTAAAATTTAATTTGGACTACTGACTGGCCATAGTGGGTTAATAATCCCTAAAACTGTTTCGGTACTTTTGAGTCTGGCACTCTGGCTCACTTCGAGACGAGTTTCCCTGCGCCAAGTTTCTAATCAAAACAGAAAAAAACAAAATAAGGCCCCACGGGCATTATTTCTAGGTTGCAATGGACATAAGACCACAACCCTTGTAAGGGTCTAATTTCCATAAGAAATTGAAATAAGGCTCCATGCGGCTTTATTTCGTCGGACGTTATTTCACGTCACCATTTGTTTCACGTGTGGGTTTTATTTCCAATTAAAATTGGAATTAAAGCCCACCAAAAAAAGGAATTCACCCCCGCGGGTGTTAATTCCAAATCAAAAAAGGAATTAACACCCGCGGGGGTAAATTCCTTTTGTTATTGGAATTAACACCCGCGGGTGTTAATTCCATGGGCGTTAATGCACTGCACCTTTATTTTCAGCCATCCCCCTGCGAATCGAGTTGACCCTTATAATGTGACCAATGACTGTACAATGTAATTGTGTTGCCCATGGTCGAGAGATTTCAATGGTCCAAATTTCTTCGAAGAAGAAAAGGATACTTTCAACAGAACACGCAAATGGGAAGGTACAATGGGGTTACAAATGGGAAGGTACACAGCTGAGCAGCACGTTAAGATTGTTGAGGCCTTTTACGAAAATGGTCGTTCAAATCAAAATGCATTTTGTGCACTTCGTAATTTTTTCGGCCGTACTTCTTCAAAAATAAGAATGTTCGCTATAACAGGATAATAATCGGCTTCTTTTGGCAAGAATCTGAGGATATGGATCTGATATATTTTACCATATCCTCCATTGACCCCATTGAATGAAATGCGCCTTCGGTTTTTGTAGGCCGCGTTAAATGGTTAACACCACAAGAATGGTGAATGAACGAATGTGGTTGTGTATACGCTTGAACAACGGTGCAACATTACCATGATTTTCAAAGTAATGTCGCAATATTTCCCAGTATTGCGACATTACTTTGAAAATCATGGTAATGTTGCAGAATGTGTGCGAAAATTGCGTACGGATTTTGGAAGAAGAGAAGCACCGGCAGCTCCGTATGATCGTTATCTTGTGAAAGTGAAAGAAACTGGCATCCTCATCGATAAACCAAAGAGTGAAAAGCGTACTCCGTACCCCCGAGAATATTGCTGCTGTGGCAGAAAGTGTACGTGAAGCGCCATCAACATCAATTCACCGTTGCGGTCGTTCTCAACAATTAGACATTTTGGATTCGGAGACATCATTGAGACGACATTTGCATAAAGTTCATGGTATGACGCCATACAAAGTCCAATTGGTTCAGGAGTTGAAACCAACTGACCATCCAATGCGTTTTCGCTTCGCTAAGTGGGCCTGCGATCGACTTAGAGAAGATGCCGATTTTGACAAAACAAAAATCATCTTTTCAGATGAAGCTCATTTTGATCTTGGCTGGTATGTAAACAAGCAAAATTGGCGCATTTGGGGCACAGAAAACCCGCACGCATACATTGAAAACGAATCACTGTTTGGTGCGCATTTTGGTCCAGAGGCATAATTGGGCCATTTTGCTTCGAAAATGAGCAAGGAGTGGCCGTTACAATCAATGGCGATCGTTATCGGGCCATCTTGAACGAAATTTTGTTCACAAAAATTGAAGAGGAGGATATTGGCAACATTTAGTTTCAACAGGACGGCGCTACGTGCCACAAAGCTGAAGCTACACTCGATGTTTTGCGCCCTGTTTTTGAAGATCGCATTATCAGCCGCAGAGCTGATGTCGTTTGGCCACTTCGGAGCTACGATTTGATACGTTGGACTATTATTTGTGAGGTGCCGTAAAAGATAAGTGTTACACCGACAAGCCAGAGACAATTGACGCTTTAAAGGACAATATTCGTGAAGCCATTGGTGAAATACAGCTTCATACAATCGATAATGTGCTTAAAAATTTGACCGATCTTGTAGGCTACTGCTTGGCCAGCCGAGGCAGCCATTTGATTAAAATTATTTTCCATTATTAACCGGAAGGATTGTACTTTCAAATAAAAAATAAATTTGAGAAAATATTCAGTAGTTTTTTTTTTATAGCATTAAAAAACAAAGTTATTTGACGGACCCTTTATTTTAGACATCCGTTAGCACTTCAATGGAATCATCTAGATGTGAGTTGCTTTCTTTTAAATAATAATAAAAAAAAAACTATACCTACTGTGAAGGTTTATAATATAAACTTTTAATAAGCCAAAGCCAAGTGATTTTATTTGCGTGGTAAAATGAACAACAAAGTGATTTATTTGAAAATTATAACACATTACATCTACTAACCATTTTTGTTGAACAAAGAAAAGTCTATGAGATATTGAATTCCACAAAAAAGTGCAAAACACTGAACAGAATTTCATAATTTCTTGTCCCTAATCAATTTTCTTTTCAAATGATTTGAAATTCATTTCAAAAGTAAGTATACCTATGTTTTAAGACACCATTTGAAAAAGACATAAGCAACGCTACCTCGCAGACCATTGAACTCCTAGGAGATTTATAGTTCGGTTATCTATATCCTGATGCCCCTAAAAGCAACCACTTGAACCGTGAAAATTACAATCACACCAAAAACATAAATGTAAACAAAGAGCCAAGTTCTCCCGTAAAAAAATTCTGCCTAACAAATCAGCCACGAAAAGTAATGAGATCTAAAAGAATGCCAAGTTCTAAGATTCAGCAAGTACTCGTAGGTGCATTGCAAATGTTTTAAGTGGACTTACATCGAATCAACTATTAGTTTTGAAAGTAACTTGTAAACTAATGTAAATTAGTTAATTTTTTTTACTTAGCAAGTTTTCCAAACTTTTTTAATATTAGGTTACTAAGAGAAAACCCGCCAAGTAAAAAAAATTAACTAATTTACATTAGTTTACAAGTTACTTTCAAAACTAATAGTTGATTCGATGTAAGTCCACTTAAAACATTTGCAATGCACCTACAAGTACTTGCTGAATCTTAGAACTTGGCATTCTTTTAGATCTCATTACTTTTCGTGGCTGATTTGTTAGGCAGAATTTTTGTACGGGTGAACTTGGCTCTTTTTTTACATTTATGTTTTTGGTGTGATATCATTACTTTTTGCAAAGATTTTTTTTTTATTATTTTTAATTCATAAAACATGGGCGGGTACCATTCCCCCCTAGCAGAAATATCTAAAAATTAATTTTATTTCTTTATATTGATTGGCAGAATTGCTAGTTTGCCAAATTACAATATACTATGATGATCAGAGGTGCCTCATATACCTATTTTATAAAATTAATTTTTAAATGGGTGGGTACCACGCCCCCTCAGTTGAAAATCATAAATTTCATATTTTATTTGTTCTTTTGCACGTTGTACTTGTATGCCAAATTTCATGGTTCTACTGTACTCCAAAGTGCTCCATATAATTTCAACTAATAATGTAAAAGTAGGCGGATGTCACGCCCCCTGATTGAAAATTTTCAAATTTTCGATTTTTTCCTTTGTATGTACTTCATGACCTATCACTGTGCCAAATTTCTTGATTCTACTGTACTCCAAAGTGCTCCATATAATTTAAACTAATAATGTAAAAGTAGGCGGATACCACGCCCCTGATTGAAAATTTTCGATTTTTTCCTTTGTATGTACTTCATGACCTATCACTGTGCCAAATTTCTTGATTCTACTGTACTCCAAAGTGCTCCATATAATTTAAACTAATAATGTAAAAGTAGGCGGATACCACGCCCCTGATTGAAAATTTTCGATTTTTTCCTTTGTATGTACTTCATGACCTATCACTGTGCCAAATTTCTTGATTCTACTGTACTCCAAAGTGCTCCATATAATTTAAACTAATAATGTAAAAGTAGGCGGATACCACGCCCCCTGATTGAAAATTTTCAAATTTTCGATTTTTTCCTTTGTATGTACCACATGACCTACTACTGTGCCAAATTTCAAGTTTCTAGGGCAACGGGAAGTGCTTCATAATTTTGATGATCTGTCAGTGAGTGAGTGAGTCAGTCAGTCAGTCAGTCAGTTACGGTTTTCGTGATTTTTGGAACATTGTATCTTAGAAACTACTTATGCTAAATATCTGAAATTTACTGAGGTGCTTCTTCTTGACAAGCTTAACAAATGATGTGAGTTTGAAACTTTTGGCTTCTTTGGTATAGAAGTCAGAGGGGTGTGGAAAATGCCCTGAGTTGTTTCCTGTAAATAAGGGTGTAGTGCCAAAGTTGCTAGAGAACTTGGCTGGGCACTACCGTGCCCCTTGATTTTGAACGCATAATCTGCGATGCTTATTTTAGTGTTAGTGGAACTTCTTCCGACTTACTTCATTTTACACTAATCCCAACACTTTTCTGCGGAGTGGAGACAATCTTGCAAATTGTGGTTAAATCGTAGCTGATTAATAATTTTCAAAGAAAAAAACCAAACTTTAATTTCCTGCAAGCTCATCCAAACTTTACAAAACCGATAAAAGGCTACAGTCAAATCCTCGCAGGAAAATCCTCGCAGATCTAAAAGGCACCCTTTCAACCTAATTTTGCGTTTGCTTGTTTGTGTAATTGTAGGAGTTTAACTGCGGGATATGAGTCCTCAGACGGCTTTGCACCCTTTTGTTGTAAAAAATAAGAGCTCTTGAGAGCATAAGCATATAATTTCACAAGTGGTTCTGTTCATAACACCCGTCAGGAATTATTGTTGAAATTTAAAACTTTAAGGAAAGAGTGTACCCATGTGGCTTGTTACTGCCAACGAGTAGTGCTACACCGATGAGCCTTTGCTAAAAGTTTACACAGAGAAAAAATACAGAAGAGGCAAATGCACAAGCACATGAGTGGAAACTGGAAGCGTGCGGCTGCTGCGGCAGAGGCAGAGCGAGCGGCTTGGACATTAAAAATGAATGGTGAAATTTGTAATTCAAGCACTACGAACAACAAGAGTGATGCTAATGACGATGGTGGGCTTTTCTTGCAAAGTGGCAATTAATTCTAGTGTTTGTTTAATAAATTTAAGGAGTAGTGGAAATGGGAAAATAAGGATCTGCCTTTCATCATATACCTACGCTAACGAACTTTATGGTTGTTTGTGTAAATGGTCATCTGGGTAATGAACCAAGGAATAATTTTCTTTTAATTTTTTTTTTGTGGAATGAGTAAAGCAAAATGTTGGACGGAAGCCAAAATTCAGGATAAGAAACGGTATTGCTGGAGTCAAAGTCAATATAAAACCAGTCTCTCTCTCTCTCTCTTGTCGGCAGATTTAAAAGTGACTTTACTCACTGTAAACACTTTAAGGTTACACTGATTGTGACTGTCATATTTTTTTTCTACGTTTCAGTATTTTTCCTTAAAGATCCCGCTTGAACGGGCACAAATATATATTAAATTTTTTATCCACAACGTTTTTGCTTTAAACTTGGCTGAACGCCATAATATTTAATATAGAGTTTTTTAATACTAAGTTTACGTGCATTAATATTGGTGCCATTATTGCCAGTATCCACAAAAAGATATGAATTCATTTCTAGTCATCCTTCGTTTTCTTGAGAACTTAACCCCTTCACAACTATAAATCTTATAAGAACTATCTTATGAACTTTACAGTGAATTTTTTTTCTACTCCATGATGGTAACTGATATCAAACCCTTTAGTTTTGAAAGAAATGTAATTCTATGCTAGCCCTACCTTTGCGTAATATTTTCGTGCTGCCTTTGAAGTTATGAAAAGGAGTCCGTAGTTTCAGTACAAGAGAGTAATGTTTGGTGGCAATTCTCCGTGCAGACGACCATATTGAGACTTCTTAAGCATTTTGCCAAGCACGGGACAGTCGAAAGAAGACCTTACCATCAAAACCCTATAGTTTAGACAGAGGAAACAATCCCTGCAGTTACTGTGCCATACAATTGTCATTGTAGTCAATTATGCACAATGATTTTTTATTTCCATAAAAATTCAAATGCCCAACCAACTGAACTCAGCAGACTTGCCGATTTGCTTGAAATTTATTTCGACAGAAGATGTTACAAATGGCGGAAGAAGACAGAAACGTGTTGAAATGTCTTTTTATGTCTGACTAGGCCCATTTCGGTTTAAACGGCTACATAATCAAACAAAATTGTCGAATATGTAGTGATTCCAATGCACTGACACTTCGCGGCACAGTGTAGTGTGCACTTTCATCACGCTGCATTGTCGGGCCCTACTTCTTCGAAGAAAACGGTCACACTGTAACAGTTATTGGAGAACATTACTTGAGCATGGCAACGCCTCACATAGACTCACTTCACATTCCGTTGGTGCCCAAGGTCCCCTGACCTTACTGCACATGACTTTTTCTTGAGGCGTTATTGCAAACAGGAAGTTTACAAAGCAAGACCAACAAATTTGAATTAACTAAGGCAATCCATTCGAATATTATTTGCGGCTATTCTTGTCTCAACTCTCCAAGCAGTAATGAACAACTTTTTGGTAAGATGCCGCACATGCATCAACGAGCAGGGGAGCATTTAAAATACGTTTCTATGGATTTTAAACGTTTTTGGTGTCGATAAACCCCTTCTTCGTTGGATCAGAAATTTTCTATCTAACGTTACTATACAAGTTGTACTAAACGGATTAAAATTTGTAACCCATATTATAAATGCTCCGTTTTTACCTTGACCCTCTTCCTCGATTTTCATGAATGATCTCTTGTCTTCGACTTTTAGTCCAATAAATTGTGTAACGCGATATACCCCTTTAAATGCCACTGTCTATATGATTGGCGCTTGCATCGATGAGACCGAACATCTTGAAGTTCTCGGTATGTGCATCACTGACCACCTCCCTTCTTAAATGGCTAAAATCTTCAAGTCGTATATGTATTGAGGGCCGTAGCCAGAGTTGAATTTAAAGTAGGGCAACAGTCATATTATGTAGGGCATTGGCAAATTTTTTATTTGATCATATGTCAAAAGGTTTCAAAATATTAATGTAAAAATTTGACTCTCTCATACTGTGTACTGTATTGAACAATCAGTAGGTACCGTACGCAAAAAAGAATTCACCTCTTCTCCCCCTTAGTACAATAAGCTTAATGAGTAAACGCAATAATCTTTGGAAGATGTTTTAACAATCCGAAGCTCACACCGACTACAACAACTATCTTCTTGTTAATAACTAAATAAGGTTATTTGAAGCAAAGCCTTTCAATAGAACTTAAATCTTCCGTTACTCAGTCTCCAATACAATATATGTATGCCACTTCAGGTGTCCAAAAGGTTGTCCACTGGCCACTGCTCTTTGTCTTATCTGTTAACTATGTTTGTCTTACTTTAAAAAATTGAGATATCCTAATGTTAGTGGATGACAAGAATTTCTTTTTAATTGTTGAGTCAAAGCCAACAGAACCTACTTCAGTCTTTCAAGGCTTTTTAAATCCAAAAATCCCCGCACGCGCTGGGGTCCATTTTCACCGAGTACGATTACAATTACGGTTGCTAGTCGTATCGGCACTTAATTTGAAATTATTTGCAATAAATAAAAAAAAAGTGATGGTGACACGAATAGGTACTAGGAAGAAAAGAGTTTGGGACTGCTTAATGCAAGCAGGTACACCAGGAAAAACCAAATAAATTAAAATTTTAAATTAAAATATTACAAAAAGGAAAAAAAAGAAAAACTGCAAAATTTTAAAATCAAAAATTTCAAAAACATAAAAAAAACAAAGAAAAAAGTAAATACGCGTGTATAAGACACTTGTCAAGTTCGTAAAAAAGAAATAAAATAAAAAAAAATATTAAAAAAAGAGTTTTTTTTTTTTAAACAAATAAAAAAGAAAATAAGAAAAAAAAACATGAAAAGACAACAAACAAATTTACAAAATAAAAAAAAAACTTTTAAGAACGTGGTACACTGGTCTTAAGAATTTGTTTTAAAATGTATTTATTGATATGAAAATCAAATAAGTCTTCATTCGAATTCAAAAGCTTACTCATTCTTGTCAGTGGCTCATGCATTCCGTAGTTTGTTCTATGTTTAGGAACTTTAATCAAACTATGAGAACGCAAAATATAATCTCCACCTCGATAATTAAAGAGGATAGAATTTAGAATATCTGGAGAATCAGTGTCACCAGTAATAATTTGATGAAGGAAAACAATATCATTGTTTGTTCTCCTTTGACAAAGTTTTTGCATCTGTAAAAATGCAAGTCGATCATCATAAGAAGGGATATTATTGGGGTCAATCCATTGAAGCCCTTTAAAGGCGAAACGTGAAAAATTGCGTTGAACTGATTCTAGTCACTCAATATGTATCTCATAATGAGGAGACCAAACTTGTGATGCATATTCGAGATGGGGTCGAACTCATAGCTGGGCATTAACGGGCATTTTTTCGTTAATCCGTTAATCGTTAATTAACGAAGTTAACATTCCCATTAACGGATTAACTTTTCAGTTAACTTAAAAAAATGTTAACGATCGTTAAATTTTCCAAAGTCCGTTAATCGTTAATCGAACACAAATACCATACAGATATACATTCAGATTAGATCATTGGTAATTATTTTTATAATTAATAAAAAATTAGTCAACAACCTTCAGGAAACACAACGCCGCGCCGTCTATTTATTCGCGATAAAAATACAAAGTTTCAATTTCTAATCGACACTGGTGCTGAAATTTCGATAGTACCTCGCAAATTCTGCCAGCAAATCAAAGAACCAAACGATTTCATTCTGCTTACTGCGAACGGTGGAAAAATTCATACATACGGTTGCAAACGATTAACAGTTGACTTAAATCTTAGACGCGCTTTTGATTTCACTTTTGTTATTACCGACATCGATCGCCCTATTATAGGAGCTGATTTTTAACACAAACTCAATATTCAACCGTGGCTTGTGCAAGTTCGCCTTCGTTTATTTAACTTAAATCTAGACTTAAAATTTATCTTAAAGCTAATTGTAAAAGACTTAGAACTAAATTACAAACTTGCTTACAATATATTCGCGTTGTTTTGATTTGAAAAGATTGTGCCCTCTTATTGGCACAATCTTTTATATAAAAGCAGACGCGAATTTATTTTAAATACTAAAAGATTTTAATTAAGTTTTACGCTTCTTGGTTCTAAGTAATTTAAAATTAGCTTTAAGATAAATGTTAAGTTTGATTTAGGTTTAAACGAATCGAAATGAAGGCGAACTTGCACAAGCCACGATTAAATATTGAATGAGGATGACTTTTTCAACTCTGGTTACTCAATCTTCAGAAAAACCTAAGAACAACAAATCATTAAGAAGTAAAGCTCAAAGTCTCGTAAAAATGTGGCTAGATTTGAAGTCAAAAGACTCGTTAAATGAAGCGGCATTCCTCGGGGAACAAGTATCAACAAATCTGTTTATCCAACACAATACTTCCATACCCTCAAGCGCTGCTGTTGAACGTCTCTTCTCCACGGGCAAGGATATACTTCATCCGAAAAGAGCCTCGCTTTCCAACGAGAACTTCAACATGCTGATGTTCATGAAGGGGAACAATCACATTCATATACATGTGACTGAATAAATTGTTGTTTTAACACTTAAACTCTTATAAAATATAATTTACTATATTAAAAAAAATTTACTTGTCTTTTCTTGTTTCCAACTTCCAATTTTTATAAGAAAATAAAATTTTTATGGCGTGTTAACGGATTAACGATTAACGTTAACTGGCGTTAATTTTTCTAAAATTTAACGTTTTAACTGTTAACGAAGTTAAATTTTTAATTAACGGATTAGCGATTAACGAAGTTAACTTTTTGATTAACGGTGCCCAGCTATGGTCGAACTAAACTGTTGTACAAGCTAAAGGTAACGTTAGGGTCAAGAAATTCCTTGGACCAACGCTTAATAAATCCTAACATTGAGTTAGTTTTGTTGACGATGTTGTTAATGTGTTCTGAAAAATCTAAATTGGATGTGAAAAGAACTCCTAAGTCCCTAACCTTAAAGACACGGGATAAGATGTGTTGGGAGATAACATAATCACATAATGCAGGATTGCGCTTTTTTGAAATTGTCATTGTCTGACATTTTCCTGGGTTAAGATTTAAATTATTCTTTTCACACCATATAACAAACTTATTAATATCATCTTGCAGTTGAACGCGATCTTCATTGCATGAAATAATTTTGAAGATCTTCATATCATCTGCAAAGATAAGAATTTTACTATTTCGAACACTGAACGGTGCATCGTTAATAGCTAAAATAAATAAAAGGGGCCCTAGATGACTACCTTGTGGTACACCCGACTTGGCGATGAAAGGTTTTGAGTAAGAGTTTCTGAATTTTACTTGGTAAGATCTATTATCAAGATAAGAAGAAATCCATTTGACGAATCCTGGAGGAAAGCCATATGAATTCAATTTAAACTTGATAATAGTATGAGAAAGTTGATCAAACGCTTTGGAAAAATCGGTGTAACCACAATCAACTTCCTTTCCACTTTCTACAGAATTTATGCAAAAGTTCAAGAAGGTTTGTCACCGTTGAACGTTTCTGCATAAAGCCATGTTGTTCAAAGCATATGTTATTTTTGGTGTAGAAGACTAAATTATCACAAACAACTTGCTCAAAAAGCTTTGGAATGCGAGACAGTTTAGATATAGGCCTATAATTTGTAATATCAGACTTGTCTCCTTTCTTAAAACAGGTGTTATGTAAGCAGTTTTCCACATGCTAGGGAATTTTCCTAGTTTTAACGACAATTCATTAATATTACGTGGAGACAAGGCCAAAACCATCCTACATTTTTTTAAAACAATAGGTGGAATACCATCGGGGCCAAAAGAATAGTCTTCCTTAAGAAGGCACATACAATTAACAAGTTTATCGAAATCGATAAGAACATTGTTGAAATTTACTTGGGGACAGTTTCGCAGATAATCAAAGAAATCAGTATCCACACTTATGGGAGTATCGATGAAAGACTGGCTAAAATTATTTGCAAAAGCATCACAAATTTCAGAATTACAGTTCAAAACAATATTGTTGTATTTGAAGTTTAACGGATAAACATAACATTTTTTTTTAGAATGGACAAAATTCCAAAAACTTTTAGGATCCTGTTTAAGTGAGTTTCCCATATTTATGAGATATTCATTGTAATGATTAAAAGAGAGACATTTGAACTCTTCGAAAAGGGAGATATAAACTACTTGGTTCTCCAATGTCATAAAACTGATATAATTTTTCCAAGCCTTGTTCCTTCTATTACGAAGGCTTCTCAGTTCTTTCGTATACCAAGGATGACTGGAGTTATTTGAGTTAAAACTTCTTTTTTTGGGTACTATTTCGTCAATGGATCTCATCATGATTACTTCGAAATTGTCTTGGACAGTAGTACTCACTTACACATTCAAAACTTGGGTGCTTATAGCCAAAGACACTCTGAACTTTTAGTTGCGATCGAGAGGAAAGTCTTACGGAGAATAGTTAGTCCTGTTTGTGAGGAAGGATGATTCCGGAGACGATATTAACACAAGCTATATCAAATCTACTGCAAAGCAGACTTGTTGACAAAAATTAAGATTGGTACACTCGGGACTGGACACCTTTCTCATATGAGCGAAGAGGAACCGGCCCGCAAGGTTGTTTGCGATACAATTCATGGTAGGAGACATCGCGACAGATCAAATTTGTGCTGGAAGGATTGCGTACACTAGGACGCCCAAGGCCTAACTAACTAAAACTAAGGGTGTTAGTTTTCCGTAGTTATAATGTATGCATGAAGTTATATTGGTGTAACAAATTATAATAATATACACCCTGGTAGCTATATTGGAGCCCGCGCATTGCAGTTCATCTTCATTATTTAGTTTTAATAAACATAGATGTAAGAGTTTTTAATAGTTAAAAGCGAAAAACGACGCACGCACGAGATGAATTTGTATAAACTAGGGAGAACATTTTCATATGTAGGGCATTCTTTAAGGTAGGGCATATTTATATGAACTTGATTTGATATGGTTTTTGACACAAAAATTGTCGAATCATTTAAAACCTTGAAACACCGTCGTGATGTTTCTTGTCTATAACTTTTTTACCGTTACATTTACGGTCGGTCAATGTTCCAATGAAATAGCCAGTTGAATTCATCCCCTTAAACATTTCAGCCCTAAAACTTGCTCTTTTGACATTCCTATTAGTTTAGTCTAACTTGATGCGTACTGTTAACAGATTCGTTTTTTAGCCAAACTCCGCGAATGTGGAACTCTCTTCCAAGTCCAATATACACCAACATTTCTTTTGCAACCCCTCCCTTCATCATTAATCCGCTCACGGCATAATAAGGCTAAAAAGAACCTTTGGAGCTAGGCAAACAAGATATTGAAGAAAAATTCATTTAGCGAAAAATTCAAAACCTCGGTCTTTAAAAAAGAGTTCAATGCCATTCATTGACAGTCTATTTGATTTGAAAAATTGTGTTGTTTCACAAGTGTCCATAAGTATTTTTTTTGATAAAGGGTTTTTTGAGTTAACATTTTTTTAAGCCTGAACACTTTTTAAATAATTTAATCTTACAGATTCTTATTTTGCCCGTTGAAAACTTAACATCAGTAATATTCCTAATTTAAGTGCAACACTTTCTATCAACTACACAACAAAAACAAACCGAAACAGTGACTGTGCTTTTGCATTTGAAGAATTTAAAAGACGAAACAAAAAAAAAATTACAAAACACTCCTTTTTCGATTTGCTCGCAATGCTCACCCGTTTCCGGTTCGTCCTTTTTCTATTTATTATTACCTTAATCTCAGAACAGAACAGAGAGCTCTTTAATTAAAATTCAATTTAAAGTATCCATGACTTAATATTCCTTCACTTACCTTGAACTCCTTACTTTCTTTGATCCGCAATTCAGCACGAACACAGTCTCCTGGTTTTGGCCGTCCCAAGAGGGCTAATTTATCCTCTTCTGTCAGCTCTTCGGGGCGTTTAGCTTCTGCTGCTTGTATTAGTCCTGCCAGTTCATCGTCTGATGAGGTTGTTGTTTTATTTGTTCATTTTATTTAATTTTAAGGTTTTCATCGGATGTCATTTGATTTTTTTGTTTGTTTTGGAATTCAAGGTTCACACAAAAAAAGGGTAAAAATATACAAAATCTGAATTAATATAAAACTTTTGGAATTTGATTTTGTTATTGTGGTTGTATTTGTGAAAAGAAAACATTGTGTAGAACAAGTTTCATCATCTAAAAAAGAAGCCGTGAATTGCACTAATGCCAAAAGCCATAGGTGAAATGTGATTTCCCATCCTTGGGGAGCTTCTCAACTTCCCCCAAGCAATGAAAAATGGTCTTCATTGCTCATGTGATTCAAATGTATTTGCAAAACTTCGAGTGCATCACAAAGGTGCGTGCTGCAATCAACAATAACTTTTTTTCAAACTTTTTTGTCATAACATCACGCCATAGCAATTAAAAGCCTCTACTCTACTTTGACAAGGACTTAACTCAATGCCATAGACATCAACACAATAATAGCAAGCACTTAAGACCTAAGATGAATTGTTTTTGTGTGTTTGTGGGGGGGGTTAATAACAGGAAATGAATTCTCTGATTGCATGCTGGAATTTAATGCTTTAAACACGATAACACGATGAGTGAGTGATTTGGAAGATTCTCTAGTCTACTTAATCCTAACAGGTGGATTGAAATTCTACTAATCGTAGAGCCAAAACACTACAAGTGGGTTTTTTGGTGATGTTGGGCAGTGGGGAAGATTAACAAAATATTTATCTTTAGAGATTGAATTCTCCTTTAGATAGAACGTGGGAACAGTATCTAATGGTGCTTCAGGGATAGTTTTTTGTTGGAGTATTTTTAATATTGATTTATATTTAAAGAGGGAAGCCTTGGAAAAAAAGTAATGGTACTCAGTACGTAACCATGAGAAAAAGTAACTAAACGAAACTACTAAAATTGCTCTATGACTTTATTTTTTCATGATTCTAAAATATTATTGGGCTTCAAAGCTGTAACATTTAATCACACTGCCGATGACCTAAAGGGGGAGGACGGATTTCGAGATTTGTAACTCAATAGCGCTTAGCGTTTAAGTTTTCGATATACCTATCTACTCAATTACTTTCGTTAAAGGGAGTAAAGGACCAACTATAATATTGTAAATAAGAAATGTCAAAAACGACGACGAAAATTGTCTAAGTTAGCAAAAGTAATGGGCTTGCCCTTCTCTTCTTTAAATTGTCAAATTCACTCAAGCAATAAGCGAATGAAGCCGCCGCTCGCCGCAGTAAAATTTAAATGAAAAGTTAACAAACGTAGCTTAATTACATTATGGTTTGCTCAAAGGTATTCGCTGGTTCACTTGAACGTGCTTAGGTGAGCAAAATTGCATTAAAGTTGAGTATTAACTTCCAAAAAGACAAGCTGTAAGAAAAGCGATCAACACAGAAACTGCTTTCAAAGGAGAACCGGCAAAAATGTATTGAAGCTGGCCCTGGAACCAATAACGAGAAGAAGCTATTGCTACTATAGAGCGTAGCATTGAGGAAGACCCGAATGAGTCCATCCGCCATCGAGCACAGGAATTGGATCTGTGTCCATCCACTTTATGGAAGATTTTGCGGAAGGATCATGGTTTGCGTGCTTCCAAAATCCAACTTGTTTAAGAATTGAAGCCAAACGATCATCAAGCAAGGCGTAGATTCGTCGAATGGGCCAAAAACGAGATGGACGTTGTTCCCGATTTTCATAAGCTAATTTTGTTTAGCGATGAAGCGCACTTCTGGTTGAATGGCTACGTCGACAAACAAAACTACCGCATTTGGAGTGAAGCTAATCCTCAAGTGTATGTCGAAACACTGTTACATCCAGAAAAAATGACTGTTTGGTGAGCTTTATGGGCTGGTCTAATCATTGGTCCGTACTTCTTCAAAAACAATGATGGCCACAACGTTACAGTCAATGGTGATCGGTATAGACATAGAGCCATGATTACTAACTTTTCATTCCTGAATTGAACAATCATGATGTCCAGGAGCTTTGTTTACAACAAGACGGCGCAACTTATCACACAGCTTGTGCCACAATCGATTTATTGAAAGACACGTTTGGTGACCGCCTAATTTCACGTTTTGGACGTCCAGATTGGACTACATCCGAGCCAGCCGTGGCAGTCATATGCCAGAAATCATATTTAAAATGTAATGCCACAAGATTATCTTTCGAATAAATAAAAAATCATGTCAATCGAATATTCCATCGTTGTTTTATTTGCAACATAAAGTTCTATACCTCTAAAAAAACACCCTTTATATTAATGGAAAGGTGTTCTTGTCTACTTTAACTTTTACTATGACAGTAAGTCCCAAATCACTGTGTGGAAAAAGTTATTGCACAATAAAGTCATTCTCAAGTAATAAGTGGTTTATTGTTTTCATCTTGACCTTGGAACCAATAACGAATACATCATTTCGTTTTTGGCAAGAAGTCCCAAATCAATGTGGGGAAAAAGTTATTGCACAATTAATTAATTCACAAAAAAAAAAAAAGTGTTTTCTTTTTTTCATCAATCAAAACAAAACTTCTTTTTAATCTTTCATCAATTACCTTTAATACACCTAGATACTAGACAACAGACGTTGTTATATGGTATGGGCACAACTCCCTTTTGCCAGGTGCCCTGTTAAGCAAGTGCAATAATATTGGGTTATCGCACTAATGCCGATTGCTATGAAAATTAAAAAGAAGTTTTGTTTTGTTTTCTTTTGTTAATCTTTTCTGTTATGATGAAAACAAGAAAACACTTATTTTTTTGTGAATGACTTTTTCCCCACATTGATTTGGGACTTCTTGCCAAAACAAAAGTTAAAGTACACAAAAAAACCTTTCAATTGACATTTATCATGTTGTTATTGGTTCCAAGGTCAAGATGAAAACAATAAATCACTTTTTACTTGTGAATGACTTTATTGTGCAATAACTTTTTCCACACAGCGATTTGGGACATATTGCCATAGTAAAAGTTAAAGTAGACAAATAAACCTTTCTATTGGTAAATATCATGTCGTTATTGGTCCCTAGGCCAAAATGCCGGTTCTCCTTAGTGTGTCTAATTTATTTTGTCAGCATACTTTGTGCAAAACACCATGAAAAGAATCAACTAGAAAAAAGTGAAAATATATTTCAAAAATTTACGAAAATTTCTTCAGTCCTTTTACGTCCATCTAAACAGTAAGTGTAACTGTACGGCAGTGTATAGATTCATGCATTTACTCTTTACAAAAATGTTCGGTACAATCAAAATTGAAGTATGCGAACAGAAGAAGCCATTATCGCATTTGCAGATAAGAATGAGGAAAGATCAGGGACAACATTCATATCATCAATACGGTCCACCAAACTGAAACCCCACAAGAAAGAATCGTTAAACAAATGAATAGCCAATACGTTGAAGGTACCATCTGTATCAAATGGCTTTTTTAGTGATTTAAGAGAGAGAAAAGAGTTTATGTAGCTTTTTAATCTTCCTTATGTGTGGGCTTTCTACATAGGTACTTATTTTTTCTTGTATGCCCTTACAAGTAGGTTCAAAGGTCTTTTTGTGAGTATTAACACCTAAGCCAAAGATCAGTCCAGTAAGTGAGGAATTGTTTTTGATAATCTTAATTACGACGTTTGCCAATGTTCAGTTATTTCTTTCCTATTATTTGACATATATCTCGGAGTGTGTCAAAGACAGCATGACGTCTTATGACTTACGCGTTAAAAATTTTAAAATTTAAGTTATTCCATTAAATTTGCCTGTTTTTAAAGGAAAATTAGCAGCTTTTTCTACTGGAAAATACTGTTTGCACTATAACATGCAGCCGTAGTATGAGGCCGTTTGGTCCATTAAAATATTTCTCCTCATTACGGTTGTGGTGGAAGATACATTAAAAAACTTGATTATAGTTGCTTTGAATGTTTTTGGCTAAAAATTACTGATTTTCAAGTATTCTTTCTTTCAAATCTTTCAAAATTCTGTCTCGCATAAATCTGCTCCTCCAAACTAATGTCAGGTTTTCCAATTCTTCGTTTCTTGTGTAATATGCTATTTAACACATCCGATTCAAAAGTAATTCAGATTTGACGGCAAAACAAAAGGTCTATTTTAATACATATGTACAAATAGGTGGAAGAATGAAAACCATCGGACCATATTTTACGGCCGAACGGGTAGCAGAATTATCTTTTTGGTGTGAAAAAAAAATTATATTCTGTTCATCTTGTATAACCCTATTATTTCCAATTTCCAACAATCGAATGTTTGTTTGTTCTAACAAAATGTAAAATTGTTGAGTTAAGTGTCAATATTTTTAATTTGGTTGGTTGCATGATTCAAATTAAATAGTAAATCGATCAACGATGACTGCAAATAAATTCAAAAATCAGTCTTCGTAATATGATTCTTCGCCGCTGTCGTAAATTATCAGTTTCTGTGCTGAAGCTGAACAAAGCTTAGGCAGAGACAGACCTCAAAGAGAGATAAAGACTCATACATAATTGAAAGGTCGGCACACACTACACCCAGCAGAAAAATAAGAAATGCATTATATTTCAATAGTCATTGAAATTCAGTTCTTTTACGGTTCGATAGAAAGTACTTTTGTTACGATATCGATAAGTATCGAATTCGACACCAATTAATACTAATGATTATAAAAACTAAGTAATAAAGTTATAATTTACAATTTTTTTTTTGTTTTTTTTTCAACACTGTTGCAGTAGTAAAGCGAGGGCCTGCATCCGCTAATTCCATTGTTGTATTTGAATAACAAAAGATGACCTTCTGTTTTAAACAATAATTTGAGTTTTTGTATTTAAACAACAATAAATTTAGAGGTGCTTCTACCAATGGCTTTTTCTATCAATTATTTTGGCTGGAGTTATAGCTATTTCACATTTGCCGACGAAAAGTCAAAGCACAAATTTCACGAAAGCTGATCCATTTGTCGAAGCAACTTGTAGTGACACATATGGAAGTGGAGCTTATATAAAAAACATTTATATTCATAGCAATTGATATTAAACAGTAAAAGTCTACGATTGGGTACCAAGAAATCAGTGGAGCTATATAAGCTTATGCGTAGTGCATTGACTTCTGCTAGCTGGTCTTAGGTTCAAATCAAAAAACATTAACTTAAACAAAAAGTTTTTCAATTAAAAATTAAAATAAACTTAACTTCAACCAAAAGAATTGACAGAAAAAGCCATTGCTTGAAGCACCTCTAAATTTGTTGTTGTTCAAATACAAAAACACGTAACACGTTTTAAGAAGTTTATACACTGCCAATCACAAGGTTAAGGCCACATATTTTTCAACTGATTTTCGCTCTGTATGCCTGTTGGAATTTATTTAACCCAGAAAATTTTACTACATGAGAGTAGGAACATATTTTCTTAAAATAAAGTGATACAATTACAAACCCTATATAGGGTTAATAAGAAAAGACCGTTGGAATTTCCCTACATTAATGAATGAGCTACTTAAAAACGATATAAAAAAGTGCGTCACTAAGATGAGGCGGAGGCCATTGCGAATATTTCGTTGAAGAAGTTCACATCAGCGATTTTTTTCAAAATTTTGGTTGCAATATTTAAGAACGTTTTATAAATAACCCTTTTTATTTAATTTCAATTACAAATGGGTTCCGGAAAGACGTTGACAGTGGCAGAAAGAGGACAAATCGATGCTTTCAAGGAAATGGGACTCTCAAGCCGAAAAATAGCAGGGAAGCTGAACAGAAGTAAGACAGTTGTAAAAAACTATCTTGCTTATCCTCAAAACTATGGAAAAAAACAAAATGGACGCACAGCCCAAGCAACAACATCCCGAGAAAAGCGGTTAATCCTACGTATTGCTTCAAATTCCACTCAACCAGCTACTAAAATAAGGTCGAAAAGCGGAGTATCAGCCAGTATTTCGGAAGTCCGAAGGATAATAAAAAGATTGTACTATGCAGAGAAGAACCTGTTCTAAAGCAAGTACACAAGGAGCTGCGAATGAACTTTGCAACAGAACATGTCGCTGGGAGCAGACAATGGAAACGCGTTGTCTTTTCGGATGAAAAAAAGTTAAACCTTGACGGCCCCGATGGTTACAACTTTTATTTCCATGATTTAAGAAAAGAGGAACTAATTTTGGGAAGACATCACAGCCGTTAATCAGGGGTCATGGTGTGGGGAGCTATCACCTACTATGGCAAAATCGAGTTGGAGTTTCTTTCTACAACAATGAACGGAAACAGCTACAAATGCTTGTTGTAACGGTCATTTCCAAAGATGAAAAATATTTTTGGACCTCTGCCTTGGATTTTCCAACAAGACAATGCTCCCATCCACACTTCCAGGGTTGTCAAAAGCTGGATTTTATCAGAAGACGTTGAGCTTTTGCCATGGCCGGACTTGAACATAATCGAAAACGTATGGTCATGTCATGGCTATCTCGAAAGGAGGTAGACAATTTGAAGACAAGGACACCTTAATTGCAGCTATCCGTGATGCCTGGGACGAGATTTCGCTTGACTATTTGAAAAAACTTTATGATTCCATTCCAAATCGTCTAATAGAGGTCATATCAAAAAATGGGAGGCATACTCATTATTAATGGAGAAAAATTTAATAAATAAATGTTTGAAAACCAAAAACTATACACATTTCTTTCATTTTTTTGATATTTTATATGATTTTTCATGTGGCCTCATCCAAGTGACGCACTTTTTCATACTCTTTTTAAGTAGGTCTTTAATGGACGTAGAGAAATTCCAACAGTCTTTTCAAATTAACCCCTTAATTTTATGACTTTCTTTTAAGAAAATATCTACCTACTCAAATGTAGTAAATTTTTATGGGTAAGAAATTTCCAGCGAAAATCAATGAAAAAATATGTGGCCTCATCCTAGTGATTGTCAGTGTATAGTCATGTTTTCCTCCGCTTTCAGTATTAATGTTCTATAACTTCAATTGCCAAACTGGGATATAAATGACATACGATAAATCAATTCCATAAATATTTTATAGACATTTAGAGACGTTTAAATTCGGGGCCTTGAAAATATTGCAATTATAAATCAGAGGGTTAAGTACTTTTAAAAATTTGACTAGTAAACTTTATATAAAAAAATTATCCAGGGGTGCATGTATTCATAACTTTATGAACTTTTTGTTTTTTATTTAAGATTGGATTTTGTACAACATTTTTGCTTTGAATTGAATTAAAAAAAAGTGCATTTTAAGGTAAGAGAAATAGATTATTGAAATTAAGAAAAAAATCAAACTACGTGGAATAATAAACTAAGAGCCGATTTTTCAATCATCAGATAAACAAGCAGATAGTGTTTATTCGACAGATAACAAAATATTGGATTTTCAATCGTCAGATAGACTTTATATGACGAATAACGCACTTATTTATTCAACCGATGAATACTCAGATATTTTTTTTTGCTCAATACGTTGTTAGATTGGGTAGATACGACATAATGTACGCACGAATGTTTCTCATTTAAATGAAAATATTTACGCACCTCATAGATATTGACGAAAGATTTTGGATTGACAGATTTCTCTCATTTAAATCTCGCAAAACTTATAGAATAAGTATATTTTTAATAACGATGATGTTATGTTAGTTTGATGAGAAATAACCAAATAAAACGAAGCCATCAACATTTAACAGAACTGTTAAGTCAAGTAACAGGTAACTATAACATAATTCCTTCAATAGTTTAGTCACAATTTGCCTTGTTTGATTTTCGTTTTAGTAATTCACTTTATATATGTAAATAGCTAACTGATCCAACGAATGTCGACTAGTATGTGTGCACAAGGTTTTTTCAGCAAGGGGCTTGTAATGTTAGTGTGGAAAAAGTGATGTTTTCAAAATCGGTTAGCAGTTACTCAATAAACAATGATATTTTATTTTGGTGATATTAATTCACCACTTTAGTCAGTCCGTCAAAAAGTGATACTCCGATAACGATTGTCATGAACATTTCCTACAGTGAATAGAGCTTTTGTTAGATTTCTAGTTGTCGAAACAATACTAACATTTAAAAAAGATTTACTAATTTTATGTCTACACAAATTTTAATGCCACACCGTTCCTTAGGTGTGCAACATGTGACTTAACTTATGTTAACGCCAGTCGCACCGAAAGTGTACCGAAATCAGCTCACTTTAGTTTGTACAATTGATCGGAAAGCTTTTGTCAATTCAAAACTAAGTCTTATTTTTGTGAGTCCAAATAGACGACTAAACTATTTAAGGAAATATTTGCCTTCTGGTTTTAGTTTTTGAATATTAGTGTATTGCAAATTGTCGATGAATAGTAACAAACAATCTTAACGATCAACAAAACTCTAAGTTATTGAACATTTTTCTATGTCAATGAATTTTACTTACAAATTTTTATTTAGAGAAGCGAAGACATGGAAAATTGCGTTTTTTTTTTAATTTATGTTTTGAAGTTGTATTATAGAGTTTGTTTTATGTTTGTAAATTGTATATGTTGAAACGCAATTATTTAGCAGAAGAGTATGTATGCCAAAAATAGATTCATGAACATTCATTACGATGAACAAAATATTGTTGACATTATTTATAGATATACGGAAAATGTTTGTAATTGTACAATCGGAAGCCCATAGTGAAACAAGCGTAACAAGCATTCACAGTCCGAAAATGTTCCAAAAATGTGAATTTCAGTTAAAAAATTAAATAAATTTTTGTTTGTTAAAATTAAAAATTTTAAAATATGTGATTTATAGTTTGTTTAATTTTTTTCTTGTATCAATGTCAAAAAACAATTGTAGTTTAAAATTTTTTTTTTTATATGACAAAAAAGCGCAATGAATATCTTAGAATATTATGAAGAATATCATGAAGATGAAAAACATAAGATTATTCACAATTTTATAAAAAAAAACAATTATTAAAAATATAAAATATGAATAAAATGTGAGTGGAAACATTAAAGTTGATTTTAATTAAAATTAAAAAAAGAAATATTTATTGTAAAGATTTAATTTTGGTCGTGTTATACCGTCTCCATAAATATTTTATATACGACACTTTTTATAAGTGGATAAACGTCAACACACATATTATACGACACAGGATTTTTGTTTGTTTAAATATGTTTTGTACTACGTACCACAGTATTGTGTAAAAAATTTAAATGGGTCCGATTTTCTATCCGGGTCTGTGGGTTTAAAAATTTAATCATATCACTGTTTTTGTTTATTGTCTTAAAGGTAGTAATTAGATTCTTAATATATGTTCATAGTTTTTAAATTACCGACACCCAAATTTTTTGAGAGGAGAGGTAAAATTGGAAAAGATTATTTAAAAAAGATTTTTATTTTGCAGTGTGTTGTTGGAAAACTTAAATAAATATTTTGCCATAAAAAGCGAGAGCCTATAAAGTGCTCTGTGACTTTTTTGGTGCTCAAATGTGCAGTAAATTTGATGGTCTCATTATTTTCTTGGTACACTTTACTTTAGTTGATTTTTGGTTTTGAATTTTTTTTTCAAGTGACGAAACTAATTGAAGACAAAAATTCTTTCAACTTTATTTTTTAAAATCGACTCTTCTGTTGATCAACTGACGTATTTGAGTCATGGGATCTAAGAGTATTCGAAAGTATTAACATCAATATTATTTAAACTTATTACAACTACTTTTCTTTGAAACCTTTAATGCAAAGCTTCCAATTTAATTTCAATTATTGTCAATTATAAGAACAAAAAATTAATTCGGCTTTTCGGAAAGTTGGCCATGTACCAATTCACGATAAATGTATAAATTAAAATGTGTCATTGTTTAAAACAATTATTTCGTTAATGACTTGAATTTAATGAAGGAAATAAAAATCGAAAATTCAAAAAAGTTAGTGGCAAGGTAAATTAAAAACAAAATAAAAAAGGACTTTCAAAATATAATACCTGATGAAAATATTTCACTAGGTGTGTTTTTTTGGCAAAGCTATCCGTATTCGCAGTAGTAGACTATATGTATTACAAATACAACACGATACTGCTGATAAAAATAGAAGCAGAATCATACTGCAGATAGAATTTAGAAAAATTCCATAATCGTCTTTAAAACGATTTAACAACTGCGAATGCGTTTTTTTTAGTAAATCCTACTGCACTGCGGATAGATTTGCCAAAAAACACACCTACTATAAAAACAGAAGGAACTTGGAAAAAACCATACATTTTTCTAAACTAAGAAAATTAATCAAATAATCAATATTGAAAAAAAACAACAATTTACAAACTAAAAAAGGGAAAAACAAGGAATTAAACAATTGCACTTTTTGGTCGCACTCTATTTAAGGTATATAGATATTTTTGTGGGACCGTATTATGTGTTTAATATTTTATATAAAAAATTGTTTGTGTTTAAAAAAAAAATCAAATTAAAATATTTTAATAAAATTTAATTTTTACTGAAATTTTTGGTATTGACTAGAAGCAAAATATAAGAAAAGAAAATAAAGAGTTTGAAAATACTTTAGATAAGAAAGTAATCAAAATTTATTCTTAATATTTATTTATCTATTTTTCTATTTAATAGTTAACAAATGAAAACTTTTAAATTACCTGCTGCTATCTGGGGTTCTCCAATATTAACATAGAATACAACGTCCTTCTCATAGCTTCCTTCTTCAATTATAGCAAGGCTTAGGAATTTTCTGCAATTAAACAAATTTGTTTTTCATTAGAGAGGGGAAAGAGAAAGAGGGCTTAAATAATTATTATTTGAATGAATTTTTTAGGATATGTCAGTTAAATTGAGACATCTCTATTAAACGAATTTGAAGGAATTTTGTTTGGGATTTGTTTTATTTTTTACTCTTCCAAACTTTTAGCCAGTTGCTTTACTGATTGAAATTTAAACAAAAAAATTTTTCTCATAAAAAAATGAAAAAAACAATGATTGACGATTTCATAAGAATTAAGGGATCAAAACTTAACTTGCCTTTTGAGAAAAAAAAGAAAATAAACAACAGAATTAAAGAGAAGGATAACAGCCATTCTCTAAGCTCTAACAGAAAGTCGAATTCTTTCACCCTTCAGGCATTTTTGTAAAAAAAAACAAAATCAAAAACAGATTTCACATTCAGTCGACAAATCAAGTCGTTGTTAAAACAAAAAGTTGGAAAAGCAAAAAAAGAGGTCTTCAAAACAAACATAAAATAAACACAAAAAAGAGCAAAACTGTGTTGCTACCCACAGCGCAATAAATGCCTGTTTTTTTTGTTTACTTAATCTTTTTACTTTTTTTTGTTCTAAGACGGAAGCTATTAGCAGTAATAGTCCCTTAGTTATTCGAAGTTAACAAAACAACGTCAGGCTGTATTAAACAAAATTTGCGAAATACATAAGAAAAATTGGTTTTATAGATGATAGGCATATAGGATCAAAATAAACGTTAATTCACTTATAAATAACTTTTTTGTGTCTCCGGACACAACTTTCCCTTGAAAAAAAAAAATCAATTTCGGTCTTATCCATTAAAAAGTTTGTCCTCCTTAAAAACCGAATTTAAGGAGTCGGAAGACATATAATTTTATTAAAAACTTTGTTTTCTGTTTTTTATTCAAAATATAAACAACCACTTCCAAGTCGAGATGGAAGAACATCCACACTGAATATTTGGTAATAAACACCAGTATATAGAGAATAAAAATCATCAGACATCAAACCCTAAAGCCTTAATTATTCCTGGTTATTTATTTCACACGCAGTGGCAGGGAACAGTGGAACATAGTCATTTTTTTGTTATTCTATTTTTCTAAATTAATATGAACTGTTTTACTTCCTCTAAAGATTGAGTTTGATTCCCAATGGAAGGTTTTTGGTGACAGCAAAATAGAGGAGGAATTTGCCCACTAAGAAACATTTCCACTTCCATTGGAAGATTTTGGTTGAGATGTTTTTCAGACGAAGTCAACTGCGGTGTCTTCAATTCCAGCGATCATGACCTATTTAGTGAAGACTTTAAAGAAAATACTCGGAGTGGTTTTTACTTATCGTTATCAGTATTTAAAAAGTTTTGACTTTTGCTGCTCCAGACCAGCCAGACATTTCTGCACACTAATAGACTGTGTTATCGGTCATGGCGCCGACTGACGAAGAACACATAACCCTGTTCACACATGAATTAATTTGATGCGTGTTCAGACTGAAATTTAAAAATGCTCTCAGAACTTCATTTTTTGATTTATAAGAGCAACATGTAAAAAAAGTTAATTTAGGGGCCAGTTATAGCGATAATTAAAAACCATCATTAAAAGTTAAAACATATCGTGAATTGCATTCAGATTTTCATCAATTCTACAGGGTAGGTCTTCTTGTTATTTAAACGGTCGTGAAACGTACATTTTAAGGTCATCATCAGAATAAAGATGTGGCATAACATTCTTGCACACATGTGGCAAATCATTTTTTAACATGCAGAACATAATAGGACCCAAGATGGAACCCTTTGGAACGCCTGTAAGCAACCTGAATCTGATTCAGAAGAATTATTTCCAATTTTATTTTTTTGTGTTCGTTGATTCAACTAGTCTTGAATAAGACGACCCAACTTTTCAATATCAAAATCCAAAACATAACTTTAATTTTATACACAAAATTTAATGATTAACTCGATCAAAGACTGTATTTGTAAAGTCCAGAGTAAGCTTTGTGCGAAATACTGACTACACCGGAGAAAATAAGTGATGAACCCAACAAAAGGATGTTGACGAACCACGAACAACTTTCGAATTCAACATATAAATGCAAAGCTAGCCAAGAAAGACATATTTGGTGAAGTGAGTTCAGTCTGATTAACTTCGCTGAGGGACGAAATGTGTATATTAAGTCAGTTCGCAAATCCCACATCTTGATATTCACCAGCTCATGTCTACCTATTTGATCAATCACAAACCCCATTCTTTATTGCAATCCAGGACGCACGATATGTGGGCCCAAGACTCATCACTCGGACCATTATCTTGTACCAGAAAAAATAAGATTGTTGTTAGGTATTCTACAAAGCACAAGAACACTCTGGGATAAATTCTTACATTAGACAACATTTTAACGCGAGGTTTAATTATATCTCTCTCCCTTCTGTTATAAATATTGATGATCAGTGAGTTGGATGCGATGATTAAAAAAAATAAAATTAATGCATCTTTGTTTTACCCTACGTTTCGCCAGTTGTTTTCCAGCTTCTTCAGGGGATTTTATTAAGCTACTATTTAATATTAAAAAAACATTGTTTGAAAATGCACAAAAAGTGCGGAAGAAGTTGAGGGCCAATGACAACAGACACGCCCTTCAGAATCGATGACATGTAGGAGTCGTGTGGTCATGCTGCTTAGCAAAAAGCACATAAAACGGAACTGCAATCGTAAACTTGAGCTTAAAAAGTGCGAGATCTAGGAGCTAAAGGATCCCGCAATGCAAAATATTGTTCAAAATAATCACAAAAGAGTTCAATAGCGCACCAAAGAGTATAGCAAGAACTATTCTCTAGTTTTATAACAGCGATTACTGTAGCCAAATTCAGCCTTATGTTTGGGGGGGGGGAGGGGGGGTCATTCGTTATAGATCCTAAAAACTTATAATTTTATATAGCTGAATCTGACGAAATAAAGCAATGGACATTTTAAATTAAATTAAAGAAAACTGCTGGATAAGATTTTATCTATAGAACTTTTCGAAGTGATTTAGGAAGATGCACCACCAGCCACCAAAATCCATTAACATGAAACCTCCTCATCATTAAAAAACATCGACGACGAGGTGTTGCTAACCGTAATCTACAAAACAGTTCAGATACTTCAACCTATCCAAAACCATCAATTGATTTTTAAGGCAAGTTGGCATCTAGAGATATGATAAGAAATATATGTAAACAAGGTTACAAAGTTTCAACTTTGAAGTAGAAAGGATTATACATTCAGACAAATAAAGAATCACTCTTAAAAGTCAGTTTATCTTTGGACTTAGAATTTAATTGGGAAGCCGATTACTTTCTCGAGTAAGTATTTGGTCACTGTAATATCCATCAATGTTGATAATGAGTTGAAAAGAAATGTTAACCAAGAACTGATCGGGCAATATTGTGGCACAGACCTAGCCACAAAAGATCATTGTGAATGTGAATGAATGGACCGGTTCTAAAAGTCTTGCAGACCCAAGTACGGTGCAGTATAAGAAGACAGCGATTTAGGTTGTTTACACAAACAACTTTTGTGCGAAACTGGACACTTTCTAGATGCCGAGCTGTTGGAACAGCTTCGAGGATGATGTCTTGCCTCCAACTACACTGCACTACCACCTTAAGTAAGAAATTTTCAAATCCGTGAATGTTTTATTTCTCTGAACCAGAACTTTAAACGTTAAAAATGAAAATTCAAAAACATATTGATATTTCCACAAATTCATCATGAATCGTCCCACTACAACCCATTCGCTCTGCATTCTACAATTTATTACCACTTAGTGCGATCTTTTAATGGGGCTAGGTAATTTCGGTCTCATAAATTCATTCGCACCTCCTCGAACCATCACCCCCAACGTCATATATAAACTTGCTCTTGCTGCAGCCATCGATATGGTGTCAATGGCAATTAATTAATTTGCGCCAATGTTCTTCTCTATCGATCCAAAATGTGCCAACAATATGAGAGGTAATTTAAAGAGCCGAACGCTTCCATTAATATCACTCGATACACCCGGTTTTCGGTGGCAACGTGAACGTGAGACGCCGATACAAGGCGAAACCTATAAACAAACCAAAAAGCAAATGGCTCAGTGAAGATAACTTTCCAGCCAGAATTTATTGATTTGGAAATAAAGCAGCCAAGGTGAGAATGAAATTATGGGTTAGCAAGCAGAATCAAACTGTTCAAAAGACTTGCGGTTCCTAAATGGGTCATCCTTAACGGTAAGTCTTTTTATGAAACTTCAACGAACTACTAAAACTTGATGGGTTGTGTAAGGAAGGCATAACAATTTGAACAAATAGGAACTCCATGAATTCAATGCCACAAAGCACTGTTGTTGACAATTCGATAAGAACTCGTAAAAAAAACCAATAAATTGGTGCCTTGAGGTCTGCGTGGCATTCAACAACAAGGGAAAAAAATCGATAAAAAATATTGACTGACCGCATTTGTTATGTGACGAGACATACGACACAAAAGAGAGGATAATAGAGAAAAATCCGTGGCGCAACACTAACTGGGTGTTGGGTCTCAGCTCAGGTATACCCGGATGTGCGTTTGTTTAAGATTAATCGATTTATCAGCTCAATTACTTCTTCACATGGAGTGAAAATGAAACTGTTATACGCATCAGTGATAAAGTGTGCAGTTCGTCAACAATGAGCCATAAACAGGGATGGATTGTGGACAAGGACAATTTGAATTTCAAAAAAAGAGAGAAAGGTAAAAAAACTAGAATTGAATTGTTGGTACACTTGGGCGTATACGTACTATTTTCAAATAAAATAGGAAATAGGAACTTTAACTCTTCCCACAGCCTCAGTAAGGATAACCCAACGTCTTCTCAATTTTTTTTTCAAATACAAAAAAAAATCGCCTTAAGCAATTGCTAACTTCGTCCTTCCAACACTGTGGCCCTGAACACAGAGCATGAAACTATGACAGTATCCAGTGTCCCTTATCACGTTTATGCGGTCACGTGTTCACACGAATATAGAAGGCTTTCAATACACCATTGAGCCTGTGATTGCCCGTAAAATAATGTTATAAATAAATATTTGTTATTATTAACGTAATAATACACCTTTTTAGAGCAAGTTGAGCTTGCTTATACAGGACAATAAGGAAGTGTGAAAATATAGTAAATTGTCCTTTGATGGGTCATGGACTTAACATTTTCTGTACTCTGTTATGCGGTCGCTCGTTGTGCCCGTCGGTCATTGCGTTGGTCTCCACACTAAATTGTGCCAAAATATTACATTAAATTTTCCAGCCCAACATAATGGGGGTAGCCTTGTGGATTGAGCGGAACATACTGGTATAAAAACCAAAAGTTATGAGGCTCTGGGTTATTTTTGGGTGTAATTTTATGGCATGGGATTATAAAAGATTTTTGATAACCAGGATTTTCACTAAGCAACCGAATGAAAGGAGTTGCATGCTTTGCAAAGGCATTTTTGTTTGTTGTTTTTTTTTTTTTGTCTGAGTTATGAAGTAATTTCATTTTTACATTTTATTGGTTGTTTTTCTTTTGAAAGAAAAGATGGATGAGTGACAGTTATGATGGGAATGAAAATAAAATTCCTTGTTAGCTTGAAACTTTGTGTTTTTTTAGTATATTTTATGTTAATCCATACATAATGTTTGGGGATAGTGAATGGACTTTTAGCAATATTACGTAGTTGGTTAGAAATATTCAACAGCTTTGTTTGTAACGCGGTGGACTACAAGGAGAGTAACTTACAAACTGAAGTGGAAACAGTAGCAAGGATTACCTCAACATAGCTGCTATAAGTCAACGCTTAAGGTCTGATTTAGAAAATTCAAAAAAATAAACGTTAGTTTAATTTCTTCAAACTCTGGAACTAGAGTCACGCGATAACAAACTAGTGGCAAGTCAGCTATAGCCCTGATTAATTGAAAATTAAATAAGATGATGGTGTTTGCATCATATCATGTAAATGTTGATCTCGTGTTGATCTTCGTCTGAAGTGGAAGGTCAAATTGGATGATTCGTTCAAGCTTAGGGAGTGGTATCTCAGGAAAAAAAAGAGTAGTGTTGACTTCCTTAGCGTCAACAGCTGGCTAATTCACAAGACTTTCATTAGATCTTCATGTTAAATATGCAAAGTTGTGGAATACGACTTTTTCCTTTACATTATCAGAATTGGTCAGAAAGTACAGCGAGCTTATAACAAACACTGTTTAGCGACTAATAGCTTGCTTGTAAAGAATCTTTGTTATACCACCAACTCATCAGTGCGGTGTTAGTTGTTAGTAGTCAAACAACTAAACAAACAAACAAAAAAACTACAACATAAACTATTCATGTTCAATGGGAAACTGGCTTAATGTAGTAATTTTAAATGATTGTTACTAAAAATTAATCAAGAAGAATTGAGTTGCAGTTAGAAAGTCTGCTCATTCGCTTCAAGTTCGATATACCATAAAAATTGGATTAGGGAAATAAGACCTAATTAGGCCGGAGCGTCGGGTCATTAACATCCTTAATAATGTGACTGTGAAATACAATGTTATTGTTGGTTCTTCTTTGTGTCAAAATTTCCATCTGAAGAGTTGACAAAAGAAATTCATAAGGAGGAATGTTTACAGGATCACTGCTTTGAACGCCTTTGAAGGCAAACCGGGTAAAATACCGTTGTACGGATTCTAACCATTCAAAATCATAAAAAGGTGTCCAAACCTGGGAATCGTGTTAAAGGCGAGGACGAACAAAGCAATTAAATTGAAAGTGGAATTCGTTTGACCAACGCTTTATAAATCCCAACATTGAATTTACTTTATTGTCAATGCTCTAAATATGTTAAGAAAAGTCTAAACTCGATGAACATAAAACTACAAGATCTTTCACAGTGACGCACGGGACGAATGTGCGAAATGTGCTCTTCTTTGTGTCTATGAAAAAGTCATTGTTTGACATTTTATAGGATTCAAACTTAGGCTATTTTTCTCACAATGAAAAACTTATTTATGTCATCCTGCAAACAATTCTACCATTCATTGAAGATATTTTTTCTAACATATAGAAGGCAATTGTTAAAAGCCAATATAAAAAGGAGGGTCCTTAATGTCTACCTTGAGGGACACCGAATTCAGCAATTTTAGAAAATTGTCTTCAATGAATGGATATCCAATTAAAGAAAAATTGGAAAGCCATATGCTTTCAAATGGTCGAAAGCTTTTGAAAAGTCAGTATAGACACAATCTACCAAGAGTTTGAGTATTTATTCACAAAGACAATAAGGTCTTCCCCGTAGAACGCTTTTGCATGAAACAGCGTTTTTGGCTACAGTTAATATTCTTGCAACTTAATACCAACGTATCACACACAACTTGTTCAAACAGCTTTGAAAAATATGACAGTTTGGATATAGCGTATCTAATTTGTAATACTGAAGTTAAAAATTGAAGAGAATTTCTCAGTTTTTTTGTCATTACAAAACAAATATATTTCTTAGAGGAAGAGCTAACACAGAGTTGCATTTTTTTTTAAACAATAGCTGGAATGCAACTTGGTGTACTTAAATAATCTTCTGTAAGAAGTGCAAGAAATCAAATACCTTTCCACTCTATATTATAATGCTATCTACTAAACAAAACTTGAGAAAATTATTTAAATATTAAAATTTAATTGGCTTCAAGCAATTCAGGTGGCGAGACGAGGTTCGCAGGGTCGGCTAGTATACAATAAAGCCTTTCAATAAATTACTTTCAGATAGAAGCGGTAATTCAATACCGGAATTACTCACAATTTAAGCTGCCATAGTCACACCACTATGTGCTGGACCGGCCATATGGTTTCTGCAACACAGTCCTCTACAAACGAAATAAATAATCGTATGAAAAATTCTCTCGTCATTATCCAGAGAAAAGATTGCAACACTCCAGGCATACAAATCTAAGCCTGGCAGCCCGCAGATAAGAGATCACGACTAAAACTGAACTTTACCTACAATACAACTATCAAGCAAATGCGGATTCCAAAACGCATGGTTTTGACGACTGGAAATAATTGAATCAACAAAAGGCCTAATCCGATTTGCTCTGAGAGAATTTAAAGCGATTTCTTAAAGCATATTAAATTGTTATACAAAAGTGCGCAATTAGATTGCCATTAAGGATCACTGCAAATAATAAGAGAGCTAGAATTTTTGTAAGAAACCCTTCTTAAAATTTCTAGCGATAGTTCTTTTTTTTTACTTGTAGTTTTAGTTGAACTAAAACCATTCATTTGAACAATAAAACATCAGATACATGAGAAAAGGTAACATTTTTCTTCATTAGGCTAAAAGTTCCTAAATGAATAGGCAGACCAGCTACCAGCATCACCTGGTGACTTTTCCCACTGCTAAGCACTATCAGGGAATAAGCCATTATGAAAAGGTCAAAGAAATTAATTAGTTTTCTACTTCGCTATCTCTAGGCTTTTAATTCACTACTAGGATATCCCTTTAACTTGTTCACCCAAGTATCATTTCATAACAAAAAAAATTGCTTAATTCCAAAATATCTATACAAAAGTTGAAACAAATGTTCGGACTAATTTAACACTTTAAGCTGTTGTTGTTGTAGTTATAGAAAGATCAAAAACATCGGATAACGACACGACAACGGCCTTAGACCTACAAAATAAAATTAAAATGTTAATAAGATAAACAGGACAAGTAAATCCGGTGCCAGTGTTTATCTTGAGCCTATTTGCGTTTCCACACTTTAATTATTCCTCAGGGAGTGTGCTGTTTTTCTTTTTATATTTTATTAATTTTTGTTTTTAGCTGAAAGAATTTTTTTTGACGCTGGCTTATACGGTGTTAATGTTTTTCATAGCTTTTAAAGGAAGGTTCCTTAAAACGAGAAATTTGTTCATGCTGAAATTATGATTATGATTTTTGTTATGACTATCGAGGTGAAAGAGAAAGATGTCTTCGTGATTAAGGGGCCTTTCAAATAGGCTTATAGTCGTTAGGAACATACAATTTTAAGGTAGGTACATATATTTGTTTTGGACGAAAATAGCATCCGGGGTCCTATAAATTATAAGAAAAATGTACAGTGGGGATTAAGAGAGTATATTTCTAGGTGAAATTATTATTTTTATAATTTTTGTGTTTCGTGATGAAACTATCCAATTTTCTATATTATTTATTTCAAGGTTGAATATCTATGTGTATTAATCATAGGTAAGCAAGGTTTTATATTTATTTGGCACTCAAGACTCATCTCAATAAATTGCCAATGAAGTAAAAAAAAACAATGAAATTGTTTATTTAATATTTTTCATAGGGCCACGTGCTTATTGCTGCCTTTGACAATAGCAATTTTAAAGAGATTGAGTAGCAACAGTCAATCAATGTCATTATCAGCTTCCTAACATAGTCAAAAGACCTTCATTAAGGTGCACATCTTAAAAATATAAATAGGTAAATTGAAAACCATTGGAGTCTGTCTTGAAAAAGTTAATCATTCCAGAGGTGTAAATGCCTGGTTTATCATGGCAATCCACTCATTTCCGGAACCTCGTATGGAGTTTGTAACGACTCATGCAAATTCCCGCCATCAATTGCCGACCGACCTCATTCGGAATCGGAATAACATCAGTTGCCGACATCACCGTCCAATACACATCATCGTCCAGTTCAAACCAGAAGGCAAGTAACTGTTGCTAATCACAGCAAAATAAAAAAACCAAGCCGTTACTAACCAGCAAACACCAAGCAGTTGCTGTTCAAAGCACTGGCAGTCAGCCTATAATTAGCCAGCTGCGAGCCCTAGTGAAGTCGGTTAAGGCCAGGCATTCGAAGCGAGTAGACGTGTGCTCCCGCAGTGGTAAGTATAAATCCGAACTAACCAGACATAAACCTTCCCCACTCAGTACTAAGGAATCTTGTCATTTATACTAACCCACGCCCAGATTCGACTGCAATTTACCGGATCCGTCCGTAAATTATCAGATTCTTCCCTGATTTACCTTGTTCGTCCGTTATTTACTAGATTCATCTGTGATTTACCGGATTCTTCTGCGATTTGCCGGATTCGTCCGTGATTTTGAATTAACCAAGCATAGACTTCCCCCTACCAGTGTTAAAGAGCCCTTCCGTTCATAATAATCCTGCACCAGTAAACATAGCCGTTATTCTGGTACATTTTTAACCAAACCCTGGGAAGACCGGCGAGCTTACCTCACCCTTAGCCGAAAGTACCTACAAGGTTCATCTGATGATGATCTGATCACAGGGAGCGATGTTTGTTTTAAATATGTTTCCTTTTTTTGAATAAATAACATCAAATAAATGGATCAAGGCGTGTGTAGCCAATAAACCTTGAAGAACAAATAAAACCTACACATTTTATTCTTATGAGAATTCCGCTCACCAAGTGCCAAAACCATAAAAAAGAGAAGGAACACATTTTTTCTAAACTAACGACTTGAAATGCCTATTTTGTGAATACTAAATTATGAAATTTCGTTCTTAATTGAAACGGCCAATACTGACAACTTTCACATCCTCTTTACAAACAAACACCCACAAAAAAAGATGACCTCGAAAAAGGACAAACAAAATGAATATTCACCAATTCCCAAAAAGGATTGGCTCGAACTAAACCGCGCCTCCTTGTAAATCGATTTTCAACATTCAACATCGTTGCCATTGTCCGAGTCTGATACAAATTTGAAGACCACAGACACATAGGCAACTGTTGTCAAATATATTTCTAAATCCAAATCTGATTCAATTGTCAGCTTTCGAATTGATTTGTTTATCAGCGTTCAATGCCCTTCCTCAACATTCAACAATTTATTGATGTGGCGAACATTTTTTTGTATACAAAGCAATGACAGCATTGGCGCTTCCTATCTCGTGTATTTGTTTATTGAGGTCTTTTTGGTGACACAATCGTAATGCCTTTGGATGAATCACAAAAGTGACATTTCATTTAACGACCATTTGGCTGGCATTCACATTGTGACGTCGCGTCGGTCGTCAGCGTCGTCGTTGTCGAATTAAACGAGCGAAAAACCGACCACAAAAAGATTGATAAATGTGATAGGAGCTTTGTTTTCGTTTGAATAGAGTTTGACAAGAGTGGTTAAGCGTTGGGGATGGGGCTATTGTTCCTGTGAAGTGGGGTGTTATTTTCAAATTAAGTTAGTGGCTATCTTGGATCGTGGTAAGCGATAAGGAAACTCTAAAAACGCAATGTTTAATCGCACTTTTGTGTCTGTCGGTAATTTAGAAAGCGAAATTTTTAATACCTGTTGTCACAAGCGTGTTTGCATTTAAAGTTAAGTATTTGGCTGAAGTAGAAGCAAAATATTTTGTTATAGAATTAAAGGGTTTCTGTACACTATAAAAAGAAAAGAGCTTCTGCATTTTCTTTTTTTTCTGAATTTATCAAACATTTTATATGCATTCCAACACTGTTATTTGTCATTCATGAAAACAAGAAGAACAATGAACACAGATGGCAATGAATACATTTTTCCGGACCAAACGAAATGCATAAAAATGTTACTGGTACGCAATTCTTCATGTATCTTTTGTTGAAACTTAAAAAATGCAACTAGAACAACAATTATTCACAAGATTAATATGCATTCCCCTTTTCACAAAATTTATATCTCTCCAGTGATAACTTCTGTGGTACTGAGATTCACAGTCAAAATGAAAACTTTAATCAAACGAATTTGCATTCCTTACGAATGAAGTTGCATAGTAGAAGATGAAGTTTTCATTAGTTTGGATTATGTTAATATTTTTTAATAACTGGAAGGATTTGTTTCGATTTGCATTTTCCTTATAAAAACTTTTGTTTCCCAACGGGTACATTTCACGGTGTTGTTCCGAGTTCAATTAGTTTGGCGGTTAATCCATGCAAATGTAAACTTAATTTTTTAGATAAGTTCAAAAACTGATTCCTTATTAAATTTTTTAAGGCTCTGCCGAGTGCAGTCTCGTTACATATTTCAACGTCAAAATGTATCATCAACCTTTTAAATCAATCAAAACATACGACGAACAAAAAAATGTTGATGTCAGAGACACAACATGCACGTGAGCTCAAAACTGACAGAGCCTTCAAGTGAACGATAAATCGATGTTAATGTTTCAGAAAAAATTCATTGACAGATTCATGAACGCTTATGGAATGTGTCTCTGTTTTTTGTTTTTTCTTTGTTGCTGCTGCTGGCTGATCTCAGAAAAATGATGTAATCATTCATCCTTGTGCCATGTCATGCCGTTGGCCTTGCTTCTCAGAAAATATTTGTTCAACATTTTTATTCGCTTTTATTATTGTGATTTTTACCACCATTCGCAGTTTCATATTTCCTCAAGGGGAGGAATATAATAAATTTGGTATTATGTTTGGGCGAATATAAAACAATCATTTACAATGTCTGTCATATTTATATAAGAGCAAAAGGGAAAGCAGAAACAAATGAAAATGAAATCAACAACGTTTTCAAATGGGTGTCCTTTATTAACGGATAATGATCTTTTGTGTAAATGAACACTTCCAGAAAAATGTTATCATTCAAAGAAACAAAATAGGGCCTTGGCTCAAAAGAACTGGGCTTTTGGAAGTACAGAACCGATGGCAATGGGCATGGGTCTATCATACAAAGAAACGACACAGTTCCAGGATTGAAAGTAATAACTAATAACTATTGAATTTAATTGTTAGTATATTGAATTGTTACCATTGGCAATACAGTACCTTTTCCATGTTAGATTTACTTTGATATAAATTCTACTTTGTTCATTGAATTATAAAATAACTTGTTAGCGTTTGATTTGTAAATTAAGTTTTTGTGAAAATAATTTGTCAGTCTTCTCTCGATTCTTCAATTGCTTATAACTAATTACTTATTAATAAATCCTGTATAAAACTGTTCGTCTGGTTTTTTCACTAACAATAACAGACTACATCCTACCCTTAGTAGAATTCAATAGGAACTTTTTAAGTTCTAGCTTCACTTAGAATGCTGCTGCCTGAGACGCAATTCCCAAGATCGCTACAAGTAAGAGGCAATGTACTTCAAAAATCACCATTCAATCCAAGGAAAAATGACTGGAATATAGTTTCAGATATCTGTTCAGCTAGTCGACTTGATTGAACAGAGCCATTTAAATCACCAGGTATTGATGGCATTTTTCCTGCTCTACTGCAAAGAGGATTAAATAGTATTGATGCCTCACCTTATTATAGCTTAAGCACATTCTAAGTCTGTGGAGAAGGGCTAAAGATATCTTTAATCCCAAAACAGGCAAAAAAGATATTACCCATCTAAGTCTTTTAGGCCGATTAGTTTATCATCCTTTGTACTAAAAACTTTGGAGAAATGAATCGATAACTTCATAAGATCAGAAGTTCTAGTTAGTATGCCTTCAGACCATCGCCAGCCTGCTTACAGGTTGGGTAGATCCACAAAGACTGCCCTATTCGCAATAACAAACACTATCGAAAAAACCTTAGGTTAGGTTAGGTGAATTATATGGGCTGACAGTATGATTTTGTTACCGTCACATTTAGATCAATGTAGATCCCTTGTGATACCCTGAAGTATTGTAACTTCTGAAAAAGTGATTTAATTTATGAATTCTATGGTTGGTCGAGATATTTTGTGGACTTGACAAAGTTCAGTAGACGATTGCCTGCTAGTTTAGATAGTTGTTCTAGTTCATTAAAGTAATAGTTGCCTCAAAATTTATATCTAGTACGGCAGAGTGCTGGACAGTGGCATAATAAGTGAGCCGTGTTCTCGTGCTCTTCTTCATTGCCGCAACCTCTTCATATGTCGTCTATACTCAGCCCCATCTTCTTTTTGTGGTAGCAAAGTAGGTTATGTCCCGTTATCACGCTTATGAGGGATCTTAGGGACGGCTTTTTAAGAAGTAAGATCCTATCGGATTTTTTCTTGGCGTAATAATGTATTCCCATCACAATAACAAGATGGATAAACAAAATGCTAAGCTCCAGAACGGCAGAGGTTAAGGCAGGTCACAATGTACAACCAATCATTACAACTTGAGGTTGCCCTCAGGGAGGAGTTCTATCAATCCTATTGTGGAGTCTCGTTGTTGATGGGTTACTTAAAAGTTTTACGTCCGAGGGTATTAGATGTCTGGAAACCAGGAGAAGAAACAACTGAGCCGGACTGAGACAGGCGAAGATGGTTCTGGTTGACTACAACCATAAGCGCTTTTTGACCTGCATCAGTCTAAGCAGTAATAAACTCAGGATAATAACTGGTTTTCTCTCGGGTCATTGTAAATAAAAAGTCACCTTAGCATCCTCAAACTAGTCGAAAGTCCAACATGCAGTTTCTACAATGAAACACTGAGCAGTTGTGGTGCAATTATCCATCAATGGTTAAAACACCGAGATCATTACCAGATTGAGAAGAAACATCTTCTATCAGTATTAGTACTCCAAATTCTTAAATTCTGTAGGGATATCAGGTTAGAGGAGGAGCTGTAGTTTGAGGTACTAACTCATCAGCTAATTAAGGTAACACAATATATCTACATATACACAGAAAAAAATCGAAGATCAAATCAAGAAAAACAAGCGGTAAATCACGAAAAATGAATCTAGTTATGGACCTTGGATTGGGAATCAAATATTACGAATTCGTGTTTGTAATTTACGAAAAAGAGGAAAATGAAGACGACTCAAAAGTTTTAATTCTACACTTTTGAATCGCAACAAAAAAAAGCATTTATGATTCAGAAGCTTAATTTACGATCAGCCAGTTGTAAATTTACATTTGGCTTGTCAAGAATTACGACTCAAAAGTTGTAATTCTACACTTTTGAATCATAACCAAAAAAAGCATTTGCGATTCAGAAGCGTAATTTACGATCAGCCAGTTGTAAAAATTTTTTTTTCCGTTTTGTTACCCCCCCCCACACCATCTCCGTTTCGGGGGGATCTCGCCTCTTTTTCTCTCTCCCTTCCTCGCCCTTCCCCGGTACTATATTCTCCCTTCCTCTCTCGCCTCACCATCTCCGTACTTCCTTCTCATTCTGCACCTTAGTGGCGACTATTTTTCCAAATCCGTACTGCTGGGATTCGAACCCAGGCATGAGAATGCACGACGGACGGTCTCTTGATCTTGATCGGCACCTCTACCCACTGAGCTATTCGATGCTTTAAAAAATTGGAAATGATTTTCGACCGCATGAAAACTAGTAGTAGGAGAGCCGCTGAAGACCGACCTTCACCGAACTGTTAACCGGCTGAAACTTTTTTTTATGAAATTTGGTTTGAAAACATATATGAATATGATAGCTTGCCTAACGAAAAGTGTGCCAGGCTATATTAAATTTAACTTTATTTTAATCAATAACTAACTCCTCCTTCACCCATATGTTAAAATAAAACGTTGTGCCACATAGCCATATGTGTAAGTAGGCTTGAGACAAGAAAAAAATTGTATGGGAGAGGGGGGCCTATTCCCCCCGTTTAGTCAGGAGGGGCAGTTTTCTGAAAAATTGGCTTATTAAAAAAAAAATATTAAAAATCAACGGCTTCATCTACAACAACGTGTTATACCTTTCTGCAAAGCCAAAAACTTAGGCTTTCATTTTGTATTTAAATTTAGTTGTTTTAAATAATAGTTTTAGAAAAAATAATTTTCAAACTCAAAATTTTGCAAAAAAAAAAATTTGTTAAATTTTTAGTTAATTTTTTTCAAAATTTTATGTGATTAAGAACTTATTTTGCTTTCAACATTCAATTCTGTTAATAATTTTGAATATAAAAAACAGTAACGTAAAAATAAAAAAGTTTTTTTTTTAAAGCAAAAAGTGATTTTGGTTTTTTCTTTATTTTTCGACAATGGCAAGGTATTTTTCAATCCGGTTTACTGTTTTCGACTAAAAATTAAAAACAGCATTGAATGTTGAAAACAAAATTAGTACTTACTAACATAAAATTTTGAAAAAATTAGTTCGAAATTTAAGAAATTTTTTTTTCAAAATTTTAAGTTTAAAAATTAATTTGTCTAAAACTATTATTTAAAACAATCAAATTTAAATACAAAATGAAAGCCTAAGTTTTTGGCTTTGCAGAAAGGTATAACACGTTGTTGTAGATGAAGCCGTTGATTTTTAATATATTTTTTTTTAATAAGCCAATTTTTCAGAAAACTGCCCCTCCTGACTGAACGGGGGGAATAGGCCCCCCTCTCCTATACAATTTTTTTCTTGTCTCGAGCCTACTTACACATATGGCTATGTGGCACAACGTTTTATTTTAACATATGGGTGAAGGAGGAGTTAGTTATTGATTAAAATAAAGTTAAATTTAATATAGCCTGGCACACTTTTCGTTAGGCAAGCTATCATATTCATATATGTTTTCAAACTAAATTTCATAAAAAAAAGTTTCAGCCGGTTAACAGTTCGGTGAAGGTCGGCCTTCAGCGGCTCTTAGACTATAGGGAATAAATAAACAACACGAAACGTTTTTGTTTTTTAGGAAATATTGTCGTAATTTACGATTCAAGAATCGTAACAAAAAAAACAGTTTGGATTCAAAAGAAGTAAAATGCGGTAAGAATTCATGATTTACAAAATAACTTTTCTTCATTCAGGAAATATTATCGTGTTTTACGATAAGAATTCATGATTTAATAAACACCTATTTTTTAATTCAGGAAATATTTTTTTAAACTACGATTGTCTAAGATCAATTCGTTCATTTAGCTTCAAGAGCTTTGTTTTTAGAATATTGAGATCATAAATCTCGATCTTTTATTTTGTAAATCAGAATTATTTAGTCGTACAATTTTTATCCTGCTCCAAATGTTTAAAATTACGAATACAAAATTTGTAAATTGCTCTGATAATGGAAATCTAAAATCATGACATTTTTTCGTAATTCTCAAATTATACAGTTTTGTAAATTAAGACGGAATAAAGATTGAATTACAATTTTGACTCTCATTTTACGAAAAAGGGGGATGATTTTCAAAAAAAAAAGATTTTTCATAATTTACGACATGGAAATTTGTGATTACTGATTTTTCATTTCTTTCCGTGTAGGTCGCAGTGTACTTTAACTCCTATTTCAATTCATTCATTCATAATTTCTGCTGAAAGAATGAAATAGTAGATGAACCAGCAAGGACAGAGGCGGAATCGAATAGAAGTAGTAACAACTATTCAGTCATGGGGCTTTATGTCCCGACCAGTATGCTCAAAAGAAAAACAGACCTTAAAACAAAAGAGCAAATCACTTACTCCTTTAAGTCCAGATCAAAATGGACCAATAGGCCCAACAGATCAGTGCTGTGCTGTGCATACCCCTAACCTATAACCTTGGCTTAAAACTTATGTTCCGCACGAAAAAAAAAATCAACTGATAACTCAACGAGAACACTATCAAGAAGAAATGCCAATTTTTGAAAACCTTAGGACAATAAATTGTTAAGGTATTGGATCCATTTAAACAAACGAAGCGTCACTGTTCCTAAACCATTGTTGTTCATGAAATAAACGTTTCCTTTCTCTTAGCTGAAACTTTTCAAATTTACGAAACTGAAAGTACCTGACAAATCTTATTTGAAAACAAAATTCTATCAGCAAAACAGGGAATAAAGAAAAATTCAAATCAGAATTCATAAAACACAACAAAAAATGCGTGAAATACTCTTGAGACACAGCAAAGGACTAAAAATCCTTGACTTCATTTCCATTTACATTCGCATCACATTCTACGCCAGCTTTTTCGCAGTATATTAAATTTGGAAACCCAAAATTCCTTGATGTTGCCAGTTGCCACATCCTTTAACACTCCATTAAGGATTTAAAATATCAAATAAAACTCAAATGAGGAAGAACAAAAAACACAAACAAAAATGTTATTTACGAAACGAGTCATGTCCTTGTCAAATGGCGTAACAGACACAAAAGACAAAGGGTATTAAATCTTCAAAAAATAATAACAACAACAAAAACACAAAATTAGTAATCCGAACCATTCGAATGACTTAACAGAGTTTTTCTTTCCTCTTAACAATAATAATACCGAAAACTTGCTAACAAGATATTTATACGAACAAAGATAAAAAAAAACCCACAAAAGCAAAAAGACACAGTAACAAGAACAAATTAACGTTCAGTGGCTTGAAAACAAGAGGCTTTCATACAGTCCTCGTGCGTTGCCGTGCGTCGTCTTTATCGAAAAGACTTCATAGATAAATTCATCTGTGTCAATTTGTTCAGCCTTTTTATGAACGCTAGACTGGGTAGATATTATGGGCATTTTATTCCCCTCACAATATGAACCGGAGAGAAGAAAAAAGCACACAAAAGCAGCCTTGTCAGCAACTCGTATTTCTTGGAAAACCGTTTTTGAAACATAAAGCCTGTCCTAATGGAATATGTCTTTGGCACAACCACCATGTTCCCAAGCCTTAGCAGAAATGTATGCCACCAAAGCGAACAAAAAATGAGACTGAAGAGGCCTTTTCTCCGAATGCATGAGCGAACACACATGTGAGCCTGTAAATCATCTTTAGGTTCGGTGGTTTGGTTAGAAAAGAATACACGAGTCCCACTAGCAATAAAACCATTCACACGAAGCTTAAAGCAGTATATGATTTGTGGACGAGTTAGGCTTCGCCCGCCAGGTGGCAATGAACGTCGGACGGATGTGTTCCCAAGTAGGCTTTAAATTGTGATGACAACTGTGTTAAACAAACGTTTATTAGAATAGGTACTGAGTGCTAAACGTATTTTGTTTGTGTTGATGGTTTTGAATATTCATTTGAAAGTCTAGCTTGTGGCTGAGAGCAAAGCATTTTAACCTCACCGCAACCGCAATCCAAATAAGGTGGGTATCAAAAGTGCATGTCAATAAAAACCAAAAAACCGAGAGAGAATAAATTAAAATATTGAAATCCGGCTACATTGGCACAAATCCATTTATTCACTTTGTAATCCAATTAATTAATACCGCCCACAAGCTATTTGCATAATTATTTGAAAATGCAGAAATAATTACACATTCTTTTCATCGGTTGTTTTTTGCGAACAAAAATATGATAAAATGTTGAATTGATTTGCTTCAGTACTTACAATTAGCTCGGCAAACAAAAGCGTGTTGAAATCGTTTTTAAAATCTGACTTGCAAAACTAAATTCTGTGGTAATGACTTTGAACACGCGATAAGGAGTTCTATTTCCACAAACATAACTGTATCCGTTTTGATATTCCTTTTTTGTCTTTTCTAAATTACGGGCTACATGCTTGGCTAGAGGTAAGCTTTGTGTACCTCACGTTTTAATGATTTTTATCAATCAAATAGAAATGTCACACGGAAATTAGTTGGATTAATAGAAACAAAGTAGGTAAATATTTTACTAGAATCAGAAAAAAAGTTCTCTCGTAACATGGGCGAGGTACAAACTAGGTGAACGGTTAACAAATTTGTGTGTTTGCTTTCAGTTGTCCTTAATTAGAGGAGTCATAAGTTTGAATAATGTAACTGGATTCAACTAAGTTTTGATTTCAGGTGCGTATCAAAGTGGGTAATATGTGTATAGAACAAACAGCGTTATCATAGAGGGGAGATCTTTAAAGGAATTGCAAGAAAGTCGGCGCTGAATTAACCGTGTTTGAATATTCATTTCTTATGACCCTGGGAGTGATTTTTATAGCCCAACTCGACCATGGCGATGTGGCGGCCAAGTGGAGCCGGCGAGCGTCAAATCGAGACAATAATTGGCCAAAGTTAAAACCTATGACCGTTTTGACTTAGTCTAATATAAGTCTATGTGGCCATCATGACCATCACCTTTCCAGCCGATGCATGGGACAATCTTCGATTTCTTCGTAGCACTTGTACTGGACCCAGTCTACTGTTTTAACTGTTACAGGGTCTCTGGTCTGTATCAGTCGATCCACGTTTTGTTGACTATCATCGGATTGCACATAAACAGCAGGACCCACTCGATATTTCGAAATGATTATTCAGCTATCTTCAACACTTTCCATCGGCGGTCTGTAAAAACGAGATCAGTGGTAGCCAGTTATTAAGGTAGGTAGACGTGGCTCATCAAAACCGACGTGTTAAAATGTGTGCGATGTCAACAAAAATGCAGCAAAATGCCTAGATTTTCTTAGACGATAATTTTTTCTCATCCTCTGACCAGTAACGTGCTAAGGGTTCTTGGACCGTGTGTAAAATAGAGCGTTTGCGATGATTGTTCAGTAATTAACGTCGCTTCAACATCGACGTAATGTCTTATGCCTCACACTTTATTTTGGTCAGCGGAAATTCCTTCCGTAAAGGTATTCAACCGTAATGCGTGCGTCCCACATCGATCGTACTGAAGTTCAAAGATTCTTGTTTAAGGAACTGTCAACAAGACTAATTCTCCCCCGATATTTCAATATTCAGGAATTCAAAGGCAAGGTAAGCCAAGAATCAAGTAGGTGACTCCGTAAGACAGAAAATATTTCACCAATTTTTATCATGGTGAGACCAACGCACTGCACTGTTTAAGCTTATTTGGCGAGTTCTAAATTTCTAATTTAATGGACCCCACTAACGAAGTTGACGAATTTAGCGTCCAGATATCAAGATCATTTCTCTCCTTAACACGGGTCCCCTGAGCATAAATGTTTTGAACGTGGGATCGGCAGTATTTTTTTTTCTAACAAGCCATCAAGGATATAGAAGTTTCCAGTCTGTTGGATCTCCACAATGTAACGAAGTCACGTGTTTTTTCATAAGTAATATATTTTCCTTCACGGAATTTAACTTTATTTATGAAATTCACACTCACTCTCTTCCGAAAATATTATACTTATAACTAGAATAGTACTATCGTATTTAAATCGCCTTTACTGCTACTACCAAATGATACAATAGAATCAATTAAGTAATATTGTTCAAAGTTAGCCTGATATAGTCCAACCTTTTCATCATCGGAACTTTCCCCCAAAATTGGTTAGGGGTCTAGATCTTGAAGTCGTTTCGTCCGTTTTGATTGCCACCAGGGGCATTGTACCAGCCGATCGGTGCCACTTTTTTTTTTTTTTTTTTTTTTTTTTTTTTTTTTTTTTTTTTTTTTTTTTTTTTTTTTTTTTTTTTTTTTTCAAACTTTATTTCACATGAAGACTTAAAGCTAACAATATTCAAATATACTAGCAATATCTACATTAGCAATAGCTTAAAGCTTCATATAAAATAGTTAGGAACATCCTGTTGTCCAAGGACAAGAGTTGGATGCACCATCAAGATACAAAATTAATCTTAAAAACAATTGATGGGGATCATTTATTTTATGAAGAAAATTAATAAAATTAAAATAGAGCAAAATTCAAGCAATGAAATTGAAGTTATTTTTTAAATTCTCAAATAATTACATGTAACAATCTGTCTATTTCACTGTAGTTCAAAGAAAATAGTAAAAGCTTAATATTTCTTAAGAAAGTAAGTTCGACTCTCTCGCATCTTATATTTTCTGGCAAGTTATTAAATAAACGAGGGGCAGTAACTAAATAAAAGTGAGAAAAGTGTGCTTTCTTAATATTAGGTACCGTGACTAGATTCATGCTGTTGACACGCAAACTATAAGATCCATACAATCTAGAAGCGGAATAACCAGAATTTTCGAAGAATATTTTCAATACTTTATAGAAATATAAGTGCTTTAGTGGAAGAATATTAAGATTCCTGAATAAACCAAAACTTGGAGTTCTGCGATTAACCCTAGCTATGATTCTTATAGCATGTTTCTGCTTAATCAGCAATGGTTCAAGTTTGTTATAATTCGTTCCACCCCAGCAAGAAAGTCCATATTGTAGCTTAGATTTAAATAGACCATTGTATACTAATTTAAGGATAGGCAAACTACAATACAGACTGAGATGGTAGATTTGCCTTACAACTTTAGCTTAAAAATGGAAATATTCCATATATATGTGTATATTCAACACAAAAGAATTGTTCAATTTTATTAAGCAGTGCCTGAGATCAGCGTGTTCAAACAAACAAAAAATGAATCGTTTCTTGCCGAAGAAACTGCTTACCGTTTTACTACATGATTAAGCTTTATTAACTGAACATCACTTCAGCAACAAGACCCATATATTGGTCCTCTCTTTTTAAGACTTCAGGTGAACCTTTCGACCAGGCTTACCTAACCTCAGCTTAAGAAAATCATCGCACCATACAAGAAAAATATTTTATGATTTATTCCTTGTGTGTCACTAATTTAGATATTGTGATTTACAATTTATTTAACAGAGGTAGTTCACAAAAGAAACTAAAGTCACAGTTTAGAAATTAATTCTATTTACTTGTCAGTGTCAGTTCGGTTAGGTACCTAACCTATACTCGTACTCTTACATTAGAATAGGCGGGCTTAATACAATTTTCTGTTCAAAATTGAAATAAAACTAGAAATTAAATTATTTCCTAAATTATGGCCTATAAAGCAAAAATCCCATATATTTTGAAGCTGAAGTGGCTGCCTTGGGATGCTTTGGAAGGGAAAACTACGCCTTTCCCCAGGCCTTCTTTAAATTGACATTTTCCTAAAGTGCCTTAATCATAATCAATTATTGATTTTTGGAATAACCTCGGTACTCACAAAGGACATCTTAAGGTGGTAGTTGCAAGATCCCCAGCTATAAAGAGGCGTCCACTTAACTTCTGCAAGATAGCTGTTAACACTTATTTAAAAGCTTTCCACCTTTTCTATTATCCAACCTGAATTCAATAAACAAGACACTATACTGAATGGCAAATAAGTATAATTTTCTCAACATGTTTAGTTGTTATTAATAAATTTTAAAGTTGTTGACAGTAAAATTAACCTTGTAACTACGAATAGGTCTGACCTCAATTCCGCATCCATACTAGGTTTAAAATCAAAAATAATTGACCGTTCAATAACAGTTAACTCCTTCTACATTACTTAACCCTTTTTCTATTTAAAGAAAATTCTATGAATGCAATTTGCTTAACTCAAACTGAAACTCTGCAAAATATTCATTAAAAATTAACTATAAAAACACAGTAGTGATATTCAATGCTTGTAAGTCCCAGTTTTTTTTTTTAAACCAACCAACGTTCCCTCTATTGACAAAACGATTAAGTCCACAAAAAGCTTATAATACCAATCTCAAATGTCAAATAAGTTATTAAATAAATTGAAAGAAGAGGAAAAAAAAAGAAGAATTGACAAGCTTACTCTAAAAATCAATTAAGTAAGCTTTGAATTCTTTTATTTTGGTAGCGTAGGTATAGAATTTCTATTGATTTTTGATTAAAAAGAAATTACGAAGTACGTTGCCGTCTGCTTGACGTGCGTCGTCGTCGATGCACATTTTCTTTACATCCTTCTAACATTTTCACACCATTGACATTCATTTCCATTCGTCTTCCGGTTCATTTTGCTCAATTATGGCTCATTTTTTCATCACGTTATAAATTATAATATCGGAACAAAGTTTAAAAAATAAATAAGAAAACAAGAAAAAAAGAACGATGAATGAAAAGAAGTAAGGAACTATAGAAATAAATTAGTCATTGAACGTTCGAACAATGTCTTCGATTTTGCTTCTATTAAAACCAATTTATTTATACAACGAAAGAAATTTAATTTTTCGAAACTTTACACCGTTATTGGTAGCATATTGAAGACGTCGGCATCGTCGTCGATAAAAGTGTACTATACATGAAATTGTTAATGCATGGCGTAAGTGAATTGGCTCTAGAAGGTGAAGGCTTTTATATTTGTAAATAGGCCTTCTGCCTTCTGCATATATAGTCTTTTTTTTCAGAAGACCAAAGTTCAGCATAAAATTAATTTCCCAATGATTCCTGGAAAACAATTCTATCACTAAATGTAAAAGGTCAAGTCAACCAAGTGCTGCTTCTCTAAGGTATGACTGCTTCAATGTCCTCTAATTCCAGTTTTGCTTATGGGTCATTAGTGGAAAGTTAATTTACCAAAAAAACAATTCCTTTGGGTCCCATGAACTATGGTGTTAACCCAACGCTGATTAGAGTTTGCATGCATTGACTTAATTGGACAGAAGTTGACTGAAGTAGATGTTGCAGAGGTATGATGATGATAAAGTGAAGTCCCATAGGCATAAGCCCATAGGCAATTTCTGTATTCAAAATCAGTCAGAATTTGGGAAGGAATTTCTTTGAGGAAAAAAAAACCAGTTGTGACATCTTCAACACGCATTTTTGTGTTATATGTTATGGACGGTTCTGGCAACGCTGCAGCCCACAACAACTATGGCAGAACTGGCAAAATCGAGAGTCAACGCGATATTTGATAGGAGCCACTTGATAGATGCTGTCTGAAACCGACCAACGGAAGGGCAGGACCGATTTACCAAAAATTTCTTTCACCCGGCAAAAGTGTAGTACGATTTTAACCCTTGGAGTGTGCGCATTTACGAAACCGTTCAAACTTATTTTCTTGTAAGTTTTATAAATAAAATAAACATTTGTATTTTTTACCACGTTATTAATTAACTGTCAAGCGACTAAATATATGAATAACGGTAAGGACATGCTTAAAAGTTCTGATTTGTTGAATGTTTGGGAAAGTAAAATCTACTTTTAAAATCCACATGTGGGAACGTCAAGTTCAAGTTGACAAAACCGTCGAAAAACTCTGTCGGTTATTCCGAACGCCATTACGAATTACAATCTTGGAATTTTTGTCACTTCTCAAGAAGAGATTAGGTATACCGAAATACTGATGAAACAAGAAAACTTTTAAGGCACGAGTAGGGTTTCAACCCACGTCTTCTATGTAATTGATCAACAACACAAAGCTGCAGGAACTACACCACTCAATTCCAGAGCCAAAACACAGTTTGCAATGAATGAATTTGCTTCTAGATCTCTAGATTCAAAAGACCTCAGAATCGCTGATTAAACGCTTTGTCGATATCAATGGCACCAAATTGTTCACATTCAGCCTAAATAGAGAGAAATTTAAACAAAATTAAGTAACACCCTATTAGCAAAATATGCAGAAAGGATATACGATATACCCTAACGTGTTATCCTATTGCCTCTGTTAGGCTATAAACACACCAAATCTAAAAGTCAATTGCTCTTATGAGACAACACACTCGGGAAACGACACGACACGACAAAACGTTCTATTCTCTCGTCGGTTCCAGTATATACATGGAGTTGTATAGAAGCAAAACACACCGCGGTGAACAAAACATAAAAAAAAACAGAATAGACTAAAAAAACGGGTAGGTTGCTCCGATGGCAATACACACCGAAAACAATGTCAAAATGTTTTGTTTTTGTCGGGTTCGAATCCGACATGATTTTTTGTCGAGCGACAACAAAATGTTTTGTTGACTACTGTCTGCTTTCAGTCTAAACGTTCATTAATATGGACCTTGCGGTTAAGCTGGATAAGCGTGAGGTAAGATGTAAGAGCAGTACGGTACGGACGATCTGGTGATACAACCCTCAGGCATGTGTCAAACTATAAAAAGGAGAGCAATTGTGTCCCAAACTGTGGACTTAGGTAGGTAGAAATGGCTGTCCTGCTTCGCGCAGGACACAATTAGCGCTGAGTGCGCCGTTTTGATACCATACCTCGTGAGATTATGAATGGATTTGAAAATGGGCTATGGATGGTGCACGTTCCGCACATGCAGTCCTATGTAAAATATAAAATGTAATTTTATTCTCCTACCCTACGGCCTATTATCTCATAGTACCATTTAGTGAGGGAGAAATAAGGGGGAGGGGGTTAAAGCCACTTTGTGCTATTTAGGTATGAGATCAAATCTTTGATCTTGAATTCTGAGAGTTCCTCAATACCGTTGAAGAATTCCTTACCCAAGTGGAGTGCTCTTTTCCTGGCCAGGGCCGGACAATGGCAAAGAAAGTGTGGGACTGTTTCTTTTTCATCCCGGTTCTCGCAGCTGCGGCAGAAAGGGTTATGTGGTATACCCAATTTTGCCGCATGCTCCCCTACAGGCCAATGCCCTGTGCAGGTAGCGACAATCCTTGCTATGTCATGCCTTGGTTTGGAAATTAAATTGATTGATTTTGGTTTGTTATAGGCGGGCCAGATTTTCCTGGATATAACGCAACTCGTTAAACTACTCCACCTATGATTTGCTTCTGATGTGTATTTGGTCAGGATATTGCCCTTCACAACTCCAAGAGGAGCATATACTCTAACTGCCAGAGAGTTGTGTAGGGCTGATCCTTGCCTAGCTAGCTCATCTGCCTTCTCATTTCCCTCATAGCCCCTATGGCCCGGTATCCAGATAAGAGTGACGCTCATATCCAGTTCCTTTAAGGCCTCTTTACATTGCTAGACCAGTTTGGAGGATGATAAAGCTGAAACAATGGCTTTAATAGCTGCCTGACTGTCTGTTAGTATAGCTACATTTTGGTTCTGACGGATATCTTTAAGGGCTATACAAGCTTCCCTTATCGCCAACAGTTCTGCCTGGAACACGCTGGCGAAATCGGGAAGTCTATAGGTTTTTGAAATCTCAAGAGATTCACAGAAGACACCTGCACCAACACCGCATTCCATCTTCGAACCATCCGTGAAGATAGTTGTGTCGAAGTCTTCCGTCACAACGCCTTCCTCCCAGTCGGTTCTTGACGGGAGCAAGACTCTAAACTTCTTTGAGGTGTCTAGGGTAGGGATGCAGTAATCGGTGGTTGTGGATAGGATGTCTGATGGTATCAGGCTTGTTTGGTTGCAGTGCGCGTAAGATCTAGGTTTCCAGCAGCCTATTTCTTTGAGTCTCAAGATACTGCAGGACACCTGATATTTAATAAAGAGGTCAATCGGCAGAAGGTCCAGGATGACGTTGAGTGCATCCGTTGGACAGGACCTGATTGCCCCTGATATCCCTACGCAAGCATTTCTCTGCACCTTTGTAAGCTTGTTTACTATGTAGGCTTTGCTGAGAGCGGGCCACCACACAATGGAACCATAGACCAGTATCGGTCTTACAACCGCTGTGTATGTCCATTTTATCAACTGTGGACTTAGTACTAAGCAACACACAACACAAAAAAGGCTTTTTCCACTCCGTTAGTTCCATAGATGCAAAAATTAAGAAGCTATACCTTTTTTTAACGCCTGAGTCTTACTCAGGTATCAATAGTTTAGTGGCCAGTTGTCTGCAAACAAAACAACTTCAACCTCTCGAGCCTCGATCTATATTCACTGCCGTTAGACTGAAGAAGTAGGCAAATGGACTTCGAAGTCTTATACTGGAACTGCTTCGTAGCGAAATAAAAACACATCTTAACGACTTTCTCTTTGCATCTATGCATTTTAAAGTACAGTTTTCTTCAAAAATGTTATGTTAGAGAAAAGTTTAGAGAGATTTTGCCACAACCTTTTCACTGAAGGGTCTTTCCTCCGGCTATCTAAATGTAAATAAATGAAAGACTCGATGTTTGCGTCTCCCAAACCACATGAAGTATTTCAAGCTGAAATTTTGGCCGTAATGAAGGCATGCATGATTCCTAAACCAAAGCTACATTCACAGTTAAACAATAAATTGTCAATTTTCATTGAAAGCTCTTAAGCTTCTTTACCAAACATTTTTTCTTCCCTTTGAAAATAAAAATAAAAATTTGTTAATTTGAAAATGTTTGTTACTATCACAAGAGTTTTTTCAAAGTGTAAAATTTAAATTCTATCACCATATCCTCACTCCACCTCTATCACCACGCTTCTATGACCAAACCCTGTCGAACACAACTTTCCAAAAAAACTTAAATTTCTATTCCGTATTTTGGCTTTTCTCCAGTAAATGGGCGGTGGTGAGCACACTGGGCGTGTAGTCCCACAAGGGTTAGATAATGTAAAAAGTATAGCTCATCGAAAACTAAAATCGATGTCTTTCGTTCGCTCGCGTGCTTAAGATTAGCTTGTATTGGTGATGGCTGGCTGATGGTAGTATGGAGGATATACAAAATACTTAGAAAACTGTTAGACGTGGCAAAGCGGTTTTGGTATGCCAATATAGTCACACCCCGGAAATTTTGCAAAAATTAGAGAATGTTAGCAAAAAAAACAAAAAAAAAACTTTCTACAAAGAGCTGACTTGTGACGTCTTCGACAAGCTCGGCTGGTCGGTACAACACAGACGAAATATCAACTAGAATATTTATGGTTGGAGTATAATTTTTGCGAAAACACAAATCATGGCAACCACACCTTAACCTTAAAGAGAAGACAAAAGGGAATGGGTTGATGGATTTTCCTGATTTTGTTTATTAGTTGTCTTCTTTTTTTACACTGGAATTTAAAGATTCTTTAAGTGCCTCAGGCAAGTTGGCAGGATTTTAACAAGCTAACCTGTAATTTAAAAAGTCATTCTCTTTACTGAGGGAGAAGTGGGTGGTTCATCAAATATACCGGGTGGTTAAATATTTATTCAACATACATTATACCTAAATACGATATAGTTGGTGGAGGGAGGTGGGAGGAGATGAGAAATCAATATAAATGGCTCGACATTGGCAACGGAACAAGGGCTGTAGAGTATACTCTCGTCGTTGTCTTTCGTTTTACTTTTCTTGTTTGTTTTCCTCAACTGGCTCAAGGAGGATATGTAGTTAGGACCTTCGTGATGTAAAGTCAGACAGCTGATGAGATGGGCGCTTCGGGGGATATTGGCCTAAGCCCCGTCGCCGTCGCGTCGTCGGTCGGTCGGGAAGACAGAGAGGAAGGTGTTCTCTGCTGGCATGTTTCTCATAAACATTCTACAGGTTGAAAATAAACATCTCGTTGGGGGTTTTTGTTTGCATGTCGTTGTCATCAAATGAACAATCGAATGTTCAATTTAATTTTGTTTCCTTTAAATGAAAAAAAGACAAAAAAACATCCTTTTCAAAATCAGATTGGATTTGTACCGACAAGGAAACTTATTTTTCTTCTTTCTTCTGTAAATAAACTTTTATAACTTTCGGTGAATGTCGGAAATAACAGTAATTATTGTTGTTTTAATTTTGGCAATTCCGAGAAGTAATGTCCTTTCATTAAAGTGCCACCACTTTTGACATTTAAATTCAGATAAAGTCATAAAGTCGGTTTTCCAGCGTGTAATTGACTTTACTTTTACCTTCGCCATCACGGTTAAGGCCGGACTTTTTTTTTGTTTCAAGTTAATTGTGAGAACACAGATAAAATGCTGATATCCACAGTATTTCAAAATGAAAGGTATAATAATAATAAAATACGGAGAGATAGAGATTGGTAAGGTAACAAATTTTATGATATTATTTGTTCGAGTGACAGCTAGGTGCTTCGATAGCTACGGTGAACTTTATAACAAAAGCAAGATGGGTGTTCAAATTAAATTTTGTGATGACGATTGTGATTGGGACTTAATTTTATGGTATCATTGTAACAGGGACGTGATTGTTGTGTACTTTTGCTTTTGGAGAGATAAATATTTTATGAGTTCATCAAATAAAATTTTAGTTGATTGAGGTATTCCATGACTGGAGGGGAATAACAAGTAGGTATACGGTTTGAGAATTTTCTTTTCAAGAACACTCGAGAAAGTAAATAAATTAAATTAAGGTTGTAATGGCAGTTAACTTTATTGAAGTTTTGGAAATTTAAGGAAGTAAGATAGCGCAGTAGGTCTAAAGTCAAAACAAGATCTTTGAACTCTGAAGGTTTCAAGCTAGTAGTGTGTTTGTAGTGTCAAGAAGTTCGATTGCAACAGTGTTGCATTAGAAATAAAAATGATATTTTAGGCGTTTTGGCTTGAATTCGACACAAAAGAGTGAAAGAATCTCCTTTGATGAATATTACCTGATTTAATTTTAATTTCTATCAACAATTGAAAAAGTGTTTCGATGTCATAACTCATATATGTTTAAGGAAGTAGCCAATTGACCACCAAAAGTAAATTTTTTACTGTGTAGAAGCACTCAATCACGTCGAAACCTTTATGTTTTGAAATATTCAATGTTTTTCTGGTACTTTAAGTACGTGTTAGTTCAAAGGTTGGTTGAGGTATCTTCTGAGAGATCAAAACGTTAAAATAAAAGAAACAATTTAGGTAGTTCACTTCCGCAGCTGAGTTGATTTACGCAGCAGAAATTTGTTTCAGGGTGTCGGGACAGTTTAATTCATCGCGTGATATCAATCCCAAATCATGCTGAAAATGCAAAAAACTTGCTTCAAGGACTGTGGTCTACTTCACCAACTTACAAATTGTAGATTACAAGCATTTTTTTAACAAGTTTGTGGAAAAACGTTTTTTTTCTGTTTCACAAAATCTTTGTATTACAAAATTGTATTTGTTGCTTACATAGGGAAATTTGTAGAAATTTCATTATTTCAGTTGCACCAAAAGTTAAATTTCTTTGTTGTGTACAAGTACAAATTTGTTAAAATTCATATTTTTTTGTAAGTTTGTGTTTTACCAAATCAAAAAATTTTACAAATTTGTTCAGTTACTGAAAAATTCTTGCAGTAGAAAGATCATGTGTAGATTTGCTTACAAATTGTTATTTTCGAAAGAAATTGCGTTTAAAACCGTAAAATTACCTTACGTCGCGACGCGTCGATGGCACAGGAGCACCGATGGCGATATAAATGAAGATTTTAAAAGTCAAAGAAATATATATATCAACTGCGAATTAATAATGAATATCAAATTCTTTTATTTTTAACGAAAAGTCTCGGTGAAAATGTACTCAGGCAGAGGAAAAAATAGGCAAATTGGTTAACGCTGCGAGCCATCAACTGCTTTCTTACTGTTGTAAGCTTTGGCCTTGAAAACAATACTTTCAAATTCCAAAGCGGCTTGATGTGCAGCTTTTAAAGACTGAATTTCATGTAAGTTGAGAGAAAAATTTAAAAAAAACCAACTGCCTTTTTTATATCTTGTAATCATTTTTGCAGCTGTCCGTAGCTTAGTGGTTAGGTGCGTTGCTTGCTTAGCCGAACGTCGTGGGTTCGAGTCCTACTCGGGCCCATAGTTCTTATTTCATCTTTCACGGACACTGCCTCTTGCGAAGATCTGACAAAACTTCCAAGAGTATCAATTTGTTATGAAAAAGTGCTTCTCAACTTTGCCGTTCGGAGTCGGCGTTAAATTGTAGGTCCCCTCAATTCTTCACACGCACCCAGAGAATTGTTGATGAGACTAAGTCACTTAGGCCTTGGCTCTTCAAGAGCTGTCGCGCCACCCTATTTATTTATTTTTTAATCATTTTTGCTTACCAAAGAATTTCGTCTTAAGGACTATTCACATGAGAACGACCAACAAACGAGGAATGAATGAAAAAAGTGATTTTAGAGATACGTTTCAAGCCCTATTTTCAGAAATAAATAAATTTGGGTAAACATATTTATTCGTCGCAAAATTCTAGTTGCTACTGTCACTCTGTCCACACTCCACATTATCGACAGCCACACTCACAACAAACAAAATGTTCGCGCGTTTTAAGATAATTTCAAAAATCATTCTTCTTTGGATTTAAGTTGTTTATTCGAGACGAATTAAAAATTCTCTTATGAAAAAAATGTCGAAATCGACGAATATTCGCTTACATGTTGGTCGTTCTCATGTGAATAATCCCTAAAATTTTGTCAAACAACAGCTCTTAGGTATTTCCAATCCTTGTCTATAAGATTATGTTTTTAAACATTTTTTGGAAATCGCTTTTTCACCAAGACATTATGTTATGCTTTCGTTATAATTTGCGAATAAAACAATTTTATTACCTATCACGGATCACTTTGTTCTACATATATTAATTTCCCTTTTGTTGTTATCGTTAGAGCTTAACAAATTTGTGAAAAATAGTTGTCATTTACAGCTTTGCAAGTTTAACGGTGAAATGGTTTTTTATTGCATTTGTAATAACAATTACAATTTCCTCTAACTTTTCGCTCTTTAAAACAAATTTGTGGAATCTATAAATTTGTAGTTTGTGGAACAGAAAATCAATGTACAAATTTGTAAATGTAATCCACAATTACAAATTTGTTATTACAATTATAATTTGGTGAAATAGACCACTGGTGTGAAAGCTATATCAATGTTTATAGAAGTAAACTTGTCATAATTTCAGTATAAAATCGTACGATCTAAGATTCCCAAAGTATTTCTTTTATACGAAGTAGTGCAAGAGTGCAAAAACGGTTCCAATTCCGGGCCTCTTAAAATTGAGTTCTTCAAGTAATCTGCATCCGTTTACATCTATGATAAACGAATAGTATGGTTTGTGAAAATACTTTTTACTAAATATAAGCTCAGTTAACTATGATAGATGGAAAGGTCTGCAGTATAGTTCATCCTCATCGGTCCAGCCTATCGGAAGTAATTAAGATTTAAAACCACCGATTTGCGCCAAAAACATGAGGCTGTTACGCAGAATATGTGAGTTCGAATCCGACTCATGAATATAAAGTTTTTATATCATCTATCACGGGTCCTACTTCTTGCAAAGACCTGACAAAACTTTCATGATTATCAAACTGTCGAGAGTAAAGTACTGATGTGCCGTAAATTTTGTAAACCGAGTTTACTGGAGTTCGTTTTGACGAAGCCGAGTTGAAACCCGGTTTGCCCAACTCAAGTTGAACGAGTCAACTAGGTTTGCCAACTCGGATTACCCGATCTAGAAACGCTAACAAAACGGAAAAATGATGAAATTTGACTGGCTCAGTAGAGAGATAAAGATACTAATCGCCAGAGGGATTATGTCGATATAAATATTACCTGATTTCTCCAAAAACCGTTCTAGAAAACACTTATGAAAGTTGGCGAACCGAGTTGACCTACCATACTAGAAAGAGTGCTTCCCAACTCAGCTGTTCCACACGCACTAAAAGATTTGTTGATGAGTGTAAGCCACCTAGGCCTAGGCTCTTCTTCAGTTGTCGCGTCATTGCACCTTTTTATTTGTTTTAAAGGCGTTTAGTTGTGTTTTAAAGCAAGTTGTACCCAAACTGGTTGCTATTCCCAAAAATTTAAAAACAGAAAACACATTTTGAGACACATACATTGACATTTTGTTCTAAGAAGTAAAACAATTGGAAATAATCAAGTTTCATAGAACATTAAAGCAATGAAAGATCCACCAATTGAGATAGTTAAACTGATTTTCATTTAGACTTAAAAGTGGACTGACATAAGTTTTCTCCTTACAAAACCACAATTCCGACATGCAAAACAAAACATACAAAACATGAATTTTATTTAACTATGTCAGTCGACCGAAATTTCATACCGAATAGTTGAAAAGTTCTTTGAATTTATTCCTTGCACGAACAGAGTTCTATCAAACCAGATGCAAGTCTTTATAATTTTTGAAGTCAGGAGTAACTTTTTTTGTCCATTTATTAGTTTAGAAATTTACCTTGTTTGCTAGATTGAAATAAATGAAACTCTGAATTACGTTACATGTGAACAAATTATTTTAAAAGTAAATGGTTGAATGTGTGGTTGAAAGGGTCAGTTGAAAAAAAGCAAAACTAAATTTCTAATGGAAATAGACACAAGTTTGCCATTAGCTAATTTGTACGAACTCATCTGTTTAGAATTAGTTAAATGAAGGTATTTAAAAAATTAAAAAGAAGATAATGTAAACAAAGTTAATTTGATGATTGAATAAAATTTGTCGGTTGTAAGCACAGTTCTTACCACAAAACTCTTTCTTCAATATACTTACCTCCTACAATCTCAACTACTTCAAAACCAAAGTAAACAACTGATGGTAGATATTTATGCTAATCACGTCTTTGTCCTTTGCTAAATAAATACAGATGATAGGTAATTTATCTCTTGTCATTATCAAATATTCACAAAATGTCTATTAATCAAATTCTTCGGCAGTAATAATAATTAGAAATTCCAATTTCACCCAGTTCGATGGGGAAGGCAGACAGCAAGCAATTCTATAATAATGACAACAATTAATAAATGCCATTGTTGAATTGCAACTTGATAAATAGATCAGGCTCAGGATAAAGGGGTATTGACATTTTTGTTTGCAAAATTTATTGTTGACTTATTGCGGGCTGTATCAAATGATGTAAGGGTGAAGTGAAAATAAAATAAAAAACGAAAATTAAAATACGTGTGAAATATTTAAAATTATTTGATCAACTTCAAAGTGACTTTGTTGGCAGAAATTAAAACAAATATTTTACTTATCGAAAAGCCTAATTTTTATTTTTATTGCTCTAATCCAGATATACTAATCAGCATGCATATACCAAATATTGGACTGAAGACCTTTTTGTTCCTCAGTCTGTTCCAAGCGGAATACTTAAAGTCCGCTTTCATTTTGCTATAACTATGTACCATTCTGGAAAATTTTCTAAGCAAATCTTTTATTAGCCTTTTAACGTTGATGGACCTGAATTTAATAATCATCATCGTCAGCCTTTCCGATGCACCATAATTCGAATAATCTGAATTCAATATGGAATTGATTAAATTGATTATGGTTCACAGGTATTGAATATTGAATAACTTGAACATTTTTCAATAGATTTTGAAAAAACTATTTATTTCTATGAAATTCGACGGTTACCAATTTTTTTCCATTCAGTTTTGTAAAACAACGTCGATCAAATGACCACCTTTATTGCGGATACAAGATTCAGCTTTTTTTGGGCATTTTCCATGACATTTTCCAGCATCTCAGGCGATATCGCAGTTATTTCGTCATGAAAAAACCAGGTTCCATTAAATCGAGTAATCTCCTCTGCAGACCGTCTCGAAATTTGAAGCTAAGAAGCTAAGCGATTAATAGTGTCACTCTTGGGCTCAGGACGACGACGGCGATACTTTTAACGATGCACACGCTGGGTTGCAACAACTGAACGATTACATTATTTTAATGAACATTGTCGCTATTTTCGTGCATTCTATGGGCTAGAACCGATTCATGGTTAAAATTGTAATTGACGACGCCAATCAGTTTAAATTTGTCAAAATTATTAAATATTTCCATTGACCACATTTAGGTGGCACACCCTGTATATCCACTTTAACTCATTTTCAATTGTTAATATCAAATTATTGAGAAATTATAAATTTTCAAACATCGATAAATCAGATTTGTTTGTCGCAATTTATGCTGAAATGATCATAATTTTCATGAATAAATGATGAATCCTTTCACCTCTTGTTAAATGTTTTTTAATTTTTTAATTTTGCCTTTTTAAGAAACCGCTAAGCCGATTTCGCTGAAAACTTAATCGATTCTCAGTCAAACAGTTTCGCGTCAATTCAGACTACCAAATTCATGTCAACACCATGAGTCATCCGCGATAATCATAATTTTCATGCTGAAGTTACGAATTTTTACTACATTCACATTTTTATTCCTATTAAAAAAAAAAAAAAACCCTTAACCGTCATCGCTGAAAACCTAACCAGTTCTTAACAAGCAAATGCAGCGTCAAATAAGTCCAATTGCAATACAATGACCAACTTTAAACAAACTTCATTGTACAAGTATAAGCAAAAACAAGTATCAAATTAACAAAAACAGAAAAATTGGTTTCGACTCGATTTGGATCCGGTCCAGTCCTCCTTCAGCAAGTTCTTCCAAGTATCCCTATCGTTGACCGACCCCCCTCTGAACTCACACAATATAGCTTCAAAAGTTATGATCTATGCCATCCTCCCAGCGCAAATTTGGATTGCTGCGCTATCTTCTATAATGCAGCCCAACGGAGCCAATCTTAGTTTTTGTCATAATATCCGCTTGTTATAGATTTTATATATCTTATGATCGTCTCCTAAATCGTCCTTCCTCACAAACGAATCCAGCTAAGAGAAGAAATCATATTGGTTATGGCTAATTGTCTCGGATTTATAAGCGACTACAAGTCTTACCAGTGCAGTATTCAGCAGTTTTAAAATAATGGTAAGATTTTTGGACTTAAACAGCCTTGAAATATTAAAACAGGTACTGCTGGATCTAAACAGCCGCCGCCCACGTACTACTTCCATATTGTTATTTGCTGCTCCTGCTGCTATTGACCCAACTTAATTGAAGGATTGCGTCATTGCACTAATTCGAACTCGTGTTCGTCTACGTAAATAGATGTTCTCCTGCTAACGTTTTCTGCAGATGAAGAAACCAAGCACCTGTTTGTTTTACCTCATTTATAATCACTAAACAGCCTCAGGTTATTCGCTTCCTCTTCGATCTAGATAAATGAGTTTTGTACAGCTTCACCCAAAAGCATCAACCCCTTTGTCCGGAGTCCATTGAACATTTTGTTGGGTTTTGATACCTTAACTTGGACTGACAAGTTGGTCATGGTCAGTTTACATAGTGTTATCAGTTTATTTGGGATGCTGAATTAATAGTAGTTAATGATTAGCATCATAATTTAAAAATTCACTTGCCCTCATAGTGTCTCAAAAAACTGTGTACTTGTTCTGTTAAAGCGGAGTGTATATTAATGACGGAAGGTATTCGACATTGCGAGTTAAATGGTTCGTTTCCAAATAGTAGTATTTAGTAGGTATTTATTTTTATTTGCATCTTTATTTATCAAAGGAACCAGTGATTTCAACTCATACACCAGCTCACCTCCTATGTGCTTCGTTAGACTCTAGACAGTCTTTGTACCAAATTTCATTTAAATCGGTACTATTATTCGTAAAAAAAATGGAAACCAACCATTTTTATCGAATATGATATTATGATAGTAGTAGAGTCGAAAAAAAGAGGTTTGGGTGCGATTCCTATTCCTTCCATATGTCACACATTATGTACATACTGAATCGTGTTGTCATTTACATCCCTGTCTATTATAATCAAATATTTGTTGAGAAAAGCAATTCCGATCTATCCAGAATATCAAGGTTATATGATATTGAGGGGTGATAACCCTCACGCACGCAGTAAATGAAGACCACGACCGACGGACGACACGCCAGTGGAAGTGGAACCCGTTGTTAGCGTTCGAAACTGAGGACGGCTTACTAACCAACCGCAGCGAAATGAAGGTGAAACTCTCTGAAGCCGTTGTTGTATGGAATAATTTGCTAACAACAAAGTAAACTGTTACGAATATGTAAGGAAAAGTGTATGTAAGCAATCCCGAAGACACAAGATAGGAAAGCGTAAAGTTCACTGTGGCGTATACTTACTTTTGTTGATTCAGAAAATTTGATGTTTTGTTTTGTTTATTTTAATTTGTACAATAAGAAAATGAAGAGTGACAGTTTTATCTCATGCCTAATTATTGTAACAAAATTGACAAATTGACTACAATTACTCTAACAGCCAAGATACATCAGGAAAACTTTTCTTATTTCAAATAGCACCAATGTACACATCATAAACAGTATGTCCGATAATTCGTGGACCATACTTTGGGATGTGATTCTTGGTCATATTCTTAGAAAAAAAAGGGGCAGGGAAATAACTCTACGGGAACTAACTCCACTGAGGGAGTTCTCACCAAGTGAGAACTCCCTCGACTTTTGTAAACTGTGGGAAATAAATTCCTCAAAAAATTAGTGGTTCTAGTTACCTTCGAAAACCCATACATTTTATGATACTTAGGAAAATCTAAAACATTGAAGTGAGTATTGATAGTTTGTAGGTAATATTTAACACTGCGCATTCATAAAGAGGGACATCTGTCAAAACAAATTTACCAACAAGCAGATTCTGCGGAATGTTCGGTATCTACAGGGAAAAAAGTAAGTCAGTTTCCAAACTCCCTTTTTCTGATCGGATTAACTTTTAATTCTAATCTTCTGCATGTTTCTTTTTTCTTCTTTTTTTCAATAGAAACAGAAGCTCGGTTTAAAACTAAGCATATCGTTCTATTGGAATTCAAGTAACTAAGCTAACCAAAGTTTACCAATGAAATATGTGTTAAGAAATCCGTTGTGAGAACCAGACTTCTTATCGCAAGCTTAACGGCTTCGCTGAAGGGTATCTAGGACACACGATCTACAGGTTTCCAGATTAAAAAAATACTGTCCAAAATTTTTTATAAGAAAGATTGCTTCATAAATACCTACATAATGTTCATTATGTGTAATAAGCACACAATTTACCGGAGATTTAATTTTTAAATTTATCTGCTACATGGCTTAATATCCTTGTATATCCTTGATCTACTCAACTGCATGTAATTGTTACCCTATGACGACTTAAAACCGACCAAATTTTTGTTTATTGGCATGGCTTTTGTAAATCTTATCTCGGTTAATCCTTTTTTAAGGATAAAATGGATCAAGAACTTAACCCTACATATTATAAAGCCTAATCACAACGATCCCTCATTATGAACTGTTGAAATCCTTTTACTAATAAATGAATTTCTATTAACCCTCAATGAATGTTTGAACGACATCAAGGTCCCAAAAAGCCATTCTGTCATGTTTTTTTCGTTGTATACTCGTATTGTCGCATTATGACAAAGATAATCCCCTTTACGCACGCACCAGACCGTTTTTGATAGACCAATTTAAAATAAGTAGGATAAGGCACAAACAATGAACTTTCTATATAACTCGGAACAATTGATTACAATGGCATGTAAGGACTTATGAGGATCCCCCATTGAATGGAGATGAGTTGATTTTTTCTCTCGAAAATAACAAAAAAAGCTTTTATTTCTTTAGAGGAATTTCTGTGTTTCATTCTTTTGTTATGGCATCATGGTTTCTAAATTTGCAAATAGGAGGCTGGTGATGACGATGATGGTGCCGTTTAGCTGCTGATTGAGGACGTTCCGACTTCTGAATTATAATTATTTTGTTATTTCCTTGTGTGTGTTCTGAATGTAATGTGCTTAAGATTAATCTGAGAAAAAATAAAGTCGCGTTAACATCAGTGATGAAATTTATTTCACTCGTGTATGTAAATCTGATGGCAAGCCAAAACAGTGTGCAGATAATTTTTCTCCTTAATCAATGTCAGGTTGAACGTTTTAGGTTTCGGTTTGGGTTTATTTTATTTATCAAAATCATCAATCATCCTGATGACGTTAATCTGAATTTTCGGATAAGGACGAAGACAATAAGATCCAACTTACGTCGTCGTCGTCTTTGGTTGTAATAATCAATCTCCGTTTGATAAAAAGAAAAGAAAAATCTTGGATGGTGAGTGACCCATTCAGGAGCATATTGAATATTGGCCAATAAGTATGACGATAATTTAAGATTTTGATAAATGTTGGGTTCTTTTCAGCCAATAATAATTTTAGGTTGGTTGGGTGATTTATTTTCATACAAATACCTTTCCTTACTCAAAATTCGACTTCTGATTTTGATGGGTGAAATTTATTCAAGGGAAGAACATATTATATTTTTTTTAACGTTAGCGAATGGAGGGGAACTTTTCAACGAATTGATTTATTTAAGGGCAGAATGCAGATCTAGAATTTTGGCTTTACAAAAAATATGGAAGCAACGGTGCATACCAATAAGTTTGAGCTATTCAATGAGGCTATTTTTCCCTGTTGATACCCATCAAATTTAACCCTTGATTTCACTTCACAAGCTTGGTTCTTAAGTATTTTTTATTGCTATGCAACAATTGTATTGTAAAACTCTTTTATGGGAGTTTTATGAAATGGGTGGCCTTTTCATGGGAAAACTCCTACAATTGGATGAGTTTATCGACTAAGGCTGACAGAACGAAACGTTTAATTACTAAACAATGTTTGTATTTCCGAGAAAACGTAGCCAAATATTCTTTGTAACTTTTTGACAGATTTTTAATGGAAAATCAGTACAAAGTATAAACGTTTGCTCGTTTCTGTAACATCTAATTGGTTTTCGGTATTAAGTAAAAGGTATCGGATTTTAAACAATTGAATATGGTTATCGGTAGCTTAAACTACCCATAATATTCTCGGCGAAACGTTGCACCACCGATTGTTATTCCGGGGATACATACATAGGTAAACGATTAAGGACAACAAAGCCGCCCCTAGGCAGGCGATGGAAATATTCCGTCTTTAGGCCGTGTGCGAATTCAGTTAAAAATGGGTTAAAACTTGACGTTTGGTTAAATTTTGACACTTCGCATTATTTGACTAGCTGCTGAGCAGGTTAAAATATGACAGTAGTGGTTAAAAATTCATCCATTTTTACTTCGTAATATCTTTCTTTACTATTAATATCTTCGTAAGTTAATTATCGAGCGGGCGGATGCCTACTTTCTGCCTTTTTCTCCTGAATTTTATTCAACAAAATAAATTAATCCTAACGCTTCCTTAAAATATCTGTAGTTTAATACCACAGCATACCATCGGATAATGGACTTTGAGACCACGAGGTAAGAACTGGAGATACGAAGCCATCATGAAATAAACTGTTAAAATTTTGTAAATTGGCCATGAACAACGTTTCAGTCCAAACTAAGAAAGTCCGTCAATATTTTCAATGCACTCCGACAAGGGGATATACACAGAAGGTGCACAAACCTTATTTCTCCTTATTTCTTTAAATCAAAAAACCTTACCATATCTTCCAAACTGCTGTATAAGACGATACCAGTTCTCACGGATCTAAGGCTCATGTAGTTAGCAAAAGCACTCTTATCACTAAGCTGCTTTCGAAACAAACGTCTTACGGGGAATAGTTTGCCCCTTTTGTGAGAAACGTCAATTCCAGAAACGATATACATAACAATGGGCTGTATCAACTGCGAATCGGGTACGATGACAAAAATAAAGCTTCGTGGTATCTGGTGGGATGAACATCTAGCACTTAAGAGCGAAGAAGAAATGGCGTGAAAACTCACTTTCGGTCCAGTTTATGGTTAGAGAGAAGAGACAGAACAAAAAATTGAACTGCAAGATGGCGTAGAGTAGAACAACCGAATCCATGCGGTGCAAAACTTGATGACGTCCATCAGCCAACTATCGGCCTACACAGAAGTACATACTGAAGGTGGAACCCGGCTTGAGTGCAGATGACGGCAGAAACTTTGATGATGATGCAGGTAAAGCAATTTTTTCAGGAAATACAGAAATGTTGAGATTCTAATAATTTAATCCAACAAGGATTTCCTATTGTATCACATATTCAAGGTCAAGTACACTCAAGTAGTCGACCAAATAGACCAACTCATTAAACTCTAAACCCCTGAAACTAAGTTGTGATTGTATCTAGTAACATTGTTCACTTAAACAGGTTGAGAAGTGGCAACACTCCTTGCCTCCTAATATACGGAAACCGATCATGCAGTCAAAGTAAACTCCCGGGCCTGTCCGTTGAAACACCGGTTGGTAGCCGTTGAAACCTGGAGGAAATTCCAAGGTAGCCTTGTTGAGAACCGATTACCAAGTCGTTCAAAGTCGGGTAAGCTCCGTCGATAAACTAGGGATCCCCTATTGGACGCTTGCATACGTCGCGTCCGTCGGGCTCATCTTTAATCATCATTGATCAGAAACACACTAAATAGCAGTATGTGAAAAAAAAGGAATTGTTGCCAGGAAGAACTCGAGTCAACCAAGCCTGATAACATAAACAAAACTATGTTCATACCATAGCCGTATTTAGGGGGGGGGTTACAGGGTTTAACCCCCCCCGAAATTTTTTTTACATCCATTTTCCATTAAAGTTAAAAGTACATAAGTCATTACATAGATGACTATATTTAAAAGTGCCGTCTTGATAGCACAGCCGTACTTAGGGGGGGGGGGGTATGGGGTTTACTGACCCCCCCCCCCCACGAAATGCAAAATCAAATAATTATTGATTAACAACTTAATAAATTTATTTTTTGGCTAACACTGAATTTATAAGTTTCTATTAAGGCTTAAAGGCATTTTTCTTTCAGAATAAAAGTCTGTTAGAGCCATAGTCGTATTTAGGGGGGGTTACGGGGTTTTCTTTTAAATAAGCCGTTAAATAGATGGATACAGCAAAAACCGCCATCTTGATAGTACCAGTCAAATAAATATACAAAGCTCTGAACACACTTTTAACTGAACGTGTTCTGAGCGCTCAAATTTTTTCGAGACGCATATATCTAATTGACATTCGTCATTTAACAGCCGAACATTCATGAGAAGTTTTTGTATATATATATTCTTGGGTAGTAGAGGCAAAATGGCAATCTATTTTGGTGACATCTTGAGAGGGAAGCAGTTTTTTTAACATAAAAAATCCAATTAAACCCATCCTACTTTGACGCAGTTCGGACTAAAAATGTAATCCATTTTAACCAAACGTCAAAAAAATTCTAATTAATAAAAAATAATTTGTTTCCGGAGTAGTAAAGTTAGTGACGTTAAGCTTAAATTCCCTTTGGGAAATTTGTTGTTGTTGATACTTATAAACCATCTAATGAACTTTTATCTTACATTTTTTTATTGCTTCGCTAAACCACCCTCCACAGTGGAGTAAGTTTGTAAACGCCTGTTAGATACATTTCTTTTATTAATAGCATTTTGCACTTAGTCCATGTCCACAGAATAAGAAATAATCCTTCGTTATTCCGTAGGTACTAATGGCATTTTGACTGAATTTAATAATCTATATGATATCATAATATATAAAATAAACTTTTTTAACACAGATCATCACTCTTGTGAATAAATAACATGTATACAAATAAATTTCTTAACATAAATTTATAAGATTTATATAATGTTATACTTTATTTATGTGTTTATTCTTCTTTTGGTTTTGTTTTTATTCGTTCGTTTAAATAATAATAAATAATGCCATACTGTGTTATTTTTTGTTCAAAGAATTTATTTGTATATAATTAATTCACAATTGTGATGATCTGTGTGAAAAAAGAATTATTTTATATAGTTAAATATTATATTTATGTATTTATTTTGTTTTTCTTCTGCTTTTGTTTTTATTCGTCCCTCAATAAACAATAATGCTTTTTATGAAAATAGTTCTCTCCTACTTTTTCCAAAACAAAATAATACAAAAATGTTATTGACTTCCAATAAAGGTAAGTTAACTTAATTTAAGATTCATATATCTAATATACCATGCAAAAACATCTACTCTGAAGCTTTGAAGCCAATATCTTCAGTTAGACTTCAATTTTGTAGGAGAAATGATTTTTTTCATATGAATTCAAATCTTTATTATGTGTTTTACAATATATTTAAAAATACTGCATAAATAACAATGATTAATATTAAAGATTAATATTAAAGTAGCCGTGTTTTATTGGGAACTTAGCTCAGCTCAGCAATAGAAATTACATGTCAAACAACAACAACCGAAAGCTAAGTAAAAATAAGTTAGGAATTTTAGTTAGGAATTTCCTGAGGATAAGGTTCCAGCAATTCGACACTTGAGTTTTTCGTTGTGTTTTTCGTTTATTGTTTAGTTGGGTTTTGGCATTTGATATAATCAAATGTGAAAATCTTTTGAATGAAAATAGTTTTTCACCATAGCAACTCATGTAAAAAAAAATTGCTTGCTCATGTAAAAAAAATTGCTTTCATATTTAGGTCTCAAGATGGCGTTTGAAAGGTTTCGATATCTGATAATCTGGTGAATATAAGGTAGCCATTTTGTCAAAATGTCAACTCTATGGAAAAAAAATGGTTTTCTCTGCCTCTAACTAGATGGTGACACTTTTTGATAGTACCTTTCAAATATATATACAAAAGGTGAACGAAACTCAGTTTAAAACTGACTATAGCGTTTTATTGGAATTCCTATTGCTAAGCTAAGCTAAGTTCCCAATAAAACACGGCTAGTAAAAGATACACTCAAGAAATATTTTTAAACTTTCCATCAAAAATTGTTTTTGATAGGAAGTGTAAGAATGTGATAAGTTTGATAAATATGTTTCCTTTTTTATTAAAAACTAGCCGACCCCGCGAACCTCGTCTCGCCTGCCACCAGATCAAATCAAATCTAAAAATAATTTAAAAAATTCTCGTTTTGCGAAGTTTTCTGAGTTTTTTTAGATACCTACTAATTTTTGAACAATTGCAGCGATGATCCCATACAAAAGTATAATTTTCGACCACCATTTGATTGTTCCCATTTTTTAATTTTCCGTAAATTATTCCCAAAATTTGTTTTCGCAGGAACCCTGGCTCGTGTTAGCTTTGCCTACAGTCAAAATTTTATAACAATGCGTTGGACTACTTAAGAGTCTTTACCGGTCACACAAACAAATCAACATGCATCCATTTTATTGTTTACATTAATCTTTAGCTAACCTCGTTTCACCACCATTAAGCGCCTTCAGAGATAAGCTCTAAAATGATTATAAGACCTATATTTCCAATTTCAAAGATATGAAATTTTTCTAGCTTGACAACGAACTTTCCAACACAGTCAAAATCCTAAATGTTATAAACAAAATCAAACGTGTTGCTCTTTTCCTTAATTTTCCAAAATTGCACCTTAAATTCCATGCAATAGTTTGATATTGTGCTCTCCCAGAGATTTCCAAGTTCCCCATCACCAATTTTTCAGTTTTCCGTTTGAAAACCAATACACATAGATACAATTCCATGCAGTTTTCCATTTAAAAACCAATGCGTTTTCCGAGTTTTTCATCAAAAACTTTCTATTTTTCTATTCGAAAAACCCATTTTGAAAACTAAAAAAATTCCAAGCAAAAAAAAATCAAATTTCCGACCTTTGTTTGGTTTTTCCAGTTTTCCTACTCTTCCATGAGGTTTTTCAATTAAATTTTTTGTCACAGAAAGCATCACTGAATACCATTAAAATTTCACAAATATCTAGTTGGCCATTTCGAAGTCCATAAAGGACATATAAACAAACAAACGTAGTATATACATTCATTTTTATATATATAGAGATTTTGAAAAAAATTATCATTTATCTTAACCCCCCCCGAAACCAAATCCTAGCTACGGCTATGGTTCATACTACAAAGGTATATATACCAAACCATATGTATGATGTTTTCTAAGATCAATATAATACTTAGATAATAAACAAAACTTTGAATTAAGAAACATTTATCTTTTCTTTCCATTGGACTGAACTAAGGTTTACTGTTCCTACCCAAGTATACCCTGGAACCTTTGAGGATACCCCAGTCTTTGATATCAAGGAACATCACTCAGTGATATGGACTGGACATTTGTATAAAAACTTTAATTTGTTGAAAATTAGAAAATGTAGAATAAGCATTTTGTTTAAATGAAACAATATACAAATATTTTGTTAATTTTTTCAAAATTTATTGAGTTGGACGTCAAAACAATTAATAGTACAAATTTCGAAAGAAGCCATTTGTAAGTGTGTATTAGACCCGGGTCTATCTCAACAAATAAATCAATGTCTGAGAAGTCTTCCGCTAACCTAACCATATTTGCTTACGCTTACAGCAATAAATATTTACGTTTACGATTGTTTTCATCTCTGAATAAAAATAAACTCCCAAAGAGATTCTTCTTTCGTTTCTCGATTTTCGGAAAATGCAACGAATAATAATAAATTCCACTAATTGCAATGCGAAGGTGAATATAAATTTATTTTCGGAATTAAACAAAATAAAATAAAAGTATATATATTTAAAATACGTTTTCGTCGTAAAAACGCACACATTAGCATCAGATTTTCATTCAAACTGAAGTTCTTTTATAACTGTTTGCAGATTGTATTGTGTGAGTGGGAAAATTGTTGACTCTTATTCATTTGGTTGAGTTTGCTGATGTGAGGAGGAGGACCAGGACCGAGTGTGTTTTAATTTTATGCTCTTAATTAAAACACACGCTGCAGCCTTAAGTTTGGGATGAAGTCGACAGTCGACACGGAGTGTTTGCTCATTTCTCTTTTATTTTTTTATATTTAAATATTTTTTAATTTTTTTTACAGTGTGTAACTACGTGAAGAGGAATTATTTAATTTACGGGATTTATTGGTAATTTTTTGTTGTTTATTTAATTGGGTATAAAGTATTTCAGAAATATTTCAACATTAACGTCCTAGTTGACTTCATATTTTTTTAATTTGTTAATTTATATGGTTAGCATATGATAAGTGGCATAACATATTTATCTACATGAAGTGGAATTTAAGTGGTTTTGTGCATTTTTTACTTGCGACATATAAAGTATATGAAAAGTATTGAATTCGTAAAAAAAGTTGAGATTTTGATTTTGATTACGATGATAGAGAAATCGAAAAAAGTGGTTCCGGCGATTCCGTCCGTCTACACGCACCTACAGCCTTAACCAGTGGCCTTCAAACAAATTCGCATTTGTCATTTTTTTTTTATTTTATTTTTTTAAGATCAAAATTTAGGGTAGCCACCATAGGGGAGAAGAGGGAGACTTGATCCCTTTTGAAGTGTTGTAGCATCATAACTTTTTATATACGTTTTCTAAAAGACCTGTTTCTGTGTTAAATAAAAGATACATATATTGGCTTCTTTTTGGCATATAAAACATTTATTATTTTAAAATTGTTAAGGTGCAGTTTTAAAAAGAGTGAAGTGACTAAAAAGGATCAAGTCACCCCAAGTTATGGGAGACTTGATCTCCCTATAAGGGACACTTGATCCCTGAGTAAAATTTGATAAAAATTTGTTGGTTAGTAAATTCTTGGCATTTTGCATCGATCTACAAAGCAACAAGGGGGGGGCCATTATAAGGAAAAATACTTAAAATTAAATTTTGTTTGAATTATGATAGTATTAAGAATAAAAAGAGGGAGACTTGATCACTTCGGGGAGACTTGATCGATCCCCTCTCGCTGTGGAAGCCAAATTCAAACTGGTATAAACGCATTGATATGATTTGAAAGATATTTCTCTTTGGTGCCAAATAACTTTTTTTTAACTCTTTAGAAGGGGTTATCCAGTCTCCCAGGGGATCAAGTCTCCCTCTTCTCCACTACAATTTTTTTGGCCAAAAACCAAAAGTTTGAATTTTCTCAAAAACGGGTCCTACGATTTTTTTAAACTTCGTCAAACATTTTTTTTAAACACTGATCTATGTTATGTAAAAAAAATTATTTGTGTATTGCTCCAAAACGGTATATATTGCCCAAATAATATTTTGTATTCAAAAACAATTTCTAATTTTTTTTTTGCATTTTTAAAAAATATTTTTTAACTTTTTCTTTTTAAATCAGTACCTCAAAAATCGAAATGTATCTACTCATAAAATGTATATTTAAATATTGTTAAATACTGCATACCCAAATTAATTTTAAGACATTTTCGACAAATTTTATATATAAACAATTAAATAACAAAAAAATTAATTAAAAAAATCTACAATTTCTTAAGAAATCTTATGACATCATTTTTTTCACATTGAATCTATTTTTAAGGTACATATTAAAATTAAAATTTTTATTTTTGAATTTTTTTTTTATTTTTTACAATTTCTTTTTTTATTTTTTTTTTAGTGCTTTTTATGTGTTTTAATTTGAATACAGAAGCAAGTTCGTACGACCCAGTCATGCAGATATTTTCGTTTGTAGAATAGATGCAATAAAAACTTTAGTTTTGACAGCAAAATTAGTTAGGTATAAGCACGTATAAGGTTTGTGTTAAACTACACACTTGATGAATCAGTTCAATTAAATGAACATTAATTGATGAATGTTCTTATCACATGATAAGTAAGCTAGGCACCCATACGATTCTCTTTAAAATGTCAGTAGTTAAGGCAATATTAAGACACGAGTTACAGTAAAATGAATTTACAAGTTTGAGAGGCAGAGGCAGCTAATACAGAAAAACTATAAGGTGTGAAAGGGAGCCCAAGACTCACTAGTTCGGAAGAATTTTACAAGTTGGACAAGAAGAAGCCCAAGACTCACTAATACGGAGGAAGGAGGAAGTAAACGAGGAATTCCTTTTAGTGCCCGAAAATTGCACCGGTTGGAGTCGGAGTTTCTAAAACTCCACTAGGTAGGAAATTTTCCTGAATATTTTCAGATTTATCAAGCTTCATAGAAAATTCAACTTCAAGTATAAAAGTTTTCGTAAGAACCAAATATGAATTACACTTACTTAAAAACTATTTTAAAAATATCTTATTCTAATAAAATCAAATGACTGCTGCTGAAATTGGTTGTTTGATGGTACATTGCGGCGTTGGTAGCTTTTTTGTGTCTGGAACTGTAAGGCTTCGTTACAAAAAATAGTTTTTAAACTTGTGTTTTCTTAAGAACGCATTTCTTCATCGTTTGAAATTAAATGAAAATACAAAACTTTTCAAATTTTGGATATCATTTTCTCGGTCAGACGTAAGGATTTTACTTTATATTTATATGCATTTATATGCATAGGTAAGTCAACACGAAAAAACGCGGCCTTAGAATTAACCAAAAGTATCTATAACACGGCTATTGGTAAAATGCAATGTGATTTCCTTAAATTCAAATGGAGAACTACATATCTGAATTTTTCCAAGCTTTACAACTAACTCTCTACTTTCAGTAAAGCATGTATAGTAAAATGTAAATTTCGTTGAAAATTTCAACAAATTTTCATTCTTCTGTTATGTTTTGACTATTTCACAATAGAATTCCATATAGCTTTCGATTGTCCCCCTTTTTTGTTGACTTTCCCGTTAGATTGTCCCAAACAATTGTTTTTACTTAGGCAATATCTTAAGTGAAAATGCATTGAGTGGATAAAGAGTCCCTACCGGACATAAAAACAATGCACCTTAAATTATATGCAAAAACTCGATTTTAGGTCTTGAAGTTCTTCTCGCTCTCGCAGAGTTTTCCAACTTCCCAATAACAAATTTTCCATTTTTAAATTTGAAAATCAGTACAAAATTTCATGAAATTTTCACTTAGAAAACCATTAAGTTTTCAGAGTTTTTTGTCACGAACTTTCTATTTTCATTCCAAAGCCCAGTTTTCCATTTGAAAACCAATGCACCTACGATTACATACTGCTGGGCCATGTCGGAGTCCATAAAGAACATAGAAACATACATCCATTTTTATAAACGTGTATACATAGAGATTTTTGGTGACTTTATTTTCTAATAGGTAGTAGACATTTGGAAGACATTCTGCGACATAAGTTGAACTGCGGATGCGGTAGGAGGAACTTAATGTTTTTTGGCACAGACTTAAAAATTATAAAATAAGAAATAATTGCTAACTAACTTAAATAAAATAAACTTTAATTGGTAATAAATACATTTACATTTTTAATTTTATTAGTTTTTCTTGGGCACGAAATCGTTTTTTTTTTTTTTGAAAAAAATTATCTTACTATTTCAAGTGATTGATAGAGGAAACGGCTCGCGACGGCTTTAACTTTTTCTCAGAGATGAAAGTCTTTTTGAAGTCTATTACCCTAGCAGAATCATTCATAAGCTGGAACCGAAATGTAGTCAAATTTTTTGCTAATTTGTGCCGCAATAATTACTACTCAACTAGTTCTTGGAAGAAAATCGCGGTTACTCTAGAAATTACACCAACACAATAGAAATAGTTGTGCAAAATTTGATTAACACTCGAGAAAGGATCATATTCCCGAACTTAGCAAACAAAGTTCTTAGAGACATTTTTTTCCAAAAAATAAAATACTCAGAAGAGAAATGTAAGCACATCACGCAGGGCACAAAACAAAATTCAATTATTTGACTGTTTTAGTGTGTGCACAATATCACTGCAAAAATTACAAAAAAAGGTATGTTTACTTCTTGTTCATGTTTTCTTTTTGAATAAATCTTAATGAGGATTTGGAATGATATTGGAATTAATATTTTGTTAGATGTTAGAAAGTTCACTCAGGCGTATGCGGGTTATTTTTCAAAAAAGAAAAAGAAGATGCGAACCCGCTCTTTTTCCAAGAACTAGTTAGGCAATTACTGCGGCACAAATTAGCAACAATTCAGCAACGAAATATTGAATAACTTAAAGTAAGTGCCGGCTTATGAAATGGTTCTGCCAGGGTAGTATACGTGTCTCTTTGTTATGTTGAATTAAATTTCTTCACTCCGAAGATACTTATTCTCACTAAATTGTTTATCACTCTGAAGATATACCCATCCAAACCTCATCAAGTTCTTATGGGACCATTCTGAAAATCCATTCTTTCTTTTACAAAAAAAAATCTAATGAATCGGTTCATTAACAAAGAAGTAGTACCCAAACAGAAATGTGCATATAAAAGATTCGCTTCCAAATATAAAATAAAAAAAATCGCCAGAAAGCACCCAAAATAAATTGAGATTGAATAAAAAAGAAATATAAGAAAATTGCATTTGCTAGACAAACGTCTCTGCTTATTTTCGAGCAGTACGTTCACAAATGATGCACAAAGTTATCTTCAAAATAAAAATAAAATAAAAGCAAATAATTGAATTTTGTGTATTTTTGCAACAGAAATAATTCAGAATAAGAAGAGAGTCCTTCCGCAGCACTTTCTCCCCTTTCCATCGAATATATTGTGTGTGCATCTTATTTGTTGACTTAATTGTGTAATTGTAGTTGTTTGCAATTACTCAATTGACAGCATGCAAGCTCATACACAACACATGCTAAGAAATGATGATTCGTTACAAAAATAAATAAAATTTAAATAAAAATGAGGCTCAGTCTCGCTACTCACTGACACATATTACAGTTTCTATCTTTTTTCTATTAAAATGTGAAGATGACACAAACCCCTTAAACATGTTTCACAAATATTGTCTAAACTCTTTGCGATACAACAACTCAGAATTTTTATTTGTTGCAGAACACACTATTTTCTCAAAGGAACAAAACAAAAAAAATGGCACAAATTCCGAGAGTCTACAAGTTTCCACTTATCTGATAAGTGTGGCGCTAGTGCTAGACAGACAATTAAATACATAAAAAACCAAAACGACACAAATGCTAAATGCTAACTTTTTCTCTTTTGTATTTTTTTTTATTGGGTACCCAGTCACAATCACAATCCGTGACGACTTAAAACGAGAAAAGACTTTTTTTTCCAGGATACCAAATAGTTCTTTTCCCATTTAGCTTGAGGTATTTTTGCAGAGCTGTAGCATGTCCTGGTTGGCACGACAGAGCTTGCAATCTAGCTAATGAAAAATAAAAGTATTTTTAAAGACTTTCCTTTAACAGGCCGCATCCACCATCCACCACCCATCCTGCTGATGTCACCCAGTTGGCCGGAAAAAAAATTGTTGAAGCAGCAACAAACGGGTCAAAGTCCGCTGGATTTGGTAATGGCTGTGTGCCAACTGCCATCAAATACCCAATTGCTTTAGTCGTTGTTGTTGTTGTCCTAGGTATACAAGAATAAGAGATATGCACACAAAACCCCAAACACTTGAGAATAAAAAATCGAGTTCCGTTTAAACCTCGGCTTCTTTGAGATGGCTTTTTATCGAGGTAACGAATATTTGTATACGGGTGGTGGATGGCGCTCGCTTGCCCAAATTTTGAGGGTTCCTAGAAAGCAGTTTTTCCCTATTTTTGTGAATATTTACACAATGCAGACGAGAGGACATCAGGATGCCCAGAGACATGTTATGTGTCCTTTCTCATCGGATTGCTTGTTGATTTTGAAATGGAACGCAACTGCAGTGTTTACTAACCTAGCTGCCTTGTTTTGTGCAGCAGAGACAATGAAGAGAAAAGCCATACCGACTTTTTTGTTTGGTTTTAATTGAATTTTTCTATGACTTACTTCTAGTCACAGGACATGATTTTGAAGAATGATGATGTCATGAATAAAACTGTGTCCATATTTATATAAATATTCATGTTAGCCATGTGTAATGGACAAACTAGCTGGTGCATGTGACTTTGGTCGAAAAATACATCCATTTTGTTCAATTTGAATTATGTTTCAAAGCTTTATGTTTCGAATGTCCTTGCTGTGGAAGATTTATGAATACTGAAGAATGAATGTGGATATGAATGTCTGTTATTAAAATGGTATTCATATGGAATCGTATTCGTATGCTTAGATTTCATTATTCTTTCCGTACATTTTCCGAAGTACATTTAATCTGAATTAAAGGATGTATATTTCGGTTTTGAATTTAATGTTTGGCTGAACTTTATTTTGGTTCTTTCCTTAAAATTATTAAGGGGCTAATAAATTCGATTGCTTCATACACTTGAATCAGTTCGTCGTTGGCTAATTAATCGCCTGAAATACTTTTAGACCATCGCGTGCTCCATTAAAATTCAAAGATCTGTTGAGAAAGTGTGGAATTGAGTTCCACATTCACGTAGTACGAGTAAAAAACGGTTCTCTGTAGAGTACGTTTGAAACTATGCTCGAGGATAAATAAGGAGAAGAATGTAACTGACTTATATAGCACTTACCGTAGAAGTAATGATGAAAAAAAGAGATACACGAAACGTTACAAAGACGTTGTTTTAACGGATTGCATGAGTCAGTGATGTCTCTATCTATCTACCATCTAAGAGGCTCAAGATGGGAGAGATGGGAGTTATACTCAAGCCTTGGACGGATATAAGTTTTATAGATAGTAGCCAGATCACCACCGTCTTAAGGAACCTAAACATCTTATTACATTTCGGCGACATTGCATATGTGTTCATTCCACAAGAGGTGGTCAGTGATGCATATACCGAGAATCTCGAGATGTTCGGTCTAATTCAATGAAGGCAGATTTGTCGATAGCAAAAGCACGCATTTTGAGTAAGATTCCAGGCTTTCTAAAATGCCTTTGAAATATCAAGTGCAACATTCTCACTTTCTCGAAAACGGTGAAAACTGTTCGGTGAGATAAACCATTAGATCACCAGTGGCCTGTTGCGGGGAAGGCCATATTGTCGGTCATTGAGAAGCTTTCGGTCTTCAGGATATTTCTTGCTGATAAATTTATCAGCATTTCCATGACCTTATAGAAAGAAGAAACGGACACGGAAGTGCAATCGGCCGATTGCAAACTGAAGAAGATTAAACATTTTTGGAATTGGCTAGAAAAATACAAAAGGATCAGATAGATAGAAAAGCTTAAGCAAGGTTTTTGCCAGCGTGGAAGAACACCTTTTCAGACTAATTTCGGGAATGCCTGGACCAGCGAATTTATGCATATTGAAATTTCTAAGAAGTGCGAAAGAAGATTTGTCCCACAGAAACATTGACGTGCTCAAGAACTGGGGGAGTCATGATACTTTCTGTGTAGCACTGGAGACGAAAGGTTAGCTCTTGCCAGAGAATTAACAACTGGAGTGTCATTGTCAACGAGCATAACGACCGAGGAAGATGAAGAGTTCTTCATATTTTTTCAAATGAACAAAAATTTGTACTGCCTTTGGGACATTGCAGTGTTTTTTGCCAGTGAGCCGGTTAAATATCGGAACAGTCGCAGTTGGCTTTCTCGTATTGCCATACGGTTCTCTTCGGATCTCTTTCTTTAACTGATATAACAGATATAATACTATGGTCTGATCTGACTAGATGCGTTAATACATTGATGGTGTATTAATCAGGGTAAGAAACAATGAACAAAAAAAGAGTATTTTCTGCTTGCCCATATTAGTGTTCGATATTTGAGTAAGCTCGATGACAAGTTGATTGAGGTAAATGAACTCATTCACATTCACACATTCCTTCGGACACTATCTGGCCCCAATGGAAAAGCCAGAAAGAATTGTGGACATTAAATTTTCCGTAAAAGCTATTTCAGTGTGAGGATTGAAAACAAAAAGAAGTCGCATTGGGACAATCAAGAGCATACGGTGGAAAGAGCATAGCGATGGCGGAGGTGTGAACCAGGCTTTGCTCATATCAGGTGGAAGAGCGCCAAGTGGGGTCATTTTTCTTCAGTTTGGCGTCGCATCGGCTTAATACTTCGGCAAAGTGACTGAATTGACGGTTTTACCAAGTAAACGCAAAACATATGCGGGTTCATGATGAAAATCATCAAGTACCTACTCCTCAGAAGTGGTCTGACAGTTGCACTTTCTGTTCGGAGCGGAACAACGTGACACTCATTGCATCGACAGCTTTCTCGTGCCCAAATTTTCATGCAAGAATTTAAATGATCTTCTTTAATACCTACTCATCTTACGCATTTTCAATCGGACAGCATGAGTATGTGGATGTGGTTAATCAAAAATCACGTTCGACCACGTAAAAACTCTTTTAACCTTTATTTGACGGTCGCCGTCGAAAGAGCAGAGTCATTGTAAACAGTGTCCCAACGCTATTTGATTTCGCAGCTCGATTTCCATTCAGAAAACATGAATTGAATCACCGAAAAATCTGCGGACACTCTCAGCTCCCACTTCCACATGCGATCAAGACAAAACTTCGAGTCTGATCAAGGTGAAATTTCGACGGTGCTTGCGAAATTGTCCCCGTCACGCGGATAGGCCTATCGGACTACTTAGTAGATCAATTTCAAAAATCTTGTTTAAATCTCAATTTCATTCTCAATTTGATGACACATAACTCAGATCTCAGTAAAAAAGTGACTTTGATACTATAAATCAGCAAATTTTCTGAGAGCTCCGTTCGATGTGATCTTGAAAATGACATTACCTATTTTCCTCTCCTCAAATCGAGTTTGTAGTTCTTAATGGAAATCCGACCAATTTTTTGTTTTGTTCTTATGAAAATTATGCTAATATTTTTTTACAAATAAACATTTCCTTACGATATCTTCACGATACGCGCAACCTCAGGCACTATCAATGAATTTGTTGATTTTTACTCATCCGATCAAACCAAATCATTAGCACTGAACTTCATTTCGAAAGAATTTTGTTTACAAATTCAATCACAAACAACATTTCCCCCGACTGCAATCGATTGGGAACTCAGCACGAGAAAACCATTCAGAATATTAACTGTATAGAAAATTAAATTAAAAAGTTATTTTTATCGTTTAAGCTGCTTGTCGATACTCCTTGATACAATCTCAAGAACGCAGAGTGAATGTGTATCACCTCAAACACATTGCACTGGCATCTTCTTGGTATATCGATTCCCTTCGATCCGGTCGAATGAGGTATTATTTTACTTTGGCATGAGCTATTTAGGAATTCAAAAGACTCAAGGGTTAAACGTTTCGAATACCGAACACAAACCACAACCACAACCGAGACAACATGATACATCATTGGTTTCACAGCCCAGACCCCCAACTGATGTATTGTTGGAAGTTTTCTTAATTAAATGACAGGCGAACTGCTTCACTTTCAGCGCCACTTAAAATAGCAATCGACTCGAATGTAGTAAGAGTGATAACTTGATTGAATCGATTTAATGGATGTTGGATGAGCTTTGCCTTTAAGGTATCGCTGCGTCTCTAGGTGTTCTTAAAAGGGTGCTTCAAACATGGATTCTAAAACGAGTTCACTTGTTTCATTTTGGTTTGATTGCTCTAGCGAGTGCGGAGTGTGTGTCGTTTATAAATCTCGTATCACGTGCTTTGAAATTTCGAAACAAAATCTAAAAATGCATCTATGCATGCATATGCACCACCCCACAGCTGTTGAATGGGGAACATCTTGAATATGTTATAAATAAAATGCAATTTATAACTCAGCTCAGCTGTGAGGTAGTTTTTTTCAGAATACATAAACATCTCAGTCAGCCCGCTGCTGCTGGCAGAGATCATGGGAAAACCAGGTGGGATGTGGATTACGTGTGTGTGTGTCGGTGCACTGTCTCCCCTGGCCACTCAACTAAATTATTCACGTCATGTTCTTGGCAGATGAGCAGCGTATTCAAATTGGAATCAAACACCGTGTGGTCTATCCGTATGTTGGGTGTGCATGAACTTATCTACCTACACTAAGAAAAAAAACGAGCTAAAATCAAGATTATCGGTCTCAAATCAAGCCGATTCGTTGACGAAAGTCTGTTAAACTCGAAAATTCTTAATTCAAGTCCAAAACTCTTATTTTAAGATTGTTTTTTTCTAAGCCTAAAATTCTTATTTTCAGATTTTGAAATCTTAATCTTAGAATAAAAATCTTAATTTCAGAACGTCCCAACCTCAAATTAAGATTTTTGTCTTAGCCTAGAATTCTTATTTCAAGATTGTAAAATCTTAATCTTAGAATAAAAATCTTAATTTCAGAACGTCCCAACCTCAAATTAAGATTTTTGTCTTAGCCTAGAATTCTTATTTCAAGATTGTAAAATCTTAACCTTAGAATAAAAAAGTTTAATTTCAGATCGTTCCAACCTCAAATTAAGATTTTTGTCTTAGCCAAGTATTCTTATTTCAAGACTGTAAAATCTTAATTTTAAGAATACAAAAGCTTAAATTTAGACTATTTCGAACTCAAACTAAGATCACATATTCTTAATTTTACCAGACTTAAGAACAATATATACTCAAATCAAGATTTTCAATTCTTATAATAAGAACAAGTAACCTTGTATTTAAGTTCACATTTTTCCGGATTGTACCTGCATTTTCTTGATTGAAGCTGATTTTTAATCGGCGCTTAAAAACCCCGACAGTTGCAATCTTCTCCACCAGGAAAATGAAAAACACGTTTGATTATTTAACTGTATTCATTTATTTTTTTTTTAGTATTCTTACAAGAAAAGCTTATACATACTTAATTTTAAAATACGTTTTTCCATTGTTCAATAGGTACAAATGTAACGGTGGACTTACAAAATCGCTTATTTTTTTTATCTCAAAGGAATTCATTAAAGATCCTGTCTCAAAAGATTGGAAATGAAAATCAAATCTAAGAGTTTGAATTTCTTGGCATATAACATAAATTGTTTCATTTTGAATTAAAAATATTTTTATTTTATACAGTTCAATATAATTTGTAGTCTCATTGCTTAAAGCTAAATAATAATTATTTAAATACCTTGTGCCTTTATAAATTATTTCTGAAGAAACTTCACAAATCTCAAAATTAATTCCAAATGTATTATTAATAATCTGACATGTAGAACTTTTCCATAGCTAAAAAATGTTGAGCTAGGGCCTGGGACATTTTCGAGCCGGTTTTCAACTGGTACAGACATTTTTTCGTCGTCTGTCCCGAACTACAAATATATAATAGACATTAAAAATTGCTTTACTATACCTACTTTAAATTACTTTAAATATTTACTACTTACCTCAGTTTTTTGCCAAGAAAGTATTTTTTCCCTGAACTCTATTCGGAGTCCTAAATGAGGGATAATTTGGTTTAGGTCTTCTTTTGTAATGAATTGGAGAGATCTAAATGTTATATTTGCAGCTTAAAAAAAAAAAACAAAACAAAGTAATCCATTAGCTATTCGCTGTGCTAAATTGTTATCATAACTTAGAATAATTTCTTACCCTTAAGATCATCAAACAGACACTCGAGATCAAACTGTTTTAACAGATCTAATAGTTTTTGCTCATCGGTGCAATTTGTGATGACTGTGCCAACTGCAGCTGTAGGTGCATCGGTAGGAGAGACGTTGTCGACGTTGGTGGAGCAGGCTGCGTCGTGTCCTGTTTTAGGACTTTTTTCTTTGTCAGTCACGAGAACGTAGTTCCCCTCACTGTTTTTAAAAACCACAAAATCACTATTATCTTTGTTTACTTCACTTTCACTTTCGTCGATTGTAATATTTTCCATATTTACAAAAACTGTTTAACTCACGTATCACGTCCGTATTTAAAAAAACCGAAAGACCAAATGAATATTTTGAAATTCCTTGCAAGAAACGAATTTAAAATTGTTTCGGCTTGCTTAGAGAATGTTAAAACTTAATTTGAGAATGAAGCGGCTCAAATTAAGATTTTTGTTGTTAATTTCAGAACGAAATTCTTGAATTAAGATTTTTTCATCTTGATTTTGGAAACTAACTTACTGTCTTGCAGTTCCTAAACGAATTTAAGATCGTTTCGGCTTGCTTAAAGAATAATAAAACTTAATTTGTGAACGAAGCGGCTCAAATAATGAATTTGTTCTGAATTGTAGAACAAAAATCTTAGATCTAAAATTAAGATTTTTTCAGCTTGATTTGGGAATACAAAAACAATCTTAGTTGTCTTGCAGCAAACGAATTTAAGATCGTTTCGGCTTGCTTAAAGAATAATAAAACTTAATTTGTGAACGAAGCGGCTCAAACTATGAATTTTGTTCTGAATTGTAGAACAAAAATCTTAGATTTTAAGATTTTTTCAGCTTGATTTGGGAATACAAAAACAATCTTAGTTGTCTTGCAGCAAACGAATATAAGATCGTTTCGGCTTGATTAAGGAATCTAAAAACTTAACTCAAGAACGTATAGCTGCTCAAATGTTGGTCTTCATTTCAAATTTGTTTTAAGAACAAAGTTCTTGAATTAAACTCGTTCTGGTTTGATTTGAGATTGTAATAACTTAATTTAAGAACGTGGCAGCTCAAATCAAAATTTTTTTTCTTAGTTTAAGAATACAAATTTGTTTTGAGCATAAAATTCTTATATTAAGAATAAATGGTATCATTTTTAGGATAAAAGAAATAAGAATATAAAAATCTTGAAATAAACCTACTCCTACTTGAATTTAGCCTCTCTTTTTTCTCTGAGTGTACGGAGGAAATAGGCATACATAATGTGGGATGATTGACTTATGAACCCACGGGAAGAAGGCAATCATCGTTTAGGATGGTAGCAAATCTTTGTTTTTAAGAGACCATTTCCCTTTAAAAATTCCTAGAAGATGTTTTGAATATTGCATATTTAGAATTTACAAATGGAAAGCATAGCGTAGTAACTGAAAAGGTAATGTGTTCCTGAATACTCTGGATTGAACAGACATTGATTATATTGAAAATCAGAAAGGTTAAGAAAAAAGACTAAAAATATTTTCATGCAATTGGATTCCAAGAAAATCATCCTTGAACTGAATGAACTTGTAATATAAATAATGGGTGAGCTATTAAAGAATTCAATCGTAAAACAGTAAATATAATTTTTTTTTATTTTTTTCGTTGGCTATGTCTAAACGGCAATCTCATTTTAAACAATTAAACCAGCTCAAGTTCGTACTTTGAAAATGTTTTACGAAGTTTATAGCTTAAAACTTGTTTACGAAAAAAATCGTAGATAATCGTAAGTGGTGACTGCCGGGTGTTTAGTACCTCAGCTGGAGATACGGTGGAAACCCTAATGAAATGTTGTTGGCCACAGCTAACGAGTTAGGGCGGGTAGAGTATTTTCCAATGAAGCACTTCCTCTTTTTCCAGGCGGCAGCGGAAGAATTCCTTAGATGGAGTCATCGATGGGATCTACCAGTAATACGGCTTACCTGCTATTTGCAGTTTGAAAAAGACCTGCCCCCCTCAAGATTGGGGGACTTGCTTCTCAATCATGTAAAGAAAATTTAGTTGAGAGGCAGCAAAGAGTCTCGGATCTGGCTGGATTTATTAATGACGAACAAAGCAAACGAAATAAGGACACCAAGATTCCACATAAGCCTAATATGCCCTTACGCTTCACAGAAATGAAAGATGGCACCAAAAACAAGTTCTACGAGTTCCTCTACAAGACATCTGAGCAATGCCCTAGCTTGTTTTTGAAGATTTAAACGCCAAGCTAGAAAGGAGGACACATTTGGTGGAACAGACGGAAAATTACAGACTGAACGATGATGAATTCCGGCTTATCGCCCACAAGGGGACCTGGAAGTCTCAATACCAATCAAATATCAACCAGATTGATCATATTCGAAGATAGTACAGTGGTTCGACCAAAGCTAAAAAGAGGTAGTGCTAAATGAAAGTAAAACGTCTAAGGGCTACAGTCGCAAGAGATCCTTTTCCGATCAATTGTAAATTACCTCAGGATAAGTTCACTGCAGCCAAGATTTAATATGGAGAACCAAACAAGAAGCATATACAGGGGGACGACAATAGCTCAAGAGCGCTACCAGCAGAAGAAGAGAGAAGAATGCAAGCTTTTCAAAAAGAAAAAGGGAGAGCACAAAAAGCGATCGATCGAAGATGTGGAGAAACTAGAAGAGGAAATGAGGTTCAGAAGTTTTACCATGTAAATATTGTGAATATTCTGTAGACTGTACAACGGCGATGAAAAATCGAATTTCGCTACACTATTTCGAACTCTTACTCCTCTACCTTAATATATGTTGTTCTTTTTCCAACGTTTTCTACGGACGGAGCCATCATGTACTTAGTTATTCATACATGTAATCCAGGTTTTTTTTGCCGTCTAGTAGATCTGGACAAATGCAAATTTGTTAGTTCCCTCTAACACCAAGTTGAAGGGGACACAGACCAATATGGAATGTGTTGACGGGTATGGCAAAGCAGCAATTGGCATGCCGGACTCTCCCATGCCGTTGTAATGTTCTGTCTTGGCATATGCTGTCACAGGTGGTATAAGAGTCTATAAACAAATGGTATATATGTTCGGATGTTGAATTCTAGAAATTTTTCCATCGCCTGCCTTAGGGTAAATATCTGATCAAATCTCGATTTGCCTGGTCTGAAAGCACATTGATATTTTGCTGATAATGGTTTCCGCGCATAGTGCTATCCGATCTTTGAAAAGCTTGAGCCTTTTATGCAAACACGATTTTTATTTCATAAATGTTCTAAGTAAGCAAAAATGATAAGTCTATCGTGACATGATAAAAACCCTGAATGAGCTGCCAAATAGGACCTTAAGTTCTTTATTTTGCCTGTTCTACGTCTTCTGTAAAAAGCTTTATTATGAATCTAAGCCATAACAAAGAATTTAATCAAAATTGGTTCAGTCGTTAAAGAGAAACTCAGTCACGGAAGTATATATGAATTAAGGACTAAGCATTTACTCAATTTAATTTTTCAGGGTATCCTTATATATATGACGCTTCCATAAACAATAATCGTAAAATACAACTAAAAAACTATAAAGTTTATATTTGATATACATATGTATGTGTTAAGGTTCTCAAAACGTAATAGAATCAAATGTTGTATCTGTCTCTAAAACCAAGTAGAAGCGTTTCTAAATACACATCATCAAGCCAATCCAGCTACTTTAACTTTTATGATACCATCTTATAAAATTGTGTAAAAACCAAACTACCACTATTTCGGCTAACATGAAACTTCCTTAAGTATTAAATTGATTGCTAAAAGACATAAACCCAAAAGTAAAATTCGTCCGAAATACTTTGTGAAGGTATTTGAAATTGAAATTTCTTATCTTAGGAATTCCAAATTGCAATTTTTATCTTTCGGATGATTATTGTGCACAGAAGCCATTTACTTTTATACCTCAGCACTTATGTAAATGACGTTTAAATGTTTGCAAGGTCCGTTGAAAGAAAAAAAAATGTTTTTGCACATAAATGAGATTTTCGTCCTTTTTTTTGCTCAAAACCGAAATGAAGAAGGTGTGAATATTTTGTGAGTGGGAAATTAATAAAAGAGAAAAGATCCACATGTTGCGTGAAGCCTTATTGAATTTGACATGGGTATCGACCGGTCGGTCGGTCGAACGTTTGTCTGTCCACTGTCCGGTATCGAAACACAATCATCCTTAGATGTCAATATCGTTCCTTTGAATGGAGATGTCCCATGATGATTCTTTTTTTTTTGACAAATAACTGAAAAGGATCAAAACAAGATTTGGATGCCAAGAAGAAAAAGAAAAAGAAAACATTCTTTTTCTTGGGTAACGATTTCGGATTTATCTCTGAAGAATTTTTCATTTTATTTTGTTTGAATTTTTTTGTTTCTTGATTTAAATCGAAATAAGTCAGATTATGATGTTGCCTTGGGAATCCAAAATAGAGATGATCCTTAAGCCTATCCTCGTTTACGTTTTAATGGAAAATAACTGACGGGCGTCTTGTGCCTAAAAAAATGTTGGTTTTAATGAATTGGATCAAGAGAAGCGAAAGAAGGAGACTCTCTAGGAAAAAAATCCATAGCAGTCGATTCATTCGACGCGCCGCCATTCATAAAGCAAAATGGGTTTTGTTCATGTTTCGAAGAAACGCAAATCCTTGAATCCTTCGTTAATGTAAAAACTTATCTCATCTGGAAATGTAATTATTTTATTCACGCGCCTAGAAGAAATTAAAGACTACGTTGTTTTCGTGAGCGTTGAGGTCGTTCGGATTAATGTTTGAAAGAGAAAAATCTTGTTTTTTAGGTAGGTATCGCGTTTCACAGCAGGTTTTTAATTAGCTTGGAGTTGGAACGTGGTTCAACTCTTTTAATGAGACGGACGTCTTTAATTTTCAATTTATTTCGTGGGTTTTCTGATTAAAATTTTTGAGAATTTCGAATTCCTGAGATTCGCTTAATTTTAAAATTAAAAGGAATTGAAGGAAAAACAAGCAGGAAGTAGTTAATAACCGTATCCTTGACAGTCTACAAATTAATCTTCATAAGAGAAAACAAAACTATAGTTATTTTGTCCTAAAATGTCCTTTGAAAAATGGGTAGACTGTCAGGCAAAGAAAAATTTAAATGTTCTACTTTTCATGACATTAAAAAATAATCTTCTAAATAATTGAATAATTTTCTTTGTCTCTTACTTACATTTTGTATTCGATTCATTAAAAAAGAGTCCAAAGGAAACATCTGCAACTAGATGTACAAAATATAATATAATCCATATTCTTCTCTTGCAATCTCATTTTTCTCTTTAAGAACATTTTCCGTATCATTTGTGAGTAAAATAAACTTCTTTCTTCTTGTCTTCAAATAAATCATTTCAAAACTATCCAAGTGAATATGGAAACTTATTTCAATGCATGAGACTTCGAATGATGAAGGAGAAGAGGAACTTATGAATTATTGTCGAAATTAGATTGGAAGTAGTTATCTTTGATTGTTAAAGTCTTTTTTTTAAACTTTTTTTTTAACAAATTGTCCATTGAAGCAATTTAGGATGTTAGTTGGCAGAAAATAATTCAAAATAACAATTAAAAATAATTTAAAGAAGATTATTTATTTGTTCTCAGATCAATTTGCAGTTTCAACATAGAATTATTATTTGTTTTTTGTTTTTTTTCAAAATGAAAGAGCTGGATCGTCATAATCATCATCGGTTAGGTAGATTAAGCTGAGAGATGACACCGCCAGGTAGGATAGAACTCAGGGCGTGCATGGTTGTCCAAAAAAAATATAAAAACTCGAAGAGAAATTTCAGCGAGTTAAAATTTTATACAATAACTGACCAGACAAACTTTGCTATTGGAATTATTTCTAATGATTCGATCTTCGGCTACCCCGCTTAATTGCTGCGCCGCAAACTCGTTAACTCGTTATCAACCTGCTCTACTACTTCTTTACCCCGCTGCCTCGTTACCCAGCTACCAAGCTGCCCCGTTATCCGGTTACCCCGCTGCTCCACTTTTATTTTGTTTCTTTAGAATAATACAATAGAAATAATCTTAAATGTCACTTTCTCTACTGCGATCGATGTACAAATAATAATAAAAATCGACGAAATTTTTACGAATACTGTGTAAGAAGTGAGATACAGGTTATTAAAACGTCATTCCTAACGATGAAATTAACAAGGTTTGCATAAGAGCCTACAATAATAAAGTATTTTGTATGTGTATATGACTAATAACTAAGTGGGATTGAGTCCTCAGCCGATTAAGACACAATTAAGGGGTGGGATAGAGTCCCCGGCCAGTTAAGGATCAATTGGGTTGGGATAGAGTCCCCGGCCAGTTGAGACACAATTAGGTATGGATAGAGTCCCCGATTTAGGCCACAAATAGGTTGGAAAAGGATCCCCAAATTAAGGGCACAATAAGGTTTGGATAGAGTCTCCGCCCAGTTAAGGATCAATTAGGTTAGACGATTAAGATACAATTAAGGGCTGGGATAGAGTCCCCGGCCAGTTAAGGATCAATTGGGTTGGGATAGAGTCCCCGGCAAGTTGATGCACAATTAGGCTGGGAAAGAGTCACCGATTTAGGGCACAATTAGGTTGGGATAGAGTCCCCGGCCAGTTAAGGAACAATTAGGTTGGGATAGAGTTCTAGGCCGGTTAAGGCACAATTAAGGTTTTAGCCATTGATTGCTTGGGAAAATCAACAAAGCGCATCCCTGGCAGATGTGTTGGTGTATGCTAAATCTGCTTGTTTGTTGGTTTCGGCTTTCTCGTTGTCTCTTTGCGTTTTATGTTTGGGTTCTATTGAGAAGAGAAATTATTTGCAGTTCGGAAGAAGAGTGCCGTGCTATGCCAGCATGCCAATACCTCTTTTGCTAAGCATTCGAAACCTTGGTTGGTCCTTCGTTGACGACACCCCGTGTCAACGCCTAGAGTTGAAGGTGCTCCATCCCCCTTATTTCCTCATCCCGTTTTTCTAATCCCATACCTCACCCTCTTTTGCCTCGTTACAAATGGCGCGTATTTAAAACTTGCAAGTTCTGTCAGGGTGTTAGGATCCTTTCCTGATACTGCGATAGCAACGTCATCTGCATAAGCAATCGCTCTGAACCCTCCGCATCCAGTAGACCTTGTGGATATGAAGGGATAATAATTGAAAGTAACTGAGTGTGATAAGTTCCGGTTTGAGAGCTACCAGGAAAAAGTGTGTCCAAAATCAAGTTGAGCGATTCTTCACTTGAATTTGCCAGAATCCATATGTATTTTCAAACAGCTGGGCATAACCGCATTTGTTGAAAAAAAAAAATTCGTAGCCAAGAGGCTTCAGATGTTTCTTCTATTTAGCCCCAGTATGACCACCAGGAAATTCGTTTAGATTTTCTCTGTTACTTTTTATAATTTTAATAATTTACTGCTTAAAATAAGACCATTGATATTTCATAATTATGGTTCCCAGGCTTGGAACCATCCAATATTGTAGAATATAGGATAAGATCTTAAAGATTGTATTCAGCAATGTTATATCTATCCCTATGCAATTAAAGAACTATGATGATATCTCCTTTGTTATGTATGAAGTATGAGACCTAAAATACTTTTCGGCAGTCTTTAGATATATGTGCATCGTTATACTATCATAAGACTTTGATCAAGTTATACACTTCTAGAACCTTATTTAATTTCAATAGACTCTTATTCTCTTATTTTTTAAATTAACGTCCAAACCAGCAAAAATCCTCCAAGAACCCTATACCTACATTTCCTTTCAGCACTTTAAACTAAACATACTTATACTTATGCAGTTAAAATTTCATGAACTGAATTTTTGTTTTAATTATCTCCAACTTTGCCAAGAGTTTAATTTCAAAGATAAAATCATCCCTTAATTTACACTTCGTTTAATTTTCAACAAGAAGAAGAGAATTCTATTGAAGCCGCATTAAACTAAATGAAACAAAAATAAAAAGGAAAATCATTTGCTTTGAGAATTTGTCTGATCAAATTAACTCTAATTCATTAACTCAATACTTTGAAAGTAATTATTTTCAGAACATTATGCTTCTGCCTCTACTTATTCATGCTCAATTCAACAACAGAAACCATCTTCCTGTTACACAATAATAATTGATTAAAAGTTTTAACATAAGACAGTGCAGTGCCGATTCCATTAACAAAAGTGAGTAAATAAATCAGAGTAGCCATTAGCTAAACCATTGTGACTTTTCCGGCTTCCCACACTTCAGAGAAGAACGGAAAATAAAGAGAATGAACAACAACAACAACAAGAAACACTTTTTTTCTCTCAACAAGATGATAATTTCGTTTACTAAGTGCTGACACAACACACAAGGCTTGAAATGCCACCATAATGAAAGCAATTGTTTTTTTTCTATATAATCAAAAATTAAATAGAAAGTTGAGAACAGGATTGCCAAAGACTGTTTTTGGCGTGGTTCAAAAGAGTGGTTAAGAGTTCTATATCAAAGTGGTATCGGTTATCTGTTAGTATTTTTAAGTTTTTTCTATTTTGAAACCATAAAATTAAATACCAATAATTTAATCAAAGTTTAACTCGGAATTTTAAAAGCTAACCTATTTAAGAAGGTATTATCAAGAATTTTAATCCGTCAATATTTCAATAATGTTACGATTTTTAATCCAGTATCTAGTCTTTAACAAGGAAAATGATAAAATACATTTAGCATTAGCAAGTTAACATAGTCTGTTGATTAGTCGCAAGGAGAAATGTGGAAATGTACTCTTCTGAAGTCGTAGCTTAAGGTGGCGCTACAGTCCGTTGTGGACTCCGGCCTCAACCAACAGTCTCCGCCAGCCAGCTCGGTCCCTAGCTAACTGTCTCCAGTTTTGCACTCGAAGTTGATTGAGGTCCTCTTCCACTTGTGTGCGCCACATGAGTCGCGACCTTCCTCTACTTCTACGTCCTCGGGAATAGTGTCGAAGGCTTTCCGGGCCGGAGCATTGATGTCCATCCATTCTTAATGACCGTGCCATCTGAGCCTTCCGGCTAGGTCCACATCGTTGTACAACCCGTAAAGTTTGCTGTTGTATCTTCTTCTCCATTTCACACAAGGCCTAATATGACCCGAAGAACTTTCCTCTCGGCACATTCATCTGATTTTGTCAAGGTCTAAGGTTCTGCACCAAATAGCAGGACTGGGATGAAAAGGGTGTTATACAGTTTTACCGTAGTTACTCGAGAGAGGGCTTTTCCACTCAATTGCTTTCTCAGTCCAAAGAAACAGCGATTAGCAAGTGCTATTCTTAGTCTGATCTCGGCGCCGCCGGTTGGTGTCATGCGCGACCTTAAAATTGATAAAAAGGTGGTGGGTATCGACTTGAAGTTCACTGGGTTTTTCCAGGATCTGCGGCAAAGTGAAAATTTGGTCGCTGGTTGACTTTGACCTTAATAAACATCATGGAATCAAATGTTAAACTTCATTGAAAAAAATTAACTGATTTTAAATTTACTCGCTTTTCTACAATTTTTGCAAACAAATTTCTTATTCCCCATTTAAGTGCCCGTGGCGTAGTGTGTTTTGGCTATAACACAGAACGTGTTTTAATTAAGCTTTCACGAGTACTTTCTCTTGCAAAGAACTGAAAAAACTTTTAAGAGTACCAAACATTCAAGAAAAAAGAATGGGCTTAAGTCAGAAAGAATCAGAACAATGAATTCAGATTCGTTATAAATAATTTATTCAAACCAATAATGAAAAGATGTATTTAACTCAAATGTTTCTTCAAGACTAAATAACAAATTATAATAACGTTTGAAAGCTAGAAAAACAAAATTCGATTAATAAAATTTCAATTAAATTATTTCAAAGTATGTATACAAAACAAAGTATTTAACACCGCCTCTTAATTTAATAGAAATTATAAAGTTAGATAACATAATGTAACAAACATAACAACTGATTTAAATTAAATTTAAATTTGGACGATGTTTCAAAAATAAGTTTCTTCCAAGTGGCTTGGTCATAATATCGGCCAATTGATCATTGGTTGCGATTTGTTCAAGTCGAATAATGCCATTAGCTATTTCATCTCGAACAAAATAGTGTTTGATGTCTAGATGTTTCATACGCTTGCTTTCTTTTGAATCTTCAGTAATTTTGATGCACGAACTATTGTCTTCAAATATAGTTACTGGAGTTGGACATTCTATATTAAGTTCAGCAAGCAGCTTTAAGATCCATTTAAGTTGACATGTAGCTTCAGTTAATGCGATTAATTCGGCTTCAGTTGAAGATAAGCTGACGGTTGATTGTTTCTTGGACGCTCAGTGAATAGTGTTTCCAAATAACTTAAAAACGTATCCAGATGTAGATTTCCTATCATTTTTATCTCCTCCCCAATCAGCATCACAATAGCAAACGAGAGTTTCTGGAGAATCTTGATTAGTATACACCATTTGCAAGTCTAAAGTCCCTCGAACATATCGCAGAATGTGTTTGGCATAACTGTAATGGCGTTCGTCGTAACAGCTTTGAAAACGACTCATATATCCAGTAGCGGCACAAAGGTCTGGTCTTGTAGTTAAAGTTGCGTAAATTAAGCATCCTATTAATTCTCGATAGTTATGATCTGTACAATTATTCTTGTCACCTTCATCTAATTGCAGTCCTTTTTCCATTGGAGTTCCTCTGGGCTTGCAATTTTTCATATCGAACTTTCGTAGAATTTTGTTTAAATATTGTCTTTGATTGAGTGTTATTTTTCCAAGTTCACGGTTCTGATCGATTTGTATTCCAAGAAACAAGTTTGCTTTACCCATGTCGGTCATCTCAAATTCTTTTGACAACATTGATTTGACAACTAGAATATGTTTTACATTCTTACAAAATAAAAGTATGTCATCAACATACAAAAGAACATAAAAATTGCATTCAGCTTGTTCTTTTACATACAAGCATTGATCAGACTGACATCTCTTGAATCCTATCTGAATCATGAAACTATTGAATTTGGTATTCCAGGCGCGAGATGCTTGCTTTAAGCCATAAATTGCTTTATCAAGCTTGCAAATTCGACCTGCTTCGTTAATTCCATCTGGGAGACGCATGTAAATGTCTTCGGATAATGAACCATTTAGGAATGCACTCTTAACATCCATCTGATGTATGTGTAAATCATATTGAGCCGCGATTGAAAGCAATATTTTCAGAGTTACTAACTTAGCAACAGGTGAATATGTTTCAAAATAGTCAAATCCTTCTTTTTGCGTGAACCCACGTGCGACTAAACGAGCCTTGTATTTATCGATACTATTGTCATTTTTTCGTTTTATATGAAACACAAATTTACTCGTAATAGCCTTGCGGTTCTTTGGCAAATCACACAAAGTCCATGTTTTATTATGTAATAAGGATTGGTACTCACAGTTTATAGCCTTTTCCCATTCCGGCCAATCATCTCTCGCTCTGGCCTCTGCAATTGTATTTGGATCGTCTTCAATGAATTGTCTAACAGCAAGTGCAAAATGAGCATATTCGATTTCTGATGAACTAACCAAATTTCCAAATCTGTCAGGTTTATTATTCATTATTTTCACCTTTTGAACTGCTGTTACCAGCCCAATCCGAGTTAGGGCTGTGGATTGGTTCCAAGTCTTGATTTCTTTCGACGTCTTGAGTTTTTGATATGGGGCTTTGAACCCATTCTGATCTTGGACTATGAAATTCCTCTTTTTCTTCACCATGTTGGTCCAAGTCAAGTGGTTTGTGGCAACTCGTCTTCTTATTGAATTTCAGCTTTGAATCCGAGATATCGACTATATCCATTCTCTTAAGTACGGACTCTTCGTTAAATGAAACATGTCGACCGATTACAATCCTTGCCTTTTGTAGATCCCAAAGTCTATAAGAACCAATCGATGAACAATAGCCAAGCATCAAGCATTTATTTGATTTGGGTTGAAATTTTGTTCTCTTATTCTTTGGTATGAAATTATAACATTCGGCACCAAAAATACGCAAATGAGATAACTCAGGTTTTTCTTTAAACCAAATCTCAGCGGGTGTCTGATTTTTAAACTGATTACCTACTGCACTTGTTGGAGATCTATTTTTAATGTAATTTGCAGTAAGGATCGCTTCATTCCAAAATTTTGGATCTATACCACTTGCCAATAGCATTGTGGTAGCTTTTTCTTGTAATGTTCTATTGAGGCGCTCAGACACAGAGTTCATCTCAGGATTGTAAGGAACACTATAACTTACTTGAATGCCTTTTCGTTTGCAAAAATCTTTGAATTCATTTGAGGTGTACTCCCCACCGTTATCTGTCTTAAGTTTTGCAACTTTTTGGCCATGCAAAGCTTCGACAGAAGCAACAAACTCTTTAAATTTATTTAATACTTCACTTTTTCGCTTAATGCAAAAAATCATCGAAGCTCTTGAATAATCATCAGTAAACGAAACGAAATACCGACTTCCATCATAAGCCACCTCTGGCATAGGGCCGCAGACATCACTATGGATCAATTCAAGAACACGAGTAGATCGTATATTTTTATTTTTCGGGAATGAAGTCCGTGTCTGCTTGCCTATGATGCATGTTTCACAAAATCTTGATTCGCTGTCAACATTAACCTTTTCGAGTCCCTTACCCATATTATGATTAACTAAAACTTTTAAATCAGCAGAATTTATGTGAGCCAAACGATAATGCCATAAAAGTTGAGATGAGTTTGTAATATTGCACTCACCTGAAAATCCAGCGATCTTATTCTTAGGAATATGGAACTTAACTTCATAAAGCTTTCCTCTGGTATGAGCTTCAAACATTCGAACTCCATTGATTGTTGCGTATGCGTGATCCCCTTCGAAAACAATTCGATAACCTCTCTCAGTCAAGCTTCTTATTGACATCAAATTGTATTTCAACTCCTTGACGAGTAAAACATTCTCCATCTTTTTCTGAGAAGAATCACCATTGTAATGAGTTTGAACCAACATGTCTCCAATTTGATTTGCTGAAATATTTTGATTTTTATTTGCAACAGAGATTTGAACTTCATCTATATCTGACAAATGGTCAAAATATTCACTTCTATTGACCATATGTTGGGTTGCACCTGAGTCCAAAATAAATTGTATTTGACTATCTGCCGGTTGGACTATATGTGCTTCATCCACCTCATGTAGCTTATCCACCTCAGCACACATTGTTGACCCTCTTTCTCTTGATGTTTTGGAATAGTTATCTGAAGTCTTCTTATCTTTCCGCTTGACATAACATTTTGATTGAACGTGTCCAGGTTTTCCGCACTTATAACAAATAATTGTCTTCTTCTTGCTCTTGACGTTCATAGCTCCAGGCTCTGTCGATGTTGTTGAATAACCTCTACTTCTTTTATTATACTCATCCATTAATCGAGTCTTGACAAATTCCAGTTTTAGTTCATTTTGATTCAACGTTTCTAATGCCGTTACTAAATTACTGAAGCTTTCAGGCAGCGTTAAAAATAAATGCACAATTACATCTAACTCCTCCATTTGAGCTCCTGTAGCCTTCAGTTGACTAATCTTCGAATCAAAATTAAGAAAGTGTTGAATTATGTCTTCACTTTCGTCGTATTTCATTAAGAGAAGTTCTTTTCTCAATAGCAATTGACTTGAAATACTTTTTCTTTCAAATACGTTACATAACGCTTGAAACATTTCATAAGCCGTTGACTTCTCTTTAATATACTCCAACTGGCCATCATGGATAGTTTGTACAAGAATTGATTTACATCTCTTTTCTTCCTGTCGTACTTGATTTTGATTCTCCTGTGATGTTTCCGAAAGAATAAAATCTAAGCTTTTCTGAATATAACTTCGAAGATCTTTCTCGTCCAATAGAATTCCCAAACGATACTTCCAGTTTGAAAAGTTCGTTCCATCAAACAACGGAATTTTAAAAGAATTTTCGGTCATCTTGAGTTCTTGAAGCAAACAAATTTTCTTAATTTTCTTAAACGTTTCCTGGGCCCATAACCTCAGAAAGAATCAGAACAATGAATTCAGATTCGTTATAAATAATTTATTCAAACCAATAATGAAAAGATGTATTTAACTCAAATGTTTCTTCAAGACTAAATAACAAATTATAATAACGTTTGAAAGCTAGAAAAACAAAATTCGATTAATAAAATTTCAATTAAATTATTTCAAAGTATGTATACAAAACAAAGTATTTAACATTAAGATTGTGGGTTCCTTAAATTCATCACATGCAATCAAAAAGTTGTTGATGAGTGTAAGGCTAGGCGCATATTGGGACGCGTCTAAGGTGTGTGACGTGACCTGACAACTGTCGCACGACATGATTAAAGAAACATGTCATGCCGTCCGCAAATTGATTCGCATGTCCAACGATTGCCTCTCCACTGCCGTATGTTTTTGTGGGAGATGAGGCTTTCCCATTATCAGAAAATCTGATGAGACAATATCCAAGAAGATATGTTACTGAAATTTATGAAAATCAGGTTTTTAACGCTCGACTTTCTCGAGCTCGACAAACTGTAGAATGTACCTTCGGTATATTAGCCTCGCGCTTTCGTGTGTTTCGAAAACCTTTTGAAAGTAAAGTTGACACAGTGAGAGGGGTTGTAAAGACAGCTTCAAAAATATGGATAAGGAGGACATTGAAAACTTGCCCCAACGTCAATTGCCTTCGATGCGAGCTACAAATGTGAGGAATTCACAGCCTTTTAATTCAGAGAAAACTTCAAAGACTACTTCAATAATTGGGGAGCTGTTCCATGGCAGCATCATACGGTAATGCAAGGAAATTATTGAACTTTTATTAGACAAATCTCACCGCTTTTGAATTTTAACTCCTTCGCTATATCGCTCCAAATCCTGGTTTTTAACTTTGATTTCATGAAGTCTGCATGACTTGTGTCGTAGAGGACTCTTTGGATTTTCACAAGCTCAATTACTTTTTCCTCTGCCATGTTAATAATATTGAAATAAACTTTGAAAACAAACAATTAATTACAAAAAAAAGGAAACTGTTTTTAAACCCAACGAAAATTTATAATTTTATTTTTGACATAAAAAAACAAACTCATGGCAGTCTCGCAAGGAAAACTGTGTTTCGATCACTGTGTCACGCGATTTCCGGAAAACGCTCGTCAAGTCATGTCGTGTCGTTCTATCAATATGCGTTGTCCTGTTTATTTATATTGTTTACAAAAACAAGTGCTGTGCTGTGTAGCGTCACTCGTGTCGAACGCGGATCAATATGCGCCTAGCCTAAGCCACTTAGGCCTTGGTTTTCCTAGAGCTCTATTTATTTTTATTCAAAAAGCAATACCGGAACAATTGCACCTTAACTTTCCAAATTTCTATTTTTCTATTTCTATTTTTTTTTTATTCGAAAAGCCAATTTTTTTTCTTCAAAAATTGTTCAGCAACTATTTCTTAAGACATCTTCGTATACACCCCAAAATTCTTATAAATATCCATTGCGCGCGCCATTCAGGAGATTACACCGGATGTAAAATAACGTAAATACATGCACTTTTTTTCGTAATATGAGGAAACGTATCTAAATGTTTGTTTTCTCTTTGAGAAAATCGTTTAAATTATGTGTACACAGGATACATTCAAAAAAGAAATCCATTTCGCTTGGTTATGCAGTTAAAATCAATGTAATCATTATAAAAATGATGGAAATCGATAAGCTAGTGGTTTAACACACATTTCCAAGTTTTCACTTTTTTTTTTTGTAATCCAAGGTATAAAAACGTAGAGGCAGGCGCCAGAAAAATAAAAGAGGGAAAATGTGCATCCGTTTGATTGAAAGAAAAACATCAGTATTGCCGATAATAAACATTTAATCATGTAATGTTAGGAAAATAAGTTTTATCAATTTAGAAAGCAAGAACAAGAACGAAATTCGGTTTCATACATAGTAGGTTAGGTACCTATTTATATGAAGCATGCCTTGGTTTTGTTGCTTAGACAACTGTTTTGAGAGTAGATACAAAATTAGTTCACGTTTACTATGATTTTGATTTTGTTTTTTTCTTTTTCTTATTATGAGGCCGGAAATGGATCCGGAAAAAATGTTTATATGGATATTTGACTAACTAAACCAGCAGGGGTCTTACACACCGAACCGAAGTCTGTAGAAACCATCATGGGAACCTCATAGTGGAACCACAGTTAGTGCTGAGGATATGGAAAGACCACTTTTCCAAGCTGTATACCTACTGTCGATGACGAGCAAAATTCTGCCAGCTATACAGATCCATTCAATTTGGGTGAAGCAGACCACCAATTCCACCAACCCGACATTGACGAATTGAATATAGCGACATCTAAACTTAAGTCGAACAAAGCCGCTGGAGCATTTGAAACAAATAGAAATTCAGCATCTTGTGCCTCATCCTCAAGAAAAGAAATCCCCAACTACAGAGGTATAAGTCTCCTTAACATCGCCTACAAGATCTTAACTGATGCCATGTTGTGTGAACGTTTGAAGCCTTTCGTCAACAACTTGATAGGTCCTTGTCAGTGTGACTTCAGACCCGAAAAGTCCACCATCGATCAAACATTCACTCTACGGCAGATCTTGGAGAAGACCCAGGAAACTACGATCATCTTTTCATCGATTTCAAGGCCGCGTATGACAGCGTTTATAGAGAGCAACTATGTAGAGCAATGTCTAGTTTTGACATCCCAGACAAAACTCGTCCGTCTGTGTAAGATGACAATGCCAAACTCACGCTGTTCCATCATCATCGGAAAAAACCTAACGGATGTATTTGATGTCAAAAAACGTTTTAGACAAGGCGATGCATTGTCATGCGATTTTTTCAACATCATTCATGAAAAGATTATGCAAAACTCCAACGTCAACACCAGAGGCACAATCTTTAAAAAGTTGCAAGAACACAGCATGATGTCAGTGCAGCGTTCGTTAGCCTTGAGACAGAGACAAGAAAGTTGGGTCTAGCGGTAAATTAGTAATAAAACCAAGTTAATGCTGTCAACAAGAAAGAACACCCAACATCGACGTCTTGGAGCCAACTTCAGGATAGACAGATTTGACTTCGAGGTAGTAAAGGACTTTGTGTACATAGGATCCGCTATAAACTCAGACAACAACACCAACGCTGAAATTAAACGAAGAATTACTCTTGCCAATCGTGTGACTTAGAAAGCAATTCGATAGCCATTACTTATCATCCCAGTCCTCATGTATGGTGCAGAGACATGGACCATGGCAACATCGGATGAAAACTGTTTGGGCTGCTTCGAGAAAAAATTCTTCGAGTGATATTTGGTCCAGACTGCATAAATGGAGAATGGAGACGAAGATTCAATCAAGAACTGTACGAGCTGTTCAGCGACACTGACCTAGCCAGAAAAGTTAAGGTCCAACGACTTAGATGGTTGGGCTATGTAGAGCGAATGGAAAATAATACTCCGGCTCGTAGAGTCTTCGAATCCAACCCGGAAGGACGTTGCAGAAAGGGAAGACCGCGACTCAGGTGGAGCATACAGGTGGTAGAGGACCTGAACCAACTTGGTGTGTGAAACTGGAGACAGCTAGCTAGGGACCGAGGTGGCTGCAGACGTATGTTGGATGAGGCCGTGGTCCGACCTGGACTGTAGCGCCACCATAAGTGAGTAAGTAAGTAAGAGCTTGTGACCATTGGGGCCACGTGAAATATAAGGTCTACGCCAACAGTCCAGCCAGCGTCAGCGTCGCTTCAAGACCTCAAAGATGGAGTTTGTGAAAGCTGTCAGTACTATTGAAGCAACTAAATATCTGAAGGACGAAGCACGAATCCATTGGTACATTCAAAGAGAGCAATCGAATAGTTTTTTGAAATCCGCAATGTATGATCTACATCAGCTACGTAATTGAGATGAGCAAAACAGCCAATAAGGTGTTGGGTCAATTCGATGACGATCCCACTTGGCGAAGAAAAATTGCTCTTCAACCATGATAACGCACAGGCTCACACCTCCGCGGTTGGGGAAATTATCCTAATCGGACTGCAAACTGCTGCCCAATCCACTGTGTTCTACAGACTTGGCCCTTGCGAAACAATGCTTGAAACAATGACTCGCCAGACAGAAATTTCAGTTGAATGAGGGGTCAGACATACTTGGCCCTCTTGGCAGACCTCGAAAATATATACAGTACATACATATATTTCAAACAGGTTAAGGAAGTTTAAGAACCGCAACTTTTCCACAATTTTTGTTTTTCTTTCGTAGATTTAGTGTTATTGGACCAACCTTCGTTCTCAAACGCCATAGAACGCTTTATCACACTGAAAATCGTGTATCAACATCTTTTTTTTCAATGAAAAATTAAAATTAAATTCGTCGCACTTGTAATTGAATCCTTTTTATAATGATGCCAAATAAGTTAACCAAAACTTTGGCAACTCTAGGTCATAGGTCAGTATTCGTAAGCTCGTATTATGTGCGTGGCAAAAGCGTGTTAGGGGTCAGCACCAATTAATTCCTTTCAACACCGAATGCATAGAGCAATTAACGTGACAATCCGTAAAGTCGTCGAGTGCGGAATGCCCCCATCTTATTTATCAACACTCTGTAGGGGAATATGGTATGTTTTCTCTTTGTATATCTGCTTCTAGAGGTACTCAGAGAAATTGTGTATACTATATCAAATAGTGAAATCGCATGTAGACACATTCCACAGAAAATAACGAGCTATCACAGCAGAGAAACATTAATCGACCAGCTTGCTCGGATTCCGTCATCGTTGCGCCCAACCTACATCTTCTAGAAAAAGATGTCTGTCTATTCGTTTTGTGTGTAAGTGTATAGCAGTTACAATCATTTTCATACCACACGCCTCGCGACCCACCCACTCGAGTTCGCATCTCGCATTCCCTGAAACATGACTAAGACTTTTCTGATGTGCTCGTAGCTCTCGGCTTCACAGCCACTTCCTCCACTCTGCACTTACTTGGCGGACGCTTCGGGCGGGCGTTGTTCTTACAAAAGATTGCGTCATGCCTTGAGATTTGTTCATCGCTGGCGCTGGCGCTGGCGCTGGCGCTAACCCTGGCGCTCTTCTTCTGACATTTACAAAACAAGTGGAAAAAATAAGCACAACGAAAATAAATAAAATAAGATTGCATATGGAATGAGTACAAAGCGACTGTGATATGTGCGACCGACAAAGAAGACGATGCGACGCATGGTGGCGCGACGGCTCGGGGATGAAAACTTGAATTTGATTAAAGGATGTTCCCAAGAAGTACTAGAATATTTCTTAAGGGCTTGTTCGTCCTTGTTGGCGCGGCAGGCACGGAGCTGTAGATGGTTGGAGAAGAGAAAATGCCATCATCATCAACGGGAATTATAGAAATCGATGATAACGTGCCATTTTGCCTCTTTGCCGTTGTTGTTGCCATTGGCGTTGCCTTAGCTGTCTGTTCTGTCACGGCTGCTGTTCACCGAAAAGACGAACACGAACACACCCAACGATTTATTGTGGGGGAGGGGTTGAAATTTTTTGAATGTTCTGGTTAACTCTGCATATCCTGTGTTCATCTTTATTCAACACGCAACCTAAAAAAAAAGGAAAGAGGAAAACCCTTCCCGGTTGACGGAAAAAGACATCCTACATCCTTGACAGATCAACTAGTTTTCAAGGTAATTTCACAGTTAGGTACATGGTTTTTATGCTTTCCTGGGTACATATTCAAACATCCTTCCCCCCAAAAAAAAACGGGGTGGCAGGTTATTTGTGGAAAAATAAGGATACGGTGTTACGGAAGGGCGACAGTGATTTTGATGGATAAATTGGGTGCCTGTTAGGGTTTAGGATGCAGGGGATGTTTTTTTTATGTGATTTATTATAAATAGAGTTATGACTAGGGATCATATAGCTTTCATTTAAAGTTAGCCTCTTATTTGTTATATTCGGTGCGAATAAAAAAACGAATCGATATGGGTCCGTGGAGGACGGTCGATTTTTTATGTTTAAGAACGAAAAATTTCAATATCGCATGAATAATATATGAACGCAAATGTTGTTGACTTAAATCTTTAGACGAAAAGGATTTTGTTTCGTTTTCTATTTAACATGTAGGCGAGAGTTGGTTTTGCTCTTGTGATAGGAACGTAGTGAAAGGATTGTAGGAAGAATGTTTTGGGTTTTTCGTTGAATATCTTATAAGAGCAAAATTGTTTATACAGAGTGCTTTTCAAACAACTTTGAGATATTTGTATTTTTATTGAATTATACTACATTTAAAATCAGGAATACTTAAGTTTGTTTACATACATATAAAACGGGCTTCATTGTTATTATTTCCTTCCTTAAAATATGTAATGGTTTTCACGTATTTGAACATACAGGGTTTTCCAAAAAAAAGTTTTGATTTCTTTACTTAAACAAAAAAAAAAAACGTTCTGTAAAAGAAATCAATAGATCTGACTATCATTGCAAAGAGGAAGGTAACTCATTAAGAACGATAAATTGTTGTTTCCTCTTAAGCTAAGTTTGTACATTCATTTCAAGAATTTTTCATACCTATACCTACTAATTCGCACATTTGCAACTGTAAGTATTCATCATTATAGAATCACATCCAATCACGTTTCAGACCAAAAATTTAACCGAACAATGACGTTAACGTTGAGGATGTTTCTTCAACAATCATACTTTGATTTACCAAGCCCCAAATTCTATTAATTTTTGTAGTGTTCCAGGTAAAAACTCGACTCAATTAATTCAAAATTTAAAAAGAACTCGATAAATGAAGACACGATGACGGTACTGTAGGTCAACCGGATTAAGTTCCTGTGTTAACTTTAACTTTAAAACCAAAATGTTGATGGCTTGTGTAGAACACGGTGTCATGTCGTTCTTGAAATGTTTTTTTTTTTTCATAAGGAAAGGAAACGGTTAACCAGGGTTGTGTAAACACTACTAGCATACAACAGCAATATTCCTAATTGTTCTTCAGCGACGGACGTGCACAGTTTCTATTCTTCGAATCACTTTCTGGACCCAACAGACAACAGTTCTATTTCTATCACCAGCCAACTTTTGATGAACGATCACAATTTTGTTCAAAAATGCTGCAAAATATTTTGATTTAATTTTGCTGTGCAAGACAAGTTACTTAAATCCGAATATCCATATGTGGATAGATGCTTTTAAAACGCACTTAAAAATTGCTACGACGAAGTTGATATGATAGCTGTTATGAGAACCTTGCTTAGCATGCTTGCAGAAGCGCTGCTAGGTACGTCGGATTGGGGTGGTTCTTCTCCTCACACAGCAAGTCGTATTTACTACTTACTTACTTACTTTACCGGCTCACGATCCATGAAGGGTCACAGCCTAGATACTGCAGTCTTCCATCGTGAACGATCCCTCGCATGCACTCTCCACTCACCGAGACCAAGCGCTCTGGCATCCGCAGTCACTTGGTCCTTGTACCGTAGGTTCGGTCTTCCTTGTCGTCTTGAACCTGGGGGCTGGGATGAGAAGACTTTCTTGGCTGGAGCGTTGTCGTCCATTCGCTCGATGTGGCCGAGCCAATGTAGTCGTCTTTTCTTGGCCTTCTGGACTAAATCCACATCTTGGTACAGCTCATACAGTTCTCGGTTGTATCTTCTTCTCCATTCGCCATCGTCGCATACGGGACCAAAAATCCGTCGAAGAATTTTTCTTTCGAAAGTGCCCAGTATCAATTCCCCTTTTTTACTTATCGTCCAGCACTCGGCGCCGTAGAGTAGGACTGGTAAAATCAAAGTTTTGTATAGCAGACACTTTGTCTTTCGAGTGAGGAGTTTTGAACCCAGTTGTTTGGCCAAACCGAAGCAGCAGCGGTTCGCTAGGGTGATTCTTCTTCGGATCTCCACTAAGGTGTCGTTCGTGGGATTGATGTTTGTTCCAAGGTAGGTGAACTCCTTAACTACCTCGAAATTGCTGCTACCAACAGTGACGTTTTGTCCTAGGCGGTGGACAGATGTTGCTTTGTTTGTTGATAACATGTACTTTGTTTTGTCCTCATTCACTTCAAGACCAACTAGTTTCGCCTGTTCTTCAATCGCTGTGAAGGCCTCAAGCACAGCTCTCTTGGATCGACCGATGATGTCTATGTCGTCCGCATAGCCTAGGAGCTGGGTGGATTTGTTGAAGATAGTGCCCTCCGTGCTCACACCTGCCTTGCGCACTATCTGCTCCAGGACTATGTTGAAGAAGTCACATGACAACGCATCTCCTTGTCTAAACCCTGCGCAAGTTTGGAATAACTCGGATGAGCTGTTACCCATTTGCACACTGCACTGCGTATTGTTTAGCGTCATGCGGCACAGCTGGATCAGTTTGTTCGGGATCCCGAATTCAGACATCGCAATCATAAGCTCTTGGCGGTGGATGCTATCATAAGCAGCTTTAAAGTCGATGAAAAGATGGTGGGTTTCGACTTGAAATTCGTTGGTCTTTTCCAGGATCTGCCTCAGTGTGAATATTTGGTCTATCGTTGTTCTGCCTCGCCTAAAGCCACACTGGTACGTGCCGATTATTGTGTTGCAGAAAGGTTTAAGACGCTCACACAGTACGTTGGATAGGATTTTGTATGCAACATTAAGCAGGGATATGCCACGGCAAGTCGTATTTAGCAGAAAGAAAAAATAAAATTCATGCCAAGACTTGGAGTCCGAACTAACGATGAACGGACCAAATACATCACCCTACTGAAGCTACATGGTATGCCTATTTTTCCTCCCAGTATCGCCTTTTGGCAACGCCTTGACAACTCACGCACTCTTGATTCTAAAGAGATGTCCCTGATCCATTCTGCTAGTTCAAACACACTAAATCATAATAATTATTGGCACCTTCATCTTGCGCACTTACACCCATATTTGTATATTCATCAAAAATTTGTATTAATTAAGCATGTTGTTTATTCAAAGATAATATAAAATACGGGGTTTTATTTGCAATGAAGATGATATTTGGTGACGTATATAACTCAAAGTCAAACTATTTCACAAACACTTTTATTTTTATATTAAGCTCTTATCTATTTTCGTCTTATATCCTATTTTTCTTATAGCAATATTATTTCACTTTCTAATTTTTCTTATAAAAAATATTTAAAGCAATAATATTAGCTAGCCCCCGAGCCCCCTATACGTTTCGCGATGCCCCAGCTAAGGCAGTCTTAAACGAACCGATCGAATTTTCTAACTTAACAGACCGAGCTATTTTCTGTTTTTGTTTTTTAACGTTTTCTTTAGTATACAATCCACAATTTAGCGAAAGGCTCTCCTCGACTTCAAACTTTTGGAATTGTGCCGCTATTTAGAGGCGTAAGCCTAGCGATTACTCCCGTTTCCATCCTGGGTTGAGAACGTCACTGTAAAATGAATGTTATGGCCCCTCTTCTGAGCACTTATCTTCCCCTCCTAAATTCCTTTCTTGAAAAAAAAACCGTTCATCCTCGTACACGTAGGTGAAACGTCAAAATGATGAATACTTATTAAAACGCCAAACTGAAAAGCCTATTTAATTACCCTTGGTTAGAAGGATCTCGAGTATTGTATGGAGATTTACATATTACATTTCTTCTTTTTGCTTGTGGATAACTGGATGACAAGGAAAATCCCAAATATGTCATAGCAAATTAATATCAAGGCTATGTTTAGCAACAAAAAGAAACTTACTCAAATTTCAGATTTAATTGCTCCTAAAAAAATCTCTTTTGAGGAGAGGTATTCTGAGGTTGGCGGTCCAAAAGGATCAGACCGATTCCGAAAACTTAATGTTAATCCAAGCTCTCGCAAGGGCAATAAATTGTCGCCCCTGTCTCCTGATCCAAAATAAAATTGTACGAAATTGTACAAGTCGAAAATTCCAAACAAGAATTTCGAAATCCATTCGCATGACAGAGTGCCTCACAGATAAACCGTCTTTATATTGTTTTTCTCTTTTGTCCTCGCTGATAATAGAAAAAACTAAAGTTGGTCACTGTGGCGTATAGCCGTATACGTATTTTTTTGTACATACTATCTTAAAGTACAGAGATTAATAATAATTCGTACCATTAGAATGTTGAAATTGTAACCCAGTTCCCTTTTCCCATTGCAATTCAAAACTAATATCCTTCTCGAATTGCCTCGAATATTCCTAAGGTTGCGTTGTGTTAATCACTAAATTAAACATGTCGCATTATAAAAATTTTGTTCTTCTTTGTTTTTAAATTCCAAAAAGTTTTTAAAACTAAGAAAAAGAGCTATTTATAGAATCTATGAAGGTTAAAGTTTCATTTAGTTCAAAAATTCAAATTAAATTTTATTTAAAGTCCAATAACATTATTTTAATATCCTTACTTAATTATTGATTATGGGATTGGACTTGAATGCGGTAAGTTAATGGTTTTGTCTGGTATTTCGAGAAGAAGGCAACTGTTTTTTTCTTCGTGTCTAGTCTGACACCAGAGAACAGAGTTTTACAAATGCGATGACGTTTGTGCACAGTTCGTGTTCGTGTTCAATAAACTTGTGTTTTTTTCTAAAATTCATTTGTAATTAATTCAATTTATTACTACTCAATACAAGACAAATGAATTAAAAACAAACTTATTTTATTTATGTACTTATTTCATCAATGGATTTACAATCTGCTGATTACAAATGTTTGCTTAAACTAAATTGATAATTAAGCTCGACTTAAAGTGAAATAAATTTTGAATATTAGTCTTTAAACTATCCCTACTCATGGAAAGATCGATTTCACATGAAAAAGAGTTGTACAACTAAATAGAACGAGTTATTGGGCTATTAAGACCATAATTTGTTCGATGATTGGGAACATAGAGCACATCATTTCTTATTCTTATTATTCTTTCCGGAACGTAAAAAGAAACTAACACTAGAAATTCTTCAGATTTAATATTAGAACTTAATATATCTTTGATAAGAACTACACATTGAGCTTGTTTGCGGCTCTCCAACGTTTTCAAATCTCGCAGCGCACATCTTGATAAATAATCAGGTAACTCAGCGGACCATCTCTGATTACTGAACACAAAACGCGTGAACCTTCTTTGTATGTTTTCTATTCTCTTAATAGCGTTATCATAAAATGGTGACCAAACGACATACGAAAATTGCATTAAGTGTAGGTATACACATCTTTAAATATACACTAGTCAAAACAATTAAAGGAACACTTGAAAAAACTCAAAAATGGAGTGGTTTTTTAAAAGGCTGTATCTCAGTAGAAAAAAGTCGGATTGAAGTGAAATAAAAAGTTTTTCAAAGGTTATCATTTTTTCTTTTCAAATTATTTTGAGTTAAAAAAGTACCGTTAGTCGTTTTTGCTTGAGCGAAAAAAATGTTCACTCAATTTCAAAATCGAAAAAAAATAAACTTTGAGGTTTCATAAAATGAACGGAAATTTTTTTTCAATCCAACCAATCTAATATTCAATTTTAGAATTTTGTTGGCTATAATTCACTGTTTAGTTCAGATCGCTACGATTTTTTTTCTAATCAAAAAATGGGTTTACATGCAAAAACACAATTTTGACTTTGGACCCTAATTACTCTTCTAAATATTGACTTACAAAAAAAATAGAGGCAGATTTGAAAAATTTGTTAAATTTTCTACACAAAAACATTTTGAAAAAATAAAAATATTGCTTTTTTCAATTTTTTCTATCAATTTATAAAAACGTCCAAAATACGCATTTTTCAACTTTTTCATAAAAACTACCGTTATTTTGTGGTTTTCAGTGATACAACTAATCTGAGGCTTAATTATTAAAGCTCATAAAATTTCCTTGATTTTGGTGAAAATTTCACATTAATACGATTAACCGTTTCTCTGTTTCGATCAATCAAACTTGCGAAACACTCTTTTTTTCAATTTTAAGGAAAGCTTTGTTTTTTCTTATTTTTCTGTTCTTTTGAATTTGTTTATTTTGTTAAATTTTTTTTATTTTTTTCATTATCATTATGATTTTGTGAAATTCGGACGAATTTCCTTGATTTTGATGAAAATTCGTCCGAATTTCACAAAATCATAATGATAATGAAAAAAATAAAAAAAATTTAACAAAATAAACAAATTCAAAAGAACAGAAAAATAAGAAAAAACAAAGCTTTCCTTAAAATTGAAAAAAAGAGTGTTTCGCAAGTTTGATTGATCGAAACAGAGAAACGGTTAATCGTATTAATGTGAAATTTTCACCAAAATCAAGGAAATTTTATGAGCTTTAATAATTAAGCCTCAGATTAGTTGTATCACTGAAAACCACAAAATAACGGTAGTTTTTATGAAAAAGTTGAAAAATGCGTATTTTGGACGTTTTTATAAATTGATAGAAAAAATTGAAAAAAGCAATATTTTTATTTTTTCAAAATGTTTTTGTGTAGAAAATTTAACAAATTTTTCAAATCTGCCTCTATTTTTTTTGTAAGTCAATATTTAGAAGAGTAATTAGGGTCCAAAGTCAAAATTGTGTTTTTGCATGTAAACCCATTTTTTGATTAGAAAAAAAATCGTAGCGATCTGAACCAAACAGTGAATTATAGCCAACAAAATTCTAAAATTAAATATTAGATTGGTTGGATTGAAAAAAAATTTCCGTTCATTTTATGAAACCTCAAAGTTTATTTTTTTTTCGATTTTGAAATTGAGTGAATATTTTTTTCGCTCAAGCAAAAACGACTAACGGTACTTTTTTAACTCAAAATAACTTGAAAAGAAAAAATGATAACCTTTGAAAAACTTTTTATTTCACTTCAATCCGACTTTTTTCTACTGAGATACAGCCTTTTAAAAAACCACTCCATTTTTGAGTTTTTTCAAGTGTTCCTTTAATTGTTTTGACTAGTGTAGTTGATGTTCTTTTAAGGAAACCTAACATAGAATTTGCCTTTGATGTGAGCTGAAAAAGAAAGTTTTGAGTCGAATATAACTCCTAGATCCTTAACTTCTTTGACTCTTGCGAGTGATTCCTTTTTAAACTTATAAATAAAAGTTATCGGCGATAAAGTTCTATGAGCACTTAAAATCTTGCATTTAGCAATATTTAGTTCCAGGTGGTTGTATTTGCACCAGTCAAGGAACAAATCAATATCGTTTTGGAAATTTTAACGGTCACAATCCGAAGATATTTCACTATATAATTTAACGTGCGTCGCGGTCGTCAGCAAACATCAAACCGCACCTCCGGTGGAACAACGACGTTAGTGCAAATTTTAAAAATTCTGAGTTAAGTATGCCCCTGCTCTTAACAAAAGGTATTTAGTTCAAATAGAAGAAAGACCTAATTCATTGTGTAATTTTTAAGCCAAATATACGCATCGTTTCCTGTATTAAAGCATTGATACAAAATGTGTTAACGTGGAAAAATGCTTGCAGAACTTTATTTATTTATTCTAATATTATTAATAATACTGCTTGAAGCACCAAAAAATGTTTTCGACAGGAAAACTGAGTTTGATTTCCCTTAAACAAAAACCTTGTTCCATATAAAAAATAAACAAATCGTATGTTTTTTTAATAAAAAAAAAGGTATCAAAATGTTAAATCGCGTTTTCTGAGGGATGGACTTCTCTGAACTTAGGTCATTGTACCACCGGAGGTGCGAACAGTTTGCAGAATTGAGAACTTGCGGAATATCATTTATAAATAAATTTAACAGAATTGGTTCAAGGACTACCTTGGGGAAGACCTGAATCAACCTTAATAAAGTTTGATGAAAAACTTTCAATTTGAATGACCTGTTTCCGATTCGACAAGTAGCAACTCAACCAATTCAAGAAATGAGCATTCAAGCCCAATTTTCTAAGTTTTTGGAGCAATAGCCCATGATGAACCCTGTCAAAAGCCTTAACGATGTCTGTGTACAAAACATCCACTTGCTTTCCATTTTAAATGGATTTTAAACAGAATTGCGAAAATAGGCACAAGTAAATCGATGTTGAGCGACCACTCACAAACCCATCTGAACCTCATCTTATAATTTAACTAAGTGGCCCCAACCAGGCGCTCTCAGTATTTGCTTAAAACCAATACCATTCAGCATATGAACTATTCTTTGTATTCTTTATCTATTTGTATTTTTTATTTTTTGCTTTCTTGTTAAAAAAAAATATCACAAGCAATTATTAGCATTCTTTTTAAATAAAGCGGATGTAGGTACTACAATGGCGTTCAACTATTGCTATATTAGAGTTAGAATAAATATAGAAAAAAATTTCTCCGCAGAAACTTCTCACGGATGTAAAGAAGCGTTACAAATACTCCTTCTCCATTAGCCAAAACCTGTTAACTTCTCATTACCCTAGCCGGCTCGACTTTCTTTTAGAGTCCCCTGAATTTGAAGACGAATTGTTAGATTAGGTAGCGTTAGTAAAGCACAAATAAAGTGTTTTTTTTCCAGAAAACAATCCTTCTATTCTTAATTAATTAAATAAAATTGCATTTTTTGCACAGAATTCACAAGTACCTTAACTACATTTTTAGTGCAGGCAGACTGAGTATTTTTATAAGATTTTTTTCGGGACAGGAATTTTCTTAAATATTTCCCTTTGAGGAAAAAAGCCGTGTTTTTCCACTACTCAGTAGCCAGAACAGCAAAATTTCCCTTGGCAAACATTTGGATATTACTTATCGACTGTAAAGGCCAGAAAACAAAAGTCAGTTTAAATGTCAATTGTCCTGTTAAATGAAAACAGAGCTGATGGCGTTAAGAAGAATTATTTTCTTACACGAATCTTATGATCTGATTCATTAGCTCCCTAAGGTTGAAGTATTTGCAATTTTTTTTTTTTTAATCCAAGACGCAACCCTCAGGTCCATTTTTAGACGTATTATGTAACAATTGAATTTGGCACATAAAGTGTCCAATTTTTTTTTGCTTTTCCGTTGCCGAATACCAATCAAGTGAACAAGAAGTAAGAAACTTCGGGAGGCAAAGTGCAGTACGAGCTGTAGCAATTCAGATTCGGATTCTTTTAGGGGTAATTTTGCATATCTGAAATCCTCTTCTTCTAAGTGTATTTTTGACCAGAAAAGGCTTCTCCTTGACCCTTATTGTTGATTGCTGGACCGCTTCTGAAAGATTATTTCGGGATTATTCTTCTTCAAAGCATGCCACGAAAGGAGTCCGTCAGCCAAAGACTGCTCACAGCTCATTCTCTTGAATTTGATTTTGACAGAAAGTATGTGAATTTTACTTGTTTCTTCCTCCGATCATTCTCTAAACTTTTTCTAGGTACAGCATTGAATTGTATTAGTTAATAAGAGACCATAAATGATGTACCGTGTTATTTGTATTGTCAGTGAAATCAGCATATGAAGTACTTGTTATTGAAGATCGTCAGATGCACGTTAGATGCACATCATAAAATACTTAAAAGTATTGTTTGGTCTATTACTTACGGATTATACAGCAGCAGTTTCGAAGTAGGTAAGATTTTCGGATTTTTAAGAGACGGGATAGACTAAAGAGGGTTCTGTTGGATTTGAGAAGCCACCAACGTATTTCTTCTTCGGTGTGGCTGTCGATATTGAAAATCAAGAAACAGAATAGCATGAAAATTGCTGTGATATTCATGTTATTGTTGAATCTTCTTTCTATACTCATATTTCTCCAATCGATGAAATTCTTACATGAGTGAAATTTTTTTTTTTGGTTAAAAACTGCGAAAATAAAATTGTTTTTGTTCGATAAAAAAAAAATCACCCAAAAACATTTTCATCTCAGCTCTATAATATGTGTCCTTTCGTTCTTGCTCTACAAAACTGAATTCACAGCTGAAGAAAACTTTTTTTTAATCAAAAAAATGTAACAGCTTCAGTTTAGATCAAAACTTTGACATGTGTTTCGCGCAATTTTATGATATTCTCTAAAGCTTTTTAAGCCTTTTACTGCAAGTGCAAGCACTTGCGCCATTGTCGTGCATTTTAATTCGTTTTCCTTATTACATTTTGCAAAAAGTTTTCTTGATGTTGCAATTATTTTTATTTCACTTGCGGTTTCATGTGTGGTTGCCAAAAAAAAAACAAAACTTAACTAAGATATCTTCTTCTTCCGGACTGAAACTTTGTGAACGTCATGCACTAATCCTTTCCCTTCAAGCATGAAAAACCCATTTATATTATTTTTACTCTCTTATCGTTTCCACATCCATTTCAGTTGAACGTCACTCGTCGTTTTGGAGTCATATGGTTGTATTTGTTAAAAGACGAATTCATACAAAACACATAAACAGTTCTAACGCTTAAATAAAGAAAATGCTTAGTAACAGAAAACACGGCAGAATCATGGAAGGTACACAGAAGTAGGAAAAAACATATGTACTTACATCTAGACAATGTCCTCACCTTGGAGGCGATTTTGTTCGATTAAAACCAAGTGTGTTGGAACAAATTCATGTCACATGTGAATATGTTCCGAAAAGCAACAAACAAAACAAGTAAAGCCAAAAACCTTTATTATGCCAAATGAACTTTATTTGTCAAGGAAAACCCATACGTTTATTTCTTGTTGTTTGTCAGGTGTGGACATCATGTCGTATGTCAATGAAGGTAGGGCGATGTTATTTGTTTATAGGCACATAACAAATAAATGACTTCTGATGTGTTCTTAATGTGTAGAAACGTAATCTTCATAGAGAGTGTTGGGTGTGGGTTCAACTTTGTCCACTTGTTAAATTAGGTTAAGAACACTTGATCCAAAATATGAACAGAATTTAACAATGTCTCTTTCAACAAAGATCAATATTTCTCTTCATCTAAAATATTAATTAATTTGCATTATCGCTCAACCATAGGAAGAGGAACAATGTACATAAGTACATTGATAACATCAGCCTCCCAGTGATTGACTTTGAAACATGGTAATTTCAAAATGCTCTTACATGACATCGACAATTGGAAAAGCTTAACATGGTGTCAGTGCCGCATTTATTAGCTGAACAAACTTGCAAATCGCAACAAACAAAGGTATAAGATATAATAGATACAAATTTAAAAAAAAAAAACGTCAAATTTCTATTGTTTGTTTGAGTTTAGCGGAACTCACAAATCTGTCACAAGGAATGTTAAGCTTCCCAGAGGAACTTATTGTGATGCGGCCGCTTTTGTTAATTTTCGCATAATCTCCATGTTTTAAGGTGACTTTCTCTCATCAACAATTCTTTGGGTACGTGTGAAGTAATTGAGGGGCCTACAATTTAACAGATTGATACTCTTGGAAGTCTTGTCAGTACCTCGCAAGAAGCAGTGCCCGTGAAAGATGAAATAAGAACTATGGACACGAGTATGACTCGAACCCACGACGTTCTCGTCTCGGATCGACGTTCTGTTTAGCAGCCAACGCACCTAACCATTAAACCACGGAATTGCAGATACATAATTAAATGATGGCCGTATAGTGCTTTCTGCTCTTATACGTAGGTTAATGTAATGCAATATTTCAAAAACGTCAACAATGGCCAAAATTTTCTCAACAGTGTCAAATTATTATGTGGAATAAGAGCACAATAGCGTACAAAAAGTTACTTTTAGCCTTCAAGAGAAACTTGAAGGATTTTCTAGGGACTCTAAAAGTGCGGCGCGGCGCGGCGGGCGGCTGATTCTTTTGGCTGGTGACTTTCGACAAACTTTGCCCCTGCTAGAAAAAAAAAATTTCTTTGTGGGCTTAAAATGCCGACTAGTTAGTATGAAAAAAATATAAAAATTGAAGAATGGCTGAACCGATCTGGCTGAAAATTGGTTAACGGATAGTTTAGAACCAGAAGATGAAAAGATGAACAAAAATAAACAAGATTATCGGTTTGCATTTAATTTTATGTAATTTCATTAGACAATGTTGAAATCTACAATGAAGGTTTATAGCAAATAGAAAACTGTCTATAATAATAGAGCTTAACAGCAATAGATAAGTTGAATTTAGTTAACCTTTTGCTCCAATTCCAATTCTTTTTCCAAGACAATAATTCTTCCGGAATTGCGTGAACTTTGTAAAGTGCAAACTCAATCTTTAAGTAACCATTAACAATTAACAACGTACCGCGGGTCGGCTAGTAAATAATTATTAACGAAAAAAGAAGGGGTCCAAGAACAAACTCTTGTGGAACCCTGCAGTTAACAATATTTTATCTTGAAGTCCCCTGATCTGTAGTTATCCGTTGAAATCGATGTACAAAAAAGTTCCGCAAAAAAATGAGAGATGTTCTCGAAAAATTGAATTTGTTTCCTTATTTAGATTTCAGAATTTTGAACTATGATACCCAATTGATTTTTATCAAAACAGCGGAAATGACAATGCTTCTTCTGCATATTTTTCTTTAGTAATATTCGGTTGTCGAATACTTTATTCAAAAACAAGCAATACGACTCTATAAGGAATTGTTCTTGGCGTTGACTTACTCGTACCGTTCCTATGACAGCATAATTTTTCTCCATAGTCTGCTACCCAAGGCTAGCTCAAAGATCGTCATGTTATCGGCCTAATGGAACGAATTGACTCTGTATAGATTGGAAGAAAGAAATATTCCCTCCATTGACAAGCAGATACGATCAGCAATTATACTCTTTGAGACAAGTTCTTGTCTCTGCTTCTGACAGTATTTTCTGACCCAAAAGATTTTGTTTTTGGAATACTAAACCGCCACACTAGCTCTTTTAATTATGACGTTATATATTTACCTTAAATTTAATGAGTATGGCCTTGTAAAAAGTTCATTCTGAAGTCTGTCACAAAAGTGTCACTTGTCAACCTTTGGAGAATTTTGTCATCTGTCACATGAAGCTTGCCTTGAATATTGTTAATGAAGCTTGGAGAACAAATCTCTTGAGCACTTCTTCATCTTTGAGCGGCTTTCCGAAGATGATTTGTCATTTTGTCATGTTTTGTCGTATTTATCGTTTTTAGACTCACTTCTTCCTCGCTATATTCTGAGAGATTCTACATTCCATTACTAGGTAAATTTTGCTTTATATCATTAGAGCTTTAGGTGCCAATATGTTAAGATATTTATAAGAATAATTGTAAACGACGGGTAACACCTTAAAAAAAATTACGTATACGCCAGAGTGATCATACTTATTTATTATTAAAACCAATGATGGAACGGAGATGAATAAACGGTAGGACTTCCTTATTCATATCTGACAAAGTTTTGCTGAAATAAGAAAAACCCAAGACAAATTCAACTTGCAAACATTCTTTCGATTCTACCACCAAAAAGTCCAATTTCTTGCGAAAGAATTATTTCTCAATCTTTAATTAAATTTGATGTAAGTGAAACTTTGAAAATATTATGTTTTAAAGGTTTTCCTTTTGACTTCAAGATGAAATTAAATATCATGACCTCTGAAAGCTCCAATATCTCCATTTTCAAATTACCATTCTTACCTTTTAAGTACACACCAGACTACATTGACTTCAGCTTCATTAACAGCTTAACAGCAATAGATAAGTTGAATTTAGTTAACCTTTTGCTCCAATTCCAATTCTTTTTCCAAGACAATACTTCTTCCGGAATTGCGTGAACTTTGTAAAGTGCAAACTCAATCTTTAATTTACCATTAACAATTGACAACGTACCGCAGGTCGGCTAGTAAATAATAACTAACGAAAAAAGAAGGGGTCCAAGAACAAACTCTTGTGGAACCCTGCAGTTAACAATATTTGGTCTTGAAGTCCCCTGATCTGTAGTTATCCGTTGAAATCGATGTTTTTTGTTCCGCAAAAAAATGAGAGATGTTCTCGAAAAATTAAATTTATTTCCTTATTTAGATTTCAGAATTTTGAACTATGATACCCAATTGATTTTTATCAAAACAGCGGAAATGACAATGCTTCTTCTGCATATCTTTCTTTAATAATATTCGGTTGTCGAATACTTTTTTCAAAAACAAGCAACACGACTCTATAAGTAACTGTTCTTGGCGTTGACTTACTCGTACCGTTACTATGACAGCATAATTTTTCTCCATAGTCTGCTACCCAAGACTAGCTCAAAGATCGTCATGTTATCGGCCTAACGGAACGAATTGACTCTGTATAGATTGGAAGAAAGAAATATTCCCTCCATTGACTAGCAGATACGATCACCATCTAAATCTAAACAAGTTCTTGTTTCTGCTTTTGAGAGTATTTTCTGACCCAAAAGCTTTTGTTTTTGGAATACTTAACCGCCACACTAGCTCTCTTAAAATTGTGACGTTGTATATTTACCTTAAATTTAATAAGGTTGAGTATGGCCTTGTAAATATTTCATTTTGAAGTCCGTCACAAAAGTGTCACATGTCAACCTTTGGAGAATTTTTTCATCTATCACATGAAGCTCGCCTTGAGTATTGTTAATGATGCTTGGAGAACAAATCTCTTGAGCACTTCTACATCTTTGAGCGGCTTTCCGAAGATGATTTGTCATTTTGTCATGTTTTGTCGTATTTATCGTTTTTAGACTCACTTCTTCCTCGCTATATTCTGAGAGATTCTACATTCCATTACTAGGTAAATTTTGCTTTATATCATAATTATTTATTATTAAAACCAATGATGGAACGGAGATGAATAAAAGGTAGGACTTCCTTAATCATATCTGACAAAGTTTTGCTGAAATAAGCAAAACCCAAGACAAATTCAACTTGCAAACATTCTTTCGATTCTACCACCAAAAAGTGCAATGACTTGCGAAAGAATTATTTCTCAATCTTTAATTAAATTTGATGTAAGTGAAACTTTGAAAATATTAGCGCAAAATCATAGTCCGCTAATGAACGATTTTAGTGTGATACTAGCTTAAAATGACGTTTCAGACATGACTCAAACGTCATTTTAAGCTAGTATCACACTAAAATCGTTCATTAGCGGACTATAATTTTGCGCCATTATGTTTTAAAGGTTTTCCTTTTGACTTCAAGATGAAATTAAATATCATGACCTTTGAAAGCTCCAATATCTCCATCTTCAAATTACCATTCTTGCCTTTTAAGTACACACCAGACTACATTGACTTCAGCTTCACTTTAGTAGAATTTAAGCGAATTATACCTTGCGTACTTATGTCCCATGGTGGATACGCCTTTCCTTAGCTCATTTCTCATTGTAATTAGTAACCCCATGGTACACTGAACGCTGTCACACATTCAAAGAAGGTAGGTGTTTCTTGATTGAATATCCTGAACTCCCACACACATAAAAATTGTGTTCCCATCAATCAAATGCAAATAAGCAAATATTTACCTTCGAACAAACAGATGACATTAGACAAAAAGCATGAATCTTCTAATCCGTAAAATCCTTTGGGGTTGTTAGCGATTTGGAATTCCTTGGAACATAATAACAACAACATCCATTTTAAACGAACAAACAAAGTTGTAACTTTTGTTCAACAAGCGTATATGCATGCATGTATGTAGGTAGGTGATTCACATGAAGGTAAAAATATGGATGTATGTATTGTGGAACTCAGATTGTCAGACAGATTTAACCAGCAGGAATTCTGTGTGATTTTATATGGAGCTAAAACTCCTGCGGGACCATGGTAGAAAATTCATCTTTTATGTGTGATTTTTCATTTTCTTTATTTCTTGCAGTTTTCACAAGGGAGAATTAACAAGTTATGTTGTAGGTCCCAATCCCAAACACATTTTTGCATACTACATGCATCACTTTATTGCGATTAGAGGCGACAGCAACAGCGACAACGACACGTAAAGAACAATTTTACTCGTGTTCGTTTATCTGGAATATATTTGATAAAAAGTTTTCGTGCAACTCAAAACTTTTTAATATCTCTTGAAGTGCTTCGGAATATTGGATATCTGCATGAGGATTTACTGTTGGAGTTAAATTTCCATTTTATTGGTGTGTGTGTGTGTGTTTTTGTAACACGAGCAAAGTGCTGTTGGTTCGAAAATGATGATGAGCGAAACTTCAAAGCTGTTGGTAATCAAAGCACGTAGACAGCTAGCGCTGCACAAAATTTTCATATTAAACAAGACAAGTTCAATAAAAATTGATAGACATTGAGGTAGACAGACTTTTATTGATATTGCTGAAACGGAGGAATGTTTTGACACTTACTGTTACTGCGATACTGATATTAAAGAAAAAGATGTTTCACAGAAATTATCCGGAAAATATGATGTGTGATGTCTCAAAATTTAACAAGGAAAGATGGGTAGAAAAAGCAAATTTGAAAATTCATCAGAATACGAGAAATATTGACGCAAAAACGATTTTTTTAAAGTTAAACAACTGATAACAAAATGTTTAAGAAACTGTCGGTAAAGAAAACCGTTTTAAACGCATTGGGCAGCAAAATATGCCTTATCTTTACTCATTTCTCATTGCAAAACAAGGAAGTTTATACTAAAACAATTAATTGACATTTTGACGAAGACATAATCGATTCTTGTTTGTTGTTGAGTGCAGCGTAGTTACGAAGAGAATTTTAACGTCTACTACCTCCTGGCGTTCCTGAAATCTATTTCTGTCTAAAAGGAACTCTTTTTAAAGCAATAGATTTCTAAAATTTGACTTCTTTGTTGATAAGCAGAACCGATAAACGTTGTTTTGTCAACAAATACGAATATTTTGGTTTGTGTATCGTCAATCCGCTACAGCCAGCATCGAGTATTGAGAACCAGTGCAAGAATTACTAGGAACCATTAGGGATGGTGCCTTTGATGTGCTGGGTTCCACACGGCCACCAAAACGAAACCACTGCTTTGACGAAGAATGCAGGCAAGTACATGCAGCGAAGCAAGAAGCATTTAAAGTAGCGCTGCGTAGGAGGACGAGAGTAGCTCGAGGAGTCTACAAGCAGAAGAGGAAACAAATTTATTCGTCTAGCTGATACGAACTTTCAAAGTAAATTCGCGTTCCACATAATCCACGCTCCCAACGAACAAAATGTTTTAACATCAAAAATCATTCTTGTTTGGTTTTGGTGGTGATTCGTTCGCGACGAATTAAAATTCTCATGTTAAAAAATGTCAAAATCGACGAATAATCATATTCATTCGTGGCTAGTACTCATGAGAAAAGTCGTTAAGGAGCACATATTAGGCTGGGATCCATCCCAAATTGTGTTACAAATGCATGAAGCTTATGACAAAAACTTACAAGGTCGCGCATTTTTTTTCGATCTAAGCTTTTCATCCATTTACAACATTTTAAAATTCTCAATCAAATTCAAGACAAAAGAAAAAAAAATCACTCAAAACTTGTTTAGTTGTTTATTTCTTTTTAAATCAACTCTTTTTGCTGAAACATATTGTTTTCAAGAAATACGTTTAATTCAGGCCAAGAAATGTAGAGAACAAGAAAACCCAACGATTTCTTCAAACAAATTAGAAGGTCTTAAGAAAACAATGCTTAAACAGCGAGCGTGGACGTATTATGTTCGATGTTTGAAATACATAAAGTTTTTCGACCCTTGCACTTAATCCGTGGCCACACTTCCGCAAATAAGAGAATTGATGGAATATCGTTATAAGCTTATAAAAGTTCAATCGATATAATCCAATTTTGCAAAACAAGCTATCAATAAGTTTTGTTAGTCATTTGAATGGAGGGATAAAGCATTCGGACAAACATATTTTTTTTTGTATTGTATATTTGTAAGGGTGGTAAAGTGTGCCTTCAGTCTCGATAACGGCAACAAACCATGCAGAGATCATCGAGTGGATATTATTACAGTTGAAGTTTCTTACAATTAATAGGTAAACTCTGTTTTGAAGTCTTTGATACATAATTTGCTTTCCGATTTTTTAGTTTAAGAATATGTTTGTTTTTCCAATCGTTTTATTGATGAAAAGAAGTATTCTCGCTGCCACCAATATCATGTTGGCTACAGATATTTTTCTTTGCTCCCTTCAAGTTTGTTTAGCGATACAAATACAACCCACAGTCCGCTTTAAACGTCTTTCGAAAGAAACCATAGAACGTGCTTCAATAATGTCAACGAAAATTCAGACCAAAGCCATGGAGAAGTGTTTTTTTTTATTTTCTTATACTTTTTTTCTCAATTTTAATTTTGTTTTCTTTTCCTCGAACTCACTTAAAATCGATAACTGAAAATTTAATAGATTCAAAAGCTGCACATTAAAGAAGAATTGAAAAATATACAAAATGAATAGAAAAAAGAAAGAACTCAAAGTGAATGTAGATGTGGAATTGAACTACGAAGTCACAATATTCTGAATTACTGTGATAGACTCGTGGAAAAAAACAAATGCATTTAACAACAAAAGTATTTAACAACAACAAACAAATAACATAAATTAATTAAAAGTTTGCAAAATATTGTATGAATCTATTCATTCAAGATCTTTACATTCAAATTTGTTTATTCAATTTCAAAACGGGCCCGTTCTTAATAAATGTCAAATCAAACGAACAACATCCTCATCCTTTTCTGGAATTACATAACTATTAGGAGGAAGAAATGAGTCCTCTTACACGTCTTCCTGTTCAATGAACTCAATGATAATGTTTGCGTTTGCAAATATCATTGAAAATTATATTTTGTCATTGAAATCAAAAGTCCTAAAAAAAATTCAGAACTTCAAAGAGTCTGTGATTCCCGAGAATCTTGTGTTATCTCTGTTTATATTTAAAAAAAAAAAAAAGTTCCTATGTGCAAGTGTAAATAATATTGTTTGATGAAAGTAATTGATATGCTTGAAAAGACTTCGATTTCAAAGTAAGAAAGTTCTAAGAAAAAGATATGTATAGTCGAACGCTCTTAAATTTCAAGCGCGGTGACAGTCGGTTAGGTTAGGTGGTTGCGGATACAGACCCGCACACGGCGCACACTTAGGCCAGAAAAGGACCCATTGTGATACCACAGGAATCTAGGGACTACTTCCAAGAGCTTTTTATAGGCGAAGAAAACATTTAAAGCCATTTTCTTAACAACAAGTTTAACTCAACTTGTAGATTTTAGTTTTCTTATTTCTTCACTCATTTTTGACAGTTTCAACTTTTGATTCTCGAGCAAGAACCGATGCCTGCAGAGATAAACATGGGAACATCATAGTATAATCGCAGTCAATGCTGGGGATTTGGAAAGACCACTTCTGCTGTAGACTGTACAACGGCGATGACGAACAAAACCCCGCCGTCAGACAGGAGCCTTTTATCATACACGATGACAGCCAACAATTCCGTGAACCCGACCTAGAAGAAGTGAAAACAGCAATATCACGGCTGAAATCCAACAAAGCCGCTGGAGCAGATGGCCTAGCTGGCCGAGCTGTTCAAAGCCGCAGGCGACGATCTAGATAGGAGCATGCACCAAATCATCTGTAAGATATGGTCGGAGGAACGCATGCCCGATGAATGGAACCTCAGCATTGTTTGCCCGATCCTGATAAAGGGAGATCCTCTAAACTGCCCCAATTAGAGAGGGATCAGTCTGCTTAACATCGCCTACAAGATCCTCTCTGCCGTAATATGTGAACGTCTGACGCCTTTGGTCAACAATCTGATTGGTCCTTATCAATGTGGCTTCAGGCCAGGAAAGTCTACCATCGACCAAATTTTCACATTGCGGCAGATCCTGGAAAAAACCTATGAACTCCAAATCGATGCCCACCATCTCTTCATCGATTTTAAGGCCGCCTATGACAGCATCTACAGAGACGAACTGTATAAAGCCATGTCTAGTTTTGGCATCCCTGCTAAGCTCGTTCGCTTGTGCAAAATGACGATGGGGAACTCACGCTGCTCTATCAAGGTTGGCAATGAGCTTACGGAATCTTTCGACGTCAAAAAAGGATTCAGACAAGGCGATGCACTGTCGTGCGATTTCTTTAACATCGTTCTTGAGAAGATAGTCCAAAACTCCACCGTCAACACCAGAGGCACTATCTTCTATAAATCTGTTCAACTTCTCGCGTACGCTGACGATATTGATATAATGGGAAGAACACAGCGTGATGTCAATGGCGCCTTTGTGAGAATTGAGACAGAAGCGGCCAAAATGGGTTTAGCGGTAAATGAGGGAAAAACGAAGTACATGCTGTCTTCGAGTAAGGACACCCAACACCGACGGCTCGGACAGAACGTCACAATAGACGCATACAACTTCGAGGTAGTAAAGGAGTTTGTCTACCTAGGCTCCGCTATTAACACGGGCAATAACACCAGCGCCGAGATAAGACGAAGAATTACTATTGCTAATCGCTGTTTCTATGGGCTAAGAAAGCAACTGAGTGGAAAAGCCCTCTCTCGAGCAAATAAGGTAAAGCTGTACAACACCCTCGGATGAATGTGCCTTAGGCTGTTTCGAGAGGAAAGTTCTTCGGGTCATCTTTGGCCCCGTGTGCATTGATGGGGAATGGAGAAGGAGATACAACAGCGAACTTTACGGGTTGTACAACGACGCGAACCTAGCCAGAAGGGTCAAGGTCCAGAGACTTAGATGGCTCGGTCATTTAGAGCGCATGGACACCAATGCTCCGGCCCGGAAAGTCTTCGACACTATTCCCGAGGGACGCAGAAGGAGAGGAAGACCGCGACTCAGGTGGCGCACACAAGTGGAAGAGGACCTCAATCAACTTGGAGTGCAAAACTGGAGGCAGCTAGCTAGGGACCAAGCTGACTGGCGGAGACTGTTGGTTGAGGCCCAAGTCCACACCGGACTGTAGCGCCATCTTAAGTAAGTAAGTAAGTTTTGATTCTAAACACTCAAGTTAATCAACTCTCGATTTTCTCAGCTTCCGAAGATCACAGGAAGAACAGGAGTGCCTTGGAGAATGCTTGTTTCGGCATCGCTTCAAGACCAAACCGTGGCAAGTAGGCAAGGCCGTTAACTAAATGATAATTTCCACCGGAATGTTAAAATTGATCTGACATAAATTCCAATCTATCCTAGGGAAATTCTGAAAAAAATGAAAGAATCAAACTGTTGAATTTCAACTCTCGAGTTGATATTTAAAGTATAGTGAACAACTTGCCCTCAACCTCAACTCTCAAGGTTTTTTCAACTCTAGACTTGGCCAACTTGAGAGTTTCCCACAAGTTGAGCAATAGTGAAGAAACGGCTCTTTATGTCTTTGTTAGGCAGTTTACTGGGATTATCATAAAAATATTTTCGCGGTTGAAGTTTTAAGGAAAGAGCAGCTCCTAACAGTGTCCTGTTAGAATTCTTATTAATATGAGATCTGCTTTGAGATAACATTTTTTTTTTTTTGAGCGCTTGGAATCAAGTGACAGCCATATATACGATCATTCATTTTGCGGTTCGTAGCGCTGGAATTTGATCTGTTAAAATAAACATTTAATTTGAATGAACAACGCGTTAACATTTTTTAAACAACATCCTCACACAACAATAAACATCGAATATTCGAATAATATTTTTCTTAGCGATGAGGCAAATAACTTACTCAATGTTGGTGAGTATGTAAACAAACAAAATTGTAATAGAAAACCCGCAAATGATCGAAGAGGTGCCATTGCATGCAGAAAAAGTGACTGTTTGTATTGCTCTATGGTCCAAAGGTGTGATTGCATTGGTCCGTACGCAAATGGGCAGATGGTTGCAGTCAATTTGGAGCAATGTGTTCGAATTGGCTGGTGATTGAAGATCATGACTTGAATAATATGTGGTTCAGACAAGACAGGGCAACAAGCCACACAACTCGATCAATTATGGCTTTATTGCGTGAGAAGTTTCCTGTTGGCGTAGTTTCACGTTTTGGCGATGTCAATTGGCCACCAAGATCATGCGATTGGACAGCGTTAGATAATTACTGTAGGGCTTCGCAAAAGACCGTGTTTACGCGAATATCTAGTCCCCGAATTCTAGACGCTGTTAAAATCAACATTACTCAGGCCTTGGCTCAGATACCCGATACATGCGAAAAAGTGGGAAATAATTACCTTCGAAGAATCGCATTCTGCAAAAACCCCCATGATATTGCTTTTCACCCTCAGCCTCAATCAGGGGCGGATCCAGAGACTCTTGTTAGGGGGGGCGTTGCCCTTGAAAATGTTGACGTAATAGGTAAAGAAAAAAAGGTCTTCAAAAGTAGTTTTAAAGTACTTTGCACTTATTTATCACAAGTTTTAAGGATAAAAGAAGTACTAGATTAACAGCTTACTAATAAAAATAATCACATGAAAATTAATCGAACAGAGGTATAACAAGTACAATTTTACAATGCGAAATCTAATCGATGTTTGATTTGGGCAAATCTCTCTTTGATATTGCCTGTATTCAAGTCCAAATTTGAATGCATGTCTAATAGCGCTAATCCAACTAGTCGATCGTCTGCCATGCTTGATCGCTGCAAAATTTGAGTTCTCCTGAGAAAAAGTTCTCTCTCCACTTGCTGCACTGAACACTTAAAAAACAAAAAATTGGAAGATCACACGCAACGTAGGAAAAATGTTTTGATCAATAGCTGTTAAGCATCCCAAGCTTTGTATATTATATTCTTAGGTAGTTTCAATATTGATTTTCTGCTAGTGAAACAATACCAAACTTATGTAAAAAAAAAAACAGCTTCTTTGGCAGGTCTCAAAGTGGTGCTACAATCGATTTCCATCTTGAAGGAACTACCCAAGAATAAATATACAAAGATCCAAAGAACAGTCATACTTTTCCAAATCCTATTTTATTTTCCACGTTTTTAATTTCTCTAGGACATTTTTGGAGATAGGAAACCAAGCAAAATTTTGATAACTTTCCAGAGGAATTGTAAAGGATCCGATTTTGTGAATCTCCAATTTTTGCATCAAACCATTATATCATGATTTCTATGTGTGTGTATGTGCGTTATGTTTTTTCTGCTCGATAATCTCGCGAACTACTCATAGTATTGACATGAAAGGACTCATCCGAAGCGGAATCGCTTTATTAAGAACTAATTAAGTTTTCAGCGATAACGGCTTAGCTATTTTTTACTCAAAATTAAACATTCGAAAGTAGTAAAAATTCGTCATTTATGCATGAAAATTATGATTGTCTCGCAAACCGCTCATGGTGTTGATATCAAATTGGTCTAGTTCGGCGCAAAATTACTTGATTGAGAACTGAATAAGTTTTCAGCTAAAAAATCCAACAAAATCAAGTATTCATCATTTATTCATGAAAATTATTATAATTTCAGCATAAAATGCAACATTAGTTCGAAAAAAATTATTTATCAATGTTAGAAAATATATTATTCTACAATAATTTTTTATAAGCAATTGGAAATGAGTTTATGCGATATATTTTTGTGGTTTCATGGAAAAGAGGTCTACATGAGTAGGAAAAGGATATTCATGATTTTAAACCGGTGAAAACGCATTTGTTAATTTGACAACAGTTTCACTTTCTATAAACAATTGAATTTTGTTTTTTTATTTTTCTCGTGTGGACCACAGGGGTCGCACTCATATTTCATTATTTTATTTTCACCTGAATATAATGTTACCACGTGCCACAATCGTGAAAAATTATATTTTGCTTGTCAAATCACCAAAATTTAGGCGGCTCAGGGGGGGGGGGGGTGATCGCTCCTATCGCCCCCCCTCTGAATGCGCCCTTGGCCTCAATGGCAGAGTCGTCCAATTTTCCTTGAAAATGTATCGTTGTGTGAAACCACACTTAATTTTCGAAGCCGAAAAATGAATGACACTTTATATGAAACGATATGCTTTCGGATTCGGTGTCCAACATCAATATCATAAAATTCAGGCCACAAGAACTTGGTTATTCTGATCATCGACTTATATAGCGATCACAGTTGACGGTGGTGATGGCTTGGCTAGTATCATTTTCGAAGAAGTACGGAATTACAGACCGATGACCTCTCCACAAAACAGTAGGCATCTTTATTTGGGTGCATTGGCATATTGTGATTTAGGTACTCGTTGCTAAATATCATTTTTCGTCCAAAATTTTGATAAGCTTCCAACTGCTCCAAAATCCGTTTCAATTTTGGTTGTTTGGTTTCAGCTCCTAGATCAGTTAAATTTTGTATAGGTGCAAAACTAAAAATTTAACATCTTGTGGTCTGCGACAGGCCAAGTTCTTGTGAGCGACGCGGAATTGACTGGCTCAGATTCTGCTGCACACTTTTACAAACAGCAGCGATGTTTCCACCAGAACTTGCCTGGTCAAACGTTGAATATTTGACTTGGAAGGACAACCATGTACCCTATAAATTGGGCGCAACGTACGCATCGTTTCTACTAGAGACCCCCCTTTTTGATAATAAAGTTTAATCATTTGAACTTATGTTGCTCGACGCTGTAACTTGCCATGATGATTTGTCTGTGAGGGACTGATAAAAAGACAATGTTTTGACACAAAAGAAAAGAAACAATAAAGCAGAGAATTTGACATATCAAAAATCAGCTTACACGATTCCAACCCCGGTTCATATCAAAAGAAAAGTACCAGAATTATCCAAGTATTTTAAAAATGTCGAGTGCTTAAAAAGCACTCAAATCATTTGAATAATCCTACTGAATTTACTAAATTTTTTAAAACAAACATCCAATTTTTTCAGAAAACATGATGAAACACATAAAGTGCATGCACCAGTTCATGTAGATGTGTTTTGAAATTTTAGAATGTAGGTACATAATATTTCACTAAAATTATCGATTGACAAAGCACTCATATGATATCAGAAAGTGAAGGTTGAAATACTTTAAAATGATAATAAATCATAGGTTTCGATCATCAGCATCAGGAAGTGTCACATTTCTTTCACACCAATCAAAATATTCAAAATACCAAACAGTTTTGGAAATATTAATCAAATTGTTTTCGAATATGGACTACCAGCGCATTTCCGGTCCTGACAGACCGATGAATATCAATAATTGTTCAACATTGAACCAAATATCCACACGTGCAAGTGCGTTGTACAATTGGTCCTTCGTTTTGCCTAACTCCGTGTCCTCTGCCTCCTCGGGAGTTGTATGCACATAAAACTCCAGCCAAGCTCATTCGTTTTGCTTTATAAAATAAAATAAAATCACATTTGCATGCAAATTGTGTAATTTCATGGGTATTTCCCCTAAGTTCCCCAACGGTACTACAAGTTTAACATACAAAACCGACCGAACGACAAACCGTAGTCTTTTCAGATGGGCACCTGGTATACCTACACATGATTTTTTTTTGTCGTCCATGTTTGTGTTCTGTAGGTAGCTGACCGAGGCGATGTGGCGACCCCTGGATCCAAGTCCAAAGAGGTGCTTTCACCTGCAAATATGATGCATCGTTGTTATAGTGGTCAAGCGATGACACTACCTTTACCCAATGGTCAGTGCCCAGTGGCTTCGGATCAAGCTTTCAACAATGACATGGCATGGTCTCTCTCTGTCTATCAGGTCTTCTGCTCATTGCTGTGTGTGCATCTCCATTGTCCTGAATCCGAGAAGGATTTTTTCGAAAATCTCATAGCAGACGTGTGAGTTAGGAATTTTTAAACGCATTTACAAAATATTGATTGCAAAAACAAAGAAGACACAAATTTTAAATCTTTACGCATTCAATTGTTCTATCTCGAAATTGAATTTGCAGCTCATAGGTGTGACAGCAAAGTTTGCAATACCAATTTCAAAACAAAAACAAAAACAACAAACAAAAGAACACTCTCGTAAATCTTTAAGTTCATTATACAAACTGTTAGCTTGAAATTTATTTTGAATTTTTAAAATGATTTGTCGTTGAGATTGTATGACTTTTTTTTCTGGGTTAAGATACGTTCGACGTTCGAGTTTGACGTTTGCTCGTATGGATATAGCAATTAAGGAAGAGGTATATGACTGCCGGTTAAGGGGGATTTTAATATTTATAGAAAATTGGTTATTTGTTTTTTTTTTTATTGGATTTTGAATTGAGAAACTCGATGAAGGTGTATGCATAGGAAAGTTGTGTGTTTTTCATTCAGAGATTGAATCAACTTAGGTAGATTTCATGTTCAATAAAACTTGAATGGTAATATTTGACTTTGAATAATTTACTACAAATCCAAAATATGGCGGATTTGCGATTCTTCTTTTTTACGGCTAGTACCTAATTCTTATTTAACAAACAATTTTAAAAATTGATTCTGGCCGTTTCTTTCCTTCGGGCTTGAATGTTTATTGCCGCGGGTTCACTCGAAATGAGTGAGGTTGAGGCAAATTAAAGTCGATGACGTGGGTGAAAACGCAAATTGGAATGAGCTGAATGTCATCCTTTCTCTTGGCAAATTTTCCATTGCAGCGCAGCTATTTGTGCAAATTTCGAGAGGAAGATCCTTGCGAATGCCAGATTGATCTTTCTCCTCTTCCTGGACTCTTCGTTTAGTTCTCTTTCTGGCCTTCCAATTCAAGCACGTTGCCCCAAAAATGTCGAACGATAAACGTTTCTTCCCAAAATAAGTCAAAACCCTATGGTCGATGCGCCTCAGAAAAATTATAGAATTTTAAACTTCAAAAAAATGACATGAGGCTAGATATTTTCTTTTTAAGATTAACCACGCCCTCGTGGAATATGACCTTTAAGTAAGGTTGCGGAACGTCAGTTTGTGTTCGATTAAAACCACAAAAATACTAGGAACTTGCATTGTTGTAAGGAAAATTCTTCTATATGTTGAGGGCTTTACATGATTGAATTTTTCTTTTCGAATTAGCTTTACGAAAATCAGTTCGAATCCCGCACCAAATACGTGTGTTTACGAGGATTCATCCAACTAATTATTTTTCTTACTTACTTACTTAAGGTGGCGATATAGTCCGGCGTGGACTTGGGCCCCAATCAACAGCTCGGTCCCTAGCTAGCTGTCTCCAGTTTTGCACTCCAAGTTGATTTGGTCCTCTTCCACTTGTGTGCTCCACCCGCTCTGCGAAGAGTGGGTAAGGGTTTGGAAAGGATTGCTTGCAATTCCAAGTACAGATTTCTTGCCGCTCATGTGCGGAAGGTTCAACCTCCAAGTGGTGCAGAGCGGTAACTTGACTTAGGTCAGGGCGAATGAACCTACGTTTTTATTGTACATGTATCATAATCATTTTCTTTAGATACCGTGATTAATGAGACTGTACTTGATTATCATTGTGATAGAATAAGGCACTAATGAGTGTTCTTAAGAAAGTTGGTGGTGCATGGCAATATGTCATGCAGTCTTCCAGTTTGGTCGACCCGGCTCCATTCTGGATAAAAGACTGCATGACAATGGACACCAGTGTTCCTGGTGAGCCGTTAAGTCCCGAAGCTGGAAAACTATCCTTTTGGTTTGTACGGATGTGTGATAATTTCACACATCCGATAGAATGTATGATGATAATGTCATACATTCACAGAGTACAAAATAACAAAAGAGACTACCAGGTCTTCTGAAGAAACTGGTACTCTGGGGTAGTTGATGCCCGGATTCTAAATGAATCTCAACTACAGTTGCGGTCGGCCCCCTTGTGGGAGTTTCAGAGTGGCTGTGGTTAACGAGAAATGCGTTCTCGGTAACTGAGTGATGGTGTTCCTTAAGCTCAGTTACATAGATAAAAACACATCTACCAGTATGGCTTTTTTTAACGGGAAAAGCAAACTGGTACTTGAGAAAAATGGAATTGGTGGAAGACAAAGTCTATGGCAAATGGGACATATGTAAAAGACTAATTTTGTGCCTTTTCCCTTATCTACAAGGCAATACACCAAAATATGCATGTAATTCATGCATATAAAATGGAGTGGATTGGAAATCAATCCACCACGAAATTAAGGCCTCGGGCCAGGTGTTCGTGTGTAATTGTTTTCATAATCTGTGTGCTCCACCTGAGTCACGGTCTTCCTCTCCTTCTGCGTCCCTCTGGACCTTGACCCTTCTGGCTAGGTCCACGTCGTTGTACAACCCGTAAAGTTCGCTGTTGTATCTTCTTTTCCATTCTCCATCATTGCACACGGGGCCAAAGATGACCCGAAGAACTTTTCTCTCAAAACAGCCTAAGGCACATTCATCCAATTTTGTCTAGGTCCATGCTTTTGCACCATACAGCAGGACAGGAATGATGAGGGTGTTGTACAGTTTTACCTTAGTTACTCGAGAGAGGGCTTTTCCACTCAATTGCTTTCTTAGCCAAAAGAAACAGAGACTAGCAAGAGTAATTCTTCGTCTTATCTTGGCGCTGGTGTTATTGCCCGTGTTAGTAGCGGAGCCTAGGTAGACAAACTCCTTTACTACCTCGAAGTTGTATGCGTCTATTGTGACTTTCTGTCCGAGCCATCGGTGTTGGGTGTCCTTACTCGAAGGCAGCATGTACTTCGTTTTTCCCTCATTTACCGCTAAACCCTTTTTTCCGCTTCTGTCTCAATTCTCACAAAGACGCCATTGACATCACGCTGTGTTCTTCCCATAATATCAATGTCGTCGTACGCGAGAAGTTGAACAGATTTTTGGAAGATAGTGCCTCTGGTGTTGACGGTAGAGTTTTGCACTATCTTCTCAAAAACGGTGTTAATGAAATCGCACGACAGCGCATCGCCTTGTCTGAATCCTTTTTTGACGTCGAAAGATTCCGTAAGCTCATTGCCAACCTTGATGGAGCAGCGTGAGTTCTCCATCGTCATTTTGCACAAGTAAACGAGCTTGGCAGGGATGCCAAAACTAGACATAGCTTTATACAGTTCGTCTCTGTAGATGCTGTCACACGCGGCCTTAAAATCGATGAAGAGGTGGTGGGTATCGATTTGGAGTTCATAGGTTTTTTCCAGTATCCGCCGCAACTTGAAAATTTGGTCGATGGTAGACTTTCCTGGCCTGAAGCCACATTGATAAGGACCAATCAATTTGTTGACGAAAGGCTTCAGACGTTCACATATTACGGCAGAGAGGATCTTGTAGGTGATGTTAAGTAGACTGATTCCTCTGTAGTTGGCGCAGTTTAGAGGATCTCCATTTTTCAGAATCAGGCAAACAATGTAGAGGTTCCATTCATCGGGCATGCATTCCTCCGACCATATCTTACAGATGGTTTGGTACATGCTCCTATCTAGATTTTCGCCTGCTGCTTTGAACAGGTCGGCAGCTAGACCATCTGCTCCAGCGGCTTTGTAGGATTTCAGCCGTGATATTGCCGTTTTCACTTCTTCTAGATCGGGTTCACGGAATTGTTGACTGTCATCGTGTACGATAAAAGGCTCCTGTCTGACGGCGGGGTTTTGTTCGTCTTCGCCGTTATACTGCCTACAGAAGTGGTCTTTCCAAATCCGCAGCATTGACTGCGATTCTACTATGATGTTCCCTTATTTATCTCTGCAGGCATCGGTTCTTGCTCGATGACCTTGAGCCAGCTGTTTTACCTTCCGATAAAACCTCCGAACTTCATTTCTGCTGTTGGCTCTCTCAACATCTTCGATCTGACGCTTCTCATGCTCTCTCTTTTTTCGCCTGAGAAGCCGGCGTTCCTCTCTCCTCTAACTGCTTTCTGGCAATTATTTTTCTGCTTATTTATTTATAGCTCCTTCGCTATTCTTTCTTTCGTTATTATTTTATTTCGATTAAGAAGACATGTATTAGTGATAGTCATTATCATTATACTAATTATTTTGGTTACGTATACGCCCCAGTGACCATTACCTTCGGTAAACGTTTCCTCTTCAATTCAATAAAGTTTCGTAACAAATTGTATACTTGAGCTCTATATAGCATCGAATAATTTGCCGCAGCTCTGTGGTCCATGCAACAGAAGAGAAATCAAAGATTTCTACCACTTCTTACCTTTTTGACCAATTTGCTAAAATCTTTCGCGTCGGTTATACTTATGTAAGACAAATTTCACATTAAGAGAAGTTTACAAAATCCTTAACAATGGCTTGCTCCAAACTATCAAAATTTGCCCAAAATACTTTTATCGACACGTCAACAGTTTTTTTTTTTTAATGACCATATTTTTGTTCAAATTCTATTACCGAAATAACAAGTTGTGCTAAAGCAAACCTTCTGTAAACTTTTGTAAATATAAGGATTTATTTTTTTCAGAACTATCGTTTAACCCTATTATTATGTATGATTGTATGATTGTAATGCTTGTTTTTAAGTTTAATGCTTCCGGACAGACGCCACAATGACGAAAAGGTTCAATTTCGGCTGCGGACCCTTTAAAAGCGCTGAAACCTCTATAACTTAGAAATAACTGGTATTTCAATTCTTTTAATTACAGTAATAGAGGGTATGATACTTGTACATGGTCTGGTCAATCATATTTGACATTTGTGAACTACACAGCTACTGAATACAAACAGACAAGCAATGTGGCCTTATACACCAGAAGAGTATAGAATTAAAAATGCGTTTAAACGGGAATACCATATGTATCAACACTGATAGAAGGCACAATTGGTATGAATTGTCAACAGAAAAAAAAATTTTAGAGGTCAAACATATTTTTTTTTAATTAAGTAAATTCGTTATACAAAGACAAATCATAATTTTGGACCTCCAGCAAAGGGTTAAGCTGTGAATCGTCGATTAAGTTGAGCAGTGACCAAATGTTCCCATTCGTTTCCTACAATCGCAAAACCCAACATCATCGTAATGACCCACACAAAAAATAACGTCAACAAAATTTTCGAAACTCTGCTATTTCTTGTAAGACACTAATATTGCACTAAAATCATTATGTGGTGGAAGAGTCATCAAACCATTCTTGAAAACTTTTTTTTTAAAATGTTCTTCCTTTTACTTAAAATTAAGTTTTCAGACGTCCTATTACTCATAAAACAAAAACTTAGGTAGGTACTTAATTGTACGCTAGAAAAATTTAATTTCATACAATACCTTTTATGATGGAAATCTGTTTTCAAAAATCATAATTTATTATCAAATAATAAAAAATGTTGTACTCACTCGCTTTGATTATTTTCGAAAACCAGTTCTCCTTGAATGGGCTCGTAATCCTTGCCGGCCCTTGCTGTACCGTCTTCCGTCCAATATGGCACCACGACTTTGCCACGAGCACCGGAAAATCTCTGCACCTTCATTTCATAAGTGCCTATCGATTCGACAACCTCGTGCTCCTTATTCGCAAATGCAAAAATACCGCAATGATCATCATCCAGAATCATCACGGTGGCCACCTTCGGAGTCACCAATACCCCCGGTTCCGAAGGATTACTCAATCTCACATAGAAATGCTCATCCTGCTCGAACACCTCATCGTCAATCACCTCGATACGGAACCGCTGTTCATCGACGCCGGGCATGAAATTCAAAACGCCCTTCTTTCCAATATAATCCGATCCGGCTTCAGCCGAACCGTCCTCCGTTTCATACTCCACTGTCATATACGAGGATAAATCCCCTCGACGCACCACACGCACCTCGAACGAACCACAACTCTCCATAACGGTATAGTGTCCAGGTTCAAAGTAGAATTTACACACAGCATCATCACCGTCCTCATGCACATCAACCTTATGCAATTCGGCCTTGACTTCGCTCAAATCGCTCTGCGCACGTTCCTGAATTTTTCTCACAATATTGCCACTGCCCATCATTTTGCGGGTAGCTTGCACCCTATAAAAAGCTCTCGTTTTTGGCCCGCGATTAATCAATTGCTCCTGGGCCATTAGTTCTAATTGCTCCAAATCACTTTGTGGGTGCTTCTTGCGCAGTTCACGAAGCGTTGAAATGTACTCACGTCTGGCCATTTCAAAGTCCTTGGCCTCCTCGCTGACCACACCACCATTCTCTTCCAGAATCTTAATACTACTTGCGCGGTTATTCATCTCCAGGACGGCATCGCCCTCAGCACTGACAATAACGCCGCGTTTATTCATCCGATAATTCTTATCCAAATACTTGTAGATGAGCATACGTCTGTCGGCGATGTAGGCGGTGAGCACGGTAGCTGGGAAAAACATGAACGTCAACAGGCCTTCCCACACCTCGACCCGCCCTGGCGAGATCTGCGACAAAATTAAGTACAACCAAATGTAAGCAAATACCGACCAAGTAGCCGTCACAAAGAACACCCGCAAATGCTTGATCTTACGCACCTCTCCATCTGGGATCACAGCCACACACAGGGCAATGATCACAAATAAATTATAGGCAGCCGATCCAACAATTGTCCCAGGCCCTAAGTCACCGGCTTCGAAATTTTTCGCAAACATTTCAATCACCGACAATAAAATCTCGGGAGCACTCGAACCCAATGCCATTAGCGTCAAATTGGCCACTGTCTCATTCCACACGCGCACCACAATCACTTGTGCCTCACCGGTGGGCTTCTTGATGATGACTTCCTTTTCCTTAGACGTGATCACTTCAATCGCTGCCATAAAGCGATCGGAGACAATTGAGACACCAATAAACAGATAGATCATTGCCAGTGCATATGCCAAACCTCTGCCAAAACGATCCATGAATGACAGGTTCTGTTGAGGTTGCCATACACTCAACATCAGACCGTCTTGACATTGCAATGTTGTGCCAGTTTCGCTTTCTTGCCGTTCGGCTATTGTAGTATTGGGCGTTGATTCGGTGGACGTTGAATTTTCGTCCAGTTCCAGTTCCGATTGACAGTAGCCGTGGGGGGCGTGTACGGCCATTAAGACCGCCACCATGCCAAATGCCAGAGCTGTTGATGAAATTGTGAATTTTCTTATTCTTCTACTTGATTGACGGTATATTGATCCCATTTTGGTGGTGGTGTCGTTATCGTTATTTGTTGATGTGCAGCCGTAAGCTTTCGTTGTTCTTCTAATTACGGGCAGCATTTTTGATAGAAATTTTGTTGTTGTTTTTGGAGACTTTTTATTTGATGCTGGTCAGTTCGTTCGTCAGTGATGACATTCAGTTGAGTGCGTTCTGGAAGTGCGGTTTTTCTCTACAGACGTTTTGACGACTACGGAGAAATGCGTCAATGAATTTAGATGAGAGTTAAAGTTTTTGTTGTTTTGGTTTCGTTAAGTTCGCTATCTCATTTTTGGATCGTTAGAGAATTATGATAGTTTGTTTTTGAAAATATTTTAATAGAGTTCAAGTTGATCGAAAATTTTTCACAAATCTGAAAGAGGGGAAAAAATTCTAGAAACATGTTAAGGGGAAGGGGTTGAAGGGGAAGTCACAGAAAAAAATCACTCTTCTGATCTCAAATTAAGCTAGAAAGACCGACGACAGACAACTACTAAAACCGAAAACTACTAGAATCGAAAATAAAATAAGATGCACAAAACTTTCGTTAAGTTTTCAGAAGATTTCAATTCGGTCACCCACGACTTCATTCATATTAAATGACGGATTAAATTTTAAACGACCAATAGGCGACGGCAATTTCAAGCGCAAATCGATAAATGGGTAGTCAAAACACTTTCGTTAAGTTTCAGAGCATTTTCAAACAAAACCAGCAATTTAGCCAAGAAAAAAGTGTTTATTGTAGATTAAATTCATTATCACTTTCGTTAAGTTACTAAGCACGATGTCGGCAGCCGGAGCAGACACGATGGTCACATTTTTCAATTTAGATTAGGATAAGATTAAGAAAGAAATAATTCTGGAAAAAAAATATACAAAATAATAATGAACATCGATTTTTAACATTCGTTAAGTTTTACTTTTGTTTGTTTTGTTCTCTTTCGATCAAGCAATTATTTTTTGTTCACGATTATTGTTAAATTAAATAGACGCTCATCTTCTTTCAATTTTTGAGCATCACTAGATTTGTATTATCACGTTTTGACACTTGCAAACTCTTTCGTTAAGTTGGTGGCAGACATTAAATTTTATTTTCGACAGACAGTAACACTTTCGTTAATTTTTACGCACGTTGTCAACGATTATTCACCAGCAGAAGAATTACGTTTACCGTCGTGCACCCGAATCGCTTAAAGACCGCATTCTACCAAGCGAAATTCCCGCATGTACTCTTCGCTCTCAGACTACCTAACCGACTGCGACTTAAAAATAAAAATCCATTTCATTACAAAACGAAAATGAAAACTTAACGAAAATTTAAATTATGAAAACAAAATGACGTTCATGGCCTTGTCAGAGTTTTTCAGGTGCATTGCATAAACATTCATAAATCCATATAGGTCTGCAACTGTATCAAAAAGCGTCAGAGGACTAAATTATCCAAATTTAGTTTGCAGCAAAAGTTTACGTTATTCGGCTGTTAAATATAGATCGGAGGAGATGCTTTAAAAGAGAGATGCAATCGCATCAGATTCGACAAGAATTTTCTTTGACGTTTAGGCGGCGCGGCGTGCCGACCGACCCGTGTCTGTACTAACTTATCCCCCCATGACCGGCACAGACGACGACGATGCTGACAATGACCGTGAACGATATGGTGCGGCCCGGCAGCAATTTACACAACATCTCGTCTTCTAAAGAATCACCGAATTCACCGGCATTGAATACACTACGCGCCGATCGTCGTGTCGGTGCGGCGCGTCGTATCTAAAAGAAAACCGAACGAAGCAAGCAGATGAACACAATTTCCGAGTTCCACACACATGTAACGGTTGATATTTTTGTGTTTTTTTTTTCTTTTTTTGAAAATTTATTTATTTATGTTGGCAACTGGGATAACACTGATATTTGCATGAGCTGTACTTCTTATATTTTGACAAGAATTTTGGAAATTTGATTTCTTCTTTAGCTTTCGTTAAGACAATGGAAATGCCGTTAAATTATGTTGTGAACCGGAAAAAAAACTCTACAATAGAATTTTGTGTGTGCTACCGTTTGAACTCATCATCGACTAACTACTGCCGGGGGAATGTCTACTAATCGATCGTTTCTGGGGTTTCAAGCGCGATGGAATCTAATCATCGCTAAAATATGTTTTAGAATTCAGAGCTTGTGTTTGGGTTCGTAGTTCAGTTTGTTGCTGCTTTTGCTGGCTGTTTTAATCAATGTGGGTATGCGTCAACGAAAAATGAAACTGAATTTGAATTGGATATTAGGTCAGGGTTGCCAATTCATATATTTTTATACAGGAATCAATAAAGAACGTTGAAAAGCAAAGGGTTGGTAACACTACTCACCGGTTTCCGGTACCGGCAACAAGCACATTTTATAATTGTTGTACCTACACGAAATAGCGGTGCTTTTTTGTAATTCGAAGCTAAAAAAATATCTGACGACTGGATACCAGATACCTAGGAAGTGGGGATCTAGATTTGACCGTCGATCTAACGATTCAGAATTATTACTGTGACAAACACTATACCTACTTTTCTGCGAGTACTGCAAGTACAATAAAAACTAATATTGCTATCACGAATTCAGCCAGACTGCTGATGATGAAATAATAAGAGAATAGGGAGGCTATAATTTCGTATTTCGATGTCATTTTATTATGAGGTAATAATTCTGTTTATGATCAATGCAGTTCTTGTCATGTGGCAATACACTCCGAACACTTTTAATAGATCTAATAATTACAAAACAAAAGTTTGGTATTGAAATGTAATGAAACTTGTTTCTGCTAGTATATTAAAAAATCCTTACGTTACAAACTAGCTGACCCGATAGACGGGGCAGGGACATTACTCCACGGGACATAAGTCCATAATGGAATTATGTCCCACTTAGGTGAGACATAAGTCCATAAATCGATTTTGGACTTAAGTCCCACTTTGGTGGGACATAATTCCGCAATTTTTGTTTGATAAATGGGACATAAGTCCACAATTTTTTAATTCATCAAACACCACAAACAAAATAATTATTTTATTTTAAAATTTGAGCCTTTATGGTCAGAAAGTAGAACAATAATGATTAAACATAAAACATTCGAAATAATTTACATTTCTTCTGACTTCACTTAATTAGGTTGTCGTGTCATATGGCTACGTCAAGGCCATATTTCGAAACTTGATCATATAACACGTTGTTAAATTGTCATATAGCCATATTGTCACTTTTCTAAAGCGCCAAATGACACTTGTAATAATTTTTTCCTGAAATATATCAATACCTATTTCAAAGTTTAAATAGAAAAAGATTTATAAATAACAAAAATAATATATTTAAAAAGGAATTTAAACAAGATAAATATTCATGTAATGTATTTCAACACTGACTACTTTTGATGCTTTCTAAAATTCCTGTGCAAATATTCCAGAGAATTGCGTTATTATTTTTACATGAGTTTATCTTTAGAAAAAATTATGAATTTACAAAGATGGATTATAATTATTTATTTATTTGATTTAAAATTTAAATGAAAAAAAATAATCGTCATTCGCGCAGCGGAAATTTTTTTTTGCCCCACAGAGAATCAATTTGGGGTGTGAAAATAAAAAAATTCGCGCGAATTTTTTTATTTTCACACCCCAAATTGATTCTCTGTGGGGCAAAAAAAATTTCCGCTGCGCGAATGACGATTATTTTTCCGCTCACGCGTGTGTTTTATATTCACATCTCTTGGGCACCCCTCGTTTCGCTTTGTGCGAATAAAGGTTATTATTTTTCCTTTAATTTAAATTTAATATCAAGAAAATAAATTAAAATGTATTCTTAAAAATTCATAATGTTTTCTGTAGTGACAATAACAAAATGTCGCAAGTAAATATGGCAAAATAACGCTCTTGAAAAGTGAAAAATAGCCTTATGTTCCAATATGGCTATATGATAATTTCACAATGTGTCATATGACACGTGACCATATGACACGGCACCATATCCTTTTCTTTCCTCTCTAATGAGTAGAAAGTCAGAAGAAATGTATGTACATTCATATGATTCAAATTATTGAAGCCAATTTTTTTGTTTGTAATACAATAACTGTATTTATATAAGAAAATTGTTTGGATATCAAAGCAGAGAAAAAACTGAATAAGAGGAATAAAATCACTTCGATTCTTCAGACAACGGATTTTCAGGACCATAAAATCTCGTCCAAAAGCAAAAACAAAACATATTGAGAAATGGGACATAAATCCAGAATTATTTTTTGCGGAATTATGTCCCGCCAAAGTGGGACTTAAGTCCAAAATCGATTTACGGACTTATGTCCCACCTAAGTGGGACATAAGTCCATTATGGACTTATGTCCCGCGGAGTAATGTCCCTGCCCCCCGATAGACATCGCGTCACCTTTTAAACCGGACATTCGATTTGTGAATGTTTAGTGTAAGGTATTATTTTTTAAGCGTTACAACCCATTCATACTTTTTTGTTCATTTGATTTACGTCCCGTTATGACGGTATTATTTATGATATTCATGCTGGGGAAAATAATTACTTTTTAACTGTAAAATCAACTATTCTGAGTTTATCCTAGCAACTGTCGCCCAAGGCCTGCCTGTTTATTCATAAATCGGACTTAGGTCCACTCCTATCAAACTGTGACTCCTATCAAACTGTTCTGTCAGTTTTTTTTTTTTTTTGGTATCGTTTGATTTATGGTTTTTGAGAAATCATTTTGGTGAGCACATAATTTGATGTCTTACTAGGGTAAACTGTCCGTGAAAAATCACACCTTTGCACCATTTTCCCTGGGGATATCTAAAGTCTCAGATCTGGCTTACCAGAGAATTCAGAAGTTATAATTGACAGATTGGAAGCCATCGTAACTCGTGTTATTTGCGGGATACCAGTCGCTCGACCAACTGTCCGAATGGACTGCTTCAAATTTATATTTTTTAGTTTACATAATAAATTAGTCCTCACGATAAATCACCTTAGGTTAGGTTAGGTTAAGCGGGCTGATAGTTGATGTTGTTACCATCACACTTAGATCAATGTTGTTGTTGTAACTTCCTGAAAAATAAATAACCTATGAATCATGTGGTTCGTTTAGCCATTTAGAGGTCTTGACAAAGTTTAGTAAGCTTTTGCCTGGCAGTTCTGATAGTTCCTCTAGTTCATTGAAGAAGAAGTTGCCTAGAGTTTTCTTCCTAGTAAGACAGAGTGAAGGACAGTGGCAGAGAAAATGAGCAGTGTTTTCGTGCTCATTCTCATCACCACGGCCTCTACAAAGGTCATCCGTACTAAGCCCCATCTTCTTCTTATGGTAGCCGAGTAGGTTGTGTCCCGTAATAATGCCGATAAGGGATCTTAGGGAGGGTTTATTAAGATTTAAAATCCAATCGGATCTTTTCTTATCGTATCTAGGCCATAGCTTCCTGGTGTTAACACAGGTTTCTAGGAGATTCCATCTGCTGTTGGATTTTTGAATGATAATTTTACTGACGTTATGTTTCAGTTCACATAACGGGATTCCTATATGATGGTCTATGAGAGAGGGTTCCAGTGTAGAGCCTTTTCTTACAAGTTCATCTACCTTTTCGTTGCCTGGTACATCACTATGGCCAGGAACCCAGCAGAGTCTTACGTTTTGCTGTGTGCCAAGAGCCTTTAGCTCTTCGCGACAGCAAGAAACAAGCTTCGACTTGATTTGGGTGGCAGAGATAGCTTTTATTGCTGCTTGGCTATCAATGAAAAAAGGTGATGTTCGCGTGTGATATCGCCATCATGAATATATGTTAAGCAGCGTTTTTCACTGCCAAGATCTCAGCTTAGAAGACGCTGCTATGGTCGGGGAGCCTGAATGATTTGCCAAGGTTGAGGTTTTCAGAGTAGAAGCCTGCACCTACCCCAGTATTCATTTTTGAACCATCGCATCGGTGTAGATGGTAATGGTTGAGTCGTTAGTGTAGGGCACACACTATTTTCCCAATCTAGTCTATTGGGGAACCTAGTACTAAAAGAATTGTTGAAATCTAAGAAAGGGGTCATATAATCTGTGCAGATATTGTTATCTACGTATTTTGTAAGAATAGCTGCGTGGCCACTCTGGCTAGTTTTCCAGATGTTGGTTTGGCTAAGCCTGAGGGCACTGTTTGCTGCTGATTCTTAAACGAATAGATCTATTGGGGGAGATTGAGGGTCGTTTCTATACCCGCAGTTGGGATAGTCCTCATCACACCACTAGTTCAGATACAAGCCATTCTTTGTACTTTGGTAAATGTTTTTAAATTCATGAATTTCTCCAGCGCTTTCCTACAAACCAAGCTGGTTTGAATCGGTCTGACAATGGCAGTGTACATCCCCATGACTATTTTCGGGTTTGGTCCCCAATTTCTACCCAGAATCTTGTTGCATGAGTAGAGTGCGATCATGGCTTTCTTATATCTTTCTTGGATATTTGGACCCCAGTTGAGTTTTTTGTCCAATATAACTCCGCGGTATCTCGCTCGGACGGAGATTTTTAGTGTGGTGTTATCTATTTTTGGTATTTCAAACGGAGGAATTTTCCTTCTGTTGGTAAAAAGAACCAGTTCTGTTTAAGGGGGTTTACCTTAAGACCGCATTTTTTGGTCCAGTTGCTGACCCTTGATAATGCGCTTTGTAATTGTTCGCTAATAGTGCTAAGGTATTTACCCGTCGCCAAAAGCGCTAAGTCATCAGCGTAGGCTACCACTACTATACCGTTATTCCTAAGCGAGGTTCCTCTAGATGCGTACATCTCTAAGTGTGTGTTACCAAGCTCACTATGTATTTGTCTGTTTTTCAGCATACACATGATCCATTTGATAACTACTTCTTCTATGCGTTGATCATTAAGTGCTTTCTCGATTTCTGTGGACGTTATTGAAGGCTCCTTCAATGTCCAGGAATGATGCAAGAGTGTATTCCTTAACGTCAAGTGATTTTTTCTTTAGTTCTAACTACGCAGTGTAGTGCCGTTTCTACACTTCTACCTTTTGTGTAGGCGTGTTGAAAGGGTGATATGTTCTCCGGTTTTAAATTACTGCGGATGTATATGTCGATAAGTCTTTCTAGTGTTTTAAGTACAAAAGACGTAAGACTTATAGGTCTGAAGTCTTTAGGTTCAATGTGGCTGGGTTTGCCGGCTTTTGGTATAAAGACGACTTTTACCTCACGCCATGTCTTGGGAACATACCCCCATTTAATGCTACTTTGAAAAATGTTTATCAGGTGTGGAGTGATAAATTCAGTGCTCTTTTTCAGCATCATTGGGAAAATGCCGTCTAGGCCCGGAGATTTATAAGGGGAGAAAGAGTTAATAGCCCAGTTTAACTTTTCTTCCGTTATAAAATCCGTAGGGATTTCATACTCGAAGATTGAAGAGTTATCTGTTTGCGTACAGGGCTAGGTTTGCTACCTGGGATCCTGGGAAATGTGTTTCAACCAGGAGTTCTAGACTTGAATCACCTTGATTTGTGACGTTTTTATAAAATTAAGTAAAAATTTTTCACTTCATTAACTTCTCCAGAGGTTCTTTATCTAACATATGAGATTTTACTATTTTAGAACTACGCAGCCAAATTTATTTTGATTGTCAAGGCAGCAGCAGTTCTAGATGGGATGGTGGGTATTCGTTTAATCAATGTTTGGTACATAAGTCAGAGGCTATCAGTCATATTTTTTCTAAGGGGATAGTATTGCATTAGTGAAAAAATATTCGAATAAATAAATTTAACTAAAAACACTATGGTATAGATTTACTATTGAGCTGTTCGTATTAAAAGTATTTGTGTGCAACTTATGTGAGGTATCCTCGGGGATACTAAAAAACCTTCCATTACTCCTGAGACATGGATTTTTTGAGAAAACTTTTTTGAAAATCCAAATAATTATTCCTTTTTTTTCATGATATATTCCCACATGTAACAAAATCTTTATTTATTATTTGGGAGCCTAATTTTTTCCATATTGACGTATTCATATTTTTTAATGTCCTCAATTTCTCGATTCGCTTTGTAGCATTGCTACCGAAATAAAAAATCTCATAAAGTATGAATTTTATAAAGATCAAGGGGGTATAATTGTTAAGTAATTTGTTGAGTTTACAATATGTAACATTTAAATGTTTAATAGTTTTCTTGTGTAAGGAGATTACATATTTATGGTGACTTATGTGACTTTATTCAACTTCTTGGAAAGTATTTAAATATGCAATAAACGTTTAATTCCAATAGTACTACAGTTAAATAACTCTCGCAGGTAACGTAGTTTTGATGATACGTCCCTCTCCCTATTAATTGGAAAATGGTAAAAGTAATCTTTATCGCAAAATCTGGGAAATCGCATGTTGGAGAACTTCTAAATCCAAATAACTCGTACAATTACCATCACGCCTACTTTAAGGGTAGATCAGTGGAGACTGTAATACACGAGGTGGTTTCACATATTGAGAGAAGTCTCGAACACAAAGAACAAACCCTGACGGCAGTTTTAGATATCAATTGAGCTTTTTACAACGTTAAGACGGAATCAATTAAAACAGCCTTATTTAAAGTTGAACTTGAAGCTGAATCAAAACCAGTCATTTTGACTGGATTAACACCATGTTAAAAGTTAAATAGCAGAATTATCCACTCTCCGATGGAAGACAACACTAAACTATTGAGAAAACAGTTACAAAGGGAACACCCCAAGGAGAGGTTCTTTCACCCCTACTTTGGATCTCCGCAGACAACAGAATTATATGGTGACATAGTGGCTTTGTTATCGGGTATATTTCTTATCACCTTCGAAAGGATCATGGCATTCGCACTTAAAGAAATATCTTCATAGGCAACTAAAAACGGCGGCGTCGGGGTTAACCCCAAAAAGGCAGAGCTAGTTTCCTTAACGGAATAAGAGGAAGTAAGAGGAATCTAACCCTCCCCTTAACTAAATGGTATATTCCTCTGAAATTTTCCAAGGAACCGTAGTATCTAGATAATCCATGATTCCAAACTAACTTGGAAATGAAATACAGAGGAAAGAATGAAGATTGCACTGTACGCATACAAGAAAACCTTCGGTACACGCTGCTTATGGACATGCGACCACATCCCTTCCAATAGATGCATACAGCGAATGTTACACCCATACTTACCTATGGTTTATCGTATGGTTGAAAGCTGTTGTAAAAACAAGATATCTCTTGAACCTGGACAATTACTAACTTAAGCCTGTATAGAAATAACAGCGGCAGAGATGTCCACTCAACAAATAGGTTTATAAATGATTTTAGACCTTCCGGCCATGAACGTCTAAAAGTGCACTTCGATTAAAAGAACTGGGCTTATGGAAATACAGCACCTAATGGAATGGCTCTATCATGCAAAGGTTAGACACAGTTCAGGGAGTTCCACATTCGCGTAGTACGGCTAAAGAACGATTCTCTATACTAAAGAGTACTTCCGAAGTTGTGTCGCTCAGGCTGAGATATTTGCTATCGAAAAAGAAGCGGAACTGGTACATAAAAAAAAAACTGAACTTCTCGGAGACTACATTTTTCATAGACAGCCAGGCTGCTTTCAAAGCCTTAGCCAGTGAGACTGAAAATAGCTGAATAGCATTTACCACACTAACCAAGTTAAACTCTGCTAGGTTCCGATAGGCATGCTCAAAAGAAAAAAAAACAAAATCTTAACAAAAGGTGCAAATCAATAAATCTTGGAAGTCCATGAACTGCTGCATTATCTCTAGAATTGTATGGTCCAAAATTAATGAAAAATAAACTCGGTATAATCTAAGCGCTGGGAAAAACGAAGATCGAAATCTTGATAAAAGTACTTGCGCCGTTTACATCATGATCAATAGAATGGATGCATTTGCACTCGATTTCTTTAGTAGCTGTCTAGATCTCTGGATGGTGAGGACACAAATACCATGGAATACCTGCACTGTGAATGTGCTGAAACGAAAGATCACTTCTTCATAAAAAAGATTATACCATTAATATGTAATATGTAATCAAAAAATAGTCATGCCACTCTTTTAGGCGTTGATTAAACAGCGTCCTGTTTATCGAAAAGGTTAGCCTTAACACCTCCTATCTTCTTAAAACTTATTCGGGTTACTACTTTACAACGGAAATTACATGCTCTTCTGGTCTAAAACATAATCTGGGTGCAAGTTCTCATTCCCAAAAGAGTTAAACTATGTGATCGGATCAGTACTGTTGTCTTGATCGGTTAAATATTCTTCTTTGTATTATAGGGGTAATCGTATAATTGCCGAATGTGACATCTAATTCTTTTAACAGCCTCGAATAATGCTCCTACAATCTCACTTTACTATCTTTTTTGCTTTCAAATGTTGGACTTTTTTGTTATTTTTGCAGGTTGCTAGCAGGTAATAATAACAATAATTGGGCTCTGCTTTCCCTTCTTCATAACCTCTGATCGTATGAACATAAATAGGCTTACAAGAATTGAAATTCATTCTTTTCTCTACGCCACGCCTTCAGATTAAAAGTAAATTTTTCATTTATTTATATATCAAAGTTGATTCTTCAGAACCCGTTTTTTTTACGCAAACCAAATCGAAAAACTCGATTGCTTTTTAAATTGGAATTCTTGACATGTTACTCGCCCACTCTACAAGTACCCAAAAAAAAACAAAATGAAAACAAATTTCTCATTTCATTCGTTCAGGTTTTCAATTACCTTAAATTGTGTCGAAAATAAAAAAAAAGAAAATTTTCCGAGAAACCCTTTGACACATTTTTTGTCTCAGTGTTCAGCCTTGAAAGGAAAGTATTTTCCATTTTTTCTTATCAACATCATCATCACGTCTTAAAAGATCAAACCCTATATCTTCAATTTTAAAAGGTCATCAATTGGATAGTACCCCAATTTATGTTTGTCTTTAATCAATAAATAAAAACCCCTTTAATGGGTCGTAATTTGTTATATTGCAAAGGTCCACTTCAAGTGAAGCAGAATCAATTACTTTGTTCCCTATCTTGTCCCAGTTTTTTGTCCAAAGATAGATTTATGGCTTGAATCTGTATCGAGTATTGAATTAATTTAATTTACTCAAACGATGACATTTATTTTCAATGGGTTTACAATTTGAGACAAAGTTTTGCAAATGAGAAATTTCCCTACAAAAGAGGTGAAAATTGAGGTTAACAACAATTATATTGTATTGACTAGCAATTACGCACTTTTGCTTTTATGGGCTTATACCTTTTATTTTCGTCTTTCTTCAGGGTTTTCTTTAGAAATCGATTCAAAAGCAACAAAGGAAAGGTAAATCACTCGTAAAATAAAAATAAAAAGTAAAAGAAGGTTCTTCAATCCTTAAAGGTAATTTAATTTGCCTCTTAGAAAAGAAAAAAAATGGTCAAATGCATTCAAAGATCCTTATTGCTGATTATAGTTCTTGCTTTCAGGTCGACCATCGTGTTCCGTCCTATAAAAGAACTTTCGCACAATTTATTTTTTTTTTAAAGGGGAATGGTCGGGTCACGCAGTTGAAATAAAAATTAACTTAAGGTGCATGTTATTTCTGGTTTTTAACGAGTTTAAGTTAGTTACTACTTTTGCGTTGTCGGAAAAAAATAAAAATAACTACCCATAAATTATACAACCACGATTTATGTTTTAATTGTTGCATCAAACATGGATGCCCATTACTTCACCAACTAATCCATGCAAATGCAACTGTAGTGCACGTTAGAAGAAGGGAGAAAAATGGAACACTAGCAAAAAGGCGTCATACGATGGAGAAATACACCATCTGTTTTTAGACTTTAAAGCCGCCTACGACAGCATAGTGAAAGAAGAATTTTACAAAGCCATTTGAAAATTCGATATCCCAAATAAGCTAATCTAATATATAAAATTCTTCTGTCACAGTTTTAGTGGTCATACTCCTCCGAAACGGCTTGACCGATTTTGATGAAATTTTAGGTGTGCATTCAGTAGGTATGAGAATCGGTTGATATCTATTTTTTATACCGCTAATTGTTAAGGATGGCTCATCCACACATTTTGTTTTCGCAACTTTTGGGCAGTTTTTTTATTATAATTTTTGTATGGTGCGGCATTAAGAAATACATTGAATCCTTAATTTTCATCTTCCTACCACTTACCCCTACTTTTTAAGAGCCACTTCTAAATGAGTTTTCATGAAAATTTCGTTGATTATTATTATTGTTTTGTTTGTACATCTACAGCCGTATTTATAAACTGAATATAGCCTTATTATAAGACTTATAATGCCTGTATAGGGAAAATCCTTATTTATAAAGTTTTAGCTACACTACATAGGGATTGAATAAGCTATACAAACGTTTAGGGTGTATAAAGCTTATTATAAGGTACTATAATACGTATGTGTCAGACATCACACGTCAATAAAACAAAAATTTGAACCAATGAGCTTTTATTTTTATTTTTATTTTCGAATTTTTAGTCAAAAACAACAACCTGTTGTTTCCCATCGACAGGAAACAACAACCTGTTGTTTCCTGTTGACAGGAAATAATACTTTTTTTTTATTCAAATGACTGTCGAATGTAGTAGATCATCGTTTTGGTACTTTTTTTTTGACAGAGATCTAATATAACTATGCTATGTTGAACAAATTTTTATAAATAAGAATTTATTCAACGTAACATAAGAGCCTATTCATAGAATAGCTATAATATTGTATAGAGATGTATAAGGAGAATCTAATAAATACGGCTGCTAATATATAAAATTCTTCTGTCACAGTTTTAGTGGTCATACTCCTCCGACAAAAAATATTGTACATTCCATTGGACTGAGAGATTAATATTGGTGACTTATATTTTCCGAATTCGTTGTTAATATAATTAGAATAGTAATAATAAATTAAATGAATTATTATTTGATGTGTTGTTATTTTTACATTCCGTCATGGTTCACAGCGCTCCATGCCTCTTCCACTGAAATACCTCATACGCACACGCTCGAGATGAATATTATATATTTTCATACTCTAGAAATAATTCATATGGCAAAACAACGTTTGCCGGGCCAGCTAGTAAGACTATATATGTAGAGTGACCAACGTCAAAGCAGATTAAGGTTTACGAATTGTTATTCAGATTAAGACCCGTCAACATTCTCAATGGACCTCGAGATCCGAGTAGGGGATGGATTCTGGCCTGCCCCCTCTTCAAACTGGCGTTGGAAAAATGTATCCGTACGCCCATTCACAGGACGCTTGTGTGCACCTCTGTCGTCTGATGTGCGCACGGATTTTGGTGTGAGATACCTTGTGAGCAAAATCAAACATTTTGATTTTTGGTGTCGGTGTAAAGATCGGTGTGATATGAATGGTGGAATGCCACACCGTGTCGTTAGTACACTGGTGTGCACACAAATGTGCCATTTTAGCCCAAGGCACTCTGAACTCTTAAACGGCCCATAAACAGCTCACTTGTGACTTGTGTGCACACAAAATGGATATGAAATGTGTGTGGGTATGTTCCCCACAGACATCACACCGCTCGTGACACCCACATTAAAAATCAAAAGTTTTTGAAAGACAAGCAAATTACATTATCATAGCGAAAATTAACCTTTGCTTGCCTATAATCCACACTCAGTGTTAGAAGAAAAATTCATATGAAGGTCAGTACTTTTATACTAAAACACCACTACCACTGCCTTTCTCTACTACTTTAAGTTTTCGTGTCAATTTTTGGTACAAAACTAATATTTTTGGTCGCTTCCGCGGTCGACTGTTTAGCAACTGCCATTTCATTATTGAAACATCCCCATACCTGAATGTCACCACGGCTATTACCTGCCGTTAAATGCCCCCAGGGGCTTTCAATGTACCTGCTGATCCCCCCGGAAACAAACCGGTCGAGTGATGCATTCAACTACAATCACCGATAGAGAACATGTTTAATATTGACCCAGTCCTAGGAAGGCCCGCTAGACCACATTTAGCTATACCTTTAACTCATTAAGGACTTTCAAAGTCTATATGTTTCAATCAACAAATTGCTTGCTTGAATTTTAAGTACTTTTGTACATAAAAACATGCACATGAGCCTTTCTTTTTATTTACTGTTTTTTTTTTTTTATCAATACCCAAAAATTTAAAAAATTCTCTCTCTTGAGAGTCGTAGAAGGTAGTACCCCAAAACTCGCAATATTTGAAGGACATTAAACTACAGGCTACATCGTTGCCAGAGCTGGAGCATGTGGGTTGCTACCTTTCTTAATTAATTGACTTCTCTGTTGATGGAATTTATTTTTTGTTTCTCTCTATTCGAAAACCTATTCAATTGAGATTGACGTGCCAGCTTGCTTGGCAAGCCATAACACACTCACAGGGGCGTATAAAATTTACCCAGCACTTTCACCTCAGTCTTCACCTTCGCCACCTCCCATGACTCAGGGGTCTCATTTCTGATGATATTGAATAGAAAGCACATTTAAGATACACACATGGAATCTGACAGACTTTAAGAAAGGAATTTTTAAGGAAAAAGTAGACACTGACATTTATTCCTTTAAACTTCCAAAATCGTGATCTCAAACCAATTTTTGACTGATTGTGTCTTTTGTGAAAGCTTTGAGTCAACAAAGAAGATGTCTAACACACCTTAAAGGTTTGGGTAAAAGGAAAATCAAGTCGGAAATCGGAAGTCAGAAATGTCAATCAAGAACAAGAAGGAAGAATTTACGTACCATGTATAATTTTAGCACGATTCATCTTATGGTTATGGAAACATAAGATTAAAGCTTTTAAGGGGTTATGACTTATGAGGGCTTGGAAAAAAGGAAGAAACAATGAGTTAAGTTAGTTTATCCATTTTCCTTAAAATCCGTGTGCAATGTACTTAATCAAAGAATGTTAAAAAAAGGTAGGTTTAGAGGGAACATACCGTCACGTCATTTTTTGACTTAGTTAGGAGGCGGACCGTCCTACGGTGAGAGCCGGGGTTGAATGAGGGGTTTGTACGTCCCGTATGTCTATGTTCCTATAATGTCGCGAAAATTCTGCAAACTAGTGACTTATAGCACTTCTACAAAATTATTTTGCACGATTGCAGAAATAATGAATGTTTTTTTGTTTTGGTTTTCGTCACATCAAAAAGAAGTCTTCTTTTTCAAAATAATTGAATCATGAAATTTTATTCGTTGCTTCCCGATATAAAAACAAGCGTCAATATTAGTTTTTATTTTTCTGGCTGAAATTCATTCGAGTCTTGCGTACTCTTGCAATGGTTCCAGATAGCAATATAAAGTAGCATCTCATCTACAAACGGTACACGCATTAGGTACCTACACATAAATTCGAATATCAATTCGATATGAATCAACTCGATCATTTTACAGAAAATAATATCGTTTAAAGGGTGAGTAACTCATTTCAAATAACTCCATGTGGATCAACTTATTATCATTCACACTCATGGACAAAGGAGAATGGCGATTTTTGTTCTGAGCTCAATAACAACGAGTCATATATCATTGAAAACGATATATGACCAGATTCCACAGGTTAGGTTAGGTAAAGTGGTTTACAGTTAATGTTGTTACCGTCACATTTAGATCAATACAGATCTATTGTGATACCCGTGAGTATTGTTTTTCAAGCTAATAAAAACCTATGTTTTCAGTCAACCAAGCCGAAGTTCAAAATGTTACTACATTGAGAGTTCTTCTAAGTGACCGAAGACATAATTGCCAAGCAGTTACTTCCTTTGGTGGGAAAGAGCGGGGCAGTGACATAGAAAGTGTGTAGTGTCTTCATGCACCTCCTGGCCACCACATCCTCTGTATAGATCATCTGAACTGATTCTCATTTTTTTCTTTTAAAATCTTAACAGATTATAATTATGTCCGGTAATTATGCTTACATGCTTGTGTAATTCCATAATTCTTTATGTTGTTAGTTTGTTAAAACAGGGCCGGATCTTTCTTTTAGTGCCGCAAGTGTCAAGAAGGTTCCAACTTTCATCATATGTGAGATTTCCTGATTTAAGTGACAGGGTGGGGTGCTAACTTGCTGACCTTGGCTTACGTCAAGCGTTGATACTAGTCTTGCTAATTCATCGGCTTTTTCGTTGCCTGGTATACCTACCATTGTGGCCTGGGACCCTGTGCGCCATGAACCTTAAGCTGTATGCGGCAGCATAAACAAGTTTTGATCTTACCTCAGTTTCAGTAATCGCTTTTATTGCCGCTTGGCTATCAATGGAAAAGGTGATATCAGCGCGTGGTATCACCGTCATTAATACTGCCCGGACCTCCGCTTGGAAAACACTACGGTAGTCTGGAAGCCAAAGCGAGTCGGTTAACTCGAGAGGTTCAGAATAGAAGCCTGCACCTACACCAGTATCATCTTAGAGCCATCAGTATAGACAGCTTTTGACGGCTCACTGGAGTTTAGTATGTTATCTATCCATTTCTCTCTGCTTGGAATGGCAGCCTGGAATAGTTTGTGAAAACCAAGTTCGGGTATTTTATAGTATGTCGTAGTACTATGATCCATAACTTCATGAAGGATCTGAGCGTGTTCTGTGCAACTGTTTTTCCAGACTTTAGTCTGACTAAGTCTTAAAACACTTTAAGCTGCAGATTCTTGAACAAATAGATCTAGGGGTCTTAAATTGAGAATAACTGCCAGTCGTTCAGTTGGGGTAGATCTCATTGCCCCTGTAATGCCTGTGCACGCGAGTCTTTGCAATTTTGTCAAATTCGCTAAGTTGAAGTCTGCGAAAGGCCGAGTTCTTGTGCACGGCGAGGAATAGACCACCTCGGGTTCTGCTGTACGCTTTCACTGACCGCGGCGATGTTATTGACCGATCTTGCGTTTCTTGAACGTACGTAAATTTGGCCACCAAAAGTTGAAGAGTCGACTGTGAAATGCCACCACGCGTAAAATGCGCGCAACGTTTGCGTTAACGAACACTCATTTTGATAGTAAAGTTTTATCATTTGAACGTGCTGTTTAATCGTGTTACTTGCCATGATGATTTGGCATAAGCAACTGAATAATAAACAAAAGATTTGACAGATGTCACCAAAACAAAATGGACGCCACGGGGGGTTAAAATCTACCCACGCTAATTGAAAAACCCTTTACTTGCCGCATTCTGTGACTGTGAGACTTGCCACCATACAAATAATTGATTTACACAAAAATCATAATATGACTCGTTGTTATCGAGACCAGGGCCAGCTCGCTTACAAAAATTGTCATTCTCCTTTATCACCGAGTGAACGCTATATGTAACAAAAATACCATTATGTTTGTTTTTGGAGCGAAAGCAGGATCCGTTAGTAAAGAAAATAATTCTCAAGCTAGTTCTTTTTAAGATGAGGTATGGGAATTGCACGCTGTTTCTATTGTATTTAACACCGGAATGGGAGTCTTCTTACCGGAGTCTTCGGTCCTCGGACAAACAGAATTGACAATTTCGTCATTAAATTTGCTCGAGGTCAGATTGCCAGAGCTATGACTTCGACGAATGTTTTGAAAATGTACGTTTAAGCGGATATCAGCAACTCATTTCGTAAAGAACTAGAAATTCTATATATTGAATTTATTCATTTTATATGAATTTATAGCACTTCTCAAACAAAAAATTATTACTTCAATATATAACAAAAAACAATTAACAAAATTGTATTCAAAGTAGTGTCTTACACTAAAATTAACACTTTGTGGCAAAGCCTTTGTTGGCTATTACAACCTTACATCGCCTGGTCATCGAAGTAGATAAATCCAGAGTGTTCCGTTGTTATAGTTTATTTCATTTTTGAGACCGCTTTCTAAAAGTCCACACATTCTCAATTGGTTGAGATGAGGCGATTGCGCTGGCCACTCCATCACATATATTGAATGTTCTTGAAACAAAAAATGGCTTTCTTAGTTTCTTGCTCGGCATTTCTTCGTCTACATGTTTTTGAGAATGTCAACATAAACGTGTTGACCCAATATGGTTTTGATAAAAAAAAATGGTCCAGCACCATAGTAGGAAAAGCAAGCCTAAACCATTTGGGTGGTAAAATTTAGTTTGTTCTGGGCTTTGAGAAGTCTTTTAACGTAGGAGTGTGATCATTTGCCTTCAAGTAAAACAAATTTGATTTCGTCCGTCCATTAAACATTTCGCCTTTTCTCTTGGGGGTGAAAATCGTATCAGTGGTACTATTTTTTGTTTACCGGCACTGTATATGTCTAATTCAGGTAGATCGGAGGAATACTGTGTTCAATTTCCGGTCTCTATCAACGTTATAGCATCGAAATGTGCATTGGAAAACTAACATTTCCATGTTTTGAATTTTTTGTATGAATGCAATGTATGATCGTCCTTTATAATAGGCCAAGTAAATAGCAAACAAAGTCTAGTTCCTCTTTTAATAACCCTAATTTCATTTTCAAGTAGCACCAATCCCGTGTTTGCCTTATTAACCCAGCAACTTATAATGCAAAAATATCATTCTGACAAATAATAACCTGTATCGTCATAAATCATAAATATTTCCTTCAGTTATTTGCTTATTTTTCTCTAGATTGACAATTGCAATCAACAGATTTTAAATTTTTGAACATTAGGTATTGTGTCAAACTTAACATCAAAGTCTATCAAAAACAGAAAATAATAAAAATCATCAAACTGTCAATTGAGGTGTGAAAATGCTATGTGTGCTTGCATTGCAATACTTTAAACAAATCATTGTGATGTGCAATGACATAATATCTTTCTTCTCTGGGAATTTATAGCTATTTTTAGTTGAGTAAACCATCACATTCTTTTATAAATAGGATGATGAAACAAGAACATGCTCGAGTAGGTACAGTTTATAGTTGTTGTATGTCATCGTGTGCATTAGATTAATTAATTAAATTTTTTTGTTTAATTGTTTTACTCTGTTCTCTTTCAAAATGATTTTCGTTTTAAGATGCACATCCGAAAGGGTATTCTGGGTATTCTGTTGCGTTAAATATCTAGTGATGGGTGACAGCTTCCATTACGGTTATTTTATTTTCTCATAATTGTTGTTAAATTCCACTGGTGACTGGTGGTTAAGTTGTCATCCTCAAAAGGAAGTTAGTCACATACATACGTGTATGTAAACATAGATTAAGCAAGCATTTAAAAAATAACAACATCGAAATTGCATACTGGAATTTAGTGCTCGTTCCACTGGAAGCCTTTGGTTTCCTCGTTTGATTTTCGAAATCTTCACACCTCTTTCAAATCACCCTGTTTAAGATGTGTATCGCTTATCGCTATAATTTCGATAAATTGTTTCACATTATCTGTTTTCTTCGATACAAACTTGTTTAGTGTAAAAGCGAGATATCCACATGTACATGTTAACAAATTACTTTAATGACATAAAATGTTGTTAATTATAACTAATGTCATCGAAACAAGAGCTTCTCGAGAAAATAGATAAATATAACAATACCAATACCTTACTAACTAACTTCCATAAAATGTATGAAGTCACACAACACGTGCACCTTGTATTGATTGGCGTGCAAGAGAATTTAATGTAAGAGGAAACACCGATAATAAGGTAAAAGAAGGGGCAGATTATTGAAAAGTTGGTAGATATTGGCGTCATTGGTATCGAATTGCACATTTTCCTTATATGTACATATACGGTTTTGCCAATAGTGCAAGGCAATATTATCCGATAATTTTATGTTTAAAGCAAGAAACCACACATTTCTACTTTCGAAATGTTTACTCTGTCAAATATAAAGTTGGAAAGGAAGAACTTGTTTTGTTTGTATACAGTAAAATGTATGGATACTAAAAAACAAAAATAAGACTATGCTTTTTTTCCGATTTTATTGAGATAATTACTATTGCAACTAACATAAACTAAAGTAGGGTAAGGGAATATCAACAGGTGTTCAATACCATCAGATCAATTATCAATGCTTTTCGCATGTATCTCGTGCAGGGAAAAGGCAGTGTTGACTTGTTTTTCATAATCGTTTCAAAAACAGTGTTTTTTTTTTCATGAATACCATAAGGTTTCAAAATGCCGGAAACTAACCAGTAACGCTCTTGTTTTTTATTTATAAGACGAAAATCTTCGAACTACTTAGTAAAAACAGAAAAAAAAATTGACTGCTTGTTTTTAACAACCAAAGCTACAAATAAACATGTTGCTTTCCAAAGAAGTTCTGACTCAAACGCATCGTTACATGTGGACTGCTCTTGAGTTCATAGCATAACCATATAGGCAGCATCGACTTCACGACAGGGTGTTAAAACATTTTTTTATTTTTTATTTTTTTACTTCATCAGATATACGAATTTAGCTTATCTGCACTCCCTCTTATATTATTTGAATTTGGTCACTACGGCGTATACGTACCTACTTTTTTTTCATTTTTAACAAAAATATTTGCTAATTAGAAACAGGGTTATTTCCTTCATGTTCTCAAGTCAGTAGTCATATAAAATGTCATAATCAATCAACTAGTAGTTGAATGTTTTTACTATAGTGGATCGCTTGCAAAACCGAACAACGTGTTAAAATTATTGAAACTTACATCAAAAGCGATGCTAGGCAAATGTAGGCACTTTTCGAGCAATACGCGATGAATGGTGGTCATAAAATGCTAACTACATAAGGAACCTCAAGATATGTTAGGAAATATGAAGAGATGGAAGCGGTACTCATTGTGCAGTCAGAAATATTCCTTCTGAAAGTGCAAGTGATGATGATCCGAATTTGACGTATCGTATTTTTGCATTTGAATTCGAAAGCTTTATGTACGTTTCTTGGCAGTTAAAACAACAGTAAAATAACAAAGCATTTTCTTCATCTATGAGACACATTTCTCACTCGGTTGCAGGGCCAAAGCTCAGAAAAATCCGAAAATTGCAGAATGGATTAGATCCATTCGAACAATTAGCTACAAAAAAACACAATTATTAAAATAAAACACGGATTTGGTCACAACGTCAGTGGTGAGGATATGGCATCGGCATCTGAACTAGCAAGTTTGATGTCGATATTCATGCTTCACGTTGCGTAAGTAACCAAGTTCAACGTTGGTTGGTTGGAGAGACTTCATACGATACCAGCATGAAGTCATGCCTTTTTCGAAATCATTGGCAGTATTTTTTTGTGAGATTCAAAATCGATTTCATTTGATCGTTTATTTGAAGCTACTGAAACATTTGGTAGCAGCACTTCAATTTGTAAATGTACATTTTCTGCATTGTCAAGGGTATTGATATCATTCGTTGTATAGGGGGTTCACATAGACAACATGCTTGACAACCTGGCTCGTTAACTACCAATGTTCGATCATGTGAACGATGTTCGATGAATTTAATTTTTTTTTTTAAATCCGAGGTGACTTTCTTTTAATTCTTAAATGTCTCGGTGAGATTAACATCTCACGGAATAATGGTAAATATTTCAAATTACGAAGTTTAAAAAGACTTTCTTGCTTTGTAGCGGAGTTTGTCCGAAGTCTTGCAGATGGGTGAAATAATGAAAATCAGCATTTCCCTTTACCTCTTATCCATTTCTTCACCCATAAAGGTTACATTTTTTTCCTTCCTCCCTTTTCGAAAGTTTCTTTTATGTGATAATGATTATGGCAACCAAATTCATGCTCGAGTATGTTTTTTTCGCAACGTCGAATTTGAAAATTGACAAGATAGAAATACGTTTCATGAAAAAACAATCATTTTGGACCCCATTCATTAAAGCATGTTTTTGCATATTTAGCATTAAAATGCATATTTTGGCATATTTCATCATTATTTGCAATTTTTGTTTCAAATGTTGGAATAGACTTGCAATTCTTTGTTTAAATTTTTTTCGAAAAAGTCGCGAATCTATTCAAGTATTTTATCCAAAAGTAACGCATGATACTTTTATAGTACACAGGCTTTCCAGAGGTTGATCTTGTTTGTTAAAGCTCCATCAATAATAAGGGTGTTCCGCTTCCTTCGCACCCGATTTCGACTCGTTTGGTATCTTGGAGGGAAGCATTTTATTGTGTAGAATATTTTGAAAAAAAAAAAATGGAAAGCATATTCGAAGCATAAGAATAAGAGCTGTTAAAATTCAAAAAAAAAAAATCAGATGTTTGCTACTTCGAAATTTTTAGAGCATATTTTTACAGCATATAATTGGCTTTTTAGAGCATATTTAAAACGCTTTAAATGGTTTTCATAGCGAATATTTTTAGTTGCCCTAATAACGACCAAATTTTTTTGCGACATCAGTATTTAATGTTCATTTAAAAATGAAATCAGCCGATGTTGCCGAGCATCTGTCCCCCTAATGTCATCTCAGCGGCTTTGTGACTTACCGTTATTGGCATTTAAAATAAAATAAATTTATTCTCTGCAAGAGGAATCGCCCATTTATATTTAATTTGTGCCCCAGAGAATCCGGTCTGTCTATGGCCTTGCGCATTGGGCATGAGATCAAACAAATTTGTGATAAATGAGGATCAGAAAAACCACAAGTGATTATAAAAATACCGTTGCATCTAAATAAAGCGAATGTTTGCTGTGCTCTTTGATGCAAACGGTTAAAATCAAAACCAATCAATATAATTATGTAGCTCGCTTTTCTGTGCGGAAAGTTTTCCGGTTTTCGTTTTTTAAGGCATTGCTTTCAAGAATAAGAACACTTCACAAAAACTAACATTACTCAAGTCATAGCCAAGATACCGCCAAACAATCGAATGCTGTGAACTGCCGCATTTGAATGATATAGTTTTTCACGCTTAATTACCAATCCCACTTGAACAGGGTTACAGAACTGCTAGACCGTAAAAATATCTAGTATTAAAGGAACTGTTTCAATGCTTGCTGTAAGAAGCAACATTGGTCTTGAGGCCAATCAGCTGCTTTTCTCAACCATATTGTTGTGTTATTTCAGAAATAATACCCAAAAATACTAAAACATCTTAACAATTCCAGTTTCGCTGAAACTTGGCACGAATATTAAATACCTCAAAACAAAAATATAGAACATATACAGTCCTCTCAAAGCAGACATGAAAAGATTTGCGGATTTCAAGTTTTTTTTTGAAAAATAATGGGACACTTAAATGTAGATCTATTAGATGATATCAACACAACGAAAACAACAGTGTTTAATGTTTGAGTCCTTTAGAAGGCCAGTTTCCTGTCAAATTATCATACAGTTCTAACTATGCTAGCCCAGTAGAAAATCTGTACAAATGCAAATTAACATACTTTACCCCTTATATTTAAACCATACTTCCGTCTTCATACTTTTCTCGACGACGGGAAAGACTACTGAATTGGCCCACAAACAATTCAAAAATTACAACAGGTCCACTGTAACACACAAGTTTGAGAAGTTTTTTAGCAATTTTTGAATCAAAAAAGGTAATTAATTTCTTTTTTTCAATTGACTTGAATTTAAAACGATAATTTTCAAACAAAAATTCACTCCAGCAACTTAAATTAAGAACAGATTTTTAAGAATGGATTCCTGGCTTTCAAAATGTATAAACATATCTACATAATATAATTCCAGGTAGGTATTATTGTTAGAAAGCTTACTTTTCCATATAAAAATCAATTTTCAAAAAATGTTCACTCCCGACTTGATGGGGTGGGGGGTGATGTATTATTGAGCTTGGCAACACCTAACAATTGTACACACGAGTGTTATATGAGTGCAATTGTGATCAATGCCCCATATCTATGTTATCATGTTGGTCTCACTCTTTGATTGATATATTTAAGCATTCAGTTGTAATCTAACTCGAAGAGATTAAACATCATCTTCAATACATATAAATTGCTTTATTTAATAATATAGGGTGTTTCAATAAGAGCGCGCTTTTTAAAATTGGAATATTTTTTTCTCTGAATTTTGACAGATGTCACCTCTGTTTGTTCCGATTACTAAAAATGGAGCACTTTTCGAAAAAACAACACGTTATAATGGTAAAAACTCATTACAAAAATGAGAAAAGATACGCTTCGCAAACTTCACCAAATTTTCAGTAGAGAGAGTGTACCTTATATATCAACCATTAAAAGAGTGGTCAAAAATTTTGAAGAAACTGGGTCAGTTATGGATGATAAGAATCTTTTGCGTCAACGTACGGTCTCTTGAAAACATTGCTGCTGTAAACGAGAGTGTTGCCGAAAACCCGAAAACATCAATTCGACAGTGACTGTGAACGGCATTCGTTAAAGGAATGTGATAACGGACTTCTTGTGGCCTCAACTGGATGACATGAATCTGGACAACAGGTGGTTTCAGCAGGACGGCGCAACCTGCCACACCACGCATGAAACAATCAACTTATTTCAGCAACGATTTCCAGAACATATTATCTCAAGAAATTCTGATGTCAACTGGTCACCAAGATCGTGCAATTAAACGCCGCCGTGCGATATTTTTCTTTGGGGTTTTGTGAAATCTTGGTTTTATGCGAATAAACCCGAAACAATTCCTGAGCTCAAATCGGAAATCCAACGTGTTGTCGGTGAGATACAGCCACATCTCTGTGCAAAAGTCATGAACAATTTCATGAAAAGTGTAATGGCCTGTCATCGGAACATATCTTCTTTACAATACAATAAAAATATTACACCTCCGTCATAAAATACTTGGTTTTATTTTCAAATTAAAAAGTGCACTCTTATTGAGACACCCTATACAACAGGGGGAGTTTACCCTTTCCCATCGACTCAAAATGCCAGACGTGGCTGCCGGTCACATTGCACAGTATAGTTTCCTTCTGATTTTAAAAATAATTGTCTTAAACTTTTGAACTATGAAGTTCACTCTTTCTGTTAAATTTGTACTATACTTTTGTTGAATTTTTTACATGAATTATAGCACAAAATACACTCAAATAAATTCACGGATTTTTATTTCTGCTTACGTATTTTTGGAATTCTTTAATTTTTATTAATTTAAAAAAATCTAAACTCAAACCCATAAAATAAATAGTAGGTATGTAGAGTCTTAATTTGCATTTTTAAATCCTAGTAGCTTTTATAAAGCAGATGATTCATATTAAAAACTTTTATTTGTAATTATCTTTCTCTAAAAGTCAACAAAGAGCGAAGGCGGACAACCGTGAGCAACAGGAATAATGACACCAAATATTCAAACCCCTTTTTTCCAATTTTCCAATGAAAAATGTACAAATAAGTAGGTATAGGTATACATTCCGAGAAAAACTATCAATTTAGTGGATTCACTTAATTATAATACTCGTCCTTCTTGTATAAACCTATATAAGTCAGTAAATTCTGTATGTAATATTATAGTTTTTGTCGCTTTATATTCCCTTGACAATTTTTGGGTATCCAACAAAGAAAGTATTTTAAGCAAATTTTGTTAGTTTTTTGGAAAAGCAACCGACAAACCACTTAGCCTATGAAGAAAATTGAACCGTAAATTTCCCCCAAGGATCCAGGTTGACAAAGATAAATGTTCCTCCCATAAGTTGCAATTAAATTATGATGCCTATCAACGCCCTCTGCCCTATGAGCTGTGACAGGTTTGACACTTTAGCCAAAAAGGCATAGGTACCAAAAAACTAAACCTCGTTTTGAAATACTTTTGGGTGTGAGAAGAGTTAGATACGATAAATCCTTTCCCCTTCCATTTTGTTTCTTTCCTTTTTTATGTCTGTCTGGGGTTCTGGGTACTCGCAGGTACTCGTTCCTGCCTGATACCCTTGAAAATGCTTAGTTATCCATTAAAGTTGATTGTTTTATGTGAGGAGAAAGGCTGATACCACATTGACGCGACAGATAGTAAATTGAATTTCAGCATGTCGTTCCGCCGGATAAGATATTTTCGCGTATCACTAGACACGACAGTGCTATAAAATTAGATTTCTACTTCCTCTTTTTATTTTCGTAATTTTTTTTTTTGCTTTTTCTTGCAATTACATTCGGCACGCATATAAACAAGACTCAAATACGACTACGACAGCAGCACTACGGGCGTTACAACAAAACAACAAAACGGTGGCAGCAACAAAAGCAGCAAACAAACGAACAAAATCGACACTAAAAAAATAGACGAAGACAAAAATGCCTTCAAAAGATTAGGAACCACAACGAAAGGGGCTTCTTTTGGTTGTTTTCTTGCATTTATTTATTTTATTCGTTCCCTTGTATTTATGCACATATAACGTCCTTCGACACAAATTTATTTGTTTTCTTTTTTCGATTTTCACAATATTATTTTTTCCTTCATTTGCACAGCACATAAACATATGTTTGCGGGCGGAACGGAATATAATTCAAACTGCAAGCCTTTCAGTGTGCAAGTTTTAAAATTAGAACAATTTTCTTCTTTTTCTTCACATTTAGCATTATTAACAAAAATTTTCGTTCACACTCACGACAAAATTTCACAGAAAAAAATTAGAAGAGTGTTAAAAAAAATTTATCAAACAGGATTAGCGGTTGCATTTCTTACAAATGGACGATCGAACATAGTGCATCATCATCATCAGGGTGTTAATCCAAATTGTTGTTCTTTTTGCAAAAAGAAATTACTACCAGCTAGAGTAACTCTACAAATGCATTCACATGCGTCCAAAGAGGAACGATTGCAGAGGCGAATATAATCGAAGGAAATCGAGTACGAACGAGCAGAAACAAAAGTAATAGAAAACCGAGTTAAAGCGATAAGTAGGTATTTATTTTTTTTCTTGACGGAAAAAAAATAAATAAATTCCACACCGGACCGCACGCGATACGATACGTTCTCAACGACTGAGGAAGGATATACTGAAAATTCTAGTCTAACGGTAGGTTACCGCAAGCCAAAAATTTCTATTCACCAACAGAAAAACACTATACCATCGTTGTCGGGTGTACCAGAAGACTACCCCACTGAACAGAAAAAACAGCAAAGAAAAGCCCCAAAAAACTAACCCCAAAACAGTGTATAATAGATGAAGAAGAAAATCGAAGGAAAATATGAATGAAAATAAAGAATACAAAAGTGCAGAAGAAAATTTCGCCCTGGCATTGGGAACATTGGGAAATTGAAAAAAAAAAAGAAAAACAAATCAACATAAACATAAACAAGCCAGCACACAAAAGCAGAAAGAACAAGAGCAATTGCAAATTGTTAACAAGCGATTCAGTTAAATGATAAAAGGAAAATTTTGCAAGAAGTGGGTTTTCCGTTTATCATTCAGTGGCAAGTGAACTGCTCTCAGAGATGCACCGATAGAGAACAATCTCTGAGAGCGAACTAGAAAGCGCATGAATGCAGTCCACTTCGTTTTAAATTCTCACAATTCAGACCATATCAACAAATTTTACGTTCCACTGGGATTGGCCGTTGGTTCTTAAAAAAAAGCAACAACATTTCTTCTTAGTGCCTATATTGCTTACTTTTATTATCATTTTTCATTTCAAGTAAAAACGTTGACGTTCACAAGATTTTATGAACAAAGTCGCAACATGCCTCTTAATAATTATACTGAATTGTGTCAAACAAATGACCGACATGCACTTCAGGGGCTGTTATCAGTGTCATCGAGTTGAGTGCAATACAACAGCAAGTGGTCATAGATAAATGTCAACTATCTAAAATAAACAAACAATTTGTTCCACTTGAGAGAAGGACACGGTAAGTTGAATGAGAGTACAATTTGAGAGAAGAGCTTTTACGAGTGGGTTAAGCTTTTACACATCGTCGAAGGGATGCCACTTTATTTGAATCAGTTGTGGAATTTTTTATAGGTTGGTCGACGGGGCGTATACCTAATTTTTACTTGCGAAACATACAATTTTTATATGGCAAGTATAGTAAATACATGTTCGCAAAAAAGCTTGAGATTTTGATCAACTATGACATAACGTTGATAGAGAAGTTTAAAATAGTGGGTCCGCCGATTCCGTCTGTCTGTCTGTCTATTAGGCCCGGTGCACACATGCGATTTTTTGACGCTGCGATATCACTGCAGGATTTTCCCGCAGATTTCAATCTGTTGTTTGAGTTTGTCTTTCAACAATTGAGGTTTAAAAGAAGAAAATAATTATTTTCGCGTACCTGGGCGGGAGAATTATTGTTCTTAATAAAAAAAAAAGTGGACAAGTGCGAGATAAACTCGCTCGAGGAGGGCTCCGTACTCGATTATCCGACCCTACTTTCTTTCAGTTTTGAATGATTTTTTATACAAGGATTAAGATTTGAAACCAAACATTTTCTTGGAAAATAATTTGAATAGTCTTTCTGCCTATTTCCTTCAATCATTTCGAAACTGTGTATCTTAAAAATCTGGTAGCAGCATTTTCGCATCACTTCTATCTAGAAAATGTGAACCAAATTTAATTGCAATCAGCTTAGCAGATTCTAAGAAATCGCTTGTGAAACAAATAAAAGGAATCCGAACTGATCTTATAGGTTTTCGTTTTCACCTGTGTAAGAACCCTAAAAAGAAACAAAAATTTTGGCCATCGGCAAACAAAACGAAACACCACAGTAAGAAAGGAATAAGGAACTTTATTTTTTCGTCAGCAAATAAACACTTGATTTTATTGATTTTTTTTTTATTCAACAATAAAAAAAAACTAATTATAACTCGAATAGGTTGTCTCTTCTTATATACCAAACAAAAGTTCAACTTATAATAAAAATTAAGTCTCATTGTTTTTTCGTATTTTTTATCTTTTCTCTTTAATAACTTCGAAACTATTTATCTAAAAAAACATGAAAACAACATTTTTAAATTACTACTGAATACTAAAATATGTGTACCAAATTTCATTGCAATCGGCCTAACAGATTCGAAGAAATTGCTTGTGAAAGACGAATGAAGAGAAAACGAAGTGATGTTATAAGGGTTTCGTTTACACTCTGTGTACGGAACCCTAAAAAAACAACGTTATTGAGGCATAATTTTAATGACCATCGGCTAAGAAGAGAATTGTATTTCAAATCAGCGTAAAATATTTTGTTGAGTTGACATCAAATCATTAATGAAAACCTACTGCAACAAGAAATTCTTCCATATTTTACATTTTCAATGAGAATGGAACTTGCTGTAAGTTTTCGCATGGTGTGCACTGCTCAATAGAGAACAGTGTATTTGAAGACGCGATATGTATATGACGATGCGATATATTTCCAAGCTCGCAGAAACTGTAGCGGCATTTTACCGCAAAAATGACTCTGCGATATCACAGCGTCACCGCAAGTACATGTACACCACTCCATTTATTTGTGAGAACCTAGGACGCAAAACCGATATCGCAGCGTCAAAAAATCGCGTGTGTATACCGGGCCTAAATGCACGCAGCCTTAACCACTAGTCCATTGACTTCGTGTGGGCCGCTTTTTTTAATTTTTTTTTTTAAGATGCAAACTAAGGCCTCAGTTATAGCTTTCAGTAAAATCCATCAGTAAAAATTTTGTTTTGCTAATTTGAATACTTTAGTCGTATATTTTGAGGAAAATTTTCATGAAATAAGTTGAAAATACATTTCGACTATTTTTTTTTTCAAAAAAAAAAAAACAATGCATATATCGTTAACAAATTAACAAATCCATTTTATAAATTTTGCTGATGAAATTTCATTTTACTGAACAACTGACTGCCAAATGTCAAAAAAAATTCTATTTCGTTTTACTGATGGCGTCTCATTTTTTTACTGTTCCGGTGCCATCATTAAAAAAATTACTGATGAGATGAACAGTAAAAACGAAATCGTTTTGCGGCGCGATATTTCAATTTTTACTGATGGATTTTACTGATAGCTATAACTGCGGCCTAAGGTAGGCAAAATTTTCAGCAAGAAAGCAAAAGTTAAAATTTTCTCAAAAACGGCTCCTACGATTTTTTTTGAACATCAGAGTTAATTTTTCTTCGGAATATTGACGTTTTTAACGTAAACAAAAATTATTTTTTTACTGCTCCAATCCGATCCGTCTGGTAGATCCGTTTTTTTGTTATAAGATTTTTTCGAAAAATCATAGTCCGATCAGCGTACTGTACGAATATATTGCCCCAAATAATATTTTGTGTTCCAAAAAACTTCGCGATATTGGATAAAAATATCGGTATCGCATCATATCGTATCGAAGGTCGATTCGATACGGAAATCGACACAATATTTATTACCTGCTGTTTACGAATGAATGGACTGTAGTTTTAGTGTGTAGAGTATAATTGTCTTTATGCTTAGTATCGAAAACAAAACGATTTATTCGATAAGCATCAATTCGATAAAGAAAAAAAAATGTGATGTTCAATATATGTAGTGTGTTTAATCAAATATATATGTGGATAATAATATACGATACAATATTGGTTTACCAGGTCTGCACAGCTTCACGATCAGATTCAAAGAGATCGATGCTTACATAAATTCTAATTTGCAAAGTGCAAGGAATGAGACCACAAAAGGAATGCAAGATTAAGTTTGAGTGAAAATGAAAACAATTAACTGTTAAGCTTATAAAGTTTGTGCATGAATTTATAACATTAGATTAGATTAAGGCAAGCAAAAAAAATATGAATTGAGAGTTGAAAATATTATAGTGTACTAGCTGACCCGGCAGACTTCGCACTGCCTAAATCGAAAAATAAAAGATCTAAACTTTTGTAGCCCACTACACAACCCACTAATCTGCTAACCTGCTACCCTGCTACCCTGCTATCCCACTGCTCTGTTACCCAGTTACCCCGCTACCCGTCACCCCACTAAACACTGCCGGCTACCCAGTATTTCTACGCGCTACACGCTACCCCGTTACCTGTTATCCTGCTTCCTCTTACCCTGCTTCTAACTACTCACTATCCGTCAACCCGCTACCCACTTCCCATTACCCCGCTACCCCATCAACCACTACCCTGGCCATTTCTCATGAAAACGGCTTGGTCGATTTTGTACAAAATACTAAGAACCCATCTAAGCCATTAACCGAAAATTCCCTCAACATTTGCTTCTAAACACTCTACTGGTATAAAATCAGTGAGTCCTCAGCGAATTTGTATGAGATTTTTATTTATCTTAGAAAACAACGTTTACTTTGTCAGCTAGTAAGGTCGTGACAACTCAGAAATCTTCGTTGCCTCATGCACAACAACTTAAACGTTCTATAGGGAAAATTGTGTTTCCACATTTTTTGCTATATCTTATGAACGGCTTGGCCGATTTTGTACAATTTTCTTAAAAACCCTACTGTAATAATACTCGAAATAATACTCGAACATTTTGTCAAAATTTGATGACAAACGGCACGAACTTTCCATTTTACCATTTCAAAAGTAATGAATTTCATTTGAAAGAGTGTTTTTGAGATTTTGTTTAATCCAATTATTTTCGCATTTCAAATTTTCCATTTTTTCTTGCATTCTAGTTCCCCATCACAAATGTTCCAGTTTTCCATTTGAAAACCACTGCACCTGCAATAACATGCAATTTTCCCTTTGCAAACCAATGAATTTTCCGAGTTTTTCATCAAGAAATTTCTATTTTCTATTCGAAAACCCACTTTGAAGTTTTCCATTTGAAAACCAATGCACCTGCAATAATATGCAATTTTCCATTTTAAAACCAATGAGTTTTCCGAGTTCCTTTCGAAAACCCATTTTGAAATTTTCCAGTTTTCCATTTGAGAACCACTTTACTACAATTACATGCAATTCTCCCCTTGAAAACCAATGAGTTTTCCGAGTTTTTCATCAAAAAAAATCTGATAAAAAAAGACCTTACCTTTTGTACCCTGCTAGTACACTGCCCACTACCCTCCTACCCTCCATAGCTACCTGCTACCCACTACCCGCTATCCCCTTACCCGCTCCTCGCTACCCCACTACCCCGTTACTCCACTTCCTGCTTCCAAGGCCATATCTCAAAAGAAACAAATCTAAAAAATGAAAAATATCGACAACAAAAAAATGTCAAGTAAAGTTTTTTTTTCGATGAAAAACAATTTTTGACAAATATTTTCTTCACTGACATTTTGATTTTTTTTTGTGTAATGAAAATAAAAATATTTGACGAAATTTTAAATGAAATTGATTAATCGTAGGTATATTGATATACATATTTTGTTGTAGTGTGAAAAGCATTATTTTTAACATTTTAACCGTTTGTGATTTAAAAAGTACTAATTTTGTTTGTCTTAAACCATCTACCCTTAATCCTCTTTAGTTTAAGACTAAAATTAAGAAAATCGGCCAACCGGTTTTTATGCCTATATGCCGCAAACGAACGGCGCTAGATTTTTATAATATGTATAGATGATTGGAATGTTTGGCAATATAAACAAAATGTATAAATGATATAATGTAATATTTGTAATGAATGTAAATGTGATTGATTTAAATTGGTTTAAATGTGAATAATGGTTTGAATGATTTGAATAATTTGAATGAATTTTGAATGAATTAAATTAAGATTGATGAATCCTGAACACCTGCTATACCGATATCAATACGATACATGTGTTTATAATATTTGTCCAGGAGCAGAGACATTGCTCCGCAGGACATTAGTCATATATGATGGCATCGATGTTGGACCTAAGTCCTACTTTGTTGGGACAAAATACCGCACAAAATAGTTCTGGATTTATGTCCCATTTCATAATATCTACAGTCACGTGCACGTTTTCCATATCGAACTTGTAGTTCCATTCCATTATGTTCCCTTCATAACTCCACCATTTTTTTTTGTTTTTGTTTTAATGATTGATGTTCAAAGGGTAGACACAGTGCATTCAAGGAGACAAAAGCGTCCACAGCAACTTCTGTCTATCAACTCCTACTATCCACCTCACCGCGGTGAACATCGGGTGCCTAGAACCTCAACCGAAGATTGGGTTCCAACCCAAGTGGGAAGTTGTAGGCGGAAGCAAAGAGAGAGAGGGGGAGGGGGTATGCGTCCACAAAGGCAACAGGTGGCAGCGGATGAACTACCCAGATGGAATCAACGGTGACGGGTACAGTTCCTGTCAGGATGAACTACTTAGTGAACGGCTTATAGGGCTACTAGGATATATTTGCAGCCCAGGCCAATTAGGAGCGTTTGGCTGGCTGTTCTTAGAGTTAAACTAAAGAAAATATAGTTCCGAAACACCAACAAGCCTCTGATATGGACGGAATTAATCATGACGACCAACGCAAACGATTTAAGGACAACGAATTTCGGTTTTACACTTGGAACGTTAGGTCCCTTAACAGACCATGTGCAGCTTAACAACTAGCGGAAGCCCTTGACTGCTTTAAAGCAGATATAACCGTCATCCAAGAAATGCGATTTGATGGTCCGGGCCTACGTAAAATGAACAACTGAGATATCGCTATAGTAGGACTTCTACCGGGAACAAAATCAGCGGGAACAAAACCAGGAGGAAGATCTTGAGTTTCAACTCAGTGAATGAGCGCATCACGACAATCCGCATCAAGGCTAAATTCACCAATGTAAGCCTCATCTGTGTTCACGCCCCCACTGAGGAAAAGAATGAAGACACCAAAGACAGGTTATTTAAAATTGTCCTTGGAGATTTTAATGCTAAGGTGGGCAGAGAAGAAATCTTTGGTGGATTAATCGGACGACATAGTCTTAACGACACCAGCTCCGATAAGGGATGTAGGCTAATCGACTTCGCTTCGGGCCGAGAAATTATGGTAGCAAGTACGCGATTCCCACATATCGATATCCGCTAGGGGACATGGAAATCTCCTCAATAATCAACCATCAACCAGATTGATCACATTGCGATCGACGCACGATACTTTTGTAGCATGCAAGATGTCCGCACATTATACTAGGAACCAACATCGGCTCAGACCACTGGTATGCCACAACAGGAGTGAGGTTTGAAAGTCTTATAAAAAGGTATAACAAACTATAAGGGGTCTTACACCCTGAACCGAAGCCTGTAGAGACCATCATGCACACATCGTAGTGGAAGAACAGTCAGTGCTGAGGATATGGATACACCACTTTTCCAAGCTGCATAACGGCGATGACGAGCAAAATTCCGCCAGCTTTACAGAACCATTCAATATGGGGACCTAACCTTACCTAGACCACCAATACCACCCACCCGACATTGACGAAGTGAAAATAGCGAAATATAAGCTTAAGTCGAACCAGCCCAGCGGCAGCAGACGACCTAATGGCCCAACTGAACAAAGCAGCTGAAGATGATTTGGTTAGGAGCATGTGCCAGCTCATCTACAAAAGGAGAACCGGCATTTTGGCCTAAGAACCAATGACGACATGATATATATCAATGGAAAGGTTTTTTTGTCTACTTTAACTTTTGCTACAGCAGTAAGTCCCAAATCACTGTGTGGAAAAAGTAATTGCACAATAAAGTCATTCACAAGTAGTAAGTGATTTCTTGTTTTCATCTTGACCTTGGATCAATTAACGACATGATGTAGGTACATCAATTGAAAGGTTTTTTTGTGCACTTTAACTATTGTTTTGGCAAGAAGTCCAAAATCGCTGTATGGAAAAAGTTATTGCAAGTTATTTAATTGTCAACTTAATAACAAAAATTAGATTTATCTTTTGAGTTTAATAGAATTCTGATATTAGGCGTGTTTTCGTGACAACTCAGTAAAGTAAAGTAAAAAAATTGATTGCTCTTTTCTTCTTTCATTGATAAAAATATATGTTCCTTCTAGAGTACTGCGTGAGCGTAACTTATTTTTTGAACCATTTCATAGAGTAAACTACGGCCTCAATGAACCTATAACACGTTGTTTAAGGTATTCGAATTCAATTTGTAATCTTATTGACTTTAATGCTACTATAAGCCGAGATTTGTTCAAACGTAATGTTATGTATCACTTAATTATTATTTATCCTGGAGGTTAGCTTGTTAAGTTTGTATTTTTGTATTTTTTTTTTTTGTAAAGTATCGCTATCGCATGTTGCTACAGTACTTCAATTAGTCTATAAGAGTATGTTTTCACTAAGATTATATATAGTCTGCTTGACGAATAAATAAATAAATAAATAAATTTTAACAAACAAAACAACAATAAAAATTTACTTGCTTTTACTTTAGCTTTTCATCGAGAGTAAAACTTACTTGAAATGTTGATAATTTTTTTCAAATTCAGAGGGAGCTGAAGTAAATTTTTTGTGGCGACACCCTGTCGATAGCTGCGCTCCTACTGGCGAGTTTCAACATCCACTAACATCCACTACTTTATAATCAAACTGTACAAAAACTGCATGAACAATCCACCACTTTATATTCAAACTGTACAAAAACTACTGTAACACAAATTTGAATATTTCATTCTTCACTCTGATTTCTAATATCCAAACGTATGCAACACAGTCTTCCTTTTGCTTAAAAATTAATATCAATACTTGTTTATTTCAATTGTTAAAGTTCTATTTTGTAATATTAAATTGTTGAACTAAACTCAGTGTTTGTTTTTCATTAAATCTACTTGCTTTTCTGGTGACATTTGCGCTCATTTAGTTGGTGTCAATAAGAGACACCACATTTTGAAATAATTTAGCATGACGAATGTCAAAATTTGTCTGTTTGATTTCTGAAAGCAATTGAATTTAAATCAATATTGACAGTAAAATCGAGATTGAATCTGGATAGTTTTCTCGATGTTTTGTTTACTCTACTTTACATGATAGAATTTATGTCAAACTCAGAGTAGTGCACACGTGTTTTCAGCTGCGGCAAAATTATTTTCATTTTTATTGTTATTAAATTTTCATATTAATTGCAACTTGATCTCAATCACCGTCTATTTTTGGACTTTACGAGCGTTGATACCAACTGTGATTTCATAATTGTTTTTTTTTTCCAAATCATAAACATTATGTCTACCTCAAACGATGACCTAGCAAAAATGATAAAAAAAATTGCAGTTATCAATGGACGGCCAATTAATTGGACTAAAACAAGAAGTGCGTGAATTTAAAACTGTTATCAACAACAATCTTGCTGTTTTAAATAAAAAAGTTGATGATTTTACTAATAATTTTGATAATGAAATTATAACCCTTAAAAGTAAGGTTAATGAAAAAGTCTCAACCAAGGAATACCAAAGTGACTTATATAACATGAACGCTAAAATAAACAAACTTGAAAGTGAACTGCGCAAAGGTGACCTAATGTTGACAGGTATACCTGAAAATCAAAGTGAAAACCTCAAAGACATTCTTTCTAAAATTTGTGAAGTAATAAAATATTCTTTACAATCATATGATATTTTCCGAATAAAAAAAAACAATAAATCGAATGGGGACTCCGGAGGCAGTAATCCGTCAGTGGGTAAAATGAATGCACCCGTTGTAGTTAAGCTGCACTGTCAAAGCGAGAGAATTAAATTTCTTAAATTATTCTTCGCTGCTGCTCCTGTCACACTTGATAAAATTGGATTTACCTCTAAACGTGCTATTGGAGCATTTGAATGTCTCTCGGGTGGAGCTCTTTTTATTCGTAAGGCTGCTATGAAATTGAAGGAGGAGAAAAAAATCTATTCAGTTCAATCATTTAATGGTGTTGTTGCTGTCAAAGTTGGTCCAACAGATCAGTATATCAAAATAAACTGCCCAGCCCGATGATGGAACAAAAGTTCTGAAACGCGTCGCGATCTTGTTTTATAAAAAAAATCTATTATTTGTTTGCAATAAAAAGTTTAAATAAATTGTTATTTTTTAAAATTGAAAAATTCTCCTTTCTTTATTTAAAATAAACAAAAATACATGAAATAGCAAACATGGAGACAAATAACATATCATCTTTATAATGCTCCGGCCCGTAGAGTCCTCGAATCTAACCCGGAAAGACGTCGCAGAAAAGGAAGACCGTGTCTCAGGTGGAACACACAGACCATTCAATGTAATAAAATTTTTGTTGAGTTCGTTGCAGTCAACATATGAAAGTTTAATACACCTATTTCCATAAGATATTTCCAAAGCTTAGATTTAGTGAGGCGGGGATCAAGTTTTGGTACTGCTTTTTCGATTCAGTTTTTAATTCATCAAGTTTGAATGTTTTCCATCGTCTGTTGGCAGCATTACGCTGACGAATAAGGGATTGAATATGAACCAAGACTGACCTTTATTTCTTTATGGTTATAAGTGGGACATTTTGTGTCTTCTAGTGTTATCCAGCAGGAGCGGCCAAAATGATGTTAATGAACTTGTATTTTCTTATTTTGTTTGTTGACTTGTGAAGTTATGAGTGAACAATAAGCCTTAACATGAACGCCATTTTCTCTTAAATATTTAAAATCAGAATTAAGCCTTTTAAGTTTAAGCTTCTTTTGTATCAATTTCCCTTTGAGAACTCTTTCATATTTAATTGCTTTTTCAATGACCACTTATTCCCGGAATTTCTTCCCTTTATGCAAATAATTTTTGTTTATCTTGCTCTCCCTGCTCTTGACGAATTCATCGAAACGTTTTCTTTGATCACAACTTACGCTTTCATTTAAACGAAAAAAAAATAGGACAAACAAAACTAAGTTGAAGTTTGTCTTAAGTTATTTAGGATGATTTTTCCCCAAGGTCACTGATTTATTCATTCCGACATTCAGACAAAATCATTCTCTGGGGTTGAATTTATCATTCAAGTCGTCGTTTCAGTCTTTGGGCCCTTTGAGAGTTTCAGAGTGCCTTATATCAACTATTTTGCATCATTTTGTGATAAGTGGAGAGACTATTGTGTGCTGGAGCAACTTAATACGATAACAGTTTTTGTTTTTCTTTATTTTTGGTATTTCAAAGACGTTTTCTAGGGTCTACTGCTTGCTTTAGGTGTAACCCTTTTTTAGGTTTGCAAAAGGAACGTTAAAAAAGTTACTTTAATTGGCTATACCTCCTTTGACCACTAGCTTTTCTACATGTGGACGGTTTGAAAGGAAGTGACCGAAATCAAAACTAACTTACAGCTTTATTAGAGCGGACACTGAGTTTTTATCAATATCCGATATTCCCGTCATCATCCAAAATAATGAAATACCGTTTATACTTAATAATATCACCAAAGAATCAACCATCATAGTGGAAAATGTTTATTTGCATTTTAAACATGTTCATATACTGCTTTTATCAATATCAAAATCTATTTTTTGCTATTTATAAAATCTGTAATGAACTTTTCCGAAGCGTCGTAATAGCTTTTGATATCATCGGGAATCTTCGCAAGGTGAACTTTGACAAACTCTGTTGACGTAGTTATTTTGTCCATAAACTCTGCTTTCATTTCGTCTGATATCAATTTCTTCAAAACAAAACAAAACAAATGCATTAGAGAGATAGCAATAAAAACACATGAAAAAATTATTTTTTTCTAACCTCATTATCGGTATTTAATATGATATTTTTAGTTTTTGTGTACAATCTGTGAGTATCTTCTGAATCACCCCATATTCCCAAAAATGAAGTCGTGTAAACAGCTCCACCAGCAAGCAGGACTTTCAGAAGAAACATTTTGAGTCCTCCACCCGATGGACTTGGTCTGGATTTCGGATTTGCTCTCCGTTGAAATGAGGATGCATGCGATTTGAACACATTTGAAAGGGTTGAGAGTTTATTTTTCCGGATATCTGAGGGTTTGTTTATTGGCGTTTCACTAATGCAATTTTGTTGTTTTTCTGCCATTGAGAAGACAGTTTTTTTGTATTTTTTTTTTTTATTTTCTTATTAAAATTATTTTTTATAAAACTGAAAGAAAACGAAAGATTGTCAACGCCGTAAAAAAAAAATAAAATAAAATAAATTCAGTAAGTGTGAGGACCAAAACTTTTTGAGATTCTAAACTTGATTTGACACTGATGTTTGCATAAGCTTTTCATACTTATTTAGTTTGGAAGTGTTTCGATTTTTCTTCGCGAATAAAAGGAAATGCCATGATTCGTGCAGGAAGTAACCAACTTTGTCTTTAGGCTTAGAAACTGGTTTTCATCAAAAAACTAGTTTTTTTCTTTTTGTTTGAGGTATGTACTACTTGTTTGGTTCAAACTCTCAGAATGTTCATAAGTCAAACTCAATTTGGATACTTGGATAATTTGTGCACAAAGTATTTTAAAAAACCGTTCACTTTAAATTGAATGATTATTGAATTCATAACATTTCTCGGTTAAGTGGGAAAGGTCATCAAGTTGCCATTGCTGACTTTGGTAAGTGCGCTACAATCCAGGTCAGACCAGGACCTCATCCAACAAGCGTCTCCAGCAAGCTCGGTCCCTAACTAGCTGTCTCTAGTTTCGCAAGCCAAGTTGCTTCAGGTCCTCTACCACCTGGGTGCTCCACCTGAGTCGCGGTCTTCTTCTTCTTCTTCTTCTTCTTCTTCTTCTTCTTCTGCGATGTCCTTCAGGGTTGGATTCGAAGACTCTACGAGCCGGAGCACTATTTTCCATTCGCTCTACATGACCCAACCATCTAAGTCGTTGAACCTTAACTTTTCTGGCTAGGTCAGTGTCGCTGAATAGCTCGTACAGTTCTTGACTGAATCTTCGTCTCCATTCTCCATTCATGCAGACAAGACCAAAAATCACTCGAAGAATTTTTCTCTTGAAGCAGCCCAAAGAGTTTTCATCCGATGTTGTCATGGTCCATGTCTCTGCACCATACATTAGCACCGGGATGATGAGGTTTAGTTGCTCGGGAGAGGACTTTACTTCTCAATTGCCTTCTTAGTCCAAGGAAGCAGCGATTGGCAAGATTGATTCTTCATTTGATTCCAGCGCTGGTGTTGTTTGCGTTTATAGCGGATCCTAGGTAGACGAAGTCCTTAACTACCTCGAAGTTTAACCTGTCTATACTGACGTTGGCTCCAAGACGTTGATGTAAGTTGTCCTTTCTTGTTGCAGGATTAACTTGGTCATGCCCTCGTTAACCGCTAGACCTATCTTATAGACTTTTCTCTAAACATTTTTGGTCCTTCGAGCCGGATCTGCTCTTGGTTTTATCTATAGCCTCCGTCTCAAGACTCACGAACGCTCCACTGACTTCACGCTGTGTTCTTTCAATTATGTCAATGTCGTCATTGTATCCTAGTACCTGGACGGACTTGTGAAAGATTGTGCCTCTGGTGTTGACGTTTAATTTTGCATCATTCTTTTCAAGAATGATGTTGAAGAAATCGCATGACAGCGCATCACCTCGGCTAAAAACTTTGTTGACATCAAATGCATTCGTTAGGTTTTTTTTGCCCATGATGGAATAGCGTGAGTTTTCCATTGCCGTCTTACACAGACGGACGAGTTTTTTCTGGGATGCCAAAACTAGACATTCTATATAGTTGATCTGGACGCTGTTATTCGCGGCCTTGAAATTGATGAAAAGTTGTAAGGTATCGATTTGAAGTTCCTGGGTTTTCTCCAAGATCTGGCGTAGAGTGAATAATTGATCGATGGTGGACTTTCCGGGTCTGAAGCCACATTGATAAGGACCAATCAGGTTGTTGACAAAGAGGTTCAAACGTTCACACAGCACGGCAGACAAGATCTTAAGGAAACTTTCACCTCTGTAGTTGGTGCAGTTCAGAGATCTCCTTTCTAGAAGATGCTGAGGTTCCATTCGTCGGGCATGCATTTTACAGGTGAGCTGGTGCATACTCATAACCAATACATCTCCAGTTGCTGTGTACGGCTAGACCGTCTGCTCTAAAGGTGCATGATTAAATTAAGGTCAATGAAGCTATTTATCGTTAGGCGTAACAACTACGGTTTCAAAGCAACGAACTGTAAGAACCACGCAATCTCGAGCGACTTTAATAATTCATCGTGGCAGCACCCTCATAGAAGCAAGAAAATCAAGATATCAGCAGAGCCAAATTATCACTATAAAACAGAGGCAATTTGCTGGTTTTGCAACACACGTTTTTTTAGTTTTTTGTCTGTGGGAAATGAAATGGCGTTTGGAAAAAAAGGGAATTTTGAGACTGGTTAGAAGGATTTCGGAAAAAAATACCCCCCCCAGCACTGAGATCACGAGGCAGTTTATGCTATTTCATCTGCATATGAAATCCCTTCTCCCTTTTATCAAAAGTAAGCAAACCTGGACACAAAGACGGTGCCAGCCGGATGACCGCAATAGGAATGACCGCATGTCATAAGACCGCAAAATTTTTACATGCGGGATTGACTACTATTTTGAAAAGGAAATAGTACTATTTTTTTTGCGGGATTTAGCACTACTTTGGAAATTTATTCCGAAAGTGCAATTTCGTATTGGAATGTATGATATGCAAAATTGTTGTTTTTTTGGAGTTTACTCCTTTAGAATCGATTCATATATAGACCCCGGTATGGAAAAAATATGGATAGGAAAATCAATCATTGAAAAAAGCGTTATAAAAAATTGGGTACTAACGCTTTTTTTAACTCTTAATAACTTTTAACCTACTGGATCGATTTAGATGAAATTTGGTAGTAAGACAGACTAGAACCTGGAGAAGGGCACACGGTGTTTTTTAACGCAATAAAAGGGGTTGAAAAGGTCACAAGGGGTTGAAATGTTAGGTCAAAGTTTGTATGGAGGTCGATTAGGTTAGAAGTTTAAAACTCATTTTTATGGCTTTTGACTAAACATAAATAAGTGAGATATTCAAAGTTTAAAAAAAAATAACCGAGGGGGGGTGAAAATAGGGGGTGAAAGTTTTAGTGCCACGTCGAATCTATTTTATTGAACAGAGATTTCAACGTAGAACGCTGAAATTTTCACACATGATACAGAATTTCATGCTCTTCAATTTATTATGCTTTAATTATAACGGTAGCTCATTAATATGGCCAATTAAGACATTTTCACATAAATTGGTATATAAGTTTTAATCCTATAGACTGGTTGTTGATATTTCCATATGTCTAATATACATGAAATAACAAGCCTCACAATCTCGATTTTAAAATAAATATTATTGCACACTAACGACCTGCTTGGTTCGTACAAACTGACACATCACCTGTGGGAGAATCCCGCTATGGCCAAAATTCGATCGTTGTTTTTCGATTAAAAGCATCCTAGCGTGCGTTCTAATAATCGGATCTTCAAGATTAAGATCTCTTTAGAAGCACAAGGCTTTAATTCAATGTAGAATTTATCAACATTCAATTCCATTTTGTATGCAATAATGCACGATTAATATGGATCCATTTGAATTTTCATCATTAATTAATGAAAAGTTGATAAGAAATGTAACTGTTCTGAAAATGTTATGATGCAGTTTTGTAGATTTTTTCATTATTTACAAAAATGTTTGTAGAAGAAACTACATTGATTCATTTAAAAATACGTAAGAACGTTTTAAACAAAGTTGTTGACATTCATATTGCTTACCATAAGTATTTAAGTATAATATATTTTATCAAATTATTATGAATAGATGTATGAATATATGAATTCAATCCTTTGCGTATTATATATTTTAAGGTAATCAAATCATTCTTATTGAGTGAACTCCAGTCGCGCGTCGGAGCTGACACGTACAATTTTTTTTTTTAATTTTTTTTTTCTTGATTTTAGGTTGAGGTTAATAATTTTTTTAGATGTGTTTATGCTTTGAGGTACACTTTTTGGAGGAAAAAAAAGTTTTGGTTTTTCGACATTTTTTTTCGTTTTTTTTTGTTAAAAATTTTATTTTGGTATGAAAAAAATTGAAAATAGACATGCATGATGTTGAGCAAAAATGTTTGGGATTTTGTTGTTAACAAATTACTAGAACTTTGTATACACCTTAAGCAATAATTGGATGATATACGCCGCAAAAACTGACGTAAAGTCATAGAATAATACTGGAACAACACAGAGCCGTTTGTCTCAAACATTATTATTAACAATTTAAGGTCATGTCTCTTTTTGAATTATTCTTCGTTCTTAAAAGAGCGTTTTATCCTTTACTTCTTGTAAGAGAAGACATATCTTTTATAAACAATTAAACAACAATTAATTCGTGCGAATTTTAAACTATAACTTTGTATTTTATAATTGTATAATTGTTTATAAACAAATTAAATGAAGGTTTAAAGTGGAAAATTCACGCGAATTTTGCACTTTAAACCTTCCTTTAATTTGTTTATAAACAATTAAATAAAATACAAAGTTTTCACGCGAATTTTAAACTATAACTTAGTATTTTATTTAATTGTTTATAAAAAAAAAAGCATCGAGTGTCCTCTCCCTAGCATGTGATATCTGGAACTGACTGATTTCCCAAAAAAGCAACTGCTAATATAGAAATATTTGAACGAAAAATTCGAATGCTTCGTTCTCCATGATTCTCAGCGCTTGGTGTCTCATAAAATTTATGTTTTTGCTGTTAGAAAAATCGAAAAAGGTACCAGATTTCGATCTCCTTAGTTCTCATAATTTGAGTGACGAAAAGGAGTAGTTTGTATTAAAAAAAAAGGGAGAATTTTTTGCGGTCAAATGACATTCGGTCAACAGCAGTGCGGGAAAGTAGTTTGCGGTCATATGGCCTGTGGTCTTTTGTCTTGCGGTCTGTGGGAAAGTAGTTTGCGGTAATATGACTTGCGGTCCTTTGCTTTGCGGTCATATGGTTTACGGTCTCGCAACGCAACCCCAACCTTTTTTGATAGCTGCCATTTTGGTCGCCGGGCGACGAGTGACTCTGACTCATTCTGTTCATCATTTTAAACTTTCAAGGAAAAACTAACTTCCTTTTAACTTGTAATCCATAATTGTAGTTTTCGGATGTTAACCCCCATTTCAGATCGAAACGAATTACTTTTTTTTTAATTCTTTATTGAAGAACAAAGTAAATTTGAACATTTTGTCCTATTGATAATAATATTCTAATTGATCCCACGGGACCCTATTTTTCTTAATGAAAAAGAACCAATATTGAATTGAATGCCGATTAACGTAAAGAAAATTTAAACTTAAGTTATTATGTATTTTTTTTTTGTTTTGGTGTTTTAACTATTTTTTCTCAATTTTTAATATATTTCGCTTAAGAAATATGAAACAAAAATCATAAATTAATGTATTTACACACTTGAATTTCTTTTAAGAGACATTAACATCAGGCAGTAAATTGTATTTTATTTTATATGAACAAATAAAACTGTGACAATTTCTTAACAAATTAATTTTAAAAGCTGTTCCTTTGCTTTGATAAAATTAAATATTAGAAATAATGGATAAGAGATAACATAAAATGCAAGCAAGACATTGTAGAAACTACATCCTGAGTATACTTTTTGAATACATGTACGGTAAAATGCTAAATGCTCGGATGAAAACGAAAATTGAATTACACCATTTGAGGACTTAAGCCTTTGATAATCTGAACATAAGCCATCCCCAATTGATGAGAAATAACTAGTGATCTTAGATTCTGTAGTTACCTACTCCTATTTCAAATACTGAAATCATCATAAATATACACTGATAAGTGCGAGATGAATAAAAACCCGTTTTAAAGCACCCATAGGAAGAATATGCACAGATGTGTTCTTTAAAAACATGAGTGATCTTAAATTTTAGAACTTTATTTTTAAATCCCCTTCAAAATTTAAATTCATTGATATTTAAAAGAACATGCATTCAACATACAGTGCCTTGCATAAGTATAACCGCACCTGAGAAAATGCGTTTTATAGAAAACCTGCAATAGGAGTGACTCCTTACTTTTTTTTATTGAGTTGCATCACTCAAGCAAATTGAGAAGAAAATAAAGTACCGTTATTTCCTCTCTTCGTGTTTAAAAAAATATACATTGTTTACAATAACAATTGAAAACCGATGGCGTGAAAGTTTCAGCAACTTCAACTGCCCTAAATTGTGTGAAAGAAAAGAACTGTTACCCTTGATACTGTTTGTTTTATTTGTGAACACTCTCTCTTCATTGAAACACTTATTATTTCATTCCCATTAGAAGTCCGTTTTTTTCCGGAAATAATTTGTTATGCTGTTTGTTTCAGGCTCGTCAGGCGCGTAGGCTTGGCCACAAGAGAATATGGAGGTACCAATGTTCATGAGGGCATTTTTTAGACTTTGACCTTGGCTCCTGTGATCTGTGAATTGTTAGATCGGGAATATTGTTCTCTGTTCACGTATGTTTGGGGAATGTCGATCTCTAATAGTATGGTTGGGCTCTTGTGTTTTCTAATCAGGGTCACCAGGTACTCCATATCTTCGATTATACTAGTTTTTATAGTTTTAACTTTATGTGCCCATCAAACATGAAACATCAAACAAACTCTGTACCAAATTTCAGGCCTCTGAGTTTATGGGAAGTAGTAGTTCTATTTTGATGATCATGAGTGAGTGAGTCATGAATGCGAATCTTTGCTTTCGCTCAACTTCGGAACTAAATGACTTACAGACTTTCACCCCTATTGCGAAGATCAACTATCAATTAAAATTGACATTTATCAATCAATTTTGTTAAATGGTATTGTGAAAGTCAACTGTCAATTTTGTTGATCTTTGTTTTGATAATCTATTGTGAATGTAAAAATCGGTATTATGAACAACAATTTTCATCAATTTTGTTGTCAGCTATCAGCTGTCGTAAATTTGCAGTTGATGAGTTCGGTCTGTGTATAAAAATAGCTGAAAGATGTGAGTTTAAAATTAAAAAGCGATCATTTTTTATTTCCAAAGGTCTCAAAAAGTACCTACCTAATAAGCAAAAAAAAAAAAAATTGAACAGATTGGTCCAGTTGATGGAAGAGAACATAGAACTCGCCAAGGGAATTTAGGGGCCGACCCATAGAATCCGTCAATCCGTCAGCGTCAATGCGTGCGGTGCTGCCAACGTATTTGCCGGATTGAACTGTCCCATAGAATACGTTGTATAATATTTGACAGTCTCATTTACTTGGTGTAAAAATAATTCACAAAACTGCAAATCCAAACAAAAAATTTTAAATTAAAATATGAAAATCATGTCAGAATTATTTTTTTGCAGAAAATTTTCATTGTTGCTGTGGGAACACATTGAATTGACTGCTCGTCAAATTTAGTTGTCAACGGATTAACGGATGCAAAAAGTAGAAAGTTAACCAACTCTATCCGTCGTATCCGTCACATGCGTTCCTTCATAAGAACGTGTGTATTCTATTGTACTGTCAGTTGAAAACGTCAACGCTGACGCGCTGACGGATTCTATGGATCGGCCCCTTTTGTTCCAAAGGTGTGGCTACTGCAAAGTGGGAAATAATTGGTGTAGAGCTAAATAAAAATAGCCTAGGGCCTCCAGCACGCATAGATTAATTAATTTATATCTGAAAATCGAAATCACTGCTTACATGCTTACTTTTGGATTTCCAATTCTAAAGGATTGGATGCATCCCTCAAACTTCTTCACATTCTTGCGATTTCAACCAAAGCAGGATCATCGAAATCCTCATAATCATAAAAAAAAGTTCTGTTGAAGTCATTTCGTAACTATTTGTTTTTTAATTATGTCTTTTGTTGGTTTCTAATGTTATTGAATCTGATAATTTTATGTTGCACGTTCCTCAAAAAAGAAAAACATCTGTCTGATGAACATTCCCATTCACAATAATAGAAATATTTGTAAGACATTCACAATAGCATAATATTTTATCAATTCATTTTCACAATACCGATTTTTAATTCAGTTGATGAATTCTATCAATCGTCAATCGGTTGATAGTTGATCTTTCCAATAAGGGTGTTAAATTTTCGATTTTAAGTACCTATGTGGTTATACAGGGTGGCTGACGAAAGCTGCTACAAAAAAAAATGTAATGTAATACAATTTTTTGAATTTGAATCTAATATTTTTTTGTATTTTGCAGATTGATTCTAAGATTTAATAAAAATGGATAACTGGGGCACTGAAACAAGAATTTGGATTGTTCACCGCACTGGAGCAGATGGACTATATTGAGGTTTGTCAACAATTTTGCCGAGCATGGAACGGTCGAAAGAAGACCTTACCATCGAAATCCTTCAGTTCGGACGGAGGAAGCAATAGCTGCTGCCATACAAAATAATCCAAGAGTTTCGACAAGAAACTTATCTGCTCAAATGTGTATAAGCAGACAGTCATTGCAGTCAATTATGCACAATGACTTGGACTTACTCCCCTATATAATCTAAATGGTCAACAAACTGAATGCAGTTGACTTGCCGATTCGCTTGGAATTTTGCCAGAAGATGCTCCAAATGGTGGAAGAGGACGGAAAAATGTTGAACTCTCTTTTTATGTCTGACGAAGCTTATTTTGATTTGAACGGCAACACCAACAAACAAAATTGTCGAATATGGAGTGCTTCCAACCCACAGATACTCCATGAGACAGAATTGAATCAATTTCGTGTCACAGTATGCATATGCTGTGCAGTTTCGTCACGATGCAGTGTCGTGCCCTATTTCTTCGAAGAAAACCGTTACTTGACCATGTTCAGAGAGTTTTTCTTAGTGATGTGCCGAATCGTAAATTTTGCAAACCGAGTTAACACGAGTTGGTTTTTTTGCAAACCAAGTTGCAACTCGGTTTGCCCAACTCGGTTTGCCAACTCGGTTTGCCAACTCGGTTCGCCAACTCGGTTTACCAACTCGGATTGCCCTGAAAATTGATCTAGAATACACTTAAAAAGCGTAAAAAATGAGGTTTTTAATCCGTCAAAATCTCTGCCATCCGCTGATGGAATTTGAATGTTAATGGCTCTATAGAAAGATAAGGTACGAATCTAGGTCGCTAGATATTTCGTTCTAAATGTTACCGGATCGGTCTAGAAAACTCATAAAAAATGGAAAAATGGAAACAAGTAAACTCGTTTTTTTTTGTATCGATTGCCGAGTTGGCGAACCGAGTTGCAAGCCGAGTTGGCAAACCGAGTTGGCGAACCGAGTTGGCAATCCGAGTTACAAACCGAGTTGGCGAACTGAGTTGGCAAACCGAGTTGGTGAACCGAGTTGGTGAACCGAATAGGTAAACCGAGTTGGACCGTTCAACTCGAGTTGGCAAACCGAGTTAGCTAACTCGAGTTGAAAAAAAAAAAAACAAACCGAGTTGACTCGAGTTAGGGCTAACTCGAGTTAGCGAACCGTGTTGACCCATAACTAGTTTTTCTATCCAGAATAACGCCGAAAGAGAATTCCTTTCATAACTGTTTGGTTTTAGCAAGATGGTGCAGCTCCTCATATAGCCAGGTCTGTTATGACAGATTTGCGAAGAAAATTTCCGAAAAAGCTGATATCCAGGAACTCCTCATTCCGTTAGCCCCTCAGGGCACCTGATTTTTTTTCTGTGGGGTTATTGCAAACAGGAAGTCTACAAGTCAAAACCAACAAATTTGAATGAACTAAAGCAAGCCATTCAAGAAACAATTGCGGCTATTTCAGTGTCAACTCTCCAAGCAGTAATGAACAACTTTTTGGTTAGATGTCGCACATGCATCAACGAGCGGGGTGACTTTAAAATCCATTATTTTTAAAACTAAGCTATATTTATTAAAATTTAATGAACTTTAATATGAACGAAATTTAAATGAATTCCATACACTGAAAAAAAAGTCATTTGAGTTTCTTAATGTAGCAATATTCATCAGCCACCCTGTATATCAATACTCAAGTCCGAGAATGTTGTAAGTGTGAGTACAAGAAACAAAACTTCGTCGTAAGCCTCTACGTGACAATGAAAGTGTTCCAATCATGAGGCAAACTACAAAGAAATTTCAACCAGATAAGAACAAGCCTTCAACTAGTGAATGAATCCTCAGCACGATGAATAAATAAAAAAGTAGCTGTTTTTTTTTAGTTTTTTTGTTGTTTTTTTACCTTATTTTATTTATTTTTTTATTTAATTCTACAATACATTTACAGCGGAGGGCGAAAGAACAAAAATGTATTCTCTATTAATTTTTCATTTAAATACAATTAAAATAATTAATCTTAATTATTTTAATTTTCTCTCTCATTTTTGAATATTTCTTTACTTCATTTTAGAATTCCAAAAAGAAACAAAATTAAATAAAATACAAAATAAATGAGAATAATGCCGTTGCGTAACTTTATAGCATCTGCGTTTCTTTGATTTTATATAATTTAAAGATAAATACAATAAAAAATATAATAAAATGTTAGCAACAGTATTTTGTTTCTTCCAAATAATTAATAGAAAACGTAAAACAAACAAAAAATATATAAATGTAGATACAAATAAAAATGACATGACGGAGGAGGAATACAATGGGTGTAACTTCTAACATACGTTCATACATAGATGTAGACATTTCGAAAAAAAATAGAAAATTTTACTTAACGGAATTTTAGACATTTAAGAACAAATTCAAAAAGGAATATCATCGTTTTAACATTTCGTAATAATAATGAGAAAGAATTCTAGTGGTTCTCTGTTGTTTCTGTCAAACACACTTTTAACAATAATTTTAAATTAAAAAAAGAGAAAAATGCAACTGAAGCCAAATAAACTTGGTGGTGGTTGAGTTGAGTGGTTGAGTGGTGGTAGTGTTTGTTTTTTTTGCTTTTTTTTTACTGTTTACTTCGGAACCAAACAAAAGTACAAAATAACGTGTTGAACTTGTTGTTCGATTTTTTTCTTAGTTTTCATAATTTTTTTTATATAAACAATTATTTATTTTTTATGTTTTTTGTTTTGTTTCATTAACTACACTATAATTTTTATTTTTTTCTGTAATTTTTCTAAAATTATATTCATGCTCTCTTAAAATTTAAAATCGTTTAATGATTTTTTATTAATTAAAAGTTGTTGGTTGTTTTTCTTTTTTTTTGCACTCTTTAAGCTTGCATTTATCTTCACAAATTAAATTTTTTAGCTTTTTTTTTTGTTGTTTTAAATATTTAAAGTTTGTTTTTTTTTACTCACTAAAAATGTATTAATTTAATTTTTTTGTTTTTTTGCTTATTGTGTGTTTGGGGTTGGTTTATTTATTTGTTTTTTGAGTTTATAATTTATGTTCTCTTTTTTTTGTATTTTATATTCTTAAACGTTTAAATAATGATCTTTTTGTTGTTGGTTTTATTAAATATTTAAAAAAAAAAAACATAATAATAATATAATTTTTGTTGTTGTTGTCTGTTTAATAATATGTTTCCTGTTCCAACCAGCCTCCTGGGTTGCGACGCAAGTAGAATCGACGTGTTTCATCATAGATGAAAATGGACAACATGAATGGAATTGCTGGCAACCACCAGACGAATCTGGAAAAGAGAGAAAAAAATATAAATTTATTAGTTATTTGAAGCAAAAAAAAAATTCTGAACAAAATTTAATTTTTATCCCTATCATTTTTAAAGCACAGAACGGAGAATATGGACAAGTATTTCAAAGGAGAAGAAAACATGCGTCCGCATAAGAGCTGCCTGGTTCCATAGTAAAAGAGTTGTAGGCAAGTTCCTCCTTGCTTCAGCTTTTTCTGGATTCGATTTCAAAATCTGTCAATTTCAGGTTTTATTGATTAACGAACATTAATTGTAAGGTTACCCATATATTTCTAGGATTTTGTCAATTATGAGCGAAGACGAGGTTATAATGGGCTGACAGTTGATTTTGTATTTGCCTAGAAATATTTTCCTAGTATGTAAGAGTGCTGTACAGTGACAGAGGAAGTGAGCGGTGTTTTCATGCTCTTCTTCGTTGCCGCAGCCTCTTCATAGATCGTCGGAACTAAAGCCCTATTTTCTTTTTGTGGTAGCCAAGAAGGTTATGTCCCATTTTTGCACTTTTAAGTTATAACGGAAGGTATCTTAAGGGTTTATTAAGAAGAAAGATTCTATCGAACCTTTTCTTGTCGTAATTCGGCCAAGGTTTCTTGGTGTTGCCGCAGGTTTCTAGGAGGATATACATACATATAATTATGTAGTTTTGCTTTTTGAAAAACATTGTTATCAATGCTTCGTTTTATTTCGCCTTGAGGGATTCCGATGCTATGGTCTCAGAAAAAGGGATCAAGTTCTGAGCCTTTTCTTGCAAGCTCATTCGCTTTTTCGTTGCCCGACACACGACTGTGACGGGGAACCCAGCAGAATCTTACATTATGCATGCTGCATACCAAGAACCCTTAGCAGCTTGGATTTCAATGAAAAAGTTGATGTCAGCGTCTGATATCACCATCATGGATATTTGTTTAGCAGCGTTTTTCACTGCCAAGATCTCGGCTTGGAAGACACTGCTGTGGTCGAGGAGCCTAAATGAACTGGCAAGGTTAAGGTTTTCTGAGAAGAAACGTGCCCCTACTCCAGTAATCATTTTCGAACCATCAGGAAAGACGGTAAAAGTATTAAAAAAAAATCTTGTCTACAGGGGAAACTGGTTATAAAAGTTTTGTTGAATTCTAAGTAAGGGGTCATGTCATATGTACAGGTTTTGTTGCCAAAGTATTTCCGTAAGAATTGTGACATGTTTGATTAGACTGGTTCTCCAGATATTGGTTTGATTGAGTCGAAGAGCACTGTTGCTGCTGACTCTTGTATCTAAAAATAAGTCTAAGGGAGTGAGCTTTAGGATCGTTTCAAGACCTACAGTAGTAGTCCTCATCACCCCAGTTGCAGTGGTGCTAATGCATGTCAATCTTTGTACTTTGGTAAGGGTTTTAAAGTTCGTGGATATCTCCAGAGCTTCCCACCAAACCAAACTGCCATAAGTTAGAATGGGTTTAACAATGGCGGTATACATCCACATAATTATTTTAGGATTTCTTCCAAGAATCCTATTACACGAGTAATCATGGATTTCTTGTATCTTTTTTGGATGTTTGGACCCCGGTTGAATTTCATATCTATTCTATTCTAAAGTGTCTCCCTCTGTCTGAAATCTTAAGTGGGGTACCATCGATCTTTGGTATTTTACCAGTTCTGTTTTGAGGGAGTTGATCTTTAGATCGAATTTGTTGGTCCAGTTGCTGACCGTGGATAATGCGTTTTCTAATTGTTCGCTAACAGCGCAGCGATCAGGTATTTTCCTGTGTCGCCAGAAGCGCTAAATCATCGGCGTTGCTATAACCCGGACACAACTGTTTTCGAGTTTGATCGTCGCCCAGTTGGACATCTAATGTCCATTACTGGTGAAGTTTAAGAAGGTACCGAGATTGATATTAATCATTCCGGAAACAATCAGAGGATGTTTTTTTTTCTGTATCTTGCATTAGACAGTGCCCTTAATGACATCAATTTATTGTTGACCTCATATTTTGCCTTCTTCAGAAAAGCAACTAGTTCGATAGAAGCTTGGGAGCATTAAACTTTACGCGGTTCTTTAATCAACATTGTACAATGCTGTTTAAGTCAGAGTTTAATGAGCTTATCATATTTTGCCGTTGCTGTTCCACATCCGGAGAGGAGGGTTGTGAGTCTGGAAACGAATAAGAAAAGCTAAGGATACTTTCGTCAGCGAAACGATTTCTTGGATTAGAAGAGAGATCATAAATGAAAATGAAAAAGAGGATCGGAGACAAAACGGAACCCTGGGGCACACCAGCGTTTATATTGTGGGTTTCAGACTTGAATCCGTCCAATACAACTTGTATTGGACTGTTCGAAAGAAAGTTTCTAATCCAACGAAGAAACAATCCTCATTAAAAGCTTTTGGTCTTCGAGATATTTCTTGAGCTGATAGATTATTAGCGTTTAAATGACCTTAGAAAGAAAGGACTTAAGTGCATTTGGAGGAAGAAGATTCGCCTTTCTTTGGATTTGGCTGGACAAATGCTGTTTCCCAACTGCTTGGAATGAGCATAGAATAAAAGGATAGATGGAAAAGCTTATGCAAGGGTTTTGCCAGCGTGGAAGGAAACCTCTTCAGAATAATAGCGGGGATACCATCCGGAGCAGCGGATTTATGTTTGTTGAGATCTTTTAGAACTCTCGCCACTGCCACCGTAGAATCATTGCGCTCAAGAACTGGGGGAGTCATGACACTCTGTGGAAGTGAATAATTGGAGGTGAACTGCCTAGCTTTTGCGAGAGAGATAACAACTGGAGTGGAAAGACCAAAAATTCTTATTGCCCTTACGTGACTAGACTCTTCAATAATACCCCAAGTGCTTGTAAGGAATTGAAGGGACCTACGGCTGAGTTAAGAATTAAAACCAGTTAAACCATTCTGCTTGGAATAATCTTCAGCGATTTCGAATTAGAAACGTAGACATTTGTTCAGAGACGCTATTTCTTCTTTTTCTTTTGTTGGTTTTTGAAACAGAGGTGTAGAAGGGTATCCTGTTATTTTAAGGAACTCACTTTCTTCCCACAATTATATTAAGGGGACTGAAATTTGAACATAATAATTGCTATATAAAGGATTCTGCGTTGTAAATGTGCTCTCAACAACCGAAAATTAGTGGATTGACTTTTCTATCAATTCAGTCTTCTTTCGGAAGTTAGCTTTCGGTCGGGGCAGGGTTATGATATGACTTTTAGAGTATTCTCGCAAGTGTTTCGGAAGTGGCGTTTGTTTCTAAGGCTTGGGATTACTTAACTTCAAATTAGTTTAATTCTGAGCCATGCTTGTACGCCAGGCTACAGTTTTTGGGCGTCATTATTCGTCGGTCAATGCATGTCCAGGGAGACATGAGACATGAATTTTATTGTCCTTCATATTTGACAAAGGAAATCCTTTTCTTTTAATTGAATCTTTCAGAAATAGGGGGAAAGAGGGTGATAAGACTTTATCCTGCAAAGCGACCTCTCTAGATTTTTGCTTGAAATCAAATAAATGTTTAGAATACTTGTTTTAAAAAATTTGTATACTTACTTGAGTGGGTACATACGAAGACCCTTGTCCATTCCAGGACAATAAGATAGGAATGCAGCTAACAATGTTTCAAATACAAGACCAAAGTTAAGAGCCCAATTCCTCATGCCTTGATGAATAAGCGAGTTTCGGCGGGTCTTGCAAATAATCAAATCGGCCCATTGTACAACCACAATTGATATGAAGAAGGCGGTATGGCAGGTGAATTCGAGTGTTTTACGATCGCGATAAGTCTTTGAAAAACAATCATATAAAAACCAATCTTGTTAACAATAGAGAGCAAAAAGACTTACCCATTCTTGACCATAAGAATCAGTTAGATCGTTAACTGCCTTGGAATCCCACATCTTACGAATACCGAATAATTTCATTGGCAAGAAACCATTCTCAGCCATAATCACAAAGTACACAAAGAATCCGGCAGCTGCTTGAATCATACCGATTTGTCCATAGGCCATGGAAATCAATCTGTTTAGTTTTAGATTTGGGAGTGGAAGCAAATTGAAAGAGACACAAAGAGAACAGCATGAGTAAAACTTTCATCAAAATTGACAATTTAGAAAAAAATTATTCTAACATACAAGCGACTGTCAAATGGGACTTTCGAATTCGAAAATGACGAAGTTTCTTTTTGGTTTTTGACATTCGAAATCTCATTTGACAGCCATTTACAAGACAGAATCTTATGAGTTATTTTATTTTTACACAAAATGTTAGTACTTTTATTTATTTAGTTTTTATTGTGATTTTTTAATAAATTTTATTTTACACAAAACCATCTAGAGTTACGGAATGAAGCAAGTTATTTAAAGCCCGCAAAGCATGATGCGCACGCAATTGCCATAAGATTGCATGTTAATTAGTTTTTTTTTACATAAAAGCAAAGCACTTAAGGTCAAGAAACAGTTATATTAGAAGAAGAATAAGAAGCAAAGCTAAAGCATGCAAGTTGTGGTTTTTTGAGAGAGTAATGTGTTACAAGGGTTTTATCTATAATTTGGGAGTTCAGGGTTCGGAGGGTGAATCAAGAGATCTGTCAATCTGTCCCATTTTGACGTTTTTTCAAAGGTTGTCAAAAACTTGGTAGACAAATATCGTGATTTACCCTCTGGTCGAATTCTCTGGTACTTACTTGTTTCGAGGTCTTCAAGGGGGAGTAGATTTAGTACTTTAGTAAAAATATTTACAAAACAAAAGTAAGCAAAGGACTGTCTTAAGGAAAAAGAGGATCCAAATAAAGAGTAAAAAAATAAGAGAAGAGAAGAAGAAATTGTGTTACAAGATCGTACCTCTTATCACGAAGTGAAGGCATCGTGCTCCTTACAAGAATAGTCTTATTCTCTTCAAAGAAATTAATTAAAACATTTACTTTGGTTTGATTTCTTTTTTTCGTTCGGAGAAGGACCAGGGATGGAATAGGAAGGGAACTCGGATTCGGACAATGAAGGATGCTCGATATATATTTCTCTTAACTCATAAACATTCGTGTCACATGGGAGATAGAGAAAGAAATTTTGCTACCTCCTTTAAATTTGTGTAAAATCAAAAACACATCAATGGAAATAAATGTTTGCCAATTTTGTTTATATACAAATTGAGAGAAGAGAGAGAGAAAGAGAGAGTTTACATTCCGACCATGTGACATTTAGAGATTTTGAACTTAAATTCTATCTAAATGTTTCAAAAAAAAAAAAAACAACTAGATAGGAAGATTAAACTACTCATTCTAGATTGCAAACAAAAAAACACTACTAAAATTAAACAGGATGTTTCAAAGAGTATAACAGTTAAAGCTGTCTGTTTTTTGAATGAGTTTGTAATTGAGTATTCATTTGAATTGGAAATCCTTCTGTTCTGTGTGTATATGGTCTTCATTTGGGAATTGTTGTTGTATATTTTTGTTCTTTCTTTTTGCATTGTGGGGCACAGCGCAAAGTTGCTTACTACTTTTGTATTCATTTTAATACTATGTGTGTCTAAGTTTTTTTTTTCATTTAAGAACATTTCAAAAAGCAGTACCATAAGAGAGCAATTTTCGTTAAATGTTAATTTTTTTTTTAATTTCAAAATTAACGGTAATTCAAGGTTCAAGACAGAACGTTGTAGTCTATTTGAATTAGTATCTATATGCATTTTTGTTCTTTTTTTTTGCGAAATGATGGGATGCAGTTGCTAGTAATTCTATTTTTTTTTTTTTAACTTTTATGCAAACTATAAATTTGTCTAAGATAAACTTAAATGGCTGTTGCTTATACAATTAAAATGTTTCGAATGTGTATTGACCGAAAATCAGATATACTTCCAATTTTCATTGAGCAGCTACGATGGAACAACTTGGATTCACTTGAAATTCATAACAGTTAAAGAGTGGAAATCAGGAAGACTTTGTTTGAACCTCCAGGGTTAAAGGCATGTTTGAAGAAGTATGAGGGCAGTAAACAGACTTATCAAGGTATTTGCTTCCGTTTGTTTTCAGAATGTCCCTTTGCATCAGGAACCAATAATGGACTACTTGGGGGTTTTTTGACATTGTTGACATATTTTAAAGAACAAAGCACGAGTTTGAAGTTGAAGAATGATTTGATGCTGTAAGCAGCGATCTAAGTTCCTTGCTCCAATGGGATAATTTTTTTTCCACTTTTACTCCATTTTTTTGGTTATATTAAAATTTTGTTAGAATGTCATTAAATTTAAATACTAGAAATTAATTTGTTAATTTTTGGTATTTCGAGAATTATAATGAGAACAGATGAACAATTGAAGGCAACTAGGCAAGCCAATGAAATCTCGACTTAACAACTAATCTCACGACATCAGTAAGTTAGTCCTCACCATTGATTGAAAGCACAGACAGTGAGTTGTTAATTGTCAAGTTTCTATTGGGATAGCATTAAGTGTTCTGTTAATAACAATAGGCTCTATCGGGAATCTCCCAAGAAATTTTATTTCTCACGGAAAATTTAATTTCCAAGAAATGTTCCTAGTTATCGTAAATTTCCTTTGGAGTTATTGCCAACATAAACAAAAAAAATTATTTTCGGAAATCAATTTCGAACCGTTTTGACAGAAATATTTCTTTTCGCTTGGAATAATTTTTGTTTTTGTTCGACAGATCTTCAAATCTTTACCAATTTCAGTTTGGTAGATCATTGAAATGCATAGCAAAGGATCTTTAAATGAGGAAGAAATACAAATAAATGAAATCAAAAGGATCAAAGGTTGTTGTTTTACTTGTTCTGTGGAGTTAAAATACGACTTATTGCCAATGGAAACATCCGCTTCCTTCTCAACAACTAACTCTATCGCCTTCCTCTTTTCCTTTTGCTTTGTTAATCTTGTACAAAGTCTTATGCCTCCTAAATAGTTCCACTTATGTGTTGTAATGAAGGGATTTTATCTCTAAATTGATCTAATAAATAGTATCTTCGAATTTGATTTCCCTGTTATACCTGTGATGTCACGTTTCTTTCTTATAGTCCACCCCATTTCCGTGGGCTATTTGTAGTCCCTTTAAAATTGATACATCGATACATATTCTCAACTTCACCATTGACCTGTGGCCAGTAGCGAGGTGACATTATCAGATTATTGTTGTTAATATTAAAATAGCTCTTTTTTATTTCAGCACTCACAATCTCTCGACCATTATCTCTCTTGATATTTCTACAGCTTCCATAATCTCTTAGGAGGTTAACGAATGGAACTTGTTTATAGAACAGTACACTCTGATTAACGAGTTACGTTCTTGAAAAAAAAGAGAGAAGTTGGAGTCGTATCACGAAGAAAGTATAACGACAGAAACAAAGTTTGGTGGGCAGGACATTTAGCTCGAAGCGGTCTGAAAAGGTATCTGTGGTGCAATTGATGCTTAGAAACAGCCTTTGACTTTGTTAAAGTCTACTATCCATATTAATAATAAACACCTATTCCATTCTTATTTCACAGATTAAGAGTGAATCCATAGGTTAAGATTTCTTATCAATAAAAATAATTTGTGCCCGGATAGTAAAGTGACGTTTTCCATAAATTCCCTTTGACAATTTTGTTTAATTTTTGATGGCAATCGAATGTGGCGCCATCAAATTAAAAGACCGAGAAGCAGTTCTTTTTACTTTTTTTTATTCCTTCGATAAACCACACTCCATGGTGGAATAACTTAATAATCTTCAGTTTAGAGAAATTTTATTTTATTGATAGCATTTTCCAGTTAATCCACAGAATAAGGGTTACTCCTTCGCTATTCTGTGCGTATTCATTTGGCTGCACGTGAATAAATGTGTAGTCCAGCAGAAAAATGAGGTACATATAAATATTAGTTAAAAAGAAGAGAATGAGAGAAAAATATCATAGGTTTTGATAAAAGCTCAATACACTTTCAACGTTCTGTTCCTAGCGCCATACACTGTTTTTCTACGAAATGTGACTTTTGTTATCTGCTTTTACCATTGATTTTCATCATTGAAGATTTTCGTCATTGAAGATTTTCAGAACAATTAAGCAAGTAATTTTTGTAGTATTTGCTACCTATATGAATCCTATGGGATGTAGAATTTGTTCAACTTACTTCATTTTCTCAAAAGAGAAATATAAATAACAATCGTTCCACAGTGTCTTCCTATTTCTTCTGTTGTCATCCGTCAGTGTTGCTTTCAATGATCAACCCTCATTTCAAATGCATAGAGATCGGACTTTTCATCGAACTTCTAATTTTTCCTCATGACAGCTAACCAATATTAACTGTTCAGCTTAAAAAAATGCATTTCATTCCGGGTTTTGTATACCAATGTGACCAAGTTGTAACTTGTATTACGGTGAACATGGAAACTCAGTTTTTTTTTCAAATCCTGATGGGTTCTAGAACTTAGCTTTTGAAAAGGGTAGTGTTACCCTCTTATACAAAAATGGAAGTAAATTGATTTTCAGTAAGGGGTAAATTTAGTATTTGTAAAACATACTATACAACCATTCAAGTTCGTTTTGCATGTACAACTTTTTGATTTAAATATTTCTATCAAATATTAAATCAAACTACTCCTGAGTGAAACCAAAAAAACGAAACCAAATAAACGATTCTATGGCTTTTGGGGGTATTTGAAACAAGAAGGGTGTAAAACGATTTTTGTGTTTTGTTTTGTGTAATATATTTTGTTTCAGTTAAGAATAAATAGTTAATGTTTAGTTTTTGAGTGTTACAAACATTCGATAATGTCAAATAACAACAACTAGACATTTTGTTCAAAAATTTTGTGTTTTGTGTTTTTTTTAAGGAAATATTTATAAACATGTATAAATTTGTATTTGTATCAGTCAATTTTGAAATAAAGAACAAAATCATAAAACATAGAATTTTGTTTCAACACCGAATATTGGTTTCAAAAAAAAAGTATGATTTTTTTTTTTTTTTTGTAAATGACAAAAAAAACATGAAACATTGAAAATTTGGAATTCGTTTTTTTTTTTGGTTTTTTTTAATGATTTTTTTTTATAACAAATGAAATGGTTCTTTTTTCATGTATGGTTTCTAAATTTGGGTTTTTGTATTTTTTTCCTGACCTGCGATTCACCAAGTTGTCGCGGTAGGGATCTCTGGGCTGGCGTTTCATAATGTCACTCTCTGGTGCTTCGTATGCCAATGAAATGGCTGGTACCTTTTCAGAGGATTAATTGTGATTAAACAACAGTGTAAACGCTAATGATGTTGTTTTTTTTTTCAATTGAAATTAAACTAAAACTCAAAATCAAAAACCAAAAAATCAAAATTGTAAGTTTATACTTAAATATAGAATCGGTATATATTTCTGTAAAAGAAGAGAGATAGAGAGTTATAGTTCGTTTCAAATCAAATTTCGAATGTCATTGTGAGGTGACTTTTGATTTCAAACGACCTATTTTTGTGGTTCTTACTGTATTACATTTATTTTTAATGTAAAGTAGCTGATTTTGGTTGTGTTGGTATTAGTATTTAGCTTGATATACGTAAATATAGTTATTCAATATAAAATTTCTACAAACTACTTTATGAGAAATTACTAGTAGTTTACTATTGAATAATACTGAAATAGAAAAACATGTAAATTTTATAGGTTTTTCAGTCTTACAATTTAGTTCATTAAGGTTGATAGAATAGCTCATCTAATGGATTCAAAATTATTTGACGCGTTTTAACAAACATACATCAGTTTTTTTGTTTTCATTTTTCAAGAATATATAATATCAAATACCTGGCATTCACACACACACTCGAATACAGTTTTCTTCTAAACATTTGTTTCTATGTTTTTGTTTTTTGTTTTATTTTTTGTATGCAAACATTTTGATTGTGTTATTGGCCTTAGAAAATGCAAGGTTTATAGAAAAGAAGTCATCAACGAAAATGACAGAAATGTTTTCATTTAAAAGAAAAACAATATCAAACCAAAGTTGATGATGAGCGATTGATTTGAAAATGAGAACTAAAAAAAATTGGAACAAAAATGAGTTTGTGGACCTTATACCTAAATATCGAAAAGGAATGATAAGGTATTAGGTATGCATTTTTTCCGTTTCAGTACGAACGATAAATAACTACAGAAACTAAAGAATAAATATTCAAAAAGAACGTTTTGAGTCACATAAAGAGAAGGTTTTTTTTTTGTGGAAGTCTTTTACATAGATGCTATCTGTTGTTCTCGTATTTTAAATCAAAGCGTCAACTTTATTCATTTATTTTTTTTTTGTTCAAATTTACATTGAAGAAAATTTGTATTAGAGTATAAGGTAAACTTCTCTGTTGACCAAAAGACGTGCCAATTTATAGCACGCTCAGCATCCTTGGTTCATGAAGACGACTCTAAACGTGCTTAGTTCTCGATATAAACCCCGAAAGATGACTTAGTGGAGCAAGGCACGATGCAGTTGGAAGCGGACCCCAATCAACTCGATGTGCGAAACTGAAAACAGTTTTCAGACCAAATCAGAAATTTTACAGAAGGTAAAGGTTAAGTCAAGTAGTCAAGTCATGATTAATAGAAACAATTTGGAGAGTAACATCTTCAATGTCCATTTAAAGTCAGCAAAATTCAGATTTCGATCAAGTACTGCATTGACTTGGTTAAGTCCATGATAAAATTTAGACCAGTGCCATCGGGACTGAAATATCAGATTTTACGTGGATTTGTAATATCATTACAGAATTTTTCAGCCAAGCAACGAACGCAAAGGTTGAAATCGTTCTTTGCACTTATCGATGTCTGCTGGAGTGGGAGCAGTCGTCATAAACACCTTTTTATTTTCTTTATAATTTGCACCAACCTTTTATTATGCCAGAGAAACCGTGAGTGCTTATGTAAAGCAGGGAAGGGTTGGTATCGGTGTACATTGGTCTTGAATTCCTGAACATTACAATGATTGAAAAAGACAGTGTTGAAGAGAGTTCCACATTCGCGTAGTACGACTTAAGAACGATTCTCTTTACTTGAGCGTACGTTCGATGTTGCGCTTGAGGGTAAACTAATAGGCATTCCTGGAAGCGCGGGTATTACGGTTGAATTGTTTAAGGAGAGGAACGCTGGCTGTTTCACAAAGAACTTACCGTAGAAGTAACGATAGAACAGAGAGAGACATGAAACGTTGCGACGGTGACCCAAAGACGTCAATGAGTCAATGATGTCCTTATCACCAATCATTCTAAGAGCTCTTTTTTGTATAACTTCCAAGAGGCTTAAGAATGTTGCTGGAGCACTAGCCCAGAGATGGAAATTTTACACGAGCTTTGGACGGATATAAGTCTTATAGATAATAGCCATGGAAACTTCGACAAACACATTCGAATAGATTATTTGGAAACAGTTTTACGGTAAGATGTAAAATAATCTGATTCCTTCCAAAGAATTCAGGTTTCGTCTTCTTGAAGAACGTTTAAACTGAATTCCAAATACGTTTTTTGTTGATAAAGTGGCCAGACTACTGGCAATTTTTGGCTCGTTATATTGGATACCGCGTTGACCCGAACTACAAACGAGACTGTTTTTTATGCTCTTAAATTTTCAATGAACGTTTAATAGTTTAGTTATCAAATAAGTCGTTTTCGAGATCGATGTCGTATAAAACAGGTTGTGCGAAAAGTTAATACCTCGTTAAAGGTCTTCTGTCCTTCTACAAACGGTAAATGACAAAAAACTTAATGGCTTAGGTGGGAGGTGTGAGTTAATAGTGCGCTTTGGATACCTCATGTTGCAGGAAATTTGTTAATTTTTTGAGTGATTTAATTTAAACAGATTCATTCATTTTAAATTTTGAAATAACTCAAGAGTCAAGAGCCTTAAATGGACTTCAAAAACGTCGCAATTGAGCTTTAATAGGAGTCGCACCACAGAGTATAATTGTTCTCATTCAATCTCATGACACATGTCCTTTAGACTCATTGCTCATAGGTGTATTTCAAGGATAAGGACACAATTCCCGAGGGTTGAGCTTCAGGCTAGTTGAAGAAAAGCCGAAAGGCATGATACATTTTTTTATTTTTATTTTCTTCATTAGATTTGAGAACTAACAGATTGCATTGATTACTTCTCTTTTAAAAAAATCGCTTTTATCATTCTCTTGTTTTTTTGTTTGTTTTTAATGTTATTATGTTTTTTTGTAAGGAATCTCAATCACTAGCAAAGACAAAGAAATTCACACACACAAAAACGATTTCTCATAAATTATAATAGATTTATAAATTAAATAAATTATTATTATAGTCGAGCACAAATCCTACTACAATATTTTTTGTATATATTTATTGGGACATTCAAAGGATATCATAAGTTTATAAAAAAATATTATTACTCAGGCAGACATTATCTACTAATATTTTGATAATTTAACTTTACTATTTGTTTGTTTGTATTTGTTTCTATTTTTTTATTTTTAAAGGAGGAGCACAAAAGTGTATGGATAAGACCATAATGCAATCAAAGTGGAAGAAGAAATCGAACAGACCCAGTAGTTGTTCTACACAAGACATTGAACTTACCTTGGACTAACATTTTTTTTTTTGGTTAAAATAATTTGTTTTGAAACCACACACACACAGTGGTGCACATTTCTTATACACAAAAAATAATGAAATAAGGACGTAAATTATTTACGTATAAATTGTTTGTTTAATTTTACAGTAACAAGAAAAAAGGTTAATAATACAGTTGCAAGAATAAGAAAGAAAAAAAAAGTAGTATCACAGAATAAGTATTTTTATTAAATAAAAGTGTTTATATTATTATGTTTGAAAAAAGGAGAAGAAAAATAAATTAATTGAAATAGAAATACAAAGTTCAAAAGATTACATAAAACAAAAAAGGGAGAGAAAAATCGGAAAGTTATTAATATTGTTTGAGAAAAAAGAGCATTTTGTACTTTTTTGTCACTTGGAAAAGCAAATTTATATTGAAAACAAAAATTAGATCGAGAGCAGAATTTGGCTTGGCCGAAAAATAGCTACGTTCAAAATTTTGTTGCGTTCTGCTTTTTTAAAAATCTTTTTTGAAAAGGGGTGTAGATGTGGATTAAGAATCGAAATAACAAGGAAGGGAAGCGTGTGTATGTTTTTTTTTTTACTAAGATTACGATACGAGTGGTAATAGGTTTTCAAGCTTAAAATCAAATACATTTTTTTTACATTTGAGCACAGAAGAGCTTTTCAATCAAAGCCAATCTATTATTTTTTAAACTCTGTGTGCTATTTTCCATATTTCTCCTACGCTCGGGGTACTTTCTACCTAAAAAATGTCGTCGACGACGAATTCTTTACTGAAACGCGATGTGGACTAGTACTTTCTGCAAACGAAGCGACTCACTATGGAGTAAATGCTTCCAAAAACGAGTCAAAAGTCAATTTTCTAAATTGTAAAATTTAAAAGTGAAATTTATACCAAACGATTGTTATATTCCCATAGAACAATAATCTGTATTTTTCTTTTTTTTACTCCAACTAGTTTCGCTGCAGCGTAAGTCCAAAGTCAGCGAAAAAAAAGAGTAATAATTTTTGTTTATCTTTAAGTAAAAAACTGTGTTGATTTAAATTATTTGTTTATGCTATATTTTAACTTATTATTTACAATTCTTTGAATGAATACTTCAGTTGCAGGTGTGTTTTCTTAAATTCATAATTTTTTTTAGTTAAAGAATGCAGTTTAATATTTTTTGTGATTAAATTAAAATAATACCTTTTAAAGTCTATTTTTATGACTTTCATGGTTTCTTTGATAGTCGTTTTGTTTATGTTTTCCGTCGAATTCCGTTGTACTTTTTATGGAACATGATTAAGAGCTACGTATAGATTCGTTTTAATGAAAAATTGGCTGCAGGTTTTTGCAGGTTTACATGTTATGCGTGTTAGAAAATGTGGTGTTTTATGCATTTTTTACCTTTTTCCAAAAATTATTTATTATTAAATTATTGACAACTGACCCTTTATTATAACTCTGAGACCTCCTTTTGATAAAAGTGAAATGTTTTTCGAGAAATGCGATGGAAATCCAGTTTCCAATAATAATTAAGACATGACTCAGAGGATGTTGGCAGTTTAAATTCCGATGGAGAAAGCGATTTTTTCCTTATAACAAAAAAAAAAAAATTTTTTTTGAAACAATGCTCAAAATGCCTTAAAACATCTTTTCAGGAGTATATCAAACCATTTAATACAAAAAATAATTTTGTCTCGTTTTTTCACCATTTTACTCCATAGTGCGACTGCGAGATACGATCTAACCTTAAAAACCGCATATTTTGAAAACAGGATTTGAAGGATCAGATTCGACTTTACGATAAGTGTTGAGCAATTCATAATTGACAACAACTTCATGTCTGGTAGTAATCCTCCAAATCCAGAGCAAGTGAATTAAATATAGCTCGTTGTCTAAGCCAACACAATGATCTATAAAATGGAGTACGGTGGTTGGGTTGGTTCAATAAAGTGATTAAGATTGTCATGGCAGAAACCACAGATGGCGCTGGCTTTTGTATGATGCCAAATTGCACCCTGCTAGAATGATTGTTGTGCATTTTTGGTTGGCCACATCATCAGCGACACTTTGCGGGACACCAAAAAAACCGAAACTTTAACAAAACAGTGAGAAATTAACGATACTCGTTTTGTGAAATGGCTGCCATTTCATTGTCGTTTAAAAAATTTTCCAGGAGGGAAGTGTCTGATTAACAATTCCCTGAGTGCACTTGAAGAAAATTTGTTAGTGATCGGTTTTGAACCTACACCTTCAGTGGACGGGGTAAGAGGCAACGCACATACGCATTATGCCTTGGGTACGCAACCAGATTCAACTTGTTGTTTGTTCTACAAAATCACTTTTTGCCTTAACTATTGTTCGCTTCAATATCGGTAAGGCAACAATCGTTTTAAAGTCCATTTCATTTTGACGGAACGAAGTTTGACAGGTCAGCTAGTTAAAGACCTTTCTTCAGAATGTCAAATTAATTTGAACATTTGAATTACGAAAATTTTAGAAACGACTAGCTGTAAATATTCAATTCATTATGATTCATTTTATTTATATGGCGTTTAATAACAGTGTTTACTGGGTCAGCTAGTTTTCTTTTTATAAAATCTACAAATTATCAGCTACACAGATGAACACAAATGTTCAATTCATTTTTAGTAATTTTATTAATTTAGTTCATTTGGAAAAGAATTGACATTGTAGCGTATCGTTTCGATACTTATTCCATGCTGTGGGATAAACAATATTTATTATTTTTCTATCTGTAGCGTCATCGAATAAATCACAAGATTTTCCGACGCGTAGGCACTGATCAGGCCACATAGAGCTGCCCATAACATTTATATGGCAAAACGGTGTTAAGTGGGTCAGCTAGTAATAGAATAAAGCCTTTATAACTTCTGGTTATTGTAGTTTTCTTATAATGAAAAGCATTTTTAAATCGGATTAGTATTTCCGAAGATCAATGTTTAAAATGGCAAAACAACGTTTGCTGGGTCAACTAGTAAGGTGGAAGTAACTTAGAAACCTTTGCAGGCTCATGCTCTCACTTTGATTAAAGGCATAGTTTTCGATTCTACAGGGAAAATGAGGTGTCCACATTTCTGGCCATATCTAATGAACCGCTTGCCCGATTTCGTACAAACTACTCAAAACCCATCTACATTAAAACCCGAACATTTCCTCACATTTTATGCCAGACAATCCACTGGTACAAAAGAAGTGAGCCCTTATCGGATTTTAATTAGATTTAAATATCTACAGTACGTGTGTATGTCACTGAACTCCTCCTTAACGGCTTCATTAATTTCAATCATTTTGTGTATGTATGATACTTTTTATTCTACTTGCTGACCCAGTAAACGTTTTTTTTACCAGATTAGTAATTTATTAGAACAGTTAAACTGATTTGGCCAATTGATAGGGTGATAGAACCAATAGAGGGCTATAGGATGCATTTTATCCTACAAGCTGACCATTGTTTTGCCATATAAGTAATTTCTAGGAACGACAGAACGGATTAGGCTTAAAATTGTTGGGGAAGTAACTAAGAATCCAGTCAGCCATAAGATGATTTTTATCCTACTAGCTCGCTCGGAAAACGTGGCTTTGCCATAAACGTAATATCTTAGAACAGCAGAACCGATTTGGCTCAATTTTTATTCTACAAGCTGACCCGTAAAACGTTGTTTTATAATAGAAATAAATTTTACAAACTGCGGAATCGATTTGGCTCAAAATTGACAGGGAGGTAGCTTTGAAGCAGAAGATGGCTACAGACTGCTTTTTATCCTACTAGCCGACCCGGTAAACGTTGTTTTATCATAAACAGCAATTCTACGAGCTGTTTTAGCTGCAAAAAATATCGATGTTGACGCTATAAACTTCAAAATACATCAGTCATTGCCCGGCTAAGATGTACTTAAATCGATCAACACTGTTAACGACCCATTTTTACAATCAGAGCCAAGCTTTTATTAAGGGCCTTAAAACAGAGGTTGAGGACATTGAATAAATTAAACATTTATCCAAGTCAAATATAGAATAATGAAATCTAAGAACTCACAATACCGTGATCTGAAAGGAGGCAAGATGAGGTTCGCGGGGTCAGCTAGTATGATGATGATGATAGTAAGTTTAGGAATGCAGATGGCTTTTTTCCCCGGAAACTTTGTCTTTTGAACACAAAACTGTCACTTAAAGCGAGTTGAACAAAAGAGGACGAATTGAAGTTGTTTTTTAATATCAACAAGAAATCTGTTCTACACTTTTTACTTGAAAACCAATCACTCGTATGTGTAAATCTAAACTATACTAAGCTATAAGAACATTTCTTTTTCAATAAATATAAATATTTAAACAAAAACTTTAAGCTAGGATCACATTGAACTAAAACGATAAAATGAACTAAAATTGTAATTGTAATATAGGACTAGGGCTATTACACGAGAGAGAAAGAGAGAAAACACCGTACAGACTCAATTAGTTAATATTTTTTTAAGACACCAAAAAAAATCACACAATTTCATATTTTTTTTAAACTGTTTAAACAATAATAAAAACCACTGTAAGCTACAGTTGAAAATAAATTCAAAATAGGAGAACATTGAACTAACAAAATATTAATATAAAACTTTATTTGGCTTTTAATTTATTGCGTAAAATAAATCCAAAACAAAATTGATAAAAAAGAGAAGGAAAACACGACAAAAATAACTTCTTTTTCAACTTTTTATTTTGTTTCGAATCAGCAAAGGAATTTCGCACTGAAATTTTTCACGTGAATTCAATTTTGAAATCTTATAAGAAAAAAACAAATCTGCTGAAGATTTTAAGCATAGAAATTCATAGAAGAAAAAAATACAAGTGAGGCAAAAATTACAATTTTCAAAATCTAAACTTAAACAAAAATATATGTACTTTGCTTTTGAGGTTATAACGAAGAAAAGGCAGTTGTAATTAAGAATGAACAAAAATGAATGCTCTCAAATTCAATATGACAGTGAATTTGGTTCATAAGAAAGTTATTGAAAAAAGCATTTGAAAAAAATTATTATAAGAATATTTTTTGAAATAATTAAAATTGATTTTTTTTTAGTTTATTCCTTTTGCGATCGAGTTTTAAATCTTGTTGTAGTAGAAGTAGTAGCAGTAGGTAGTTTTTTTAGAAGGTCGTAGAGCAAAAAAACGATAACTTTACCTTTCATTGACCAGTTTGTCGCAAAAAGGATTCCTTGGCTGACGTTTCATAATATCGGATTCAGCTTCCTCATAGGCTAATGAAATAGCAGGTACCTATATTGTTTCATATCGATTTTTTGTTTCGTTTTTAAGAAGGATGGGCGACAAAAATTATACACGCTCAATAGTTAGTCAAAAAAGTAAATCAAAGTTAATTGACAATAAAGTAAAATTAAGGAAAATTAAAAAATAGAAAAATCATAGTGTTGGTTTCTTCTTAAAAAATAGATATGCGTAGTTCTGTTATTTGGTTACATAAAAACAATGGTACGGTTGAGGTCTGGTAGATGAAAATATTTAAATACAAAAGTTACTCCTATGGATGACAAAAATAATGCTCTCGTTGGTATATTTTTGGTTGTTAAGAGTTTCCACACAATTTTCAGGATTTTCATTCTGTTTTTGTTTTAACAACAACACATACATTTATATATAAATTTTTATCATATGGTAAAGAGGAATAGCACACATGGACGTGTTCTGCAAAATGCCAGTGAAAGAGATATTTTGTTAATAATATTTTTTATACTTTTTTTTCTATATACAAAGTGATCGACGGGGTTGATCGATTTATTTCTCTCAAAACGCGTTAAGGGGATTAAAATGAAATCAAAGAAAATGATTAAAACAGAAGAACAGAAAAAGAAAAATCAAAGAGTTTGGAAAGAAATTAAGAAAAAAACCCAACCAAAAATTGGGACATTCAAATTTTATTGTTGTTATTGGCTAAGTTGTTTTTTATATTCAAAATGCGACGACACGTATTACACCATTTAAAAACTTCACATAATCGGATTTGTGTATGATACACGGTGAGTTAAAATAAAAAGTGTGAATGAATGAATGGGTTGATGAAAATGGGAGCCTAAGAACTTAACATTGTATGGACGAAAAAGGTATTTAGTTGCAAAGCATGGATTGGTAAGGAAAGGATAAAGGATCTGAGCTAAGATTTTAAAGTCAATTCCTAAGTGCCTTACACGCACATAATCATTACGAAATGGGCTAACCAGAATTAATGGTTGTTATAACCTTTTGAGAAGCTTTGCGTGTACTTTGACAAGCTCAAAATAGTCTGATTCTGGAAAGAACCGCTGCCACTATTGTTTCACCATGAAATAAACAAATTTAAAACTTTTTAGTAGAGACAAAAAGCGACCGAGTATTTCGGTAGAAAAAGTTTGTGCGTGATCATAAGCCAAGAAATGTAAGAAATAAAGATCCATTCGGAAAAGATTAGGTCCAACCACTCATTTAGGTAAAAGCCAGGGAGAGTGAATGTATAATGTTGGATGTGGTCAGAGTCAGACTGTTGCGTCAGCTTAGTAGTAAGTTTCGGACCTCTTTCAACACGTTCTTTTACCCATCCCGATCATTGGTGTCCAGCCAACCGGAGTCTACCATGTTTAATTGTTGTCATTACATCTGCTTCGCGTAAAATTTGATATAGCAAATTATAATTTCGTCGAAATCAACCTCCCTCAGAAACGGGGCCAACTTTCTCTATCGAACGCGGATCCGTAACTGAGAACTGGCAAGATTATGGTCTCATGCCGCAACAGTTTCAGAGCAATTTTTAATTTTTTTGGATTTTAAGAGCCTTGGAAAATTAAGGTAGGTTATTATCGTATACCTACCTGATTCTCAAGAAAAGAGACCAACGTTATAGAGCAATGTCTAGTTTTGGCATCCCAGAAAAACTCGTCCGTCTATGTAAGATGACATTGGAAA